>VDFB02271358.1:929159401-929436637 GCA_007258455.2 Sequoia sempervirens | reverse complement strand
GATTAAAATAGATGTAGAGTTGAGTAAAAGTGAATACTTAGATAACTCACATAATTATCTAAAATATAGAAGAATGTGTTAAAATAGACTTAATGAATTAAATAATTCATTTAATTCAAGAGACTCAATATTCGAAGGAATAATTAAATAAATAAGATTTATTTAATTAAATGATGAAGGGATTTAAATGAATAATTAAATAAAGAATTTATTGAATTATAGTTGAAATATGATAAAGAGTAAATTAAATAAGAATTTATTTAATTTTGACAAGAAGGATAAGGTTAATTAGTAACATAATTAAATAAAAAATGTTTATTTAATTAATCAGATAGAATAAAGAAAATGTGAAATAATTAAATAATTAAGATTATTTAATTAATAGAAGAATTAAGGTTAAGGTAAATTAATTAAATAATTAAGATTATTTAATTAATGACCATGAAGAATAGGAATTATGAAGAATATTGAAGTCGTAGGCCTAAACCAGATTTCGGTGTCTACACTACCTATTGAGGTTGAACTACCATTACTTCAAGTGTCACCAAAAGGAATCATTTCAGATGAGGATTATAGAGTATCTAGGTTACAAGAATTGGAACTTTTGGATGATCATCATCAATATACATTGGATCACCTGAAGGAATATTAGTAAAGAATATTCAGAAACTACAACCATAGAGTCAAGCATAGAACATTTTAGGCTGGTGATTTAGTCTTGAAAGAGAACCCCATAATCAACAAGATTGAGAGAAGGGAAAATTTGAACCAAACTAGCTAGGCCCCTTTGTCATTGTGTCAGTCTTCAAATTAGGAGCATATTAGTTGTCCACACCAGAAGAGGATTTTTTTGATGTACCCCTCAATAGCCTACATCTTAAGAAGTTCTACACTTGAATCATCTAGTACATTGGAAAAAAGGTCTTAAAAAATACCAAAAACATCATAAAATGTCCTAAAAAAATGGTTTCCCTAAAGAAAACTTGGCAAACAATTGTCTTAACAACAAAAAAAAATCAAAAAGATAAAAAAAATCATAAAATCTAAAAAAAGTGCAATAAAAACAAGTAGTGAAAGCTCGCAACAACTGTTATTTGTGATAGGCTAGTTTTTCTATCTATTTGAGCATGTTGACCATTCGCTTTCACCATTCACTTTCACCATTCACTTTTGCCATCCATCTACTTATCCTAGAAAAGCCTCATGTACATATCTTGGCATCATAGTCATGTCTCAACCATTCAAATCACATTTCCAAATCAATCAAATCAAAAAAAGACTTCAAATGGATGATGTTTTTCTTAATCATGGGTTTATCACATCACACTCAAATGTTCAATTGTTGAACTTTGATTTTTGTTATCATATCTCTGGAGCACATGATGTATCAAACTAGAGGAGCCAAGGAGTATGTTTTTTCTTCGTCTGTTGTCTGTGAGTTGATCATTATTACTGTGCAAATTGTTGCAGGATGTGTTCTACAAAGTATCACTAATGACATTCTAAATTTGCATAGGAAAACGGTTAACTCTTGTCTATTTGCACAAGCAATACTCAGGTTATCTCAGTTTAATTATACTTAGATGCTTGTGTTAACTTGCACTATCAAACATCATGGAAGTAGCACTTGATTATTCAAGGTCTAAATATACCATCAGTGCTTGTACTCACTTTCAACATTTTAAAGGCCCAATGATGATAAAAATCATGACACATTGGCTGCTATGAATGATAAATTTTGCATATGAGATCTTCATGGTTAAAAGTAGATTGCATCCATGTTGGTTTCCATCTATATTTATGGGATTTCCAAAGCTACAAAAATGATGTTATTTCTTGCACTAATGGATTGAGTACACTTGACATTGCTAAAAACACATCATTCTAATTTAGTTGCATATCACTTGCATCATCATTTGCATACAATAGAAAATATTGCAACATCATCTATTTATTCATGCATCACATCATAATATTTGCATCAGAAAAAATGAAAAGGCATGCATAGCATCTCATTTACATAATCAAAATCATTTCAGATAGTGGCATTAGGAAAGTGGTTCCTTAAGCTTAAATGAGTGAGTCTCTTTAGATTTCCAAAAGAATTGGGAAATATGTTAGGTTTTGTGAAAGCTTAATTTAACAAAGAATCAACTAATGATAACCTTCCCACAATTCTTGGAAGTTGGATAGATTCACTCATTTAAGCTTAAGACCCTAGGACACAATCATTTGCATAATCAAATCCATCTCATAGAGCATAACACATCATTTGCATAGACCACATAATCATCAAATCCATCATGCATTATCATATCATATCATCCTTGCGTATATCAAATAATCATCCTATAAACTCATCCATCATGCATTATCATATCATATCATTTTTATCATAGAATTAGGTACCATCACACAATTATTTCATATACACATTCATTCATTCATTACATCCTTTATTTGCAAAATCACATACATTACATACCATAAATAAAATCCATCACATGCATCATATAGGAATCATCCATAAAACATAACAGAATCATAATACATTTGTTGCATCATCATAAACACATCTATTGCATATCATACCATTAGGATCACCTTCATAAACATTGGGATTGAATGCATCCATAGCATGTCATAATCATCATAATCATCATAACATGGAAAGTAAATGTATATCAACACATGGATCATAATCATTTCCGCATATCATATAACCTCAAAAATCATAATGTCAAAGTGTACAAGGATATCCAAAAGTATGATGAGATAGATCAATATAAAAAATGTTCATGTATCATAAAATCTAACAAGAAGAATATCATCAATGTATAAACTGAACAAAAGGTGTATACATGTCTAGAAAGTGCATCAGAGAATCATAATAGGAGCTATGTTGTGCTCCCTCCAGATGGTGCCAACATCACATGACCAGGATTAGTGCCTCCCCCTACACCTGATGGACTTGCCCTAAGATATTTCCTATCTCCAGGTAATGTCTAAGTCACACCCACACTCACAGTCTGAGACCAAGACCTAATAGATCAAGATAGTGCATAGCTCTCCTGCCACTCGAGAGGAACCACCTCATGACATTTTCCCTTGTAAAACTCATCCTCCTAAGCAGTGCAGCGAATCTCTGTAAGATAATCTACTATGCTCATACCTACAGTCACCTCTTGCTATAACTCTTAGTAATGGCCTCAACCTACTCTGCCTGTAGTCTCAAGGCATGTCTCTTAGTGTTCAATGTGGAAATATGACCCTACACCTATCCCTATCCCTATACCTATGACTGTATCCGTGCAAGCTATCCTTGGAGAGTCTACATTTGCTACCTAGCAACATCCCTCTCAGCTATAAGAGTCTGAACCTATCCCTATGCTTGCATTTGAAGAGCCTATATCTACACAAGTTGTCCCTATAGCATCTATACCTATACCTATAATGCAACAATCTGTGTCTGCTACTACTAAGATGAAATTCTGATCTCTACTGTTGTCGTGATGAGCTCACTAATGATCACCTCTTGTGAGGCACACTCAACTCTACAACATCAAGACCTAACCCTAGTCCACCTCCATCTCCTCCATCACTCTCCTCATCATCATCATCATTGCTTCCATCTCCATCACTATCACCGCTTTGCTCATCCTTGGACTCCTCCTCTCCCTGCTCCTCCATCTCCTCTCTTTGTCACCTCCACCCATGCCCTCTTGCCTCTACCTATGCTAACAATGGTGTTGGCTCATCTAGAATTGTAATCCATGGGAATGGATGTGTAAGCATATACACAACATAATCCTTAGATATCAAGGCATCTGCAATCTCTAGATACAACTCCCAAATAATCATTGACAATCCTTAGAAGTGCTCAAATACTACGTCATGAGACAAGCATGACTCCCACTCTGTCTTATCCTATCACCTCCATGCATAATGGGACACCCCCTACAACATGGTCTAAACTCAACCATACTACCTCAAAACTCTCAATAATAAAGTGAGTTTGACCAATCAGATACATCGCCTAGAACACAACATCTCGATGTCATCCTCAAGTCATGGCTCATAATCAACATATGGTCTCCACACAACACCCTCCAGATCATTGACATCCCTCCACCAACACTTCAACTTACACAACCTGGGCTGAGTAAGCCAACCAACATAAATATGAACATAGGGCCTCAAAGCTAGCCTTTTTCTGTCTCCTACCAACCGACTGATCGCTATATGCTCCTAGGCCCAAAACTAGAGCAATGTAACTCTTATTGAGAGACTGGCCCCTCAAAGGTACACCACCTAATGCAAATCATGATATAAATGTTGAAGCATACAGCCCCACACATATCTAGTTCCGTACATGATCATAGTGAATCCTACCCCATCCAACTGAGAGCCCCTTTGAAATATGATCAAGACAAAGGAACCCTCCAATGAAATTGGCTAGAATAGAAGGAAAAATAGGATATGCATTGACCATATCCCTCCACAAAATCTCATATTTACATACGGTGTCATCCTGGAAAACTCGGCGTAGTGCATTTGTACCACCCTACTCCTATGAATCATATATCACCAGCTCTCCCACCACCGGAATCCATAGAATCCAATATACATCCTCAAGTGTAATAGTGATCTCACAAGTGGGAAAATGGAAAGTTTTATGCTCATTGTGCCAGCACTCAGCCAAGGTTGTCAATAATCCCCTATTGATCCAAATCTGGGGCATGTCGATGAGAGATGACAAACTGTACCGGGTAATTATGGTTGTCTTAGGCTGTGTCAAATGATGAATCAAGTCCCATGTCCTCGGGAACCTCTCTTTGATCCATAGATTAGTGTAGACATGTGAAATTGTCATCATGCATTTAATTAGTTCATATTCGCCCATCAATTAAATAAACCAAGTTTAATTGATTTAATCTCTAAGAATCATCCATTTAAAATTAAATAAATTAACTTTATTTAATTTGATCCTATCATTATCCCCCTTAGCTAAATAAATCAAATATTTATTTAACTAAATCTTTATCACCTTTCATCTCCCTTTGATTTGATTTAAATCTGTAAATCTAAGTCAAATGGGTCAAAAAAATCTAACATCATCTTAATTAATCTAATCCATGATTAAATACTAATCCTAATCAGTTGTATTCTCTAGATTTATCCACTTGCACATGAAATTGTATTTAATTGATTTATCAAAATCTTTATTTACTTTCAACTTGGCACAAAGGGAGAATATTCTCCAAGTTTGAATCTCCCCCTAATTTGACATGTACATCCAACAAAGCATTTATGAGGCCTTACATGTCTCTTACATGTCTCTTGCAAAGGTCAAACTTGGCATTTAACTCTTAAATTCAAATTTGAATCTCCCCCTCTTTGGCACATTGACCAAAATGTGCTCATTCCTCAACCACTCACAATGTGACAAGTGGCTTCATCTTATTAGTCAAATATTTATCCCACATTGCTCTCTTATGAGAACTCTTCCAATTTGAAAATCTGTAGATGAAAGCTTCATTCTTCATCAACCCATCTACAATTCATGCAAAGTTACTCTCTTCAAATTGAGAGCTAATTTTTCCCATCATCATTTGCAACATCAAGCTTATCAAGGATTGGGAAAGGGCTTCTTTCAACATCAAAGAAGCACTAATCCACTATGGGATAGATATGTATCTTGCTTTTATGCTCTCAATTAGTTTGTGTTGTTATCTTGTTTATGAAGGCATGATGCATTATTTCATAGGAGCATTTAAAAGGTTTGCATATCACTAATCCATGTTTGAGATTTTAGAGTGTTTGCATATTTTGAAGGGTTCACACATATGGCACTAGAAGGAGGGCTACATTCCATGCTTACATTTTGGTTTCTCATGAGCTGCTATCTTGGTTTTGTTAAATACACGTTGATTTGTTAATTTATCATTGTGTTCAATGCTTTTTGGAACTCTTTGCATTTCTTGTGATACATTTGGCACTCACCAATTCATTCCCAAACACATTGATTTCATCATGAATGCAATTGTATACCACAACACTTTATATTAACATCTCCTTTTGCTCACACTTCTTTTTTACTTTGATCAATGTTTTCTTGCATGAATCTGCACTATTTACTATTTTGGTGAGCTTTACACGTCTTCATGAGTTAATGTGTTCAATGAAATAACATCTCTTTTGGGTGTTCTATCCAATACTCAATGTTTCTTCTTTGTACATTCAATATCACACATGCAATTTTATAAAGTGTCTCTTTTAGTGCATGGAAGATGCTATCAAAGGTTGTGGAATCTATCTTTTATGCTAGATGAACCACATTTGTTTTAGAATCTCTAAATCCTCCCCTAGCAATCAATCCATATTTTGTGCGAGTTTCTTATGCCTTCTTTATGCCTACTCATTTCACCTCACAACCCATGTGTTTTGTCTTTTTTTTCTTTACGTATCTACCAAAGCATTTCCAACTTATAACATATCACAAAATGTCACAATGCTTTTGAGGGATGCCCATACATAGTTCTAAAGCTCCCATTTGCACACAGGCTTGTAGGATGTGGAATAAATTGAGGAAGAATATTCATGTGACAAAGTTAAGTGAAAAACACATAAGAACTATTTAACTTTGTGTACATTCAACAGATCAAACCTAGCTCAACCAATGACAAAATTCTTGCGCATAACAGTTTAGATTTGCGTCAAATGCTAGTAAAGCTTAAGGGAAATGGAAAAAACACACTCTAGATAGAGCTTTGCGATCATTTTTCTATTAGAAGTCATTTTGTGTGGGAGCTACTCGATTTGAACCCTAGGCTATTCATAGTCACCACTGAGATCATAATCAGTTGAACAATGAGGATTTAGAACCCATTAGAAGTATGTTGGTACACTTGGAAACTAGCAACTGTAATCTTTTTATTCACTGGTCTAAGGCATTGGCCTTACACCTATCAAATGTATTTTCCTGAAAGATTTAAAAGACTCTTTAAAACACCATCTTTATGCCACTTCTTTTACCTACTAGAAAGTTTCTTATGCCTATTGAAGGAATCTTCTTTTACGTAGGTCTGATAATCATTCCAAGATGGAAATAGTAGTAGAAATCGTCTTTGCACCTACCAGTAAGATCTTAGAATCTAGCTGCACTCTTGCACCAATCATTTGCATCAACATAACAAATGGCCACTAGATCTCTACATTTAATTCATTCTGATAAGTTGTGTAGAGGTCAAACCTGTCACGACTCAGTGATAAATACTCATGTTCTTCTTTTAGTCCTAGTCATATCTATTACCTGACCGACCTATGCTTGTGGTTTTTGGTCATATACTACTACCTTTGGCGTATGATCGAATAAGTATCGAGGTTCTTTTTGTTCGTAGGTGACAATTGATGATTGTCTCATTGAATGTTGTTGCTTCTCTATTTGGTCTCTATGCTAATGACTCTACTGTAATTGTTTGAATCACACCACTTTGGAGGAAATGAAATGTGGTGTTCCACTTGTGGACCCATTGCATGAAAGCAGCTGCAGAAAAAGACATGGAGGAGCTCCAATACATGTGATCTGAAAGCCCCTCGATGAGGAAAGTGGTATTTGGTATTCTATATTTTGAAAATCATTAGGCACGCTAATGGATTTTCTCTATATTTGAGTTTAATTTCTCTCCATTTAAGGCTAAAATCAAGTAATAATAACTATAAGATGGGTAGAATCCAGAATGAATATTGAAATACTATGAACCTAATGTCCATTCATTCCCTACTAGCTCTTAAGTATGGTTGGTCGCCTACTTAAATCATAGATTGTCTTCTCGCGAAAGCCTACAACCTATTGGAATTCCTTCTTGCTAAGGGCAAACAAAAAAAATGCATTAAATAAACTAAATCCAATGGAGATAGCAGTGGATCTTCCCCATATGCAACTATTGGTGGTAGGTAAAACCTCGGGATGATTCATACACCTCCTCCTCCGCTAGTTGCAAAAGCGATTTTATGTCAGTCAAGACTAAAAATCTGAAGGGTAAATCATGAACACTTTATCCTAATTGCACAGATTGGAAGCCAACAGTGATTAAGGATTTGAAAGTTTCAACTTTATGCATGCTAAGGACATTATCCATCATGAATTTGGTAATAAAGTATCGGTAGAATTAAAATTTGATTGATTTTCCTTGAAATGGATGTTGCAATGTCTTGTTAGCTCTATAATCTAAACTTCTTTTTTTTTAAGTCAATGAAAGTATTGAATGCATGTATGGGTGGCGAGTTTAGAGTTCTGAAGTATGTGGGATGGCTGTCTAAAGTAGAGCATTTCATGTGATTTTAATATGTTGTAACAACTAATATCTAAGTTTCCTTACTATAATTAATGTTGACAACTTTCATGATTGAATTTGATCACTGGTTTTATGAAAGTCTGATGATTTGTCTTTAAAGGAGATTTTTATGCAAAATCTAGTTTCGACTAATGTTTTCTTTAAAGTCTAAGAAAAGCAAGATTCAAAAATCATTAGTCTTTTTATTTAAAATCATTTTATAATGCTTAAAAAATTTAATTTAATATTTTGATCCTCAAATGCTTTCCTTTTTGTTTAATAGGAATAGCAAAAAGAAAACGAAGAAGGAAAATGATGAAGTAGAACAAAGGAAAAAGGTGAAATCGACATTGAAATCAAGCATTGGAGTTGACAAAAAAATGAATGCAAGATCGGAGTTAAGGATTTGAGCATCAAACTTGAAACCCAAAAGCATTTTTAAATGCTTTGAGCTTCCGTCACATGCCTTAATTTTTTGTTTTAGGCTAACTCATTGTTGGTTTTGGGCTTTAAAACAAACATTTCAAAATGCTTGAAGATTTTGTCATATGCTTTAATTTTCTATTTTAGGATAACTCATATTTCATTTTGGTGCTTTAAAACGAATCAAAATAACTACTTTGTGGGATCTAAAATGAACATGTGCTATTTTTTTTTGTGATGGATTACTTAAACTAACCTCATTGGAAAAGAATGTATGTGCTTCTCTCACGCTTTATAGTGATCTTGAGAATCAAAAGGCCTTTTTCATGATTTTAGGGTAAGATAAACCAATCACCTCCACACTTCATTTTGGATTTAAAATTGAACAAAATCTTGTGTGAGTGTGAGTGAGCTTATTGCATGTGTTCTCCCTTTGTTTCTAAACAAGGTTCGATCAAACTATGAATAATTTTATTCGCTTTTGTCTATCTTAGAGGGCATGGCTTGGGGAAAAAGTACTCACCCAACAGAATGACTCAACCGATAACACTCTAAAGCCAAGAGTATTTCTGACTGGGATATAAATGTGGGTATTGGAGTAAATGCTAGTATCACGTGGTTGGCTCCGAAGAGATGGATATAAAAAGGTACTCTCGTCGTACGGGTCAATCTCCACGAACTGAAAGTCTGAACTAAAACCCTTGTTTATAGTAACCAACTAGTCCATCCAACAAGTTTATCAAAGTGGTGCATTGGAATGTAGATTCCAAGAAGTTACTCGCCATGTCCGATCTTGGTTAAAATATAGAGGTTAAGACTTCATTCTTAACATACCTTTATATTTTTTCCTTGGTTTCATGTAAAATCATCTCTTCTACTATGAAGGGCATGAGGCAAGCCCACCAAGAAAAATGTACCAATTGAGCTAGGATGTTAGATTGCTTGTGAGTCAGTTTGAAAACACAGTGCTTTGATCGAAAATATTGGAAAACCAGCATTCAACATGAGCATCAAATCTCAAACCCTTTAGGAGAAGAAAATATCCTTGAAAAAATTCACATGTTATTGCTTGCCCTTGGGATTTGTATCCTTAGAGGATTCTAAGCATTTGGATTTCATTCAATTTTCTCCTACTAAGGTCAACATTAGGAAACCTTTGCCTTGATTTCCTCGATTTCCACATAATGCATTTTGTGGGATGAAAGAAAATTAGGACATTGGACATTCAGTTGAAAACTAATCAAGAGTGTGTTTTTGGTAAAAAGAATCCATTAAACAAAGATTGAATCAATTGGTCCCTACACATGTGCTTGGCATCTTTTGGTCATATGGTTTTCATGCAAACATTGGTCTTTTGATTTTGAATTACTCTTAGAGAAAGGAATGTTCTTCACTATCTTGGTCTTGTAAACAAGTCCTTCCTAGGTTCATTTAGGATCAAAATCAAAAACTTCATCCAAATTCCAAACATTTATCATCTCCATCCCACCAAACAACTTTAGAGCTTTGGAAACATCATTCTATACTTGGATAAATCATCAAAATAAAAATCACCTTGTTTAGTTAGGTGTATGGGAATATATCCTTACTCATACATTTAATTGAATTATCAATCCTTTGAGAAAAGTTCATCCTAAGATCACATCCAACATCTTAGGGTCTACAAGTTCATTATCCAATCAAAACAATCAAAATCAAACCCTAAGTCTAGCATTGATCTTAAATCCCTAAACATTCAACACTCATATCATTTACCCTTTTCATTCTTCATCTCATCATTAGTCCTAAGAGCCTTAGAGGTCACTTTTGCAACAAGATCAAAATAAAAGAGGAACATGGAATATAAAATTTCTCCATACATCATGAGAATCCAAACCAACCAAACTATCAAAGCCTTCCAAAACCAATGGATTTTCCAAACTCACATTTATACAATCCATACATGGGATCATTATCTCCTACAAACCTCAATGGTACAACAAATGTGAGTCTACCCAATCTAAATCTTGGAACACATTTTTCGATGGTAGATTTAAACCAAAGTCCAAACTTACACGTCTATCCACCAAACGATCAATGCATGAGTCTTCAAATGACCAACATTATCCCACCAAATCCATACATACCAAAAGTGAATATACCAAGTACAAGTTTTCCAAACATGAATCTAGAAAACTTTGGGATAAATATTTTTGCAAATCATACAAATGTTGTGCAAAGTCCAAACAAGATGTTAAAAACTCCCTATATTAATCCAAGTCAAGGTAACACCACACAAAATAAAAGTTACCTAAATCAAGGCAATGTGATTCCCAACACCAACAATGTTCAATTTCGACCTATCATGCCAAATCTGAACATCATCCCAAATTAGAACATTGTCCAAAATCAATCTTTCCATGATCCCATTCAAAAAACACAAGTGTGCATCCCAAATTTTCTTGAACAAAAACCAAATCAACTATATCAAGGGAGTCGAGATCGAAATCAAGATCAAATTTGGCGAGATCAAATTGCTACACTTACCAAAATAGTTGAGTCATTTTTCCAAGAGACATCTCCACCACCATTACCCATATGAACATCATTCCTTGGTTTAGGGATTCCCCCCTTACCTATCACCAATCATTCCATCTAAATCAATCCACCTAACACCAATCAAGCCATCACATAAAATCATTTGAATATACCATCAACATCGCACCAACAGATGGTATCTAATCAAATGACAACATCAATCCTGACAAATCAAAATATGGTCTCCCAAGGATCTATCACCTCAATCATTTCGACCATTCCTATCACCTCGATCACTCCAACCACCCCTATCACACCCATCATATTTCAACCCCTCACTACCATGATCACTCCAAGCGTATCTCAACCACTTGTCATGAAATATAACACAATTTTGAATCCGCCACCACCGCCACCCAAACCAAACACATCAAACCAATATAGCATTATATTTCAAGCTGCTCAGTAGGCTGCTTATTAGAAGGCATATCAACAAAACCAAAATCAACAAGTTGCATGACTAGTTGCTCAACAAGTTGCACAAGCTACTCAAGTTACCCAAGCCACACTACAAGCCCAACAAGCACAAGCCCAGGCTCAAGTGCAAGTACAAGCTAAAGCCCAATACCAAGCCCAACAAGCAAATATTGTGTAAAAATCCCAACACAACGTTAATGACTCCATGTATCGAGCCAAGTCAACAATCACATGATCAAGATATCTCCATCAATGAACACCTTGAAGATGTTTCCACCTCCTCCAATGATCAAATTAAGATACATCAAGAGTCACTTTTCAATCATGATCAAGATCCACCAACAATACCCGACAATGATCCAATTCAAGAAATTTCAATGTCACTTGACTCTATGGTTGAAGACATTGATAATCTCTATGTGACAATTGTTGAAAATAATGTTCAATATCTCTCCATCAATGAGGGTATGGAAGATGTTTCAGCTTCATCCGATGATCAACTCACCATATAAGGAATGCTAACATTATTTGATCTTGTAATCAACAATCCATCTACCAATGATCATGTTGAAAATGTTTCTACATCACCTAATAAGTTTGAGGACATATCTCAAGAATTTATGCCAAAGCAGGATCAACGTCTTTCACCAAAGTCTAGCAATCGTCCTTTCCAAGACATATTGACATCCTTCGACCTCATGGTTGTAGATATTGAAGGAATCTTCAACTCAAAATTTGATCCAAGTCCACTAAAAGTTGAAGAGGATATTGAGCCAATTCCCATGCCTAATTAGGACATCCAAGAACTTTTTATAAGCAATCCATTCTTTGAAACTGACCCATGTCAAGAACTTGATCCAAATCATGATGAAAGAAACTTCGAAATCATTCAAGATCAAGAATTTGTATCTTCAAGATACTACAATAATCTAATGGACACTCTCCTATCTATGTAAGATGATCATATCCATGTAGCACATACTCCTCCATCTACCCATGAGATGCTTTCTGTGAATGGACACATAGATTATCTTCATTCAGAACAAGATTCCTTTACTCCTGATATTATTACACAAAAAGAGCAGGTTATTGATTCCTACAACCAAACAGAGTTGTGAACATCAGGATCAGATATATCCAAAATCCAAACAGAAGACATCATGTATGAAGATATCCAACATTATCCACTCAATGAAGTAGGTTAGATAGAACAATATATTTCAAAGTTATTAGAGCAGAAAATTGAAATAACATCATTTGCAGTGGTCATTTATCAAAGAATGCATTCTAAAAAAGAACTCTTAGAACAAGCAGAATCAAAGCATGAAGGTACTAGCTCCACAATACTAGGGCCAACTTCATCTGAAGCAAACATCAACATAGGGAGCACGAAGAATCCTTCTGATGAAACCAATCCACTATGAGATAAAGTTTTGATTATGTTTTTATATGCTTGCAATTTAGTGGACTTTGTTCTACTTAGTTTGCATATTTTATCATAGTCAAGTATTTCATAGGAATCTTAGATTAGATTATTTTGAATGGACTAATAGCTAACTGTGGTCATTGTTCGAAGTAAGGCTAATTTAAGGTTCACAACTTGTTAGAGGCTCCTATCATCAAAAACTTGCAAGTTAGTTAATTGATCAACCAACATCAATCGATGCCAATCAATTAATCCAAATCAATCAACCTACCAATCTAATCAGTTTTGGTGAGACTTTGATCAAATCTCGTGGGCATCAAATCAATCTTTACCTCACCTATCATGAGGTTTATCAAATCAATTCGAACCTCTCCTATCATGAGGTTTATCAAATCAATTCTAACCTTTCCTATCATGAGGTTTATCAAATCAATCCTAACCTTGCCTATCATGAGGTTTATCAAATCAATTCTAACCTTGCCTATCATGAGGTTTATCAAATCAATCCTAACCTTTCCTATCATGAGGTTTATCAAATCAATTCTAACCTCGCCTATCATGAGGCTTATCAAATCAATGCTAACCTTACCTACCATGAGATTCATCAATCAATTCAACCTCACCTATCATGAGGTTTATCAGATCAATCAACTTATAATTGATCCTCACCTATGGTGAGGTCAATTATCATCATCCTCTCATTGAATTTCACCTATCATGAGATCAATGAGCATCTAACCTATCAAAATCATCAATCATCATCAAATCACAGATTGACATGATCAAACATCATTGACATCAAGGAATTCAACCAAGAAAACCATCAAATTTACCCAATGCACCAAAATAGGGCTCCAATGTGCTAAAACACTCTATGCGCTATGGAAATACATCAATGCACTATAACAGACGTTCAATGTTCCACTCAACCCTATGCGCCAGAACATTTCATCAATGTGATGGAATAGAGTCCTAATGAACCAAATTTCTTGATGCGCTATCCTATTTAATCAATGTACTAATATAATTCCCTTATGCACTAGACTACTCTATGTGCTCAAACAATTCATCAATGCACCATTTTGGGCCATCTATGCACTAGATTAACCAATGTGCTACATTAAAAAATGCACTACAATAGATCATCTATGCACTATTTTAGTATCCTAATGCACTAAAACAATAAAAATACCAAATTCAAAAAAAAATGGAGGGAAAAGCTCAAGGCACAAAATACGAGGTGATTTTTCATGGTACTCACAGGAGGTTTGTACGTTGTTGGATGGTTGTGCCACCTGACTTGCTTGAATTGGTGTGTGTGATAGGGGATCACCATTTTGCTGCAAATGCTCAACACTCTCACTCACAAGTTTTCAAAATCACCAAATGCACAAATGAACTTTCTAATTCACTTTTTAACCTTTTAAAGGTTAATTAAGTGGAATTTTATATGATTATTTTATTTTTATTTTTCAAATGGGCTATAATTCATCAATTTCATCACCTACTCGCTTATATATCATTTTTTGAGAGATAAATCAGTTTTGACATGTAAATTTTTGAGATCATCATCAAATCATCATCAAAACATAACACTTTTCAAAATTCTAAAAAAAATCTCAAAATTCCAAAATTCATTGATTTATCTCCCGAGAGGGCATATATTTGTCATCACCTAAAAATTGGTGTCTAGGGCATCAAAAACTGTTTTGAGCATTGTTATCAATTTTTCTTTGAAGCAATGTGTAAAGAAAATACTTTAAAGAGGGGCAAAATGTATACATCCAAAATTGGTCATCACCTTTAATTAATTAAATACTATCTATTTAATCAATATTTCAACTACGTATAAATAAAATATCAATTTACTTATATTGTTCATTTTCTAAAATCTCCAAATCTAAAACATATTCTTCTAAATCAATTAAATAAAAAAATTTCCACAAGCTTGTTTTATTTAATTAATCTTCACTAATCTCAATTAGGAATTTGAGCACATGTCTACAACTTGTTGTGCCACCTCACCAAGGTCACATGAAATTAAATAACTATAATTTTTAATTAGAATTATCTTCAACCAATCTTTACAAGAACATGGCTTATTCCTCACACACTTCCACCAATTTTGGAGCACATGGCCTTCTCTTCCCACACTTGAGTCTTCCATCCAAATGTCATGTTGCCCATTGGTCAAGAGATACTTCTGTCCATATGGCATGTTGTCTTTGGTCAAGGGGACAACATCTTGATTCTCTCCATCTTTACCATCCATTCTTCTTGTTTGAATCTAGACCGTTGATTATTGCCACCTCACTATATGCTTGGAAAAGGCTATAAATACAACCCTTGGGCATTGTATTTTGCATCCACATTTGAAGTAAAGTTATCATGCAAGTTTATCATTTGAGCTTGGGAGAACTTTAGAGTCTTATAGTTAATTGTTATATTATATTTTGCATCTTAGTTAAATATTAGACTAACTCTTTGCTTCATAGTTGCATTTTAGCGACCAGTGTCACATTACTACATATTTGGGCTTGGGAGGACATGATTGTACTTAGACCTATCATCACCCTAGCAGACATGAATGTAGATCATCATGTGTTCTATAGATACAAATCCATCACTTCCCTACAACACACATGTACCATGAGCATTGCATACTAGAGACGGGTGATTGACAACACAATTGTATTCAGATGGAGGCCCTAGATCTAGGCTCACCCATGGTATCATGACTAGGATCAGTTGTTATATGCTTGGTAGACCATGCACATTCTTGGACGAGAGCACCACATGGTTGAGTGATACTTGATCAAGTGGCTAGATAGTTTGATGAGGTACAAGATGTGGTACCTCCTACATACAGAACCATCTATGCATGGACTAGAGAGACAATTTTGGGACAACAAACTCCCCCTCAGGTCATGATCAATGATTTTAGAGTGTTTGTTCCACAATTGTGGGTATATGTTGCTAGTCCTTATGATGTAGGGAATACTCCTACTTGTGATACATGGTTTCTATAGCATACCCCAGTTGGGTTGACTAATCCATTCGCAGGACAAGTTCTAGGTAGAGGTAGAGGAAAAAGATAGGGTAGATCACAATAGTAGCCTCCATAATAATGCATGATGGACATGTGCTCAGTGATGGGTATCAACAAAATTAGAGATAAAAGGATCAAGTTCCAGGTGATGAGCACCCACAGGATGGTTAGTAGCCCGAGGTAGGGTAAGTGTAAAGGTAGCCTCCCTTGATACCGCCATTGTGACAAGCACCACCACATCAATAATAGTAGCAACAAGCATAGGGTCCTAATCCCCATGATGCACAAATTCTTGCCTTCATAGCCGAGAGGGACCAGGCCTTGAGAGAGACATATACAATACCGAGTGAGACCAAGAGTGGAAACAAGTCTAGTAGTTGACTATTCAATTAGCACAAGAGACATGATGTAGACATTAGTTAGAGGCTTCTAGGATGCATACATAGGGGTGGATCATCTCAATGCACATGCATGGTTAGGTCATAGGTGAGCTGACATAATATCCCATACTGTACCATAAAGATGTTCCATGATAGCGGTGACAACCAATTTTTTCTCATAGGAGTAGTGTTGCTCCTAATGATTCAGGAGGTGCACCCTTAGTACAGTATCCCTCAGGTAGCAGACATAGACAACCCTTGCAGTAGCCATCTTATCATAATGATAGAAAAAACCGCAAATAGCTTTGTATACACTTTTTGATATATAGCCTTGATTTTTTATGTATATACATTCATTGGTTGATTTCCATAGCCTCATGTATAATCATTTTTTATGGAATTATACATTGATAGTATTTGTATCATGAATTTATTTTGATGATATATATGTGATGATCTTCAATGTGATTCCTATGATTTGTTGTTTATTTTATGTCATGCTTTATGATTATGTATGGATGTATATATTATATTATGTATGTAAATGTTTATGATGATGCATTTATTATGCATATGATGTGATGTTTATGATTCATGAGGCAATGTTATATGGATGTATGCAATGCATGGTTTATGATATATATGCAAATCTGATGGATTTTTTACTGCCCTTTTTAGTATCTTTTCTATATGTTCATGCCACGATGATGGATGTATTTCTTTTTATGCATTTTCTATGTGATATGACATGATTATGATATGATTATGATTATGCAAGATGTATGTGTGTTGATGGTTTGTGGATGCAGGATGGATGCATCATTATTTTTATTGACTGTCATGACACCATGTTAGCACATAAAAAATATAGAAGAATAGGATAGATGGATTAACCATTGATTTTGAGATTGATTCAGAAGTCCAACAAGCCTATAATTCTTCAAGACTTTATTAGATATGTGATGAGAGAGATGATTTTCTTGTTTCAGTGATTGGGAAAATTCATCATTTCATTCCTTGTTTTTGATATAGCACATAGACACAATGGTATCAATAATTAGTATGGCCTTGTATCTAATGTGATGGACTTTGACTCTAAAAATAGATAGGATAATCCTTGCTCACACTTGACATACAAAAACCTCATTGGAATGTAGTTTAGAAGTTTAAAATATTTCAAACCAAAGCATACACTATAGTCAAAAATTTATTTAAAGAAATCTCCCTACACATAACAAAGCAAGTATTTTCCAAGGTTATATTACAAGAACATCCAACAAGCACACCAACTGAAAGATGATGATCGACGCCCCATTAATTTCTATCTAAATCATTTTGATAGAAATCATCGAGAGGTCCTCATAATGGGTCAATAAGATAAGTCATAAGAAAAGATTAAAATGAGAAAAAAGTCAATTTTATTCATATCTCTTGCCAAAATGATTTAACTAAGATGATTTCCAATGAAGATATCCATTGTAGGAAGGATGCATCCGAGGACATATTATCAATTTTTTTACTAAAACTAATTACTTGATAGGCCATTGATACAAAAGTTAATCGACTTGTTTACTCACGATCAAGACTTTATATTCTTAATTTAGGTTTACACTTTACAAATTGTCATACTTGTTTCCCCTTGTTTTACCAAAGGTTGATGATGACAATCAATTTATTATGGATGGAATTTTATTGTAGGTGAAAGCGAAATGGGATCATGGGTGGTTTTGGAATTTTTGGAATATTTCAATGTTTTTAAGGTTGGTTTTGGTGTTTTGGGGTGTATGTGAATGTTTAGGGTTTCAATTATTTGAGGTTGTTTTGGATTTTTGAATGTTTTTGTTTTTGAGATTAGACCAAGACCAAAAGGGAAACTGACCTATCCCTTGGGGGGGCCATCAGTGATGGCCTTTCCTACATTATACACATAGAGATGATGTAGTTCAACTAACTTTGACCAATAATTGTTTATTGATGAGATATGAACATTGATGGATTATCAATTTATTAGGATATACTCCTAAAGGACCTACCTAATGCCTCGAGGGCTCATTCGATGGTGGCCAAGTGCCTATGTTCAAGATTAAAGGCAACATAGTTTGACAACCATGGTTTTTAATTTTTGAATTTTTAGACTTGTTTAGGGATTTTTCATGTGATTTGGATGTTTTTGAATTTTTAATATGTTTTGAATGTTTTGGATTTTTGACTATACAACTTTTTAGATGCTTTTGGATTTTGGTTATAAAAGATTTTGATATTTTGTGATTTTGTGAATGTTTTTGGATTTTTTGAAATAACCTTAAAGGAATATACAAGAGCATGATTTGATGCAAGTATAGAAAAATTCCCCCAATGTGATGCAATAGACTACCTTGATATAGGTAGGACAAACTGACCTTAGTAATGTGCTAAGTAGTACTAAAGGGGAACATGATACTAGCCCAATATCCAACTAAGATGAAGGATGGATGCAATGGGTGGCGAAGCAAGATAATCCAAAGATTCAATGATGGATGGATAATGCTTATTTATGCAAGGAACCTATTTTCCAGGTTTTCACCAAGGTACTTTCCCAAAGCACCATTGAAGTGGTTTTCACTAGAGGATGATTTTTCCTTTACTATTTTCAATCCTTTTTCAAAATTTTTTTGTTTTTGGATTTTTTGGATGTAGACCCTTCAAGCCTAGGCATAAAAATTCTTGAGATGTGAGCTATTGATAGGCTCCTACAAGGGTTCTCCTTCAGGTTTTGACAATTGATAGGCTCCAAACCATAACTAGATGTGATGAAAAATGGTTCTAACCAATTAGGCTCAAATTTCCTTTTTCTATCTAGTTTGGAATATTTTTTTGATTCTCCTTCAGTGTAGGATCTCCCACCTAGAAGGATCAACTTTTGATTTTCTTATTATAGCTCCTTTTTTGTCAATTTTGATAAGCTTGAAAATGATTCAAAGCCTCAAGATGGTGCTTATCCAGTAGCTCTAGCTCATTCAATCAAGGCACTCTATACTCTTCATCACTAATTATATTTTATAGTGATACTCTTAGTGATGGGAGCTCAACCTCTATAGGTAGGATAGCTTTAATTTTGTAAACTATGGAAAATGGTGTAGCACCTAAAGGCATGTGGATACTGGTTCAATTATAGATGCATGTCATGACAAAATTTATTGACCATCTTCTTGAGAATTTTTAGGATGGTTTTGTTTGAAGCTGCAACTTAACCATTTCTCTGGGGATAGTATGTAGTAGAAAACTAGTGTTGGATATTGAAATTTTGGCATAACTCATGGAAATCCTGATTTTTGAAAGGTGTTTCATTATTTGAGATAAGGGGTTGTGGAACACCATAGTGACAAATGAGGTAGTTCAGGACGAGTTCAAAGATTTTTTTTCCCATGGTGTAGGTCATAGGGATTCCTTCAACCCACTTCATAAAATAATAAGGGGATATAATGATAAACTTGTGACCATTAGATGAGGTAGGGGTGAGCTTTCCTATGAGGTTGAGTCCCCATTGCAAGAAAGGACAAGGTGTAGTTATTGGTTGGAGTTGTTGAGTTGACACATGGGTAAGATCCCCATGCTGTTGACATGGCATGCATTTGTTGACATATTAATGAGCTTCTCATTCCATGATAGGCCAGTAGTACCCTATCCTCAATAGTTTCTTCGCCAAAGTCATACCACTGGAATGTGATCCATAGATGCCTTCATGTACTTCCTCCAACACAATCAAAGCTTCATCTTGGTTAAGACATCATAATAATGTACCTTTGAGACTTCAACAGTAAATGGTATCACCTAGGATAATGAATCAAGATTCTTTCTTGATAAAGGTTTTTCTAAGGTTCAGAGTAATGTTAAATGGGAGGATACCTTTGTGTAGGTAGGTAAACATATCATGATACTAGGGAGAATTGAGACCAACAATTTTACATATGAATTTGGATTCTAGCACCTCAAATGCTAGTATGAGAAGCTGCTTGATGAGGAATTCATATTTAAGAATGTTATTCAACATATCTAACAAGGACCCAATGGTTTCCATAACATCAACTACTTAGTTGTTGATATAAGGTATTTGATTGAATGTAATGTTGATGAAGAAATACTTGAGACTTTCGACCATCTTTTTATATGGTGTGAGCTTATCATCATCAATTTGATAATCAATATTAACTCAATTTACAATCACTTGTGAATCTCCAAAGACCTTCAATTATTGGATTTTCCACTCTATTATGATTCTCAATCCTTTGATAAGAGATTCATACTTGATGATGTTATTGGCACATGGTAAAGATAGCCGATATCACTTAGGAATGCAATCACCTTGAGGGGTGATGAAAAGAATGCTTGCTCTAGATCCATGTTGTGTATGTGAACTACCAAAGTACATCTTCCATTGATCTACTACGTTGAGGACAAATATTAACTCATCATGAAATTCAGACACCAATGGATTCTTTACATAGATAGATGCATCTACTAGTTGATCTATGATAACCTACCCCTTGATAGCCTTTCAATCCACATACTCTATCTTAAATTTTGTTAGGATTATCACCCACTTAGCCATTCATGCCGTAAAAGTTTCCTTGGATAATAGATACGTCAATGGATCTATCTTAGCAATGAGCTTTACTTGGTGCAAAAGCATGTAGTGTCTAAATTTATATGAGGCAAACACCACTACTAGGAAAGCCTTTTCAATAGATGAGTAATTAATCTCATATCCAACCAAAGTCCCACTAATGCAGTAAATTTCTCCCTCCTTCCTTGTTTCATCATGCTAAGCAAGAATAACACCCAAAGTTGTTGATGTAGCTGAGACATATAGAATCAAAGGTTTATTTGGTATTGGTGGAATAAGGATAGGAGGTGTCAATAGATAATATTTGAGTTTTAGAATTCCTTGTCACATTTCTCCTCCCATTTGTAGGATATCCACTTGTGAAGAAGGTGAGAAAAGGGATGAATCTTATTTTCCAATTGTGCTATAAATCTCAAGATAGAATACAATATCCCTTGTAAAAATTGTAGTTGTTTTAGTGTTTGTGGTGGCTCCATATCCATAATCTCTTTGAACTTAGCTAGATCTATCTCAATTCCTCTTTGTGACACAATGCATCCTAAGAGTTTGTCTGATGTTACACCAAAGATGCACTTTTTTTTGGATTCAACAACACCTCAATTATATCAAAGATTGGTCCTAGTACTTTTATATGTTCGTCATTATTGACTTGGCCAAAATTTCATCCATGTAGTCTTCTAAAGTCTTGTGGATCATGTCATGAAAGATCAATGTCATTGCTCTCTAATAAGTAGCTCCAACATTCTTCAACCTAAATGGCATCATGTTCCAACAATAGGTCCTCATGGACATGTAAACATTTTTTTTGTTGATATTCCTTGGAAATTATGATCTAGTTGTATCTTGAGAATCCATCCATAAGTGACAATATCTCATTTCCAATAGTCAAATCTACAATGATATCAATGTTTGAAAGAGTAAAGTCATCTTTGGTACATGGTTTATTTAAATATCTAAATTTAATACATATTTTGGTTCCCTCAATGGGTTTGGAGACTAGTACCAGGTTTGAAACCCACTCAAGATAATCTATTAGTCTGAGAAACCCCACATCAAGAATTTTTTGTGATTCCAACAATGCTATATGTGGATGCATCTTTCTCAACTTTTTCTTTACTGATTTAGCATGAGGATAAACTGCAAGATGGTGGGAAACTACTTTAGGATCAAGGCCCGACATATCTATATAGGACCATACAAATTTTTCCTTTAACTCTTTTAAGAAATCTACCAAGTTCCTTTTCTCTTCATCCAATAGTGATTCTACATAGAAAGTTATTTGAGGTGCTTCATTTGTCCCTATAACTATTGGATATGATTTCTCGACAATCACTACTAACTTTTCTTGATGTATCACACTAAGGGGAAGATTGAATCCCTCATCCTTTGACACCTCAGAGAGGTTTTCACCATTAGATGCATCCTTTGTTTTTATTATTTTATGATTAAAAAGTGCCATAGTGTGGTTTTCACTTAAAGATTGAGATATGATTCTCATATTTTCCATTTTGTGACCGAGGGACTCAATCGTTTCCCCATAGTAAGCTTTTGTATCTATTTCAATATAAAAAACATATTTTATGATCCTCGTATGGAATGTTGTCATGAAGTCACACGAATTCAAAGATAGCTTCACCATTTTTGAATGAATCCAAAATAGGCGATCCTTATTGGTTCCAATTTATGAGTTGAGGGTAGACTAGCTTTAATTTAGTGATTCGACAATTTGGAGCAAAGGATCTAATGGTTATCATGAATATATAGGTATCCTCAAATAGGTATGTGATATCAAGGGGGAAGTAATCAAAGGTATCATTTTGCAATGTAGGTGACCAAGAAGAATATTTGGCTCTCTTAACAGAAGCACCCTTGCCACGAATGGTCACTTTGTTGGTAGTGCATCCAAGACCAAGATTCTTAGATCGTTTCTCGAGAGCAAGGGGTTCTATCAAACCATTATTATTTTGGCTCAACTTCTAATTCTTGTTGTATCCCTAATCCATCATTAGTTGTAATCCTTTATTGTCATCTTCCATTGGAAGAATGGGATTGGGTCCATTGTCTTGATATAACAATTCAGATACATTCTCCTCATCAATGACTTCTTAATCAAATCTACCCACTTTGTGAAAGTGGTAGATGCTACCTTGATTTTCTCAAATACCTTATTAATAGGTTGAGGCTTCCCATGATATTTAGGAGAAAGAGGAAACTTTCCAATGACAAAATAATCCTTCAAATTATAGTCTCCAGAACCATTTTCTTTGATCACTACTTCGATATCAAGGATATTTTGCATGATCTATGCTTTTGATTCAGAGGTGGAAGCTAGGGAAGATGGGTCAATGAATGATGATGGTATTTCCACTTCATCATTCTTAGGAACTTGTAGGATCCTATAGTATTTTCCTTCTAGTTTTTACAATAATAGAATGGTTTGAGGTCACCATGGATTGTGACTACTCTATCTTCATAGGGAAATTTAATACATTGATGGTATGTGGAAGCTATGGCTTGCATGGAGTAGATCTAGGGAAAACCTAGAATAATATTGTAAAGAAGGTCAAGGTAAAGCACTTGACAAGTAGTTTCTACAATTGTGGGTCCTACTTGGATGGGGAGCTTGATTATTCCTTGAGAAAACCATTCTTAATCATCATATTCCCTTATAGTAACACCTTTTGCCTTTTCAATGACATCTTTAGAATAGCCCAAGTTCTTGATTAACTAAAGGGTACAAGTATTAAGACCAAAACCTCCATCCACCAAGACTCTTTTTACTTTCTTTTTTGTGAATGAGGACCTAAAGATGCAATGTATGATTGTACGTTGGTTGTATTAGAAGGTATTGCTCAAAAAAGGTGAGAAGATGAGGTGTGGTAAGGTGTTTGATCATAGCTTGGAATTGTTCAGTATCAAGATTCTTAAGTACGAAAGAAGTTGATAAATCCTTTTCAAAGATGTCCCTATGTGTGGGAGATATTTTCAGTAACTCCAAGATGGAGATTTAGGCAAGGGTCTTCTTTAATCGGTCCAAGAAACTATAATCACTAGGGTTCGACTTTGGAAGTGAGGGTGGTGCCCTAGGTTGAGATGGTGCTTCTTGGATGGTGACCTTTCCCTACATTTGGTGACTCCACACTTTGTGCTAGGCCCTTTGGTTGTGATGATGGATGTAAAATTATCACAAGATGCTACCACATTGTTATAGACATGACCCATGTTGGTATTGTGTGATCAATTTTAAGTGTACCCAATGTAGATTAAAAATAGTAACAAATCAAACACACCAATAAGAAATTATATCAAAACAAAAATTGAATAAAATGAATGAAAACTCAGTCTTCTATCCTTAATGTCGCCCTATTGTCCTCTATCTCCAGTGTTTCTATTGATTCCAACTTGCTCTTAGATTGTATGCTAGGCTCAATAGATAGTCTTCCTAGAGAACGATATTGAAGATGAATGCATGCTATGCTAAGATATGATTAAATGCTTAAGCTAAACATGATTGCTAGAATGTAAAATTATGAAATTATGAATGTTAAAACTAATAATGCTAAAATGATGTAACTTTCTACCTATCTATTGTCTTTTTTCTGTAGCCAATGCTTGGATTCACAAGGTTATTTATAGAATTTTCAAAAGCTTCTGATTGGTTGATGTGATCAACAGTTGTGATAATTCTGGCAGATCGAATGACCGAAGATGGAGAAGACTAAAGAGAAAAATAGAAGAAAAACAAAAAGAATGATTTGTTTCCTCTTTCATGACAAATGATAAAGATGAATTGTAAAAATCATCTTTTTGTGAGATTTGAGAAAAGATTTTGAAGATAAATAATGAAGTTATTAAATTCATTATTCATTTATTGGTGACATGGAAGATTTTCTTAATTAAATTAAATATTTGGAGAAAATGGAAGATTCTTTATAAAATATTTAATTAAGATTTGGAAAGTGACATGTGGAATTAATTAAATAAGCATATTTAATTAATTTTAGAAGAAAGAGAATTAAATTCAATTAAATAAAATATTTAATTAAATTTAAATGTGATCATTAATTTAAATAAACAATGATATTTATTTAATTAATTAAGCCGACTTAAGAAATTGGTAGTTAAATAAAATGAATGTATTTAATTAAAGTGGAAGAATATAGTAGGTGAATGATATTGTAGACACGTAAAATATACTGATTAACATTGTGTACCTGATCTTGACTTACTAACATCATTTCATCCTGAATCATTCCTCAGTCTAACCATTTAATCAAATCCCCTTATCTGATTAAATTCATCAAATTCATTCCCTTAATTAAATAAGTCATGTTATCTAATTAAGTCACTCTCTTTTGTTAATTAAATCAATCCATCTTATCTAATTATCCCTGTTTAATTAAATAATCAATTTATTTGATTAAATCTCTAAAAGTATATCAATTAAATTAAATAAATTAAAACCTTATTTGATTTAATCTAACACCATCTCTTTTAATTAAATAAATAATAATCTTTATTTAATTAATCTTTATCATATTCTTCTCTTATTTGATTTAAATAAATCCATAAATTTGAGTTAAATAGGTCACATCATCTAACCTCTCTCATTAAATTAATTAACTTTGATTAATTTATTCTCATCCCATGTCCCATCCTCTAGATTATGCAAGTTGCACATGAAAATAGATTTAATTCATTTATTAAATCTCTATTTTCCTCACAAGGCATCTTTTGGAATATTCTCTGAATTTGAATTCAAAAGTTCCAAGTCAACATGTACATCCAACAAGGCAATAAATTCATCTTACATGTCCTTTTCCTTGATCCAAGTGGCATTTATTTCATTTTTGCTTCCCTCTTACATGTCATTTCAACAAATTTGAAATTCAAAATTATGCATTTATTGGCACATTCCCCAAATCTTGCACATACTCCATTCATTCATAGATTGACAAGTGGCATCATCCCATTAGATGAATGTTAGTCCCACATTGCTCAAATTTGGACATTCATCCATCTTGGAATTCTATAAATAAAGAGCTTATATCCTCATTTCATCATCCACAAATTATGTAAAGTTATTATGCTAAAATATTTAGCCATTTTCATCCATCACCATTGAGTTCTTAGTTAGATTTTTGCAGATTTTTAGCTTGGAGCTCTCATCCTTCATCAACAAAGTGGATCAATCATCAACATATCAATCTTGCATCATAGGATTTGGGAAAGGGCCAATTTTCACATCAAATTTGCACCAATTCCCCCATGGGATCATGAGTTTGCACATTTAATTAGGATTGAATCTATATGTTCTTATTTTATTGAGTTCTTCATTGTTTTCTTTCCTAATTTGAGTCTTGTAAATGGATTTCATGGGGAATCTTTGTTTTGGCTTGCAATCTCTTGTTTAACTTGTTTAATCTTGTTGTTTTGCAGGTACCAAGATTGGGGTTCACACATTTGGCACTAGAAGAAGGGCTGGATATCATTCTTTCTCATATTTTCTTGAAATTTTTGCATTTTTCTCATACACAGAAAATTCCAATGCTGGGAGCTTAGCGTCGTTGTTTTGGCGCCACTGTCTCTTCAGCATCTCTATATAGCACTGCAGGAAACTCAAAGTGCGATGCTGGACTCATCCTGCTAAGAAAATTTGAATTATAAACTCCGTTGTTGGACTCATTGACTTCCAGGAAGTTTGAAAATTATCAAACTCTGATGTTGGAAGAAAACTGTGACGTTAGGCGAAAAGTGCGACGTAGTTGAGTTCTCTGTCCCGACATAGAGCGACGCTGACTATCAAGTGGCGCTGTGAGAGTACCACTTGGAAATCAAAATACAACGTAGTTACAAAATCTGACGTTGGAAGGGAGTAAAAAGGGGAAATTTAATTTTAGCACGTGTTTTTTGATTAATGATTGATTTGTCTTCTGTTTTCTACTTTTTAATCTCTGTATTTTCCAAAATCTGATTGGTTTTTACCCTTGTAGGTTGGAAATTGAAAATGAAAGAAGAAGAAAGATGATGATGGTATCTTACAAATTAAAAGTGTTTTTTAACACTTTTCAAGAAGTTGTTATCATTTCTTTCTTAGGACAACTAATTTCATTTGGGTTTAAAAAGAATCTTTTCATTTCTTGCAAAGGGCTAAAATGAACATTAGGATCACAACCTACTAGAGTTGGTTTTTTGGTTAAAAATTGAACAAGGCAAATCTCATTAGTCTTTTGGTGCTCTAAAATGAATTCATTATTGCTTTGAGGATTTAAAAAGAACAAGTGCAACTTTTTTTTCATGAAGGCTTACTTAAACTAAATTCATTGAAAAAGGACGTATGCACTTCTCTCGCGCTTTATAGCGATCTTGAGAATCAAAAGGCCTTTTTTCATGACTTTAGGGTGAGACAAAGCAATCACCTCCACACTTCAATTTGGGTTTAAAATTGAACATATTATGCGAGTGAGAGTGGGGGCATTATCGCATATATTCTCTCTCTTTATTTTCAACAAAGATTGATCAAGTTACGAATATTGTTCTTCATTCACTTTTGTTTATCCTAGAGGGCCTGCCTTGGGGAAAAAGTACTTACCCAAGGGAATGACTCAACTGGTAACACTCTAAAGCCAAGATTATTTCCAACTGGGATATAAATGTGGATATTGGAGTAAACACCAATATCACGCAGTTGATTAGGACAAGATGGATCTGAAAGGGGACTCTTGCTATATGGGTCAATCTCCATGAATGGAAAGTCCTTATTAAAACCCATGTGTTAGAATTTTCTAAAATCCTTTAATCTATTTGTTGGTGTAAGAACAGTTGTTCTCAAGCCACCCTACACTTTTACGGTCTTTTAGTAGAAATGGAAAACATGCCATGGGATTTTTATGGGTGTTGATGCTTGTCTGCCCCGTATAAGTGAGTGCTATGGAGGGGAGCCAGTGGGGTCAAGCATCTAACCATTCACTAAAGATAAGTATAGCTGGACTTGTCCAAGTGGGAATCGAACAAATATTGTCTTACACATCCATAGGGTTGTACTTGTTCTTGGATTACAAAATGCATTGCTTGATTGAAAACACCTTGAAAACAAAAACTTAACATCATCCAAATTTCAAACCCTTTAGGAGAAAAATGCCATTGACTTAATTCAAGTGTTAGTGCTTTCCCTTGGGATTTATCCTTAGAGGTTTCTAGGCACTTGGATTACATCTCAATTTGTTTACTAAATTTGAACAATAGGTAACCTTTTGTCTTAACTTCATTAAATCTCACATGACATACTTTGTGGGACTTGAGGAAATTGAGACATTTGGACATTTAGTTTGAAAACTAATCAAAGAAAGTGCTTTTGGTAAAATAAAGCCATTAAGAAAAGCTAAGACAAATGAACTTTCATATGTGTATTGAAACCTCATGATTTTTCAAAAATCCCAAGAAAAGCAAAATATTTTTTCAAAATTGAATCACTTCTTGGTTACAAAGGTCTATAGAAGCATTGTGTGTTCTTCAATACCTAGGTCTAGGAAAACAAAGTGTTTTTTCTAGGTTCATCTGGAACAAAATGGGTCCCCCTTTTTCTTTTATTTTCTTTTCCTCCGTTATTTGCTTTAACCTTTGGAATTCTTTTGTGTTCTTCCTAACGTGTCTTTTTTTCTATCTGATTTGATTTTGGTCCTGTCTCAGCTTGAGTTGGTTTTCTTCTTGCTAGGAATTGAATGAAATAATCATATACAATCTTGTATTTCATTATAAGATATTTTATTTGCTTCTGAGGACTAATGGAGATATTGTTTCATAGGATCAGATCATGTACATGATGATATTGCTCAAGGAGCTCAATTGGAAAGCATCTCCCAATCCAGTTTGGCATAAAGTTCCTCTGAGAAGAATGTCGGAAATACCCTACAGTTGTCTTGCCAACTAACAGTGTGTTCTATTCAAAAGACGCTTATTGGTTGCCCAAACATCCTAGTCGCCGAGAGTCTTTATGTGTCTCACCAAATGGAAGAGCCCTCGCCAGGAGATTCTGCATTCAGCATAAGGTCTTGCCGACATGAAGTGAAGGTTTCGAAGAGAGGGAATTGCTTCAGGGTAATATCTCCCCGACTATTGAAAGTCTTGCCGAAGGTTGTGCCTTCAACGTAATCTTCTACCGATGGATCAAACTCTCACCAAAAATTGTTCATAGTGGCTCTCGAAGAAGCTTTGTACTCTTGCCATAAGGTTTGGCTAAAAAAAGGAGGTCTTGGTGACTATGGTTGGCTTTGGCAAGAGGTCACATCGACAAGGTGGACTCTTGCCGAAGTAATCACATCGAGCAGAGGATTTGTGTTCACCATAAAGTCTAGCCGAACGGGAAGGGTCCTACCGATAGAGGGATGCCTTCGGTATAATGTGTGTGTTTGCGAAAGGGTCTTGCCAACCTGGTAAAGTCTTGCCGATGTTTTTTCACAAAGGATATCGGTATGACTAATGGAGCCCATTGTGACCTCTTGTCGATGGGTTATTTTCTTACCGAGGGGTATGTATGTTTCGGTGAGACTCCTAGCAAATGACTGGAATTGGGGAAAAATGTTATGCTCGGGGAGATGTCCCACCAACAAGCAATGGTCTCACCGATGGTTTTAAACCCTCGGCATGACTAAAGGCACTCGTTGTGATGTCTTGTTGACCTGATATGGTCTTACTGAAGTGAAGCGGCGTCAGTGAAGGATTCGGGTTTTGCTGTGTGGTCTAGGCGACTACGATAGGTCTCACCAAAACAATTTGAGCTCTGAGCGAAAGAAAGGTTTAGCATAAGATCTCACCAAGATAGATAATGTCACCATGAAGTCTCACTGACCGAGCAAAGTCCTGCCAAAAGAATAGAATGAACTCAGGGAGAACAAGTGAGCTCGTTGTAAGGTCTCGGTGAATGGGGCTATTTTTTCTGAAATGGAGTGATATCGCCACAACATCTTGTCGAATGATGGAGGTCTCCCCGACATAAAAATGAGCTTGCCAAAGGGATTCTGAGCCTAGCCATGACATCCTACCGACAGAGAAGGTCTCTCCGAAAAGAAAGAGGGCTCAAGCCGAGGGAAATAGAACGAGCTCGGGGAGACTCCATGTGAATGGAACGTGTTCAGTAAGATGTACTACTGACCCGATGATGTCTCAGGGACATGGAAGTGATATCACCATAAGATCTCCCCAACCATGAAATTTCCTTTCAATAGAAAGGGGGTCCCACCAAAAGAAATTGAGCTCAGAAAATTATTTTTCCTTCGCCATGAGGTCTAGGAGACTACGAAAAGTTTCACCAAAAGAACAGAATGAGCTCAGGGAGAAAAGAAGAGATCGACATGAGGTCTCACCGACAGGGTGGACTCTTGCTGATAGGAGCTTTGAGCCAAAGATTGATGTTCGGCATAAGGTCTCGCTGAAAAATGGAGATCTCCCCAACATAAGATGAGCGTAGGGAAAGTTTTCACTCGGCGTGACGTCTTAGCGATCGAGTGAGATCTCACTGAAAGGGGATAAGGCCATTGATATAAGGTTTGTGCTCTCGCCATGAAGTCTAGATGACTGTGAAGGGTCTCAGTGATAGGGCATGAGGTCAAGATAAGGTCTTCCCAAAATGAAGAAGTTTCCCCAACATGGGTGTGCTCACCGAGAGAAAAAAGGGCTCACAGGAGGTCTTTCCGACTGTCTTATGCTACGCCAATGGCTGCTAGGAGAGACATAATCGCATCGGGGAGACACGATATGTGTCTCACCAATATAATATGCCATTCAAACCACCGTTGACCACCTAAAATTATTGCATGGCCTATGCTCCACCAATCGAAAGGAACTAAAAGTGGGCCATTGACTGATTGACTACCACCTTGAAGAAGACCAGCAGAATGCAAACAACGTGGACTCATTCTAAGATCAAAGGGTGATGGATCAGCTCAGGTGATGATGTTCAGATCTAAAGGGAGGCCCGATGATGCTTCTAGAAATGGTCAATGAAAGGAGGTTCTAGAGCATGAAGAAGGCTGAAGGAAAGAAACAACCACAAGTCTCAGGAATAGTTGGAGTCTACTGGAAAAAAAGGGGAAAATCGCTATTAATGGTGATACTTTAGAGCATTCAAGGTAGCCTTTCAAAGGAGTTGAAAGATAGACATGGATACCAGGTGTAAATGTGATAGCTACAAAAATATTTTAAGACTTCTCCTGAAGACAATCTTTCACCGACATGGACACAGAGGATGCAATTTAATGTAGCATTGAATATCTTCAAAAAGATCTAAAAGCCAACCCTCCTAAAATTAGATATTTTGTAAACCCTAAGAGAGGGGACAACACATTCCATTTGGTACACTCTATATATAGGGTATTCTGGCCTCTTTGTAAAGGGTTAGAAGTTAAGAGGAAAATTGAGAAATTCAATAGAGTAGACAGTTCTAGATATAGATTTTCAAGAGTAGGAACTTTCTGAAGGATAGAGGAGATGGAGCTACATCCTGATTCTTTGTGATTGAAGTTTCTATTTTCTTCTTGGTTAGGAGTTAGATTCAACATAGACTGCAATGTATTTTCCAAGTTCTCTTAGTCTAGATGGAAATAGTCTGAAGGCATAGATTTTCTGTACACTGGTGATTGTGCCAACTTTGTAAATATTGCTTATATGTTTCACTAATAGTTGAAGCAATCAGATTTTAATCTACTTCACATTGTGTTCCCGAGTGGTGTTTGTCTGGAGTTAATAATTTGATTTGACAAGCTTTCAAGGATTCAAGTCTTAATTCATGCTCTATTTAGATGGTAACTTGCAATCTGATATTTGAATTAGCACTATGAATGAAGGAAGCTATGTGTTAATCACAAGTTAATTTTGTTTTGTAGTTTTAGTTAACAAATTCCTTGAAAGATAACAGGTCTAGTTAAGTTAGATAAATTTTCATTCTTTTCGATTCCAAGCTTTGATCCATATTTTGTTGTTTCTTTAAAATAACCTGGTTAAAGTAGGTTTTAAATTTATGCTTGATCTTAGAACAATATAGAAGCTCAATACCAATAGGCCCCTATAACATTATAGTTTACATCAATCACTGAGTGAAATCAACATAGTTGAGAACCAACTACAAGGACCTTGGGAGCTAAGATATCCATGTGATCATCTTTCTCTTTCAGGAGAAACAGAATAGCAATATTCTATTTAAATGTTGTTGTACCATTTGGACCATCAATAGTGCCCTTGTGTTTTATGACCTTAAGGAGCTAGGTGGTACAGAGGCATTGAAGAGAGTATATGGTGATGTGCATATAGTAGGATATTGGGTGTTGTGGGCAGACTTTAGGGGATATCCAGCCTTACCTATAGTGTTGGGTGCATTCATTGGAGGTTTCCTTTGTTTGGATTGTTGATCAAAGGGACTATTAGTTGGGTGGGGGAGGATCATCGAGCAAATGATGGTTTAGACATGGAGATATGCCTGGGGGAGCTGCATGCTAGCTCATTTATATCATGACTTGCACTAGGTGGTGTATAAGGGGTCATCTAGTTTGTCATGTGGTGTTACCCTACTTCAGATCTGGGCATGGAAGCATATTGCTATGACAAGACCACTGTTTTTGAGAGTTAGGCCACCAAGTAGGTCATATGTATATGCATATTCCATTGCACCTGTCCAGCCCAAGTTAGGAAAGTTAGAGTATTGGAGATGGACCCTGGATGATATGGATTCAATGATATGGAGGCCCTACACTGATTGTGAGGCATGGGACATAGATCAGTTGGAGATTCCATTTGTATGTATACCTCAATTTTTGATAGGTCATACTCCATTCATCATAGAGAGGTTTTCTTCCTTGTCAGTACAGATGTAGTTTGGATTTATACAGGGGATGCCTTAGGGTGTTGCGCACTATGGACAGTGTAAGGATGAGCCTAGATGGGGTCCTTGCATTTCTTATCAGGTTTCCTATACCGAGTATACAACATTACAACTTGAGGTATGGGATGGTACACTTGATATTGTTGACATAGGCATGTCTGAGGATTACTCGATCTATTATCACACACACCCATTTATGGGGTTCACATGTCTAGATGAGCCAGTGCCCATTTTGGTGGCACCACAACTAGGGGTCGGGAGACATGAGGATGTGGTAGGTGGGGAGTAGGTAGTTGGTGGAGGAGAGGAGGAGGAGAGTGGAGATGAGGAGGAGAGCTTAGATGATGGTGATGGGGACGACAGCGGAGATAGCAAAGGGGAGGAGTAGAGGCCAGTGAGAGTGAGGCCAGTGAGACCAAGGCCAGAATTTTTGGGCATTGTTTAGATTATGCGAAGGTTGAAGATTGGTATTGGATGGAGGACAGTGAGCAAGGTCACTTCTACATCACAACAGGAACAGATAGATACTCTACAGGCCCAGGTTCAAACTCTTCAGGATCAGTAGGTGCGGTTGTAGAGCAAGTTGCCTTAGGCTCAAAGTGTTGCAGTGCAGTTACAGGCACAACTTACATAGGCATAGGAATAGGCACAGGTATAGGTATGGTACCTCCTCCTACCCCAAACCCACAAGTATTCTAGTTGATAGAGGAGAGGGATTCATTCAGACGAAGGGTAGTGGAGGCAGAGGGGATGGCACAAAGACTTATGGGCACCATTGAGAGTGCATCTTTGTGAGAGGCCATTGCAGAGGGGTTTGATATTGTTAGGGAGGTTGAGTATTGTCGAGTGAGGTATGAGGAGTTGTGTCCTCCTGACCGCGGAGAGCCTTACCCTCGGTCCCACAATAGGACCAGGATCATATCACGAATGACTACATAGAGCAAAGGGGTGACGGGGCCACAACAGGATCCTGATGTAGGAACTAGTGGTAGGCCATCCTCCTCAAGACCAGCTCCATCAGGGGGGTCCACTAGCCATCCTTGATTGATTGATGTAGGATTATCGATGTATATCATTGTTTTTAGCATGTATATTGGTTTTGATAATATCTCATGTATCTCTCTAAACTTTTCAATTTCATTGGACATTGGACATTTGTATGTATTTTTTATGAGCAATGATATGCAATGGCAATGAGATTTGATGATGTGTTTCTTTGATGTGATGCTGATATGGATATGTTATTGGTTATGAATTTTGATATGCATGTTAATGATTTGATGACTAATATGATATGTAGGATGGTTTATGATATGTTTATGATTATGATTTATGATGCGTACTAATGATGTCATGCAGGTGGATGACCTATGATGTGATTAATGAAAATATGCAATGGGATATTTAATATGCTTGTAATGTGTTTGCAAATGATGTGGAAATGTAATGTATGTATGGAACTTTTGTTTTTTAGATTTTTCAAATGTGATGAAGAATGATGATGTAATGAAAAATAGATGTTTATGTTTATGAGATGAATTCATAGTCTGTATATGATTTTAAATGATATGTGAAATGAGTCAATGTTTATGGAAAATTGTATGAAAAGGATAAGTGCATGCAAGATACGATAAATAATATGATGAAATGTATTATTAAATGAAATAATATGAAATGATAATGATAATGAGATAAATGAAATGAAATGATAATGATATGAGATAAATGAAATGAATATGACATGATAATGATAATGAGATGATAATGATATGAGATAAATGAAATGAATATGACATGATAATGATAATGAGATGATAATGAAATGAAATGAAATACTAAAATGAAGTGAAATGATAAAATGGAGATGGTAAATGGGATGCAACAATGTAGAATGAAAATGATAAGTAAGATGTTAATGATATGAAAATGATAGATAATATGAAAATGGAAATGATATGAAATACCTAAGGGATAAATGAGTGATATGAAATGATAAAGGATCTAAATGAATGATATGAAGATGATATAAAATGAGAATGATCAATGGCATGAAATGAAATTATATGATATGATAGATGAAATGATAATGCATAATGATGGATAACTAAATGATAAAGGATTGAAATGAAATACAAATGAATGACAAATGATAAACTATATGATATGTACATGACTTGGATGAAATGATAATGGTAATGAAATGATGTTGAAGATAAAAGATGATAATGAAACAAACATCCAAATATCCTCCACAACTAGTCTAAAGAGACATGACAACCGTTGATGTTTTTGTTCAGCCTTTTAAAACTCTGATGCAAATCCAATATGCAGATATGTACAATGATCTAAATGAAATGCAACTATTTTTTGAGCCTTTTGTTAGCTTTCTTGAATCATCATAGAGCTTTTTTAAATGTTGGAAGTATGTACAAGCATTAGAAGGGAAATTAGCACCAATGAAGACCTAAGTACAACTTTCATGATTTTTGATATAGCAAGTGAACACAAGCATCCAGGTATAATTGAACGAAGATGATGAAAGTATTTCTTGCATAAACAAACAAAGACTAACCACTTTTTGATGCAAATTTGGAACTATCGTCAATGATACACTGTAGAAATCATGTCTCGCAACATATTTGCACCAAATTGATAGTTAACCTCAAGACAATAGACAAAGAAAAATCATCCTCTTTCCTTGCCACTCTTGTTCAGTACATCATTGAGTGTGCTCCAAGGAGATGATATCAAAAAGTAAAACAACCTTTGTTCAAAATATAATACTTCTATTCCAAACATTATTCAAATTTTAGATCATCTAGATATGAGTCATGATATGGTACTTGTTGAAAACTGTTGTGATATGGATCAATGATGGGATAGTTGTTCATGAGATTTGATTGTTTGTTTGCATGATTGGGTTTTATGTCATTGTCTAGTTGTTTCAATAAAACCTAAAAGTTGATTGCCCCTAGTATATCAATCGTTTTCCCCCTAGTATTGATACAACTTGCTGAAATGAATATGTACAATGATCAAGCCATGGTAAGATGTTATCGCTCGAGGAAAATGATGGCAGTATGATGCTGCTATGACCCTAAGATGATGGAAAGATGCATGAAATGAAGGCTGAGAAGCTAAGTGCAGAACATGAACTAATAGATGGAGAGCTACAAATAGCGTTTGTTTGCTAGATTTTCACTATTTTTTTTTATTGCACCTTTTTTTTCTTTTTTTTGGGACATTTTATGTTGTTTTTAGATCTTTTTTAGGACTTTTTCTATTGTTTTTAGATTTTTTTTAGGACTTTTTTTGCTATTTTAAGATTTTTTCAGGACTTTTATGGATGATGATAACTATTTCAGACATAATACTTCTCCAATTGCATGTTGTTGATAAGTTCATCAAATAGGTCCCCTTCTGGCATTGATAGCTTTTACGCTTCTGAACCGTATACTGCTATGACCACATAAGGACCCAACCAATTTGGTTCAAACTTACCTTTCTTCTCTTTGTCTTGTTGATTGTATGGGTTTTCCTTCAAAAAAATATCACCAACCTGAAAGGTACGTGGCTTGACTCTATGATTATAGCTATGAGACATCATCTGTTGATATGCTTTCAAATGATCAGCTACTCATTGTCTCTTTTCATCAAGGAGTTTCAACTCTTGCAATCGGGAAACTTTGTATTCATCATCTATTGTGAGACCCTTTAAGGATACCCTTAGTGATGGAATCTCAACCTCAAGTGGAAAAATGGATTATGCTCCATAGACAAGATTAAATGATGTTGCTCCTATTAGCGTCCAGATACTATTTATGTAGGCCAACAATGCGGGATTTAGTTGAATGTACCAATCTTTCCCTGCATGATTCATAGTCTTCTTCAGGATTTTCAGTATTATTTTGTTTGAGGCCTCTGCTTGGCCATTCCCTTGTGGATAATAAGGTGTTGAATATCTATGCTAGGTATGGAATCTCTCACAAAGTTCATCCACATCCTAATTCTTAATGGTCATCCATTATCTGTGATGATAGAGTTGGGAATGCCATACCGACAAATGAGATAGTTGAGTATGAACGATGAGATTTGTTTGTCAATGACCTTAGTGAAAGGTATCACCTCAATCCATTTGGTCAGTGACCTTAGTGTCTATTCAATGATGAAGGATGAATCTTTCCAACTAGATCTAACCCCCATTCAGAGAATGGCCAGGTTGGAATGAATAGTTGTAGCTCTCATGTAGGAGCATGAATGAGATTCCCATGAATCTAGCATTTTGAGCATTTCTTCACAAAAGTGAATGATTCCCTCTCCATAGTCAGCCAGTAGTAACCAATTCTAATCAATTTCTTGGATAAGGCAGTCCACTCGAATGAGTACCACAATTACCACCATGAACTTCTTATAAAGCCTTGTCAGATTCATCACATTCAAGACATCGACATAAAGTACCATCAAGACCGTTGTGATAAAGGGTGTCAAGGATAAGAGTATAGTGAGAGGATTGGAGAATAAAATTGCACTTTTGGTTATGGGATAAGTCAAGTGGTAAGATGTCATCTTTTAGGTAGGCATAAATCTTTCCATACCAAGGTCAATCAAATCCTACTAAGTGCTAAATGATTTGGCTTTCAGGTGTGTCATAGGCAGGTGTAAATGATTGTTCCACCAGAAATTCATAGCAAACCTAATTTTCTAGGAGTTGTAATAATGATGCAATCATGGCCATTGCATCAACTGCCTTGTTATCAAGTCTTGGAATCTGTATGAACTTGATATTCAGGAAGTACTTGAAATCATCAACCATTTTCTTATATGGTAATAGTTTGTCATTTTTAGTCTGATAATCATCATTGATTTGATTAATGACTAACTTTGAGTCACCATAAACCATGTAGTTTTGTGATCCTCCATTCCAATGGTATCTTGAGTCCAGTGATTAAAGCTTCATATTCATCTATGTTATTAGTGCATGGAAATATTAGCCTATATGACTGAGGAATGGTATTTCCTTGAGGGGTGACAAAGATTATGCCTACCCTCGATCTGTGTTGAGTGAAAGAACCATCAAAGTATAAATACCAAGGTTGCTTTGATTCTACAATGAAGACATCAACATCTAGAAATTCAATGTGCATGGGATGCTCTACTTGTAGTGGTGCTTAAGCTAGTTGATGAGCAATAACTTGTCCTTTGATTGCTTTGCGATCAACATAATGAATGTCAAACTCGCTTAGGATCATGACCCATTTTGCTAGCCTTCCTATCAATGTAGCTTTTCTTAACAAATACTTGAGTGGATCAATCTTTGCAACAAGATTGATTGTATGAGTTAACATGCAGTGCCAAAATTTCTGTGATGCAAAGAGTACTGTGAGGCAAGCCTTTTCAATGAAAGTTTAGTTGATTTCATGACCTATTAGCATTGAACTAATGTAATAAATTGCCCATTCCTTTCCTATAGACTCATCTTGTGCTAATAATTCCCCCAAATATGTCTTTGTTGTGGCAATATATAAGATTAGAGGTTTGTCCAGATTTGGCAGTACTAGAACTGGTGGGTTCATTAGGTATTGCTTGATCTATTGAAAGGCCATTTCATAGTTATCATCCCATTTGAAAGGAACATTTTTATGTAGTAGATGTGTGAAAGGTAGACTCTTATCTACTAGTTGTGCAATGAACCTTCGTATAGATTGAAGTCATCCTTTTACTGATCTCAACTGACTGATATTCCTTGGTGGAGGCATCTCCATGATTGCTTGTACCTTGGCAGGATCTACTTCAATTCCTTTTGCTGACACTATGTATCTTAAGAGCTTCCCAAATGTGACCCCAAAAACACATTTCTTTGGGTTGAGGAAGACTTTGAGCTTTTCGAACCTTGCAAAGATTTTAGATAAAACTTCGAGATGTCCTTCTCTTGTGTATGGTTTGACCAAAATTTCATCTACATAATCTTCCATGAATGTGTGCATCATGTCATGAAAGATTGTAGTCATAGCTCTTTGGTAAGTAGCCCCGACATTCTACAGACCAAAAGGCATGACATTCCAACAATAAGTCCCCCATGGACATGTGAAAGTTGCTTTGTCCCGATTTTCAGGTGCAATCTTGATTTTGTTATAACCAAAAAAACCATCCATTAGTGAATACATGGCATGGCCAACTATGAAATCAACTATAGTATCAATGCTTGGAAGTCGGAAGTCATCCTTAGGACATGCTTTATTAAGATCTCTAAAATTTGTGCATACTTTGACACTTTTTTTGGGATTGGATATAGCAACAATATTGGAGATCCATTCTACATAGTTGATCAATCTTATAAATCCCACATCAAGGAGTTTTCTAAGATCTTCTTTAACTAGTAGTACAACATGAGGATTCATCTTTTTGAGTTTTTGTTTCATAGGTTTAACTCTTGATTTGATGGACAAGTGATGCATTATAAGATCAGGATCAAGACCTAGCATGTCTACATAAGACCAGGCAAAGTTGACTTGATTTGTTTTGAGAAATTCCATGAACTCAGGTACTTCTTTATCTATCATTGATGCACCTAATTGTAGGATCCTTTGTTTTTTTGTGGTTTCAAGATTAACTTATTTTGTGGGCTCAATCAAGATAGGAAATTGCTCATGATAATGCTCCAAGAGAGTGTCAAGTATCCCATCATCTGGTGCCTTAACAAGGTTTTCACCATCTAATACACTCATTGTTTCATCTTTTGTTTGATCTAATACTACCATATTCTGGTTTTCACCATTAGATCTTTCTTTTTTATTTTTCTTTTTGAAGCTAGGAGACTTGACATTTTCCTGATTAAAGGATCTATGCCAAAAATTGCTATTGGAACAACCATTTGTGTCATTTGAGGAAAGGAAGTTCATGATAGTTTTGTCACTTGGAAACATAGGTATGTCAATAGGTTTAGATAGATCCTATTCAATGAGATCGGGATGGATCAAAGTTAGCAAGTCATTAGGTTGCATGAAATCAGCTATGGTTATGGTCATAATGGAGTTGGTTGTAGGATTTGAGGTATGAGGCACATTAATGATGGTACTATTCTCTCGATAGTCTTGTTCGTTTAAATTTGACTCAGTATCACTAGAATCATAGTCACTTTGTAGTTCAAATTCTTGTGGTTGGGACCCTAAACTTTCACCTTCGATTAGAGTTGGGGTATACTTGTGTATCATATCAACCTTTTTATCCCTCCATATCTCATTATTTTAGATGGTGTCCCACTTGTATTCACCAAATTCTATGTCAGAGTTATTGTCCATGAAATTCTGAATTGCTATCAAACATACTTTTCTTGTATCAGAACCTTCTTGCAATGTGAGGACAGTATCATGCAATTGCTTGGATGTGACTTCTTTTGAGTTAGTATCATAGCCTAGTCTTGTTTTATCTTTTCTAGCAAGTCTTGGAAGGTGAATAGGCTCAACTACTCCTTTTCTCTTTCTAATAGGACCATTACCATCATAGCCCATCTTTTGCATGATTGAATATCCTTTACCATATTGATCGGTTGGTAGTTTGACATTGAGAACTATTTCATCTTCATCTTTATAAAGCCAACTTAGAATTTCTCTATCCTTAGAATCTTCCATAGGGAATTTTTCTTTGATAAATTGTCCATTAAAATTTTTACTTGGTTCTGTTGGTGGTTGTGTTGATGTTGATGCTACAGATATTTGTTGTTGTGTGATAGAAGGTTGGCCATATGATCAAGGCAATGTAGGTAGATTAACAAGACAGAGAGAGTACTCCCCAACTCCATTATCCTTGAACTGTAGTTTCTTGTCAAAGCTTTTGGTTAAATGATTGATTTGCATATCAACTTTGGGAGAAGTACTAGCAAGAGCTTCTCAATTGTTAGGAACCAAAGTGTCTTGACTAGCTTTGATGTTGGCACAAGTCTAACTATTTGAATTATTAGCTAGTATTGTGATCTCCTGTCTGTCATAAGGGAACGTGAGACATTGATGATATGTGGATGCATTTCATGTATCCGAGGATGACCCAATAGTATTTTGTATGCAAGATGACAGTCTAATACTTGACAAAAAGTATTCTTGATGAAAGGTCCTACTCTGATTGGCAGCATGATTAAACACTTTGACTCTCTTTCCTCATCATCATAGGATTTGATAGTAATCTTTCTTCTGGGATCAATGGAGTCCTTAGAAAATCATAAAGCCTGAACTAACTTCATGGTACATATGTTCAAACCAACACCTCCATCTATTAGAACGTGTCTGGCACGAAACTTGTGGATCATGACTTCTAAGTATAATGATGAATTATGGGGATGAGTCATGGAAACATTGTCCTTTCAAAGAATGAGAGGCATGTGGGTGAGTACAAGTGTCCCACCATGGCTTGAAATTGGTCCACATCCAGATTAGTGGATATAGTTATTTCAACGAGGGCCTTGTCTAGAATTTCCTAATGTACTAGGGAAATCTTCAGGAGTTCTATGATAGAAATATGAGCAAGGGTTTTTCAAAGTTGATTGACTAAATCATACTGATGTTTGGGTAGGGGTACAGTGGATTTCAAAGAAGTACCTCTTAAGACCACTTTAGCTTGTGCTCTTGTTGTTGTGTTGACCTCTCTATATTGCATCTTTTCCTTAACTTTTATAACATTGACCCGCTTGTCGTCAATGTAGATATGATTCATTATATGATCATCATTGATATGATTCACACTTTTTCTAGAAGACTCACCCTTTTGATAGTTGGGAAAATGGTTTTGAAATGCTTGGTGGTCTTCGTTCAATTGTAGGTATCCTACTTTGATGGTGTCATTTTCTATCAAATCTTGGATTACATTCTTCAAGGCTTGACAATTATTCATGCGATGGCCCTTACACCGATGATAGTCACAATAGTATGCATCATTCCATGATGGAGGCTTCACACTAGGTTTGAAATTTTGTTGAGGTAGTAGCGTGATAACATTCTTTGCCATCAACTCTTTAAGGGCAGATTCTAGAGATTGACCTAGGGGAGTAAAAGTTATTCTGCTAGAGAAGAATGAAGATCATTGTGGATTTTTTTTTAAGGCATTGTTGCTATTATTGATTCCATAGTAAGCTTGATTGTTGGCATTCCCTTGATTGGGAGTAAAATTTTGATTTATGTTATTCCTCAGAGGAAGAGGATTGTTTCCTTAATTTGTGACCGAGTTGACATTGTTATAGTTATTGTTGCGAGGAGAACTTGGAACACTAAGAAAAAATGGCATGGTTGAGACATGATTTGCATCCACAACACCATCATTCACCACATTTTTTTTGTGAGTCAAAAACTTAGATCTGTCATTGTGGTGATTTGAAGGGCTAGGATTGTCCTTATCAAGTTTTATTATCCATCTCTAGACCAAGGCACTTTCAATGGTGATGGCATTTTCAATCAATTTTTGAAAAGAGGGAGGACAACGAAGATTAAGACAATAGCTCATCTCTTGATCTAAGTTGTTTATGAAAGTGGTGATCTTTTCATTTTTAGGAACATGGCATGGGTATCTAGTGAACAATCTTCTCCGTCTCTGAAGAAATGTAATGAATGGTTCACAAGCTTTCTATTTAGCCTTGCAAAGATCAATCATGGTTATTTGATGTTGTATGTTGTAGGAATATTATGATATGAACTCATTAATCAATTCCTCCAATGTCTTGATAGGTGGTGTGATTTGTGATAGCCATTCCATAGAGTGGCCTCTGAGACTCCTAGGAAACAAATGCATCAAGTATGTGTCCTCATGAGAAAAATCTAAAGTCATATTTCAGAAGTCTCTGATATGATCGATTAGATCTGATTTCCCATTATAATGATCAAACTTTGGGATTTCACAATGTTTGGGAAACGTGATCATGTTGAGATGTCGATGAAAAGGATAAGGACAGATATCATCAAGATCATATGTCTTTTTTGTAACTCCCCCTTGTAGATATTTAATTTTTCCTTGTAGTGCTTTAACTTGTTGAGTTAAGGCACTAAGATCAGACAAGTGTGTTTTGTCAAGATTACTCTTTATGTTTTTAGTATCAAAGTCATGAGGCAACCTAGCTCCTTTGTTAGCTAGATACAAGAAATATTTCTCTTTGTTGTGCTCTAAAATATTTTCTAAGGCTTTGTGAAATTTTGGATCTTGCTCGGCCTCTCTAAGACATTCTTCATCTCATTCATCATCACTATTTGCAGGAGTTGTTCTCACATCCAAGTTGAAAGGGAATGAGTCTTTTTCTCTTTCACCCATGTTGTCATTAAAAAGGGGATCATGACTCACACTATAAAGGGTATTGCTACTCTCACCTTTTTCTTGAGTTCTTCAGGTATGATCTTCTTGTTGAATATCCTCTTTTAGCTTATTATATTGAGATCTTGTAAAAATAGGCATATGGTTTTGAAATGTTCCTCTAGACTTAGATCACAGTTTGATAAGTGCAAAAATAATGATGTCTTGATCTGATAAGATGAAAATCCTATGATATGATCAAAGATATTCCTAACCCTTGATTGTGGCTTCCCATGATGAAGGATATCAAAATCCTATTGGGAAAGTTGAATCAATAATTAGAAGTTTGTTTGAAAGGTGCACTTTTAAGATTTGATCCTTGTTTTAGAAGAATGATAAGTATATCAAATAGCCTATTCACTGAAGGATTTGACTAGGATGTGTTGGATATTCAATAGAAGGTCATGGTAGATACTCGAAGTTGAGAGGTTGATTGTGATTGTGTCATTGTGATAGAGATCTTCTTTGAAAATAGGCTTGTGAATATAAAGGCTCTACAACGTATTCATCAATAAATCCCCTAGCAAAATCGTGGTACCTATGGAGAAATTCACGGTAGTGGAGCAAGATGTTTCAAATTTTATACAAAAATTTCCTTCTTTGTAAGGTTTTCTTGTAACCTAGATGTTTCTTGGGTTTCTTGATCCTATTGGAAATAAATTTCCTAACAAATTTGGTTGATTTCCACTCTCTAAGCATGAGAGAAATGTCAATATGCTACTAGACTGAGGGTGCCATAAACTCAGATCTATCAAAAAAAATAATTCTAGAAAAGTGACAAATGTGCTACTTGATACCTTATATGCATTGTAGAAATAGGAATATGCACCAAAAAAATACCTAAATGTGCTACAATAGGCCTTGTATGCGCCACTCTATGTCCTATATGTGCTACAGAAAATGCTTTGACAGTGACAAAAATTTCCCACAAAATATTCAGCCTATGTGCTAAAATACTCAATGCATGAAAACAGGCTCTAAATGTGCTAAACTATCCAACAAATGCACTAGAACAGACCCTATATGCGCTAATATATCCCCTAGATGCGCTAAAACATTTTTCCAAAGCAATTTTCTTAACAATTTTGAGTAATTTCAGCTGAAATTTTGCATGTTCCTTTTGGATGATCTTTTATTTGAATTAGTGTGATTGAAAATAGAACAAACACTTTGAAAACAATTGTTCTTAAGCCTATACTAAACATCAAGTGTATGCTCAAAAAAAAAAATTCAAATTTTTTTTTCACAGGTTTCATACATAACAAACAATTCAGGAAGACCCACTCTTAGTACTCAAGTAGGTCATCATAATAGCCACAATCCACATCTTAGAATTGTGTCGACTCACACAACCGTGTCACCCTCAAAGGGGCGCCCATTTTTTTGTCTTTTCCAAGTGCATACTCAGAGTGACGAAAGTGGATATCAAATCCCCTAAGCAAATGGTCCTCGACAGTTATATGGTGAGTGTCTTGGGGGAAGATTCTTCTCTCCCCTTGCACTATGATTATTATGATGTTCAAAAATTAACATAGTTGGATACTATACTAGGTTCTTAGTAAGGGTTTTCGTTTAGTGCAGCAATAATAAACTCCCTCAAGAGACCTTCCAACCTTTAGAACAAAAGCTTTGGGGATGGTTATCTTGCACACTACCGAAAAAAATGGGTTTCCCCAAATTTTCTTTAAATTTTATAGTGGGGTCAAATAGCCTGGCTTTGGCTTGAACCCACTTGGATCGTTCCTCTTGGGTGAGTACTTTTTCCCACAAGATTAGGCCCTCTACAGGATGTAATAAAACATTAAAATTACAAAAAATGAAAAGGCAAGTCTGGTATTTTGATCACCCAGTTAAGGGGAGAGCATAGGTCTATTGCCACAGATAAAGAAGACAATGTTCTTTTTAGAACCCAAATCACAATGATCTAAACTATATGAAGATAACTGCTTCACGAAAATAAGTTGTTCATTTTAACCGTAGTATCATTATGTGGTGACTACCCTAGATTGCTTCTTTTTAAAACCAGCTATGACTATCCTAGATTGGTTCTTTTTAAGCCAAAAAAGGTCTAGTCTATGGAAGGCATCAGACTCAGAACCTTGTTTAGTTACAACCTACATGCACTAAAAGATCATATATATGCACTACAAAAATAAGTCAATGCACCAAAATAGATCATATAAGCACTGCAGAAGATCCTAAATGTACTAAAAGAACCCTTAAATTTGCTCAAAGAAAAATGCAACAATTTTTTACAAATGTTTTAATAAAATGAGTTGAGTATATGTGCCATTTTGTTCCTTATAAGTGCTAAAATAGTTCCTGAATGCACTGAAAGACCCATGAAAGTGCCATTAAAAACCCTGAATGAGCTAGAAAAAGCCAAATATGCGCTAATATGGAAATTTTTGTCAAAAATCTAAATTCCAGAATGCGAGATCTTGTCAAAAAACTTGCAAGTAAATGTTAAAAACGGGGCAAGAGCCCCACGATGGGCGCCAGAAATGTGTGATTGATTTTATGTGTATCAAATGTATATTAAAAAAAAATTAAAACACATTGATAAAACATTATATGAAAAACAAAAAAATAGAATACAAAAAAATAATTGCAAATTAAATCTTTCGCTTTCAAAGTTGTCCTATCGTCCTCTATCTCCAGGGTTTTTGTCGATTCCAGCTTTGCTCTTAGATCTTGGGCTAGGCTCAACAAACAGTCTTCCTAGAGAATGATATTGAATATGAATGCATGCAAATACTATGCTAAGATATGATTATACTGATACTAAACATGATTGCTAAAGTGAAAAATTACAAGATTATGAAAGCTAGAGATGATAAGTACAATGCTAGAATGCAATTAAGTTCTAATGCGCATGTGTTGTAACCATTGCTTGGATTCACAAGGGTATTTATAAAACTTTAAAAAAGATATTGATTGGCTAAGGTGATCAATGGCTGTGAAAATTGTTGGTAGATTGAACGGTCGAAGATGGATAAGACTAAAGAGAAAAATAGAAGAAAACCAGAAAGTAGGATTTGTTTCCTTTTTCGAGGAAGAGATATGATGAGATGATAAAGATGAATTGTAAAAATCATCTTTTTTGTGAGATTTTGGAAAGATTTTGAAGATAAATAATGAATTTATCAAATTCATTATTCATTTATTGGTGACATGGAAGATTTTCTTAATTAAATAAAATATTTAATTAAGATTTGGAGAATAATGGAGGATTTCATAGTTAAATAAAATATTTAATTATGATTTGAAAAGATATGAAAAATATTTAATTAAATAAAGAAATTTAATTAAATCATTTAAGAAATGACATGTGGATGAAATTAATTAAAATAAAATATTTAATTAATTAGAAGAAAGATTTGAATAGGAGAAAGGAAAGATTTAAATTTAATTAAATCAAAAGACTTAATTAAAATTCAAAAGGTGATAATTAATTAAGATAAATAAAGGGTATTTATTTAATTAATTAAGTAGACATATGGATGTGAAATAATTAAATAAAATTGATTTATTTAATCATGACAGAATAATAAAATGAATGAACAATATAATTAAATTAATTAAATTTAATCATATGTAGAGGACTTTAGAGGATTAATTAAATAATAAAATATTTAATTAAATGTCAGGATTAGACATGACCAATTTTATGCATATACAACTATATATCAAAACCTAACCTCCATGCCAATATAAGGATTTTGCATATAACTACAAATCAGTCAACCATTAACTAACCAAACCTAACCCTTATATATTTAAATTGGCCAAAGTACCAAGGTCATTTAGAAAAAAAATGTCTCTTAATAGATTGTAACCTAACTTTCCTATTCAAGTTTGAGTACAAGTTTGGGATTCAAGTTTGCTACAAGATGGAGTTTTTTTCTCCCAAGTTTGACTTATCAATTACATTTAGTGTCCAAGTTAGAATTCCAACCCATATCCTTCCAATTCAAATTGACTTATCAATTAAATAATTAGGGCTATCCCGCCATTTATATATAATTTCCTCTTTTTAACTATAGTATTCTTTATGGGGTAGTATAGGCCATGGGAATCATATTAGAGATGGGATCCAATAGCTATAATCTATCTACATACTAAATCAACAATAATTGCAAACTGAGAAAAGGGAAATGTGGCTTCTTTAATATGTTTTTTAGTTTGGATTTACATTTTTAGTGATGATCTAGATGCATGATATTGCACCACAATATTTGTAAACAACAGTGAATTGATTTTAAATGATTATGTTTTCTACATGTAGTGTTGTTGTAATGACGAAAGCTTTATATAATGCTAAAGGGGAGAAACATATATTGGCTCTTTTTCAGGACATTGCAAGCTACCTGTTTCTTGCTTTTGGTGTCATGTATATTATTGGCATCTGTATTCAGTTCCCACTTATGCAAATTTGTATTGGCAATTAAGTTATTGCTACGATGTAAGTATATCTTGCTACTACTTACAACTTCATGGGGATTTTGAATGTGGCAGGGACTACTACATTGTGGATCTTTTTCAATCGAAGATCGGGTGCTTTAACTTCTCCATTTGACAGGCATTGAAAATAAATTCTTGAGGAAGGTTTTAAAGTATGTTTATTAAAATGAAAATTATGTCCATTTTGGTGAGCATTGAAAATAAGGTCTTGAGCAATTACACCTTGGTGTGCAATAGGTACACCGAAGAGGTATGAAATGTCAATTAGAGAAAATTTTGGTGTATTTTTTTAAACATATGTTTAGTACATGAGGTCAATTGGTAGGTCATTTAGCAAATGATGTTTATGTAACAAAGGTCTCAATTAGCATTCACTCAATATATATATTTTTTAAATATAATTTTTCAGTAGACAAAATTATATATTTGTAATAGTAAATTTTTTTACAGGAGTTCAATTTATTTTTTCTCTATCCACCTCTCTGTATCTTATCTATATCTCCCTCTCCATTTTTTGTTTGAGTAAGGGTTCAATTAGGGTTAGGTTTTATTATAAACCTTTGGGTTAGGGTTATAGTTAGGGGTCAAATAAGAGTACAATCAAACTTACAACTCAATTAGGGTTATGATCCAACTATGGTTTCAACTCAAGTAGGGTTATGATACAATTAGGGTTAGTGGTCAATTAGGACTTTAGTTAGGGTTTAATTAGGGTTAGGCATATATTTCAATTAGCATTACTATTAGGGTTAGGGTATAATTGAGGTTAGGGGTAGGGTTAGGGTTAGGGTTGAATTAGGTTTAGGATTAAATTAGGGTTGAGGTTACAATACAATTAGGGTTACTATTCACTTAAGGTTACAATTAAGGTTAATTAGGTTTTGGGTTATTGTTCTATGATTAAGCTTGTGCTTCGGGTTACAATTGGGTTTCATATAAGGTTATGATCAAGATTATTATGATTGGGATGCAATTAGGGGTTAATTAATATTAGGGTTTAATTAATATTTAATTATGGTTATGACTAGGATTCAATTATTCTTATCATGATTAGGGTTAGAAAAGGGTTAAATATGTTCAATTAAATTTTATTATGATAAATGTTAGGATTCAATTAGTATTAGGGTTCAAATAGGATTAGACATGAATTCAAGTCACAATTAGAATTTGAGTTCAATTAGGGTTAGAGATAGGATTAGATTTAGGGTTCAATTAGGGTTAGAGTGAAATTTGGGTTAGGATTTAATTAGGGTTAGCATATTACATTAGCATTCTACAATTAGGGTTATAATTAGGATAAAGCTTAGGGTTAAAGTTCAATTAGGGTTATGATTAGGGTTATGTTGGATCTTAATATTAAAATTCAATTAGGGTAGGGTTTAATTAGGGTTCTAGGTTGATAAATCTTGGGGTTAGAATTAGGGTTAAAGTTAATTAGGTTTATGGTTCTAAAATAAATCTCAGAGTTAGCATTAGGGTTAAGGGTCAATTAGGGTTTGGGTTTAGTTAGGGTTAGGGTTCAAATAGGATTACACTTAGGGTTTCATAAAGGTTAGGTATATAGTTCAATTAGGTTTACTATTAGTGTTAGGGTACAATTTGGGTTAGGGGTAGGGTTAAGGTTAGGGTTGAATTAGGTTTATGATTAATTATTTAGGGTTAAGTTTATAATTTAATTAGGGTCAGTGTTCACTTAAGGCTACGATTAGTGTTAGATTTAGGGTTTCTTCAATTAGGGTTAGGGTTTTGGTAGGGTTAGGATTAGGATATAACTAAGGTCTAATTTGGATTAGGGCTTAATAGTAATTCCAACCCTACCCTTAACACTAACCAAAGCCTTATTCCTAACTTGAAACCTATTATAATTATAATCCAAACCCTAACCCTAACCATAATTCTACCCCTATTCCTAACATAATTCTCACACTAAAATGAAAATATGGCCAAGATTTTAATAATGAGCACATTTATTTAGTTATTTATTTAGTCATTTTTATGTCTGATATTATTCATTTATTTAGTCATTTTTATTTGTCTAATATTAGTCATTTATTTAGTCATTTTTATTTGTCTAATATTAGTCATTTATTTAGTCATTTTTATTTTTTCTGATATTAGTAATTTATTTACTCATTTATTTAGTCATTTAGTTGTGATTTTACCCAATGACCAAATTAGTCACTTATAAATTACCAAATTAGTCATTTATTTTCCAAATTCTACTAGTGCAAAAACCACAATCCTCCAAGCCTTGGTATAATTTACTTGAATTGTTGGGTAATACCCCAATACATCTATCTTGGAACTGTTGTGTATATCACCCAATCACCGATCTATTCTAGACAAAGCTTTGCAAAGCACAACCATCCCCAATAATTTTTATGTCAATTGTTTCCAAGAGATGGTAGGCTACCTAACCAAAACTCATCATGCTACCTTCTCTTAACAAGATTATGCAATTGAGAAGGCACACCACAATGACCCTTTGCACCTTGAAGTTCTTGTTCATTAAATGAAAGTTAGACGAGTCTTGGTAGATAGAGGAATAGGGTTGAATCTTTTCACCTTGAAACTGGTTAAGGAATTAGGCTATTGAGAGGCATGTGTGGACACTACTAAGAGCATTTTCATTAAGGAATATGATGATGAAGAACGATCATCTAAAGTAGTTGTAACACTCCCCATCAGAATTGGTCCTACGGCTTTGGATACCAATTTTCAAGTCTTGGATCTCACCCTCCCATATAACCTTCTACTCGGTAAACCATGGATACATGCTATGAAGGAAATCCCTTCCACTTACCATCTATGTCCTAAATTACCATAGAATGTCACTGATATCAAAATAGATGGTGATCAAGATCCTTTTGAATATTGCACTACCTATGAGGGATACCGCAACAACAAGTGCCTATAAATCAAGAGGCTTCATCATCCAATTCATCCTAGTACATTGATCCATCCACTCTTTCCAAAACACCTACTTCCCAATCATTACCTTCCACTACTAAGATCGAGATCCAAGATAAGGGTTTTGGAGAGTATCATATGAAAGCATCTTATTGTGGATTATCCATTTGATTCCTCCTAAATCATATAGTTTACCAACAACAGATAAGAGACAATCAATGGTCACCATACATGTCCCTCCCATAATGACTTTCACAAAATGGGGGGAACTAAGTAAGGAAGCTATAAACGAAGAAGATGTGACCTCTTGGTTATACAAAGAAGACAATGAAGAACCTCCTCTGCTTGCTCAGATACCCATAGATCAATATGGAAAAGGTTTCTGGATAATGCAAAACAAAGGATATAATGGACATAGTGAGTTAGGATTACATCATAATTGGAGGATTGAACGTATCATTATTTCTAAATGGCTGAAAGGTTTAGGGTTTGGGTTTCAATCACTCCAAATTGGCATTTCTAGTAAGGCATCTCCTTTACTAGAGGAAGTAAGTGCTTCCAAATTTATTGAGACATCTAATGATCCATCTAACCAACCCTACTACGATTCCCCCAACTCTAACGAATATGAATGGGATTCCCTATCCTCCACCTCTATTATGTACCTCAATAAACTATTTGGGGAACTTGACCAAATGCTTAAATCCTTGCAAAATCCATCGAATTCCCATTAAAAAATTTCTTCAAAAAAAGAGGAATGGTTCATACATTACTATTGGGAATCCCTTGATCCTGCCTCTTGGCTACCTGACAAATCCACTTCCGACAACCAAACCTTTACAATAGGCCCATCTTAGAACCTACCTACTCTCAAGAAAAAGAGTAAGGAGGATTTGGTAAGAAAATTTTATGACTATGTCAACAAATTAGCCTTTATCTTGACCCCTTTGAACTTTGATACTTTTGATGATGACATGCCCTTAGTATATCCCCAACTTATCAATTGGGATCAACAAGACACCCCCATCTTAGATATCTTTGAGAATGATGAAGCAATAGTTGAGTTCATGGGACTGGGAGAAGGCATACCTAGTGGTGACCATAAGGCTAGATTTACCATAGAATTGGATAACATGGCTTATTTTTGGGACTTTATTCAACCCTCCAGTTGCAAAAATAAGAAAAACAATGAAAAAAATAAAAAAGATGAGTCTCTAGGTGAAAACTAAAAGGTTCCTTTGGACAATGAAAAAGAAAAAAATAAGGATGCATCCAAGGGTGGATACCTCTTTGAGGCACCCAAGGATGGACGGTTGAACATTCTTCATGTTGCTCAGGAAAAGTCACCAATGTTAGTTGAAGAATATGTGGAGATCAACATAGGCATTGAAGATAATCCTCGGCTAATCTATTTTGTTGCATCTTTGATAGAAATATAGCAACCTGAATTTCTTAACTTCTTCACACAAAGATAGATCAACTTTGTATGGTCAACTGTCAGCATGCCTGAACTAGATCCTAAACTTGTATTACATCATTTTCCATTACAACTAGGTGTTAAACCCATGAAGCAGAAGTTAAGAAAAATGCACCCATAAACTACTTTATTAGTCAAGGTTGAACTAAAGAAACTATTGGATGTTGGTTTTATCAAATCAATTGACTATGTAGATTGTATTTCCAATCTCTTACTACTGAAAAAACCAATAGGGGCATCCACATCTATATAGACTTCTGAGATATAAACAAAACATGTCCTAAAGATGACTTTCCTCTATTGAATATTGACATGATTGTGGACCTAACAATAGGATATGAAATTTTATCCCTTATGGATGGTTTCTTAGGATATAATCAAACCATAATCATCCCTAAAGACCAACATAAGATAGCTTTCACTTTTCCATAGGGAAATTATTGTTGGAACATCATGCCCTTTGGAATTAAAAATGTCAAAGCAACATATCAACGCATTGTGAAAACTATTTTCCATGATCTCATACACACTCTTATGGAAGACTATGTGGATGATTTGATAGATAAATCATTGACAAGATATGATCATTTATAGGTCCTAGATAATATTTTTCAAAGACTAGAAGAATACAAAGTGAGGCTAAATCCAAAGAAATGTGTATTTCTCTTGCAACCAAGAAAACTTCTAGGATACATCATTTCTAGATGAGGCATTGAAGTGGACCCAACAAAAGTGAAGGCTATAATGGACATGCCTCCACTAGCCAATATAAATCAACTACAAAAACTAAAAGGGATATTGTAGTCTATTAGATGATTCATAGTGTAGTTAGAAGATAAAACACATCCCTTCCAACATCTACTCAGAAAAGGGGTACCATTTATGGATAGGTAAATTCCAAGAATCTTTTCAACTGATCAAGGATTGCCTACTCACACCACTAGTGTTAATGCCACCAACTAAGGGATGACCTTTGATACTTAAATTTCAACAACCACATCAGCTCTAGGAGCCTTTCTTACACAAAATGATAATGAGGGTCATGAAAGGGAAGTATACTATATCAGCTGCACTTTGGTAGGTTATGATTCAAATCACAATACCATAGAATGTGCTTGTCTTGCAGTAGTATTTTCCACTCAAAAACTTAGGCACTATATGTTAAACCACCAAAAAATGTTGGTCACAAAGATAGATCTTTGAAGTATCTCCTTAGTAAAGCAACATCAACAAGATGATTGGCTAAATGGATGATGGTACTTAGTGAATACAATATCCAATATGTAGAAAGAAAAGCTATAAAAGGACAAGTTATTGTTGACTAGCTAGAAAATGCACTGATTAAGGTATATCATCCTATAATTTCATATTTTCATGATGAGTTCATATTCACTATTGACACAATAACGACATGGAAGTTATACTTTGATGGGTCCCACACAAATCATGGTTCAGGGGCTAGCATATTGTTTATCACACCATAGGGTGGCACTATTCCTAAGTTATTCAGGATTTCTTTTCCATGCACCAATAATATAGTAGAATATGAGGCTCTTGTAATAGTATTATGAATGGCCATCAAATGGAAGATTAAGCACCTACAAGTTTATGGAAATTCTCAACTAGTAATCTGACAAGTAAATGATGACTATGAAACTAAAGATGAAAAGCTCGCCCCATATAAACAGATGAAAGATAGTTTTAAATAATATTTTGAAAATATCATCTTTAATCAAATATATCACATTTAGAATGGGGCAGCAAGTTCCATGGAAATTATTTCTTCACTCTTGGACGTACTTAGCAATGTGCCTAAATTTGAGTTTTTGGTAGAATAACTTTTGGTCCCTGCCTTTGACATCCTAGATTCAGAGATGGTGTGTGAGATTGTTGGTCCCAATTCCCCTTGGTACAAAGACATATGTGACTACCTCCATGTCAAAATCCTACTCCTTGACCTCTCGAACAACCAACGTAGGACATTTATCTGTAAATCAGCTAAGTATACCATCATTGGAGATACCCTTTATAGACGTGCCCTAGACAATACCCTATTGAGATGTCTCGATACTGAAGAAGCACAAGAAACCTTGCATGGGGTACATGATGGTATATGTGGATCCCACTCTATTGGTCCTACCTTATCCAAGAAGATTATGAGACTGGGTTATTATTTTCCACAAGGACTCATATGTCTTAGTCAAGAAATGCTGACAATGCAGGATTCATGAAGACTTGATGCATGCACTAGTATAGGAGCTCCGTCCAATAATTTCACCATGGAATTTTTCCCAATGGAGTCTTGACCTCATAGGTAAGATACATCCTACATCATCCAATGGTCATAAATTCATCATTACTGCGACTAAATACTTTACCAAGTGGATTAAAGCCATTCCTATGACCTACATTACTAACACACATATTTCTAAGTTCATCCTTAACTATATCATTTTTCAGTATGGTGTTCCTCAATCCATAATCACAGATAATGGTTGTCCATTTAAAAAATAAGAAGTATGTCACCTCTACGAATAATTCCATATCCAACACCACTTTTCCACTTCTTATTACCCACAGGGCAATGGCCAAGATGAGGCATCTAACAAAGAAATCCTCAAAATCCTTAAAAAGACTATCAATGATGTTGGTTGTGATTAGCATTTATAGCTTAACCCTACCCTATGGGCTTACCACACAAGCAACTGTACTCCCACTGGCGCCACTCCATATTCCTTGGTATTCAGTTTTGAGGCCATCTTGCCTATTGATGTCAAGATTCCTTCCCTAAGGGTATCTTTGAAAGGGCATATTGACAATGAAGAGTATCATGTCTCAAGATTACATGAACGAGAGTTCCTAGATGAATGAAGAAAAAAGGAACTAGATCACCTCCAAGCATATCAAAATCATCTTCATCATAGCTACAATAGGAAAGTATTGAATATAAATTTTGACATTGGTGACCTAGTTTTAATGGAAAACCCAAAGAATCAAGCAGAAAGAGAAAAACCAAGAAAGTTTGAACCAAACTAGTTATGACCCTACATTATCATAGAAACTTTTGGATCAAGAGCATACCAACTCTCTACTTCTGAAGGAAAACCACTATCAACACCAATCAACAACCTTCATCTGAATAAGTTCTGCACATGGCTTCTGAGAGCCTTGTCTTAATCATCAAAAATACAAAAAAAAATTAAAAAAACATTACTTTGGTGAAAACTTGGCAAACAGACATCTTGGTAACATAAAAAAAATACAAAAATCAAGAAAATAAAAATACTAAAGAGAAATAAGTCATCCAATAATGAAAACCACTTCAGTGGTGCTTTGGATAAGTACCATGGTGCAAACTTGGTAAACAGGTGCCTTGTGTAGTCAACTCTGCTTCTTTGTCTACCATCATTCCAATCTGACTTTTCGGTCATATCGCCTATCTTTCCTATCTGTCACCTATACATACCACTAATAATAAATGGTTGTCCTTTCCATAACTTGGAATGATTAACATCGAGCACACTTCATATCCCCATTCCATCAAATTGGTCTTATACCTGACTGGGGGCAGGTACTTGACTTACGTCATGTGGTTCTTACAGTGGTTGTTCTGAAGATGCAAAACCATTGAAAAAATCCAAAACCATCATAAAATATCCTTAAAAATTCCAAAATCATACAAAATGTCTTAAAAAAATAAAAAAAACTTCAAAAATACAAAAAATAAAACATGTTAAAAATCCAAAAAATAGAGTCAGAGTCAGTCACACCAATCAATCTTTTTCATTGTCAAATTACGTTGCCTATGTGACTAGACATAGGCAAGGCCATCTGTTGATGTGCCTCTAAGGCATTAGGTCAGTCTTTTTAGGCTTTTCTATATAAAATAATGACTCATTTTTTTTGTCTATAAGACAAAGTCAATGGCCATGTCAAACTACGAGGTCTTTGCATGTATAAAGTAGGAAAGGCCATCAATCAATAAGCCCCCAAGGCTGCACTAGGTCATTCCATTAGGGTTTTTCACATTCACTATCACACACATTAGATATCTTCAAATAAATCAAATCTTTTTCAATCAATCTTATTGGTCAAATTTTGGTCAAACTACAAGGTTTTTGTGTATATAACATAGGAAATTCCATCAATCGACGAGCCCCCAAGGCTGCATTAGGTCAGCCCTTTAGGGTCCATCGTGTTATTCAGAATAATTTGTGCATTGTTTTCAAACACAAACAATTGTTAGAACATCAAGACAAGTCACACATCAACAAGACAAATAAATCAACAAGGTCATCAAGTCAAACAAACAAATTGCCAAAGAAATAACAAAAAAAATCAACTTATGTCTTATATAGGATGTGTCCTTCCTAAAAATAGACATGATCATTTAGTCAAACAATCATCATTTCCTTATACAGGTGGTTGATGAGCCTAGTTTTTTGTTAAATCTTGGGTAGAGTTTATAGTTCGTTTGTTGGAATTTTCATGAACTTTAGTCGTCAAATGTTAATATTTTGTATAATGTTTCCTTCAAACAATTGAACTTGGGTTTTTCCTATCCTTGTGGAATTTTAATGACATTAACATATTATGTAGATTATCTATATTAATTTTGCATGTGGTTAATGAATTTTCTCTAAGGTGATCTTAGATGTGCAATTATTATGTGTACTAACATTGCCATGCAAGACACAATTGGTGGATGCTAAGTTTGGAAAGGAAGCTGATGGATAATCATGCAGGGGAATCATTCAAAGGAGTCAATTGAAGGATGATGGCAGCAGATTCCTGATGGCAGTCAAATTATAACTTCCTTGTATTTATGGCATTGAGAAATTGTGGGTGTTACTACAACATTGAGTCCACAGTTGGGCATGCATGTCTGACTGGATTCTCTACAGATGTAATTACTCTGTCGTTCTTTTCCTTGCTTTCTCTAAATGGAATCCTCTTAGTTAGTGGGAGTTGACCACCTTGTTTAGCTGGTAGAATAAATATGGAGTGTTGGAGAAGTTCTTAGTTTTGGATTATTGTTGAAAGATGACATTGATGTATTGAGCATTCTATTTTTTTCCATATAGCCATGTTGTTACACTGTTTACATGATTTTAAGTGAATAAGATGATATTTTGAATTTGATTATTTGAGTTTGTATTAGTTTTAGCAGATACTCATCCAAGGGGGCCCACTTGGTGAGTAATCCTTTCTTTAGAGTAATTGTCTTAGTCGTTATTTTTTGTTTTGTACTTAGTTTGAAATTTAGAATCAACTATTCCTATAGCCACTAGAAGTCCATTCTATGTTTATTCCTACAACCAAAGTAGACAATAGTTTCCTTCCTGTTCACCCAGATCCTTATTCTTTTTATGCACTTCAGTTTAGCATAGTTGTGGATTAAATTTTAGCATTTTCCTTATTTCCTTCTTGCAATTTATTTCCAATACCGTGTGTTCCTTAGCTGTAGATTAGAGATGGCTACTTAGGAATTCCTAGTGCACATATAGTGCTGACCCATTTCAAGTCTACGTCCTTGGGTTGACACTTTAAATGAACCTCCACAATGATTGAATAGCTATTCATGGTTAGATGTACATACTTTGAATCATGGTTGTAGAAGCCCGGTTATGAGATCCTTGTTGGAGGCCAACATTTTTGGCATCATTGTCAAGGATGGTGTCAAGCTAGGAGGTTCTTTGGAGTCATTGATAGTTTCCTTGTTATAGCATTTCTCTTGGGTATTCTTAAAAAACCATTTGCTTAGGTAGGTAATGATCTACTATTCCTTTTCCCATTCTTTGTGTGAGCGAGTTGATGTTGAGTTGATATCACAACTAGTTGAGATTCCATATCTTCCAGAAACAAAGAAGAAGAAGAATGATTCCTTTTTTTGTTGATCCATATCCTGATCTGATTAGTTTTGAAGCCTCCATTGGATATCAAAACCATATTGATAGCCCTTCACCTTGGGAATCCATCAAGAAGACATGGGTGACACCTTATTGTTTGAATATGACATACTCTACCAGGATTATGACTACACCACTGATGCTCCTGGGTTGGAGCTATTTCCTACCACTTTTAAAGAAACTGCACTAGGATGGTTTATGAGTATAGGTAGAGATACCATGGAAACTTGGGAGGACATAAAGACAAAATTCCTTGGAAAATACAAGGAATATTATTGGGGCAGTGATACAAAAGGAGGTGATGCTTTTAGGATGCAATAGAAAGAGGAGAGAACTTGTCAATCTTCTACCAGTAGATTTCCAACGATGAAGATTACTAATTTGTTGACAAACTTCACATAGGATGTTACAAATGATCTAACTACTCAAGTAGATACACTTCAGGCCAAAGAGAAACAAGAGGAGGCAAAGGAAACATTGGACAAATATTTGCCTCATTACAGACAAAAGAAGAAGGATTGTAGATGCAAGATGGTAGGTAACATTGATAGTAAGATTCCTCCTTAAACTAAGGGAGAACAAGTCCACTTTGATGCATAAAGGAAGCCTAGGGTTCTAAGACAAGGTGTTTTACCAGGTCCGTTGTCTTTTTCTAGTCCAAACTAGGTAGTCAGTTGCATGCAACCATCTTCTCAATCCCAGTAGCCATAATGCCTCCACCTATTAGTGCACACAAACTTACTCAGCTACTAGCTCAGCCCGAACCCTACCCAAATAACACACCACAGTTGCAACCAATATACTTTGTTTATTCAAATCAATTACCTGCATTTTATATGAGTATAAGTGGTATTCACTTGTTTTTAGGAGCTACTATATTAATTCCTTCCATTCCCATCATCATTAAGCCACCTATGGAAGAGGAAGATGGACCTCTGTATGATTCTATTTAGCCAATAGTACTAGAACAAGAGCTCCCATTCCTTCAAAAATTAGAAGTTTCCAAGCACAAGAAAGGCAAGGAAGATGCAACTCCTAACATCAAGGGTTAGCTAAAGTATATATGTATTTAGAAATACCTATTTTAGACCATTAAGGATGTTCCTATACATGGTAGGGAAATCAAGGAAGCATGCCTCAAGAAGTTGGGAAGGATAAAGAAACACTTGACTATAGTCCATGTGACGAGACAACTTGCTGACATCATGCTTGGAAAAGTGACCATTCCCAAGTACAATGATCCAGATATTCTTGTAGCAGTAGCTGTTATCCATGGGATTCAAGTAAAGAGTTCTCTGAGTAACTAGAGGGCAACAATAAATGTGATGACTAAGCACATCCTACAGTAGCTAAATGTTACATGTATAAGGCCTACTCCTACTGCCCTACAACTTGTCAATATTTCTACTATGAAGCCTAATGATATAGTAGAAGATCTTCTAGACTCTTGGGAGCATCCAGAAAACCTCATGATTTTCTCTCTATGGCCACATGTTAATGAGGAAGCCATGGAAGTTAACTTGGTGGTGCAGCTCATGATGCTAAGTAGAAGTCCTTTCTTGCAGTTTCAAGATGAAGATGAAGTGGGAAAAGCATCATCCTCTACTTCCATTAGGACACTTCCACCTGCACTCTCTATAGCCACTCATCCTACAGATGATCTTCCTATAGCCACCCTTCCTACAACCACTCTGTCTGCAGAGGAACTTCCTACAACAATAGGCATATTCCATACCATGCTACCATATGGACTCAAATGATTGTGGAAGTCTCATCATCATGCATTTGCATGGGACTACCATGATATGAAGGGACTAGATCCTAAGTTCTATATTCATCATATTTATATCATAGCTAATTGTCAACTAGTAGGGCAGCCTCAACAAGAAATCAACCTTGCATGGAGAGAAACTATTAAAACATAACTACAAAAATTGATAGTTTTTGGATCTATCTACCTTATTTATGATAGCTAGTGGATGTATTTGTTGGTGATTGTGCCAAAGAAGGGAGGAAAGTGGTGAGTTTGTGTTGATTAGAAAAGAATTAATGATGCCACTAAAAAAGACCATCTTTCGTTCCCATTGTACATTCTCTTAACAAAAGATGATGAATGGACAAAAGATTGTTATAGTTTAAAGGTAGCCTTGACCCATGTTCTTTTTCTTATCATGCAACCAAATTATTTGGATAAGATGAGAAAGGTATCCTTGCACCACATTGAATTAGTGAAAAGTTAGAGGATGAGATGGAATAATCGGGAGAACGGGTTTCAACCAGGTGACTGGGTATCCTTATATGACTTAAAGTATGAGGGAAATACAGGAAAGTTGTGGGCAAGATGATACGGCATTTTCGAGGACTTTCCTAATGAAGTTGAACAACTCACTGCCATCTACCCTAAAGGATTTAAGTCACTTGACCCAACCTCTAGGGTAGGGCTCCTACAACAATTCACCTAGTGTTCAGTACACAAGCTTCCTGTAGCTAAAAGTGGTGGACATAATGTCCCACCTTTCAACTAAATTAAGGTGCGTATTTTTCATAATAAAGATTTCCACCTTTGTGGAAATCCATTTCTTCACCCATCTTCCCATATGTCCATTCGTACCACCTTTCTCTCTCTTCCATCATTTCATTTCACCTCACTCCACTTCACTTCACTCTCATTAATTGCTCAATCATTTCTAAAAAAGGAAAATCAATATTTTCTCTCCACAATCTTTGCAATGCATCCTTCACACGCTCAAGTATGTATGTGGTAATTCTCATCTCTTAATTACCTTTTGAGCACACTTATTTAATTATCGCACATTATTATAGGTAATTGTGTAATATGTCATTATTTCATGTCAAGCCACCACTCCCTTCCCACATTTATTTGACACATGTCCAAAATTAGGCTAGGGGGGAAATAAAAAAATGCAAATTAAATGCTCGTACATCAAATTGTAACCTGGTTGTGTCAGAAAATTTAAACAAGTTTATTTGAAAATATAGCTCGCATGTGTGAAGTGATGTTAACTGAGCTGCCAATTCTTTCCATTATCACTCACATTTATCACCCTTTTCTCACGTTAATTTCCTTTTCATATAAGCAGTAAATGGTAAAAAGCAGAGACATAGGGGAATATTCAATTGAAACTGGCAGTAAAAATTAAGCAAGAAAGGTGGTGGTTTTCAAAACAAAAATTACAGAGGAAGGAAATTCTGTTGAATGATAGTGATTTCAAACAATGGGGGGTGGTTTAATTTGGAATGAGCCCTCATTTCATAGCACCTTGCTGCAAGATTCCCAATGTTTAGCAAAATTTCGGCGTTGTGGGAGGTTTGATTATTTCACGAAGTTGGATGGCTTTGATGAGGTAATTACACATGAATTTTCCCAAACATTCTTGGACGGAAAAGCTACGGTAAAAGGGTTAGAAGTGGTGGTGACCGAAGAGAAAATTGCAGAAATTTCAGGGTTACCTATTGATGGAAAACACTACCCTACCTCTAGGGACACCAAGTCGGCCAAATAAAAATTCACAGTACATGGCCACCCACCAATTAGCATTGAAAAATAGGGTGCAAAAAGAATATCTCTGCCTGAACCATGGAAGCAGGCAGTTGTGCACATTATCAGGGATATCATATGTGAGGGATGATTATCAAACCTGCATTCAGTACACTTTAAGCTCCTAAGCCACATGAGGCATGGAAGGAGGATGAACATGCCCAATGTCTTATACAATATTCTCTTCATCATGGCAATCGAGACCCAGAAAGGTAGGGATAATTTTATCTCCCACCATTCCTTGATAAAAATTTTAGTTAAGAAATATTTGCTTGATGTGTCTAGCATGTCTTGGGAGGACTTTGTTCAAGTTAATCAAAATTACCATCAAGAAGAATTTGTCAATGTTGAGCATTTTCCACCTAGGGCTATACCTCACTTAGAAGATTAAGTATAGCTAAAGTCACCCCTAGTGCTTTGACTTCTAGTGCTAGCTCTAGTATAAATCCTCTTGCAGTAGAAGAAGCCATAAATATTAGTTCCTTTGAGGTAGAACATTTAGAAAAAGAAAGCTCTTCATCTGAGTCTGATGATGATGTCCCTCTGCAAACCCTAATAAGAACTAGGGCATGGAAGAAAGAAGCTAAAGCAAGGAAAGAAAAAGAAAAAGGCCAAACCAAACCTATAGAAAAATAGGTGCCAAGTACTAGGAAGAGGAAGGCTAACCATATTCATCCTACAACCAAGGGAAGACACATGAGCACCTCTAGGAAGCCAAAGCCAGTTGGGCCACCTTTTTGTGCACCTTCACAAGAAATCCTAGGGCATGATGGGACATCACATGGGGACACCAAAGCTCCACTAGAATAGGAGCACGTTGAAGAAAAGGAAGAAGATATCTTTGAGGAGGCAGAAAAAGTGATGTTGGTAGACCTTGCTAGTATCGTAGAAGAATTTGAAGATGAGCAAGGGTTCCTACAGAAAATCCAAGGGAAGGGGTAGGAGTTCTTGCAACCACAGCAGAAAACACAGCAAGAGCCAACATAGAGCCAGGAATAGAGACAAGATGCCCTGCAATAGGAAGGGGGTGAAGGAGTAGTACCCCTATAGCCACATACAATTGCACAACCTAAGGTCATACAGCTAGTGTTGTATGAGGAGAAGTCATCGACAAAAACATTGGTAGGAATCCATAACCTTCCTAATTTTACGATTCATACATAAATTTTAAATTTATGGAAATAAATAGAAAGGAGGGAGAGGGAATGGAAATAGGAGAAGAAATTGAAAAACAAAATCCAAGAGAGGGATGAGATTATTGAGGAGAAAAATGAGGAGATTGCTACTTTGAAGGAGAAAGTAGATAACATTGTGACCCTAGTGCCACAAATTCTTGAATGTAGAGCTCCTCTAAGGGTTTATGCTCTGATCTTGAAAGAAAAATATCTCTCATTCAAGTTATCAAAAATTGTTTTAGATTTAAATTCCTCCATTGAAACTCCTGCTAACTTCTTGAATTCCTACAAAATTGCTTCCCCTAAAATGAAAAATCTATTATGTGAATTTTATCTATAGGATTATGTTGTCACACAGGATCATGAGTGGAATCCATTGCTATATGTTGGGGATGTTTAGCTAAGAGTATTTATGTCCTAGGCACAAAATGAAATTAATTAGGGTGAAAAAAATAATGCTTATAGGAGAATGGAATCCAATATCCCCTTATCTATTAGGGTTGAGTCAAGTAACCTAAGGGATATCCATAGAGAATGGCTCAAGATGTTTCTCAGACTGAGCTATGGAAATAAAATCATGACCTGGATTGAAGTTTTTTATATGGAGTTTGAGGTTAAAACAACAACAAAAGAGGAACTTGTGAGAGGATATCTAGCTCAGCGATGGAATAGTCTAATAGATGAGCTTAAACAAGCTGAGCCCCATTCTATTCATAACTTTGTTGTAGCATTGAAAAGAATTGATAGGTACATCCAGCTTGGTAGACAAAAGGGAATATTTTGGCTTCCTCTAACCTTCCAACCACCCATTCCTATGTGCCCTGTACCAAACTACAGATTCTACCAGCAAGATGTTGATACAAAAAGGAAAAGATGGAACTGATTTGACAGGTTGGGAGGATTTTATTGGGATCCAGATTCATGTACTGGAGCAACAAATGTTGGTCAGCTTGTTGTTGCAAACTTCAAAGCCCTAACCAAACAAAACAAGAGCCCTTCCACTGTTGGAGGACTAGCAAGATATTAGGCTGGGGGGGAATGATGAACCTAGTTTTTGGTTAAATCTTGGGTAGAGTTTATAGTCTGTTTGTTGGAATTTTCATGAAATTTAGTCTTCAAATGTTAATATTTTGTATAATGTTTCCCTCAAACCATTGACATTGGGTTTATCCTATCCTTGTGGAATTTTAGTGACACTAAAATACTATGCAAATTATCTATATTAATTTTATGTGTGGTTGATGAATGTTCTCTAAGGTGATTTTAGATGTGCAATTATTATGTGTATTGACATTGTCATGAAAGACACAATTGGTGGATGTTAAGTTTGGAATGGAATTCGATGGATAATCATGCAAGGGAATCATTCAAAGGATTTAACTGAAGGACGATGGTGGTAGATTCCCCATGGAAATCAAATTGTAACCACCTTGTATTTATGACATTGAGCAATCACGAGCGTTACTACAACATTGACTCCATGGTTGGGCATGCATGTTTGACTGGATTCCCTACAGACATAACCGCTCTATCATTCTTTCCCTTGCTTTCCCTAAATGGAGTCCTCTCAGTTAATGGGAGTTGACCACTTTGTTTAGCTGGTAGAATAAACATGGAGTGCTGGAGAAGTTCTTAGTTCTAAATTATTGTTGAAAGATGACATTGATGTATTAAGCATTCTCTATTTTTCCATACAGCCATGTTGTTACTCTGTTTACATGATTTTCAATGAATGAGATGATAGTCTGAATTTGAGTATTTGAGTTTGTATTAGTTTTAGCAGATACTCATCCAAGGGGGTTCCACTTGGTGAGTAATCCTTTCTTTAGAGTAATTAGCTTAGTCGTTATTTTTTGTTTTGTACTTAGTTCAAAATTTGGCATCGACTATTCTTGTAGCCACTAGAACTCCAATATGTGTTTGTTCCTCCAGCCAAAGTAGATAGATTAGTTTCTTGTATGTTCACCCAAATATTTATTCTTTTTATGAATTTCAATTTAACATAGTTGTTGATTAATGTTTAGCATTTTCCTTATTTCCTTCCTGCAATTTACTTTTAGTACTGTGTTCCTTAGCTATAGATTAGAGATGGCCACTTAGGAATTCCTAGTGCACATACAGTGCCAACCCATTTCAAGTCTATCTCGTTGGGTTGACAAGTTAAATGCAGCTCCACGATGATCAAATAGCTATTCAAGTTAGACGTCCAGTCTTTGAATCATGGTCATAGAAGCCTCGTTATGAGATCCTTGTTGGAGGTCAACAGTGGTCACATGATCAAAACTAGATGCAAAGTCTTATACGGTATGTGTCTTTCTAAAACCATGCTTAATCATTGCCTTATATAGATATTCACATGATCAAAACCAAACTCAACATCTTATATAGTATGTGTCATTCCTAAAACTAGGCTTTATCAAACAATCATCTTACCAATCTCCTAGACAATTAAACAACAAATAGATCAAATTTTGGAAAATATTTTTCTTAGATGTTGACATTATGGCTCATTTTTTCTTATCTTTTCATTTGGCTTTGTCTTTAAGTCCAGTTACTAGATTTCTCGAGGATGTCCCATGAAGGATTTAGAGAAGCAAGGATGTCTCTGGACTCTTTTTCTTTAACTGTTATTTGTCAACTATCTTTTGGATTTGTCTTTGAGTTAGGTTACTATCTTCCTCAAGGATGTCCCATGAAGGATTTATAGGAGCAATGATGTCTCATGACTCATCTTTTATTTTTTTGATGTATGTGGTTTTTCTTGGAAAAAATACTGGGGAAAAATTTCCCTTAGTATGAGCTAGTGCATTCCTTGTTTGCGACTATTTGTTCTTAGCAGGTGGATGACCTTGCATGCCTTGTTTTGTCTCATATCATGGTGTTTTTTTTCCATTTGTATCATTTAATTCCCAATGATTATTTAATGCAAGGCCTATTATGTTTTGGAAAAACATTGAAGATTTCTAATACTAACATCCATTGTCTTTTATATTACTTTTCATCTTTTTCGCACTAACATTTCTTCTTTCTTGCATTATGATGGAGTCCTGTGACACACAAAAAAAAAAAATCTTGCATATGCATTCCTATTAAAAACATCATTTAGATATTTACATACATATATACATATTAAATCATACATATATGCTACATTTGAGAACAAAAAAATAGACATCCATTGGATCTAGGAATCCATGACATAACATGCATTCATCATCATAAACTGTATAGCATATTCCCACAATAAATATATTCAAATGGCATTACATATACATAAATCACATTGCATCTCATAATCATAAATGCATACATGACATCCATAATACCATAAAATTAAATGCATACATCATCATATAGAATCAACATAATATCATAAAAAATTGCATTAACATCATAAAGTAAATACTGGCATCCATAACATATGCATAAATAGAAGACTCCATATCATATAGAAGATTGTATAATCATATAAAGAACTGCATATCATATAATCACCGCCAAAAATGATATATCAAAAAGTGTCACACTACATTGTCATAATGTATCTCTCAAAATGGAGCTTGCGGGCTCTATAATCAAAATACAATGTCTACACATATATAACATGTCCCTAGTTTGAACTTCCAGTATTCTAATGAGGTGAATGAGGAGGTGATTGATGAGGAGGTGTTGATGAACACTGTGTAGAAGGAAGCCTATCATAAGGTCCTAGCTTATGAGGTCCTACAACACCACTAGTGCTCTAAGATATGTTATGTGAAGACTTGTTGTGTGAATTGCTGCTACATGCCTATGAATAACTAGGAGCCTATCTCTCAGGAGGCACCTCCTTCTCATACAAATCTTTATAATATCTCTCTCTATCACTAGCCCTAACTAGCTCACAAGTGAAAGCTACAACCGGCCCAGTACAAAGGATGGTAAACTCTTGAAATCTCTACTCTATCTCCTGCCTCTGTGCCACTGCCTGATCTCTCTCCAAATAGGCACTATACCTCTCCATATGTATCTCATCTCTCTCAGCAACCACTACTCTGACTCGCTCCTCCAAGGCCTCTATTCGAGCCTACAAATTAGCCAGTCAATGATCAACAGGACCCTCCTCCTCCCATAATGGTGTCTCTCTCTCATCAACATCCCACTCCTCAATGATCCTATCTCAAAGCTCCCTCTCCTAATCCCCCATCTCCTCCTCTGTAAAATTATCATCTATGTTTTCATATCCTACCCCTAGTAGACCAAGGGAATCCATCTTCGCCTCCTCCCCAGTTGCCTCCTCCTCAACATGCTCCTCACTGATAGCCTCCTCTGTAGTATGCTCCTCACCAACTACCTCATCTCCTCCACCCACCTCCAACATAGGTACATCCTCTCCCTACCCCTCATCCTTGCAGACAGATGACAAATCTAGACCTCAGACTCTACTGCCTCATAGACCCCATTGACAACACCTCACACCTCCTCCTCTCCCATCATCTCCACCACCTCTACCATCTCAATCACCACCTCTACCATCTCAATCACCTCCCCTACCACCATGTTGACCTCATTGTCCTATCCCTCAACACTCTATAGGCATTGGCTAATAAGGATCTATCAAAGGAATAGGCCTTTGCTATACCTACCAGGCATCATATGCATATGTAGTCCCCACATCCTTAGCTCTGTCCCTCCATCCCCACTATACTGGCTATAGGGCATTTATGTCTACCTCTGATATTGCTATAGGAATCTATGGCCCCTATAGAGGAACCTCCCTGGAAGATCAAGCAAACTCAGCTTAGCCCCGTGGCACATCCTGTACCTCACCAAAATATCAGAGCACTTTATTGGGTAGGTGTCTCTCAATAATTTGAACTCTAGAAATAGTATTGTTGATCAAATATAGTGTCTATCAACAAAAAGGAAAGTGTTGATGCTCATCCAACCACTGTGCACAATCCATATAAGGCCTCTAGATAAACTGCACGAGGGTGTTAGTAGTGTGCCTCTAGTACCCTGTGTCTCCCACATGAGTCTGACTGATGGTCCCAACATATCAAAAAACATAAGGAGATCTATCATCTAACTCAAATACAACTGGTGGCTGAAAAACAACAATGTGCTTCCATGCCCAGATCATCAAAAGAGTAGTGTCGAAGCTCATTGACTTTTCCTCCCTGTAAGTTACACCATGTAAGTGAAAATATAACATCACAAGTAAACAGGGGCCCCATGCATATACAATCTCTCTCTTTAATGTCCCTACCAACATCTCCCCCCACCCAATAGGAAACCCATGCCCTCGATGGTCAGGTAAAACAATCCTGGAAGTCACAGTACACAACACACAATCGATCCATTCATATATCAGCAAGGACATGCCATCTGATCTCATAATGCTCTTTACCCAGCTTTCTAATATCATCATACACATAAAAATGGGCCAGCTCACTATAACCCTTCTAGGTATCATAGAGGACTCTCACCCCTAATTAGCAATCGAAGAATCCTATAGACATCCTCTAAAGTAATAGTCATGTCTCCTGTAGGAAAATGGAAAGATGATGTCTCTGAATGCCATCACTCACAAAATGTAGTGAGCATCACTCAATTTTCTCAAATAGTGGGCATAAATGTCACATGATGCAATCCAAGGTTCCATATCAATCGTCTCTCTGCATTGCATAACTAGTCTCACAACTCATAGGTAGTTGGACTCGACTCCTAGGTGTATATCGAATCCAAAACATCCTACAAATGCATAACAAATACCTTGTGTTAACACTAAAAACCCAACTCTTATGACATAAAAATTTCAAAAAAATTGACAGGAAATGCATCATTTTATTATCAAATGCGTTGTACAATGCATATGCATCATTCAACCTTGCAAACACATCAAAAAACTTCAAATGTGTCATTTTATCTATCAAATGTGTCACAAACCTACATATGTGTCATACCATTTCTACATGTGAAAAATCATGCATATGCATAACATCAAATGCAGTGCACAATAATACATATGAGACTGTACATAACAAATGCGACTCAATAATGCATATGCATTGTAAGAAAAAATAAATGTGTTAATTTGAACCTAAAGCAAAAACAATCCCTAACAATTTTTTACAAATGTGTCATAACGCGAGCACATTAGTCACATACAAACAGATTTGCGTCGAAGGTGAAAAGACGCATATGCAAAAATGAACTTTAAATTCCTAAAAATGCATAAAAATTCAAATTTCCCAAGGTGGTTTTGGGGTACATACCGGGGGTTCTGTGTCAGTTGGCCATCTAAAAGTCCTAACTCAATAACCACGATGCTCAATGTATGGAATAGATGACATTTTGGTTGAATTCTCTAGAGAAAAATCAAGGTTTTCTAAACTTGAGGGTGCAAATGAATTCATTTTTACCCAAATCCTATTTATACCTAGGGTTTTGGAGGGTTTTCTTTCAAACCTTTGTACTTGTCACACTATTTACACACTTCTGACAACTATTTCACCTACCAAACTTCATTGAAATTGATTTTTGTCGCCACAATCAAACTTTTCGTTGTCAAATTACCTAATCGAGACAATTTCCAAAACAATTTAAAATTTTCAAAAATTTGTCATTTTTCCCAAGGGGGCATACCCTTACCTATTTCACACTAGGGCATGACTGGGACATGTTATTTTTTTTATTCTTTGACACACAAACGTCAAAATGACATTATGTCAAAGAGGGGAAAATTGTAGACACTGAAAATTGTCCTAGGCCTATGACTCTAATTTTCATCATAATTCTAATCTTCATTTTCATAATTAAATAATGTTAATTGTTCAATTATGTTCTAAAGTCATTTGTCCTCTATTAATTAAATAACTTTAATCATTTAATTAATTCATTTCTTTATGTTTATTCTTTCTTGATTAATTAAATAAATATTATTTATTTAATTACATTGCTAATTAAATCTATCCTCTATTAAATAATCATTTTGAATTATTTAATTAATTCCAACTACACTTTCGTCTATAATTAAATAATCACTTTAATTATTTAATTATTCTTTACCCTTTTCTATCTTTAATTAAATGAATATTTATTAAATAATTTAATCTTAGATCTTGGTTGTTGAATTAAATTATTATTTAATTCATAAAAAGGTTTATCCATGGCATATTCGTCTGTGATTGGATAATCTCTATGTTATCTAGTTAGTCATTTATCACTTATGTCTAGATCTAAATTGATCATTTAGTTATCTAATGATTTAATATCTGATTGTTTCTAACAAATAGACTCTCTATCTTAATCAATCTGTTATCTAGATTTTTTTTTATTTTTTTTTGTGCAAACTTTTTATTAATTAAATAACTTTAATTATTTAATTAATTTATCCTCATCTTCTATCTATTTCAATCTTTATCTTTACATGCAAACTTTATTCTTCTAAGTTTTGAATAGTCTTCAATAAAGATTAAATTATTATTTAATTTAATCCCCACCTTTTATGCTTTATCACTTGGGTTATTACTGACACTAATCTCAATGCATGTCACAACATCTTTCAATCTTAATCGTCAAATTATCTTTTAATCTAAGCTTGTCGTTCGAAAACCATTTTTTCTATAAATTGGTTTGACCTTCATCTTTATTCCTCCTCCCAAAATATTTTGACTTTTGGAAGCAATCAACTTTAGAATCTTAGATGTTTTGCTAATAACACTATCATGAGGTTATACTTGCACACTTAAGAGAAATCTAAGGGCAATTATCATACAGCGGTAAAATGAAGAAGTGAAATCAAGGTTATCCATGGAATTGCATAGATGTTTGGTGAGATCATTCTTGTATTTATGCTTTTACATTCCATTTTTCTTTGTTTTTAGCATAGATTTAGTTTGAGTTTATTGCATTGTATTGCTTAATCTTGCTTGATTTTCCTATGTTACAGTCTATTTATCTCTTTTCCATTTTTTAGGTTATCTTCCATGGAAGTTTTTGTTTATGCTCATTTAAAAAATAAGAGGGCTCTGGTCCTCCATGAAGGTCTCATTCTTTTAATCATGGAGCATGTTAAGGCTCTCCTCCCTACCCCTGCTATTAAGGGAAAGGAGAAGGTTCTAAGTGAATTTTCTAGTTTGTTAGGTTTGGATACCAACATTGCAAATGAAGAGGAATGGAATGAAGAGGAAGATGATGGTTCCTTGTCCCTTTTGACTACCTCCTCAAAAAAGAGGAAGAAGGGTAGTCTTAAAAGAAATTAGGTAGCTAAGCACCTTGCTCTTTCTAACAATGAGGATACGAAGGTGGGCTTGGATGATTCCTCTCTTAGGAATGTGGATTTGGCTGTTGGTTAGGGAGAAGCCAAAGGTGGAGGTAATGAGGAGGTTTTGCAGGAAATTTGTTGGTTAGAGAGGCCAAGGATAAGTCAAGGAGGGTATCGAAATGCATTACCAAATTGAAGAACCAGGCCTTGAATTTTTTTGCAAAGGATTCCAAGGTGATTGGTAAGAAGGTTTTTGGTGAAAAGGTAGCGGAAATAGGTGACTCCTCGGTTAATACCTCACCCAATGTGGAGATAGAAGAAGAGATTGAGGGTGAAGATGAGGAAGATGCAGAGAGGAAAAGTGCAAAGCCAAAGCCTCTAAAGGTGAATCCCCTTTTTGAGGACTTTTCTTATCTCGATGATGATTCTACCTCAATATTTGAGTTGTTGGACATGGCTAAGGCTAGGGCCACTAGAAATTTTAAGTTAGCTAAGTGAAATCTTCAAGAGTTTAATAAGATTAACATTAAAATAAGGGGTTTGAAGGAAAACTTGAAGAATTTTCTGAAAGGCTCGGTGTTGAACATTCTGATCGACATAATTGTGGACCTTGAGGTTCTTTCCATGACTTCAAATCCCTATGTGAAGAATGTTTGGCTAGTTTAGAAGACAAGATTTTGAATATGAATGAAAAAATAAAGAAACTTCTCTATGCGAGCCACATTTTAGTGAAAAATAGTGTGGAGTCTTTGGAAGTCTTGTTCAAAAAGATCAGTGAGCTCAAGGAGGACCAAGTGTATTTCTTAGAACTAATGGAGAAAGAGCATTCAGCCAAAAGAAAAGGTAAAAAAGGTGTGAAAGATGATGATAAAGTTCTATTGTTAGAGGGTCTACTAAATGAAAAAATTCCTTTGAAGCTGAGAAGAAATAGTTTTTTAACATGATTGAAGTGCACATGATCTAGGAGCTTGAGGTGGCCAACACTTTAAGTAGTATGAAATAGTGTTCCACTCTTTTTTACTATTGTCTATTTTTTGTTGGGTCTTGGTTTATTTCCTCTTGTCTTGCTATTTTTATGTTGTTGGGTGCTATTGTTAGTTTACTATTTTATCTCTCATACAACAACCATTTTGTCTTGCTTTTTTTGGCTTTGGTATGCTGCTAGTGTCTTATGGTAGTTTCTTTTAAGCAACATTTTATATCTTAAGTTGTAAAGGGTTTCGGGTCCCTTCAAAATCTATTTTTCTCATATAATCAAATCAAGTTAGGTTATCCTTCCATGAGTTTTTAGAAAACACTATTATAATAAAAGATTAAATCATGCCATGACAAGTGTTAATTCCTTCACTTCAATATTTTATGCTCCACTTCAAATCTGCAAAATAGTTAGCCTTACACAAACAAACCAAAAGTTAGTAAGTGATCAAAGAGTAGATAAAATTGAAAATTTAATGTAGACATGAAGATTTAACTCTTTTTTTTACTTGATAATTGTGTTATTTTTCTAACAATTATGTCACTCTAGTTCAAGACAATTGTTTCATTGTACGAAAATTGCAACATTCAAGTTCATACAATTGCATTAGAGTCTAACAAATGAGTCACTATGGTTGAAGACAAAGGTATCACTTTACAACTAAATCTCTTTGGTTAACCTAAAGCACAAAAAAATAGAAAAGTCCATTGCATTAGATAAATGAATGTTTCGCCTAACTAAATGATAAACATGTCATAATGCAAACAATAGCATCATAATCCCACAATTGTGTTGCAATGCACAATTACATCACAATGCACAATTGTGTCATAATTCATCTCCTTGGTTGAAAGACAATAGTGCACCAATGTACACAATTGCATTTCCCTACCCCAAAACAATTTGTCATTGAATCTTGCAATCTATAAAACATGAAAAAATCAAGGAAAATTTGTCAATTCTAGTTAGTAAAGCCCTCCTTCTAGCTCCAAAATGTGAGCATGATCATAACCTAAGCTAAGCATGATTAAATCACAAGAAATAAATCAAGATCTAAATAAGTAATCCATGCTCCCAATGAAATTCTTAAAAAATATTAAACTAAGGAGCCATTACAATTGAAATGCTTAAATGAAACCTAGCTAAATGCATCAAACCTCATCCCATTGAGGGATTGGTGTTGAATTGATGTGGAATGTTAGCCCTTTCCCAATCCCTTGGTTGAAACAAGCTTGAAAATAGATGCAAGATTAACTAAAAATGGATGTTAAATGATGAAATTTCCCATGAAGAATGCTCTAAAATTCACTATAATACAGTTTATCTAAATGAATGTGGATCCTTTTATAATAGAACTGAGGACTATTTATAAGAAAAATAGTTGAATCAATGGCCAAGAATAAATTGACTAATCAATAGATGAAAATCAATAAGAGGAGTTGGCATGGATCAAGAAATTCAATCCATGGATGAGATTGAAAGTTGACAAGGATTTACCAATTTAATCAATGGCTCAAATTGATTTGAAGAAGTAAAAATCCTAAAATTTAGGAGGTTGTTACAAGATATTTCCATTTAGGAGGGAATTGAAATAGAGGAATATTCCATGGGAATATTCCTTTCCAAGTAGGAGGATGAAAGAAATTAGTTAATTAAATAATTAAAACATTATTTAATTGTACATGAAGGATGAACTTAGGGATTTAATTAAACAATTAACTCATTTAATAAAAAAATGAATTAGTGACATTCAACTAAATAACTAAGATCATTTAATCAAATGAGAGGACTTAAGGAATTTAATTAAATCATTCACATTATCTAATTAAATAGGATAAAAATTAATATGAAAGGGGTGAATTACCCTAATAACATTGATTATTTGATTAATAAAAGAAAATGGTGAGTTTAATTAAAAAATTAATATTATTTCAAATGGTCAAAAAGAGGTGAATTAGGGCAAAAATGGTGTTAATAATCAAATTAATATGTGTAATTTTGATTAGGGCAATTTTAAGTGTCTACAAGAAAAATACGTCAAGAGGGTTTCAATTGTCCAAACATTGAAGAGGTAGGATGAAAATGAGTCTAGGGGGATGCACAAGCCCCTAGGATTCAAGATCCCATGGAAAACCAACATAAGGGAAAAGGAATGCACATGTGAAGTTAAATGCAACATGGAAAACATGAATTATACATGATGAAGATACATGCCATAAGACATAGCCTGCTTAAGGTGAATGATCAAATTGACAAAGTCTAATCTTAGGAAGGAAATAGCCTAATAAGAGACGAGAGATAAGACTGAATGAGACAAATGACCTAATGCCCCATTCCAAGTGGAGGATGAGATTGACTGATTAATGATAAGATGATCGATTGAAGAAATATTTCGTTGGTTATGTGTGTTTGTTGATTCGTGATTTTGTTTGAATGATTTTTTTTTTCAAAACAAGGACATGATCAAACTCAACAAACCCCAAGGGGCTTGATCTAGGGAGGCTCAAGGGCTCATTGATAGATCACCTTTCCTATGTAGGAATGTGCAAAGACCTCGTAGTTCAACATGACTTGAATTTTTCATATTCAACAAAAGACTGAGTCATGATTTTATTGGGACCACCTAAAAGGAATGACCTAATGCCTCGGGGGCTCATTTAAGATGAGCCTTGCCTATGTAGCAAATGCATAGAGGAAGTTTAATTCAACCACTTTAACACAAACTGACTCAGAATTAGACTCTATTTTTGGGATTTTGATGTTTTCTGATTTTTTTTTTGGATTTTGATGTTTTCTATTTTTTTTGGCATTATGATGTTTTTTGATGTTTTTGGGATTTTGATGTTTCTGATTTTTTTGGGATTTTGAAGTTTTCTATTTTTTGGGCATTTTGAAGTTTTCTATTTTTTGAATTTTGATGTTTTTTGATTATTTTTGTCTTTTTGGAATGTTTTGATGTTTTTTGATGTTTTCTGATTTTTTTGGATTTTGATGTTTTAAGATGTCGATATTATTTCTGATAAAGACGTAGATCAAGGAATTTCCCCCAGTTAGGTGTGAGACCAACTTATTATGTGCAAAGGGATAGCGGCAAATGCAAAGGATGATCAGGATACCCAAATGTCAATGGTTTTCAAGCCATGGAAGGATGAAAAAAAATATTATGGGTGAATGACATGTGCAAATGGATAAGTGGAAAGGAGAGATTAGATGGAGTGATAGTAGATGAAGAAGTAGGAACTAACTACACATGATGCCTATTTGTCAAGTTTTCACCATGGTACTTATCCAAAGCACCACTAAAGTGGTTTTCACTTTTGGATGAATTATATCTCTTTTCTATTTTTTTGATGTTTTTATTTTTGAATATTTTTTTTTAGTATTTTTTACTTTTTAAAGGGATACTCTGAGAATCGGGTGTAATACTTTCAAAGGTGCATTCTATTGATAGGTTCAAACAATGGCTCACCTTCAGGAGTAGAAATTTGATAAGTACCTAATCCATATGATGTTGTAATGATATAAGGGCCCAACCAATTAGATTCAAACTTTCGTGGTTTTTCTCATTCTTCTTGATTCTTTGGATTTTCTCTTAGGACTAAATCTCCAATGTCAAAGCTTCTGGGTTGGACCTTTTTGTTAAAGTTGTGTCGAAGGTGATTTTGGTATGCTTGTAGATGTGTTAAGGCATTCTGTCTCTTTTCATCTAGTAACTTTAGCTCATGTAGATGGGAATCATGATATTCTTCTTGATCAATCAAGCCTTACATGGAGACTCATAAAGAGGGTAACTCGACCTCTATAGGAAGTTGGTGCAGGGGCACCCAAGCTCTTTGAGGAACACTTTAAGGGCCAGGAGGTTGCAAGGGTCATGAAGACCTATCAATTATCTCAAGGCATCAATTATGATATCGTGAAGCCTATAATGGCATTTGGCATGGATGAGTGTAATAGGAAGATCAAAAGTCCTAAGGGTCCTAATAAGGACCATAGGACCAAAATGCATTACAAATGGACCAATAGTGTCCTAGGAGTTTAAATAGGAATCTAATATTTTAATTAGGTCAAATAAGGTTGAATTATAGAATGCAATAGTTTTGAAGGCTTCTTAGTTAGTAGGAGTTAATAAAATATAAGTTGGAAAATTCAAATTTTCAAAATCCAACTTTGGGCGGGAAAGTGATTTTTAGGGGTTTAAGCAATAATTATGTAATCAAATAAATCCAAAATGGTTTTATCAGTTGTGGAAATGGTCTATAAACTTAGAAAATTAATTTTTATGGAGGGTTGGTTGCTGGTATAGAGATTGTACGAACAGTTTTAGGAAAAATCAATAAAACTCTAGTTTTTTGCATTCTTTTGTGTTCTTTTGATGAACTATTGATTTCCATTGAATATATGCTCATTTGGATGGTTTAAGAACTTTTATTTACATGCATTTAACCTTTTGAATGACCTAAATAACATTGGGAATCAGTTTCTTGTATTATATTGTTGACTGTCCTCAAGAAAGTATAGATTTTTCACTAGTTTTGAGAGTTTCTATGGATGATTGATCCATTTCATGGAGGATTGTGACTGAAACCTATGAAATGGATCACATTTAACATGTACCATACAAATCTAACAAGTTAATGTGTTGGAAGGAGGAATACTAAGGTGTACACAGAGTTTTCACAATGCAAAGTGCATGAAAATGGAGGCTAAGGTATAGCAGTGGGAGTTCTTCTTGAACAAGGGTCATGTTTTTGAGTTTTTATTGATTAAATATGTTGATCCAATGGTGTAGAGTCAAAGAATAGGTTGTGTAAGTGTCTAGAATGCTAGATTTCAAGAAGACCTAGTTTTGGAGCAAATTTGTGAGGGTTTTGTGTTTGAGGGTGTTAAGGGTGTCATAGAAGTCTAAGACCTTGAAAATCCTTGGTTTGGAAACATTTTAAGACACTATTGAAAGTTTCATAGTCAGGGGATAAGTTTAGAGAGGGGTTGCTTTGAAAAGAGTAGATTATGGTAAGTTTGATCCAAAACAAGTGCCATCAATATTTTTAGTATGTTGTGTATCATCTTAAAATAAATCTTAATCAATCATTATTTTTTGGAGTCCTTTGGGAAAGTTGAGAGTAAAGTAAAAAAAAATAATCGTTGGAGGCCTAGTTGGGCTAGAAGCCTAGTCAAGGTGAAAAAAGAGGGTTTTTGTCTAAGACCGAGGTTAGGGGATTTGAAACCATTCAAGAAAAGTTTGGTTGAGTTCCTTGAGATAAATCCAAGGGTTTGGGTCCACAAGGAAAGAAAATAAGTTATAAGTGCACTATTGAGGCCTTATCTCCATAAGGGTGCCTAGATGAAGGTTGAGAGTGAATCATTATAAGCCTTGAAACTTTGTGTTCTTTCAAAGTCCCTTACCCTCTGCATCAAAAGTATTACTTTAGACCCATAGACAAGGGAATATGAAGTGGCTCTAGTTAGAGTGAAAACACTAGTATAGTAGGCCCATAAAGCAGGATTGAGTTGTAGGTTCCAATCACAGCTAGCATCATTAATTGTCTTCTTTAGGATCTTCAGGATGATCTTATTAGATGCCTCAGGTTTTCCATTACCTTGGGGGTAATAGGGAGTGGAAAAATGATGTTGGATATGGAATTTTTCACAAAGCTCATGGACATCCTAGTTTTTGAAAGGACAACCATTATCAGTGATGATGGCCTAAAAAATACCATAGAGAAAAATGATATAATTCAGGATGAATTTGGCTATCTATTTTCCAGTAATGTAAGTCAATGGGATGGCTTCAATCCATTTTTTTCAATACTTAGTAGCAACAATGATAAACTTATGTCCATTAACAAAGGTGGGATGGATCTTTCGTATGAGGTTGAGTCACCATTAAGAAAAAGGCCAAGGTGAAGTGAGTGGTTGAAGTTCCTGAGCTAGTGCATGTATAAGATCTCCATGAATCTAACACTAGTGACATCTCTTCACAAAGTGATAAGCATCATGTTCCAACGTAGGCCAATAATATCTCATTCTCATGAGATTTTTAGCTAAGGTTGGACTAGCTGAGTGAGCTCCATATATACCTTGGTGTACCTCTTGTAAGGTTGTTTGTGCTTCATTTAAGTTGAGACACCGAAGGAGGGTACTATCTAGGCTATGGCAATAAAGGGTATCTCTGATGATGGAATACTTGGACGCTTGGTGAATAAAGGTTTTACATTGGTTAAAGGACAATTCTAGAGGGATAATTTGGTCATGCAAATAGGCATATATGTCTTTATACCAAGGAGATTCAAGACCAACAAGTTCACACACAAGTTTGGTTTTAGGGACATCAAATGCAAGGATCAACAGCTATTCCACCAAGAACTCATACTGAGCCACATTATTAGGGATGTACAAGAGAGATCCGATGGTAGCCATTGCATCAACTAATTTTTTTTAGATTCTTGGTATTTGTTCAAAGGAAATATTGTCAAAGTATAGTTTGAAGTTGTCTACCATGTGCTTGTAGGGTGTCAATTTCTCAACCTTTGTATCATAGTCATCATTAACTTGTTTAATCACTAACTGTAAGTCACCATAAACTTGAAGATCTTTTATTTTCCAACTTATTTCCATATGAAGTCCAATTAATAATGCTTCATATTCAACCATGTTATTTGTGCATGAAAATGCTATATGAAATGACTTAGGAATGGAATCTCCTTGAGGTGTGACAAATAGAATACCATTTCTTGATCCATGACTTGTATAAGATCCATCAAAGTATAACTTCCATGTGGTTGGTGTGTTTATGACAAGGATTGATTCATCTAGGAACTTAGATGCCAAAGGATGGTCTACTTTTAATGGTGCATCTATGAGTTGGTCAGCTATTACCTGTCCCTTTATTTCTTTGTTTCGACATACTCAATTCCATATTCACTCAAGATCATAACCCATTTAGCTATCTTTCCTGTCAACGCTGCTTTTTTGAGTAGGTATTTTAAAGGATCAATTTTGGAAATCAACTTGGTTTTTTTATTTAGCATGTAATGTCTCAATTTTTGTGCTGCAAATATCACTACTAGACATGCTCACTCAATAGGACTATAGTTTATCTCATACCCAACTAAAGTGTAGTTGATATAGTATATTTCCCTTTCCTTGCCATCATTATCATTTTGTGCTAAAGGTGCCCCCAATGTTGATGTAGTAGCAATCACATATAGTATTAGATGTCTTTCATCAATTGGTGGCATAAGGACTAGTGGAGTGAATAGATACTTCTTGATTTGGTCAAATGCTTCTTGACACTTGTCAATCCAATTGAAGGGTACACCTTTCCTTAAAAAATGTTGGAATGGATGGGTCCTATCTACTAGCTAGGCAATGAACCTGTGGATTGATTGTAGTCTTCCTTGTAAATTCCTTAACTGACTAATATTGGTTGGTGGTGGCATGTCTAATATTTCTTTTAATTTTGTAGGATCAACTTCTATTCCTCTGTGCGAGACTATATATCCCAAGAATTTGCTTGATTGGACCCCAAAAATACATTTATTTGGATGTAGCCTAAGTTGATATTTTTCCAATCGGGTGAAAATCTTATCCAAGACTGCCAAGTGTCCACCTCATTCTAAATATTTGGAGAGAAGGTCATCAACATAATCTTCCATAAGGACATGCATATAGTCATGAAAAATTGTACTCACGAATCTCTGATAGGTGGATTTGGCATTTTTCAGTCCAAATGGCATGACATTCTAACAAAAAGTTCCCCAAGCACATGTGAAAGTTGTTTTTGGTTGATCTTCAGTGGCAATTCTAATCTGATTGTATCCTAATAATTCATCCTTTAGTGATAACATTTCATGTCTAGCAGTTAAATCCACTGTGATGTCAATATTCAGTAGAGGAAAGTCATCTTTGGGACAAGCTTTATTGAGGTCTCAAAAATCTGTGCAAATTTTTATTTGACCATTCGGTTTTGTGACTAGAACTAGATTTGATATCCATTCAACATAATCAATTGGGAAAATAAATTCGACATCCAAGAGCTTCTTGAGTTCCACCTTAACCAGAAGCGTAATCTAGGGGTGTATTTTTCTTAACTTCAGTTTGAATGACTTTGAATTTGGTAGTAATGGTAAGTGATGTAAGACCAATTTAGGATCCAATCCAGGCATATCAACATATGACCATGCGAAATTGACTTGTCTTTCTAGAAGAATGCTATGAACTCAAGCTTTTCCTTAATGGTCAAGGATGCTGCTAACTATATTATTTTGGAGTTATTTGTTGTTCCAATATTGACTTCCTCTATCTCTTCTATAAGAAACAATGATCTATCTCGGTCTATTGGGAGATGATCCTATCCTCCATCCTCAGGCACCTCAAAGAGGTTTTCACCTTTTGATACATCCTTTATTTTTTTACTTTTTTTACGGTTAGTAGGCACCTTTTAGTTTTCACCTTAAGACCTATTATTTTTATTTTTACATTTTTCATTTTCACTTTTGCAACTAGAGGACAGGATAGCCTCACCAAAGTATGCAACATAATTTAACTCTATAGAAAATCCAACTTTATGATCTCCATTTGGTATTCCATCTTGAATTCCCATGAACTGATAGCTTCGTCATTCTATGAGTTGAGGGTAGATAAGAGGTAATCCATCATCGATATTGTCAAGGGTCATTGTGTAGGAAGATAGGGTAAAGATGGAACTAGATTCATCAGGCTCCTAGGAGGCTAAATCAATGGATTTCTAAAAATAGTGTTGAACCGATTCTTCTTTAGTCAAAGACATTCTCAAATAGGTATTTGATGGATTTCATGAAGAATCAAGGGTAAGCATTTGGTCAAATTCCCCAAATAGTTTATCTAGGTCCATGAAGGTGGTGGAGGATAAGGAGTCTCATTCATACTCATTGGAATCAACATCATAATCCCAAGGGTTTTCATGTGTCTCGCTTTCATCTAAAGCTCTAGCAAACTCACTTAAGGGTGACCCAATACCTCAGATAGTCACTTTTATTGGAACAAACCCTATCCCTAGATGACTTATTAGCTTAGGAGGTTGTAAAGGTTCCAACATTCCCTGCTTGTTTAGAGCAAGGCCACTACATGCATCATATCCATGTCATTTCATTATTTGGAATCCTTTTGGATACTATTCAATTGGAAATTTCTTAGTTTCAATGTCCTCCCCTTCTTTGTACAACCATGTAAGAATGTGGTCATCTAAGGATTCCTTAGCAAGTTCCCCCCATTTAGTGAAGGTGGTAGGATGATTGTGAATGAAAACTTTGGGATGCATAGGATACGGTCTTCCATATGACTTTGGTGACTTAGTTAGCTTGCCAATGAAAAAGAGACTCTTTATATCATACTCTTTGTAGCCTTTATATTGGATCTAGATTTTAGGCATGGAAGGTGTAATGAATGAGTTGGATGATTTTACAAGGGTGGATGGATCAATGTAGTGGGATGGAGTGGTGGATGAAGTGGAAGATGAGGCCTCTCAATTGATGGGCACTTGACATTTGGCAATTCCTTTGAGATTGGAACAATACTGGAAAGGATCAAGGTCACCTAGAATAGTGATTTCAATGCTATTATGTGGGAACTTAAGGCATTGATGATAGGTGGATGGAATATCCTTCAAGGCATGAATCCATGGGCAGCCAAGGAGGAGATTATAATGTAAATCTAGATACAAGATGTGAAATATTGTTTCCTATATGGCTAGGCCAATCCTCACAGGGAGTGAAATTATTCCTTTAGAGGACCGTTCATCATCATCATAAGCTTTGATTATGATTTTCTTGGTTTAGTCAATGCAATTCCTAGAGTATCTCAATTCCTTCACTAATTTTAGTAAGAAAATATTCAGACCTACTCCACCGTCTACTAAGACCCGTCTATCTTGTGTGTGTTAATGCATACTTCTAAATGTAGAGGACTGTTATGGTCAGATCTTAGTGCTAAAAAGTCTTGTTTAGAGAAGGTGGCATGGTGTTCCATAGCAAGGTATCTTACCATGGCTTGAAATTTGTTGACATCCATATTTGTGGGAACAAAGACTTCTTGTAGGGCTTTGTCAAGGATCACTCTATGCTATGGTGAAATGCGAAGGAGTTCCAAGATAGAAATTTGTGCTGGAGTTTTCCCTAGCTACTTTAAGAGGTTATATTGTCCCTTTGTCTAAGGACTTGTGGATGGACCAGGAATAGCTATCTTACTTCTACGAGTAATGATAGCACAATATGACTTTGGCTTGTTTATGGTGATAGTGGAAATGTGATCATCAAGAGGTGTTACATTAAGAATGATGGTGTTGTAATCATGCTTGATAGCTGCATAGTTGGCATTGTTGTTATTATTCCCTAAAATGGAGGCTTTTCCTTTAGCATGGCCTTGCAAAGAGGTCTTGAATTTTGTATCATCAACATTTGTTTTCCTTGTGAATTGTCAATTGAAATGGTTTGATCCTCAATAAGGTCTTGAATGTTGTTCTTAAGTGTCCAACATCTAGATGTCTTGTGTCCTTTTCTGTGATGATTATTCACAGTATTCATCATCTTTTCACCAATATAGTTTGATCAAGGAAGGTTCATAATTCTTGGTATTGACAATGTAATGATATTATATTTCAAGAGTCATTTAAAGATTGATTCAATGGGTTCACCCAAGGGGGTGTATGTTCTCTTGGTATAGGGAGGACCTCTTCTTTGTTGGGTGCTTTGGATAGCATTCAGTGTTTTATTTTGACCTTGTGCTAGGGTACTTGGTGTACATGATGTGTTTGATGGAGAAGGACCTTTAAGTTGAATGATTGGTCCTTTGGTTATCATTTTGGCATCAACAACTCCATCATTTGTGACATTTTTGTTTTAGGACCAGTATTTTCCTTTGTCATTGTTAGGCTTCTAAGTTTCTTTGTTTATCTTTACTAGTCTTCTAGTGATAAGGCCTTTCTCAATAAGGACACCATTTTCAAAAATATCTTCAAAGGTTGTGCAACATTGGATTTGACTTCAACTCATCAACTCTCTCTTAAGGTTTTCTATAAACATGGTGACAAGTTGTTTTTTAGGAATATGACAAGGGAATTTACTAACCAAGCCTCGCCATCTCTGGTAGAATGTGGTAAGTGATTCCCCTTCTTCTTGCTTAGTTGTGCTTAATGTTTCAAGGGTGACATCATTTTTAATGTTAAAGGAAAAATGATTGATAAATTTTTAGGCTAGTTCACCCCATGTTTTGATGCCTTATGGAAGATGTGAGAACCAATCTAAGGCTGCCCCTATAAGACTTTGCAAGAATAACCTCATCAAGTTGGTGGGGTCATCTGCAACTTCCATGCATGTTGTGTTGAATTCATGGACGTGTTCCATTGGATCCCCTATCCCCTTATATTTAGGCAATGGTGGTGTTGTGAAATGTGAAGGAAAGGGTGGCATGTATAAGTTTCGATCAAATGGAAAAGGGCACAACTCCTCCATAGAATATGTCTTCTTTTTGGTTCCCAATTTCATGTTGGCCATTCTTTCTTCAAGGGTTTGCATGTGTTGTATCAAATATTCTACAAGGGATGATGTCACATTGTTTTGATGTGATGCAATAATGTTGGCACTGAGGTCATGTTTTGGGTTTGGATTTTGATTGAAATTTTGTGATATGAGACCTTAATTGTTATATGGATGTGAGTTGTTTTGATTTGGAATGAGATTGGTGTTTAGGGTGGTTCCAAAGATCATTTTCATATTTGGTATGGAATTTTGGAGTTGAGGTATAGACCCTTGATTCATGTTTTGATTTTGAAAATTGAATCCTTGGTTTGGAAATGAGGGTATAGGACCTTGATATACATTTTGATATGAAGGCGTGGGACCTTGATTGACATTTTGATGTGAGGGAATGTTCCCTTGGTTGACATTTTGACATGAAGGAATTCTCCTTTGATTGGCATTTTGAAGTGATGGTGTTGGCCCTTGAGTGGAGTTCTAGAATGACGGAAGGGATCCTTGGTTTGTATTTTGAAGTAGTGGAATAGACCCTTGGTTTTCAGTATACCCTTGTGGTTTTGACTTGGGGTCTTTTGTGAGATAATGTGCACCTTTCTAGAACTTTTTGGTGGAGGTTGATTTGATGAAGGTGCACTTTGGAATTGGAATGAGGACCCCTAGTTTTTGTTTTGGTTTGCATTTTGGTTTAAGGATGTGTGACTTTGAATCAAAAGTGAGGTACCTTGTGATGTGGACCCTTTATTTATGTTTTGAAAGAGAGGATTCATGAAATTCTTACGCATGGTGTTTGAGGAACTACCAAATGTAAAATTTGGGCCTTGTGTAGTGGCATGAGTTGGGATGTGTGTAGTTGTCCCAAGGGTTATGTTCACTATATATTGTGTGAATTGTGAGTGTGAGTAAATGAATAGAAACACACAAAACCAATGAAATGTATTACATTAGAGAATTGAATAATATAATTAATCAAATTGAAACAAAACTAGTTCTCTAAAATTGTTCCATTGTTTCCTATCTCTAAGGATTCTTTGAATCATAATGGCTCTCAAATTTTGTTTGCACCATGACCTTTAGAATGACAACTTAGAGAATGAATGTTATAAAATGCAAGAATCCTAATCCCTACATGATTTGATAAGCTATATGATAATTATATGATGCTATGATACAATGAAGATTATGCTATGATGCAAACTATGTGATGAAACTAAAGAGACAAAGGTATAATTACCAAACTAAGCCATGATTCTAAACTAGTATGCTTCTACAATTATAAATGTTAAATGCTTAAGTTTATCTAAATGCTCTATGCTTTAAATGCTGAAATGTAATTTTTGTAGAGTAAGTTTTCTCAAGATGGGATGCCAAATGCTGGAGAATGATGTATTTATAGGAATTCCAAGGCATATTGTGATGTGGCAGCAATCGCCAGTCAATATTTCAGCTAGAGAGATGAATGGTGGAGAAGGAAGAAGTTAGGGGGAATCATGGAGGATGTTCCCTTTAAAAGAGCACTTTGCAAGTGTTTAGAAGAATCAATGAGATGGAGGATCCAAGTGTCCAAGGTTGTTTCAAATTTGTTGAGGATAATTCCCATTTAAATATTAAGCATATTTAAATTCATGAGACACTTGATGATGTGGCAAGAGGAAAATTTGGAGACATGTGACTAAATTCAAATTGGGAATTTAAATTTAGTGAGAATATATTAATCAAATAAAACAAACTATTTGGAATTTGTTTATTTAATTAAAATTAGAGGAATATGATTTAAGATGGAAGAATTAGAAGAGTGTGAACTATATAAATAAATTTAGAATTTAGTTATAAGTAGATGAAATAAGAGGTTCATTAATTAACTACCTTGTATTTAATTAATTAATTATCTTGATTGATTTTAGGTGTATACATTTTTCCCCTCTTTGAAGTGATGTGTCTATACACTGTTTCAAAGAAAAAAACTGTTGATGTCAATAAAAAAAATTGATACCCTAGATGTTGATTTTCGAGTGATAAAGGATATATGCCCCCTTGGAAGATAAATCAATGAAATTTTGAATTTTTTGAAAAATTTGATGATTTTCTAATGATTTGATGAAGATTTTCAAATTTTATGTTGTTGAGTCAATTTATCTCTGGAAAAATGATATTTAACTTGTCAGGTGATGAATTGATTAATTAAGGCCCCAGGTTAAAAATAAATAAATCAAACCAACTAAAAATCCCACTAATTAGCCTTTAAAAGGTTAAAAGATGTGATTTTAAACTCATTTGTGCATTTGGATTTTGAAAATTGAGAGTGATTGAGCAACCTAGTTCAAATTCAGCAAGATGGTGATTTTGATCTAGACCCACTGATTTGAGCATGTGCAACATCACAACTACTCGGCCGCATATGGACCTCTGATACATACCCCAAAAAACCTCCTCTAGTACCACGGTGGATGCCAAAATGTGTATAGTGTGAATTGTGAGTGTGATTAAATGAATATAAACACACAAAACCAATGAAATGTATTACATTAGAGAATTGAATCATAGAATTAATCAAATTCAAACAAAACTGGTTCTTTAAAATGGTTCCATTGTTTCCTATCTCTAAGGATTCCTTGAATCATAATGGCTCTCAAATTTTTTTTACAGCATGACCTTTAGAATGACAACTTAGAGAATGAATGCTATAAAATGCACAAATCCTTGTATAACCAATTTAAAACATCCTTGTCTTCAGATTCATCTACTAAAATGCCTACTTTTAAAAACTTTTCATCAAAGAGCATGGTTGGTTGTGAGGATTGTTGTCTTGATGTGGATGGATTCCCATATGAATTAGGAGAAGAGAGCAGTTATGAAATACACAAGGATTGCTCAAATGAATATTCCCCTAGGCCTTTTTCTTTTAACTAGGTCTTTTTCTCAAATTGTTTTCATAAAGAATTGAGTTGACTTTCCTGATTTGATGGAGTAGAATCACCAACACCTTTGTCTTTTGACTGAACCTTTTCCTCAAACAAGTTTGACAAAGAATTTGATTGAATTTTGTTACTTGATGGAGTAGAATCATTGATACCCGTATCTTTCGACTGGTCCTTTTTCTCAACCCACTTTAACAAGGAATTTAGTTGGCTTTCATTGTTTGATGAGCTAGGAGTGGTAGCATCCCTATCATAACCACCTATCGTGCAAACCCCAAAGGACAACAAATTTACCAATTTTTTTTAAAGTGAAACATTACATAAGATGAATATGTACATACAAGAAATTATACAATTACAATATCAACTATGTCCTCTGGAGTACACGGTTGCATTACATGTAAACGTTCCCAACCAAAAACATCGTTAAAGCTAATGCCAAGTAGATAACAATAGAAGCATACATTCACAAGATAACATAATGATAACATACAACCTTCCATGATCAATAGAGATGAAAAAGATACATATATTATTTTATTACATTCCAATTTATAGTTCAATATTACAATTGTGGAGCATATTTCCACAAATACAACACATCATGGATACAATAATACATTACATAGTGCTTCCCAACACATAGAGGGAAAGATACATCAAATACTAGAGTAATAAAGAACTGAACATGATATAACTAAACTATGGCAAAGCTTTGGATCCTCTGCAACAACATGAACTTTGTGCTTTGCGAACACTGACTAGGAACCAAATGGGGTGCATAGCACATTCCACCCGACCATGTGGACCTGAAGGCCTACCCCCCGTGCTAGGAGAAGACAAGAAAGGCCCATGACACAAAGAAACCAAGAAGGAAGACTACAAGATTCAACAATAAGAGTACAATAACATAGGTAACATCAACACCAAAGGACTACTTCCAGAGGCTCGCAAGGAAAAAGAGTAGCAAGGGATACTATGGGAAGAGTGTCATCGCATGGTCCTAGCATGGGTTATCCTGAATACCTCTCTCTTAGTGTCAACCCCCATCTATGGTTATCCTAACTACCTCTCACTAGGTGTCAACCCCATAGGGTGACACATGTGGGACCACTAACCTCTCATGAGGACGAAGTAGTGATCTTGCCAACCACGGCCTTCTCAACCCACCCTCAGTCTGTGAAAGCACTATCGGCATGGGTGAGGCATCTTACTTATCTTAATTAGAGTCAACTTTTCCACCCATTAGTTAATTATATTAGGTTATCACTTATTACACAAACTCTTCCATGGGTTATCCAGACTACCCCTTTGTGCGTCGGCCCCCATGAAGATCCACTCTCCCTAGTAGCATAAAACAAAAACCTCAATTCATCAAGGGGTGTACCAAACCACACAAAGCACTAAAATCATGAGAACCAAGTACGTATGTGAGGAATGAACCTTCTCGCCCAAAAGCCACATCAAAAGTCAACACCATGGCATAAGGTAACACCCACAAGAACTCAAACTTAGAAATAAGATCAACGAATCACAAAGGTCCAACCATGGAAAATCAATATAAACCAGGTTTCTCCATTGCCTCTAGAAGCCTAAAACATTGACTATCCACAATCTCCCACTAAGGGTAACTCAAACACTTCACGTTCCCATTCATCTCAAAATAGGACTACAAGAAATTCATTGCAAAAAGTCTCCTCAATAAGAATTAACACAAAAGGATGACTCACATCATGGAACTACAAAATGACTAAATAACTCCCATAATCACAAACGAAAAGTGTAAATTAAAGGAGACAATATCATAATGAGACCCTCAAACTCACTCAAAGCTAACATAATACACTACAATTACCAATAGTAAATCACCCAATAAGGCATCCAAGGGAGACCTCAATTTTCTCCACACGTGATACCCTAACAAACAAATAGTTTGGATAATAAATAACTTTAACCAACTCAACAAACACAATGAAAATAGAAGCTAACACTTTTTAATAGTTTATCATCTTCATACAAGATTGAACACAATAACCAATAGCATAGTCAATCAACAGTACATCCAAGAGAGACATGATGGAAATTCAAACAAGCAATAACATATCACCCACAAACTCAAACTAAATATTGCAAATGAGTTCATCGTTAAAAATAGATTATTTACTTGGTCAAATTAAAAGTTTTATATTGATATTTCAAGATAACTCTATCATCCATGAAACAATCATTCCAAAGCCCTAGTACTAAGCTTTCACTATACAATCATGCTATAAGGGTTTTACGAAAGTAAGTTTCACAGAGATAATTTATGGTATACCCTACACTACATTTAGTAACATTCTAATTTCTTGCAATGATTGCAAATTTAACTAACTACTAATAAGTTATACAATCCAATAGATAAATATTTAGCTATTAATGGAAATGATATTTCTAGCTCAAACTATATCTTAAACACAAATTTCCTTTATGAAATAAAACATGACTAAAGAACAAAATATTTAACTAGCACAATTTCAGTTTCCATTATTCTACGAACTACCTTCTAATATCATTTAAGCTAGATCTAATTCGAACTATTCTATTAAATGATGCTCTACCCTTATCTACAATATTTTTTTTTTTTTAATTTAAGGACAATTTTCTTCACATAATTGAATAAGTTAAACAATAATAATAAAACATATAAAATATTTCTACTTACTCTAATCTCCTTCAAATTTAAACTAATCATTCACCTGTCTAATTGGTCTAGTTTTCCCTAAACAATGTGAACCATGAAGCATATTATCTCAATAGGTATCACTAGTTATAATTCAACTTACACATCCTCTAAACACAATCAATCATATTATTATTCTATTGAGTGAAAATCAGTAATTGCTTTACTTGGTCCATTTTATTTGATTTTACAAACTACATGATCTAAAATTAAATAAACTCTAATGTTTGTCTACATTATTCCAGATGTATTCAATATAATTCAACTATTAGAAAATCAACTTCATTTGTTTCAACTAATTTTCCATAGTTATCTAAATGCTCACTTAATTACATTCTAACTAGGTGCATAAATCAACTTTTCTATTTTGATTTCAAAATCCATTATTCTAATTTAACTAATTAATTCACATAAGCAAGAATATATATTATTATTATTATTATTATTTTAACTAAAATCTCATATATATATATATATATAATCCAAAGCAAAGTTCTATTCCAACTCAATTTTCTAATTTGTACTGACAAAAGTGAATGATAAGCATATCTAATGATTAGATTTTCATTATTATAATTCAATCTTGTCTATATAAAAATTTATAATTTATATTATACTCACTATTTTAAAATTTTATAAAATTTTAACTAGATCATGTTTTCCAAAAAGCAATAAGACTAAATCATTCTTAATTTTATTACTATATTTATCTTCACTAAAATCCTAAATTTAATCCCACTTTTTAAAAAAAAATACCCTAAAGAATTATGAATAATATGAGCTCTTTAAAGTACTCATTAGTAAAGAGAATCCCCTTTCGAGTACTCTTAGCTCCTCTTTTTAAAGTGTTATTAAGGTAATCTTGCTAAGATGAGGATTAACATACTTCTTAAAAAATTTCCTTTGAATTTTTTTAAATGGAGTGCAAAATGAAGTTTGTTTTCTTTCTTTAGTTTTGTAAATGTAAAACTTATAGAATTTTAAGTAAAGGAAGTGCCAATAATTTTAAAATGGTAATGGAAGAAGAAGCTACACGAGAACAAAGGAGAACCCTAAACCTCGCATTCATGTCATGTAATGAATTCTATACATCACTATTATTTTATTTTATTTATTTATTTATTATTTTATTTTTGGTTTGCAAGAGGATACGTTTGAGGAAAGAAGTATGACAAGGTAAGAGTCATTAGTGCTCATACCTACAAGTCAATACAAAATTCGCTTGTAAATGAAGGAAGCAAGGTATTTTCAATTTCAAGACTTTTACTTAATGATGGGGAAGAGAAGAAAACAAGAGAAATATTTATCTTAGAGTAAGTTCCGATTGTCACATTGCATCTAAAATCATCTAGATATAAATATATTTACTCCGAGAATATAGATATAAATATATTTAAATAATTTACATGTAAATGTATTCAAACTTTATTTCAAACAATTAAATAAATTTAAATATTTGGGGTGTATATTTTTATATATTATTTTTTTATTTTATGTATATTTGATATTGACAAGTTGACATTTACTTACATATACTTGACATTGACTTTGACTTATATATATATATATATATAATTGAATCTTAATACATTTTTAAAGATCTCTTCGATATGTTGGCAAGCGAGAAAATAATCACAACAGTTCCAATGTTAAGAACATAGCAATGAAATCTCAAATACACCAGAGAGTATAGTATGGTTCCCCTGATATAGAAATATCCGGATATGACAATCTATGACAAGATAGTATCTATAAGTGATATAGAAATATGGATCAACACTACTCTAAAAATATATTACTTTCCCATTTAATTAATTAAAAACTAATGATAATAATATTTAGCTTTATTTATTCTTCTATCATTAAAACATTAAATCATAGTATTTAATTTAATAAATAATAATTGTTATCCACCACTAACTTTTTATAAACATAATTCACTTAATTATTATTTACTTCCAATTTAATTTAAATTACCATATAAATCAAATTTAATTTAATTTAATAGATTAATCAAGGCTAGACAAGATATTAACTTAATTGTATAATTCAAAATCCATTAATCAATGTAAACTAACGAACCCAACGACACACAAATCAACCAAACGACTTACTCAATTGTCACGAAGGACAAAAGCAAAGGGGCGCTACACCTGTTATGTGGCACAAAAGTATCTTGGGTTCTTTTGAGTGTGTTGCAATATTGGGGGTTGTTGGAATCAATTGAAATAGTGATTTCTTTCCCATTGAAAGGGAACTTCAAACACTGGTGATACGTTAACAACACTGCTTGCATCTCGTGAATCCAAGGATGTCCTAAGAGTATGTTGTATGTCAACTCTTTATCCAACACTTGGTAGATTATATCTTTTACAACTGGTCCCACTTGAATGGGTAATACAATTAATCCTTGGGAGGATCTCTCTTCATCATCATAGGCTTTTATAGTGATTTTCCTTATAGCATCAATTGCATTTTCTGAATATCCCAGTGCACATATAAGTTTTAAAGTACATATATTTAGGCCAGCTCCACCATCTATTAGAACATGTTTGACATGATGTTTGTGAATTAAAACCTCAATGTGGAGGGTGGCATTATGTGGATGGGTGATTGATACATCATCATGTTCAAAAAATGATAGGCAATGAGGTGTAGTCAAGTGTCCCACAATAGCTTGGAATTGGAAAACTTCTAGATTATTTGGTACTATGGTGGCTACTAGAGCTTGTTCTAGAATTTTTTTGTGAGCTAGTGAGATTTTGAGGAGTTCCAATATTGATATTTGAGCTAGTATTTTCTGCAATTGGTCAACTATGTTGTATTAAGTTGCAGGGGTAGCAATTGATTTAGATGTAGCTCCTTTCAATATCACTTTAGCTTTCCCTCTTGTGGTTGTATTGGCGGATTGATGATCTTGTTTTTCTCTGATTTTAATGACATTAATCTGATTATAATTTGCAGCAACATTTGTGATCAAATTTATTGGTATGATGCCATTAATTTGATTTGATTTGGTGTTGATGTCATGAAGATGAGTTTTAGTTGTAACAATGTCTTTTTGGCCCTTGATTTCAATGTCACTAGTTTGATGTCATTAATTTGATTCTCAACTATAATAATGTCTTTTTGGCCCTTTATTTCGATGTCCATAGTTTTATCTTCAACTACCTCAACATAATGAATGGTAGAATCATAAACATAGTTCACATTTTTACCTTTGTTGTTTGATGAAGAGGACTCCCCCTTTTCATAGTTTTGTAAAGGATTCTTGAATGCTTCATGATCATTATTCATTTGGGGTCCTTCCACAAATATTTTCTTGTTACCAATCAATTCTTGTATTAAATGTTTCAATTGCATGCAATCATTTGTCTTGTGTCATTTGCTTATGTGAAAGTCACAATAATGTGCATCATTCCACCATGAAGGTAACTCTTGGTTCCCACTCTCTTGCCTCTGGTAATCTTATAACCTTGGATGCAAGAAGCTCCTTTAGTGTTGATTCAAGTGACTATCCCAAAGGTGTGAATCATCTTTGATTTGATGATGTTTGATATGGTGGTGGTTTGGATTCAACATTGCTTGGATTGTTGTTTTGATTGTTGCTTTGGTTGGTGTTTTGATTACTGGTTAGATTGTTGTTTTGATTGGTCTTGGTGGCAGTTGTTGTCAAGTTAAATATTGGTTTTGCATTTTGTGTTTCAGTTGAAGCATCATTGTTACCAACTTTTTTATTTCTTTTCCAAAACTTTGGTTTATCACCACTATTGTAATTATTGGAAGAATTTTCTACGTTGCTTCCTTCATTGTAGATTTTCAAGACTCCTCTCTTGACCAAGGCTTCTTCAATTTTGATTTCATTTTCAATCATTTTCTCAAAGTTAGGTGGACATTGCAATTCAAGTCTATAGCTCATCTCATCATTTAGATTTTCAATAAAGATTTCCATCTTTTCCTTTTTAGGTATGGGATGAGCATATCTTGCAAACAATCTTCTCCATCTTTGTAAAAATATGAGGAATGATTCACCCTTTTCTTTTTTGTGTTGCAAAAGTTCTTTCATGGTTATCTTGTGTTGGATGTTGTAGGACTATTGGGTGATGAATTTATTGACCAACTCTTCAAAGGTCTTAATACCTGATGTGAGTTTGGAGAACCATCCCATGAATTGTCCACCTAGGCTTCATAGAAACAATCTCATCAAATAAGTGTCTTTGTGTGCAAACTCTAATCTCATGGTTCTAAATTCCCAAGTACATGATCTATTGGATATGTTTTACCATTGCATTTATCATACTTTGGAAATTCACAATGTTTGGCAAAAGGAATCATGTTAACAATTTGATCAAAAGGATATGGACAAATATCTTGCAGTAGATATATTTTTGTGGTTCCTCTTTATATCTCAAGAAGTTGTTGTTATAGATTTTTCATTTGATGAGTTAAGGAAGCCACTGAATCTATGTTTCATGGATCAGTTTCAAGTCTTTCAGGTGCTCCTTTCAATTGGTTAACATCAAATTCATGTGGAAGTTTGATACCTTGATTAGCCAGTATTAAAAAATATTTTTCTCCATCTTTTTCAAAAATCTTTTCCATTAATTTGTGGAATTTGGGATCTTGTTGTGTTGTTTGGATATCTTCCTTAGTTATTTCATCATTTTTTAGTGTGGTGGAATTTATGAAATGGATTTTCTTCAGGTTCAACCATGGTGTTTTGAGTTTCAATTTCCTTTTCCTTGAGTTTATTCTTTTGTAATCTTGTTTGAATGGGCATACAAGTGTTATAATTTAACTAAAATTTGATCTTTGTTTGAGAAGTTCCAAGGATAATAACTTGTCAAATAGAATGACAAATTCTATTGATGAGACTAAGCTTGATCTGATTATACAACTTTGTTTCATGATGAAGGATGACAAATCCTGATGATGAAACTTAGCTTAACAATTAGAGGTTTTTTTATGTTTAGGAACTTTAAGGTGTTAGATCTTGGTTTAGTTTGAAGAATTTCACTTGCAAAGTTCAATTTCAACAAGTTTAAGGAATTGGTGTGACTAAGGAATGCTTATGTTCTGGAAAAGTTCCTTAATTCTAGTGCAAACTAACGAATAGATGGTGAAAATAGCTCTCTAGTTTTGAAATTACTGGATGTGCTAAAACAAGGTATGGATGCACTAAAAGATTGCATAGATGTTCTTCTAAATAGACTAGATGTGCTAGACTATACCCGAGATGCACTAATAAATTGACTCAATGCACTAAAAGACAGACCAAATGTGTTGGAGAATGTACTGAATGCACTAAAAGATGGACTCAATGCATTGAAGGATGACCCAAATGTGCTAGAAAATAGACTACATGTGCTAGAAAAGGCCAGGGATGCACTAGACTGCCCCTAAGTATGTAATTTTAACTTGGTATTGTATAGGTGAATGCGCTAAAAGGATTTGTAAATGCACTGAAATATGGAACAGATGTGCCAAAAAGTGGCCTAGAGGCACTAGAGAATGGAGTAGATGCATTGGAAAATGACTCAAATGCACTAGACTGTACCCAATATGTGCTAGAAAATGGACTCAATGCACTGAAACATGTTGTGGATGCACTAGAAAGTGCCCTATATGCCCTAGAAAATAAAGTGAATGCATTGAAATAGAGGGTGTATGTGCTAATCTAGAGATGTTTAATGTTTTTGCAAGTCTATCTAATTATTCTACTTTTTAATCTATGAATTTGAATGTTTCCAGGGTATGCTTTTCTGAACAATGATTTTTGCTTGGTTTCCAATTTGTGAATTATGGGAATTAAATGCTTTAAATGGATGATTTCTCGAATTATGACTTCAAACACAACAACAAGTTGTCAAACAATTGTGTCAAGCCTAGGAACTAAACATTGAGTGTGTATTCAAGAATCTAGTTTGATTCCTTTGATTTCTAAAGGTATAACAGAAGTGAAGATAGTTCAAGCACTTATCTAATCTCAAGGGTCACTTAAAATACCACAGCCCACATCTTAGAACTATTTTAGCTCACACAACCATGTCACCCCCTAGAGGGCACCTGTGGTTTTTTCTTTCTAGGGTCTTAACCAAGGTTGAATCCTCCACCTTTGTCCAGTAATCCCTAATAGTTATATGGTGAGTGTCTTGGGGGAAAATTCTTCCCTCCCCTTGCACTGTGATATTAGAAGTGTTCAGAGACTGACTCAGCTAGCTTCTAAACTTAAGGTTCATAGTAAGGGTTTTCGTTCAGCGCAGAAAAATGATAAACTCCTGTAGGAGACCTCCCAACCTTTAAAACAAAGGATTTGGGGATGGTTATCAATGCACAATGTCATCAAATTATGAGTTTCCTCCAATTCTCTTTTGATTATAATGGGTTGGAAAACTTGGCTTTAGTTGTTCCCACTTAGGTCATTCCCGTAGGGTGAGTACTTTTTTCCCACTATGACAGGCCTTCTCAAGGTGCTAAAAAATCATAAAATAGTGATTATGGCATTTTAGTCACCTAGTGAAGGGGAGAGCATAGGCCTATCACTTACAAACATAGTAAACAAGGGTGTTCTTTAACCTTCTAATTAAAATAGGTTCCTAATTTAATTAAAAGAAGACAATAAAACAACTCCAACCCCTGCAAACATCATTAGTAGTTTGATATAATGTCTTTGACCAATGTATTAAGCACCTACAAAACAAAAAACATTGATTAGTTCTCAAAATTTTGAATTTCTGCAAAAGAAACCAGATGTGCTAAAAAAACATCAAATGCGCTAAAATATCACTCCTATGTGCTTAAAGAACTACCAAATGTGCTATAGAAACTATTGAATGTGCTAAAATATCAACCAAATGCGCTAAAAGACCCCCTAAATGTGTCAAAGTGTGATTTGGATGCACTGAAAGATGCTCTTGATGCACCATAATAGGAACCAGATGCGTTGAAATATGTTTCATATACATCGAAAGAAATAATAGATGTGCTACCTAAGAATTCACATCCAAATCTATAAAACAACTATCTAGAAAATGTCAATAAAAGGGGGGCTAGGCCCCATGGTGGGCACCAAAATGTGTATTGTGTGAATTGTGAGTGTGAGTAAATGAATAGAAACACACAAAACCAATTAAACATATTACATTAGAGAATTGAATCACATAATTAATTGAATTGAAAAAAAACTAGTTCTCTAAAATCGTTCCATTATTTCCTATCTCTAAAAATCCCTTGAATCATAATGGCTCTCAAATTTTGTTTGCACCATGGCCTTTAGAATGACAAATTAGAGAATGGATGTTATAAAATGCAAGAATCCTAATCCCTACATGATTTGATCTTAAGTTGTATGATAATTCTATGATGCTATGATATCAATGTTGCAGTGATACAATGAAGATTATGCTATGATGCAAATGTTGTGATGAAACTAAAGAGACTAAGGTATAATTACCAAACTAAGCCATGATTCTAAACTAGCATGCTTCTACAATTCTAAATGCTAAATTCTTAAATTTCTCTAAATTCTCTATGCTCTAAATGCTCAAATGTAATTTCTATAGAGTAAGTTTTCTCAAGATGGGATGCCAAATGCTGGAGAATGTTGTTGTATTTATAGGAATTCCAAGGAATATTGTGATGTAGTAGCAACTGACGGTCAATATTTCAGCTGGAGAGATGAATGGTGGAGAAGGAAGAAGTTAGAGGGAATCATGGAGTATGTTCCCTTTAAAAGAGCACTTTGCCAAGAGTTTAGAAGAATCAATGAAATGGAAGAGGCAAGTGTCCAAGGTTGTTTCAAATTTTTTAAGGATAATTCCCATTTAAATATTAAGCATATTTAAATTCATAAGACACTTGATGATGTGGCAAGAGGAAAAGTTTGAGACATGTGACTAAATTCAAATTGTGAATTTAAATTTAGTGAGAATATATTAATCAAATAAAGCAAACTATTTGGAATTTGTTTACTTAATTAAAATTAGAGGAATATGATTTAAGGTGGAATAATTAGAAGAGTGTGAACTATATAAATAAATTTATAATTTATTTATAAGTAGATGAAATAAGAGATTCATTAATTAAATACCTTGTATTTAATTAATTAATTATCTTGAACGATTCTAGGTGTATACATTCACCATTTGTTGTGATGAAGGAATGCCAAATTGATTTTCAATTCCTTTTTATATGATGGTTGATGCATCATAACCTTGAGGTAACTTGACACTCTTCTTGGCTAATGCATAGAAAAACTTGTTTGGGTTAGCACTAACAAGTTGGTCAACTATGCTTAAAAGTCTTGGATCTTGATAATCCCTTTCAATCTCTTAAGGGGTCAATTGTTTGTTGACTACTTCAAAGTTTAGGTCTTCACAGGGGTTAATTTGTTCTCTTTGTGGTGTGGTGTTGCAGGGTGTAGATTGATTTGAATCTGTGACATTATCAAGAAAGGGGTCACTTAGGAAATCCATGTCCTTTCATTTGGCTTTTAACCTTGTTTGAACCATGTGAGACTTTTGCAAGTTGGGGATAATGAAAAATGGTAATGAGACTATGTTATTTTTTTGGATTTTTGTTTTTGGACTTTAGGATATGAAAATGCAAGGGTGTTAATGCAAGGATGATAATACAGGGATGGTAATGTCTAAAAGATGAGGGATAAATAATACTAAAGGACACTAAAATATTGGGTGATGATCAAAGTGAGTGATGAGGTGACTAGATGATGCTAGTGCAAGATTAGGATGATAATGTAACTAAGGTTAAATGAGATTAATCTATGTTTTTGTATTTTTTGTATTTTGGGATATGAAAATGCAAGGATAATGAAGGATTGATATGATAGTAAGGGTAAAGTGAACTATATTTTTATATTTTGGAATAAGGGGTAAAGTGCAATCTAAGGAAGGTGAGTCTAAATGAGAGTGATCTAATGCAAAGGAACCTTAAAATTTTAAACAAAGGGTGGCACCCAAGCTAATGTGAATCCAAGGCAGCAAATTCCAAATGTCATTGACCATAAGAGGAGAACCATGAGAGAAAAGACCAAGACTCAACTTGAAAAAGTGACAATAACAAGACAAATGCCAATGGTCAATGACAAGTAGAATAAGTAACCAAGAATTTTCAAGAGCTCAAAGGCCACCCTATGTTCAAAATCTAAAGGTTTAGATGCAGCCTAAAGGTCAAGGTTTAATTTGTGCAATGCAAGGGATGAAGGAATGCAACCTCTAATGCAATGTTTTCCTAATGGGTATGCTAAAATGAGTTGGTTAGACTTTCAAGTCTCTAGATTATCTAACAGAGGTCACTGTAAAATGGTTTTAATAAGAATCTGGACATAGATTTCAAATAAATTTATTTAGCAGGAAATTGTGGCTAAATTTTTATCAGTTGCATTTCACAACTACATCTCAAGTTAAAAAATGTGGGTTTGTTTCTAACAAATGCATTTCACATTGATGGTTGTGGTCTTTTAGCTGATAGTTACAATTCACAGTGAAAACTACAAGTTTGTATCTTGTTGGCAACACAAGGGTAGACAACTAAGAGGGGGGTGAATCAATTGTCCCAGAAATTTAAACTTATCAAACTTATTAACCTTATTCTCAGATCTAATCAATAACCATGAAAGCATAAATCAACAACACATCAGAAACACACATAACACCAAGATTTTTTATGTGGAAACCCTATTAGGGGAAAAACCACTATGGAGGTTAGGCCACAAGATTATGCCCTATTGTCACGTCTCATACTTTGATGATATTTTGACCATGACTTACTTTGACTTATTTTGACCATGACTTAGTTTGACCATGACTTATTTTGATAATGTTTGACCATGACTTATTTTGATAATATTTGACCATGACTTATTGGGATTTAATATACGAATTATGATACTATGCTTTGATGTATGGGAATGTAGAAAAATAATTTTTTTCTTTCAAGAATTATTAGTGCAATTATATATAAAATAGGAATGTTAATTTAATTTTTAAATTTATGTTTCTACAATGGTTACTAATACACTTTCGTTTTTGCACGCCTGAGTGCATTTGAGTTTCAGGTGATCGAAGGCCAAGGCGATCGAAGGCCAAGAGTGTGATTGAGGAAAAGAAGGTTAGCTTCCCGACAGGGTAAAAGAGGAGAAGCTCTCGATTACGCACACACCACTTAAAGCATGTAGCTGCATTAGGTCATGTTTGTTTTCTCAATGTGATTGCGTGAAAATGATAGCATAGCAAATTTAAATTACGGTTTAATTAACCTTAGAAATTGTGAAAATAATATGACTTATTCTATTTTAATTATTCCTCATTTATATTTGAGCAACAAAAGGAAAAATCTGTTTTAATAGAAATATAATTAAAAAATAAAACAAAATAAATAAAAGAATAAATATTGAGTTTTGCATAAATGAAATTCTAATTTTAAATAAAACAAAATAAATAAAAGAATGGGAATATTGTATTTTGCATAAATGAAATCATAGATTTGCATAAAAAGGGATATATATATTTCTGTTTTGATATATGGTTAATTTTCCAAAAGAATGAAGAATGAACAGCCCGAGAGAACATTGGGCTCTGGAAATTCTGTCTTAAAACCAACAATGCAGTTGGCATGTGGCAAACCTTAGAGATTGCATGAGAATTATATCTGTCATCTGGGAATTTTATGCATGATCCTCGAAAAGAGGAAGACAGCTTTAAGAAAGAAAAGAGGACTTCGATTGAGTCATATCGGAGAGTTCTGGAACAGAGACAAGGAAGGTATTGCTGGGTTTTCTGCACTGGAAGCAAAATTTGCCAGGTTCTTTTCATACTTTGCCTTCTTTTAATTCAAATGGCAGTAAGGAAATGGATGGAATGCAATGCTTTACAAACAACTGAGAAATCTTTCCAATTTTCGTTTTTAAATCTGGGAAATTGCTTACTTCTTCTGTTGCAATATAGAATATACATTCTTTTCTTCAGAATTAGGGTTTTATTTTTGTGGCAAATACTGCAATTTATTAAACTGTTCTGAAGAGTAATTGGAAATATATATGTAATCATATATACATATACATATATATATGCACAGGAAAATGAATTTCCGTGCATATATATATATCTATCTCTGCTCATAATGTCTGCATAAAAACTCTGTCATTTCAAAATGTCTTTTGAGATAAATTCGAATGCAGTTTAAACTGGGCAAAGTGTTTTATTTTTTTTCTGAGTTTTGAAATTTCTATCCATAGGAAGAGGAAGGGAGTAATTCCCTTGTCCTCCCCATGGGAAGGACGCGACCTGTGAGAGGCTCGCACCCTCCACAGGCTGCGGCCTGTGGAGGAGGCGCGAGCCCCTCACAGCTCGCCCCCTCCCCATGGGAGGGGCAAGGGCTTCCCCTAAGCCCTTACAATGCTCTATGACAGTAAGGAAACCCTGTAAAATGCCCTGTTCTGTGGGCACGACCAGTAAATCCTTTGAATAGTTTTAAAAACCAGAATTTCTTTCTTCAAATTACACACAGTTGTACATGAATTTTTAATACACACATATACATATATATATATATATATATATATATATATATATATATATATATATATATATATATATATATATATATATATATATATATATGTATGTATACATATACATTTTATTGTAAATACATACATATATATATCTATATATATACATACATATATTGATATCCATGCTTATGTGTGCAAAAATACTAGTTGAAACAGGAAAATCATTTCCAGAAATTAGTATGAATTTTGTTAATTATACACAGATATCTCCGAATTAACAAACCTGAAACAAGGACAAAAATGTATTGAGAAACCATGTAAACTAGAAAGCATCTTGATATCCAAGCTTATATGTGCCAAAATACAAGTTGAAAATAGGGAAAATCATTTCCAGGAAGTAGTATGAACTCTGTTAATTATTCACAAAGATCTCAGAATTGTTAAACCTGAAACAAGAACAGAAATGTTTGAAGAAACCATGTAAACTGGAAAGCATCTTAATTACTTAAACTACAGCAGAACAAACCTGAGTAAAGGAATACAACATCAAAATTTGAACGAAAGATTATCTTTCAAACCTTAGAATTTATGAATAAATTGCACTGTTCAGTATATTATTATTACTCTGTAACCTATATCGAAATTGGAAATTAAACTGTCAGTCAGCCTGAGCTTAGAAGGAATAGAAATGCATACTGAAAACAGAAAACACTGTTCTTTCTTTCTATTAGTGCAATGAAAAGTATGAAGATATATATATGTTCTTCTTTAAAACAGAGCCTTTATCCAAATAAAAAGGGTTACTTGCCAAAGAATAAATGACATTTTACTACTGAAATTACAAAGGAGGTTCTGAATTTCATATTTGAAAATTCTTTTAGAAATAATTGAATGATTGAAAACATGTACGAAAATGCATAATTTTCTGCTTTGGTATTTATTTATATTTCACTATGGTAACTTCCGTGATAGGGTGCCTAAGGTGGGAAAATAGAGACGGTAGTATTACCTTTTCTAAACTACCATTTACTTGTATTATTTATGCTTGTCCAAGCACTGTACCATTGAAATAGATGGATATTTTTTAAAAAAGCCTAGAAACATATATGTATTTGAGTCTCTGCCACCTCCTGTTGCAAGAAATGTGTTTATTTCTCATGTTAGAAATGCATATAGGCATTAGGCACGCATCGAGATTTCCCTCCTGTTTTACTGTTTCGGGTTGCTAGGCTCCTTTATGCAGGGCCAGGGATTCCTTGGAGTTAGGAAGGGACCCGGGGAAGTCATGGACTTCGCGGTTGGGCGGAAAAGGCGCCTGAATCACATTCTTGGCCCCAGCTCGCAAGAAGACCGAAGGTGTCACGGCGGTTGGTGGTTCCAAGTTTTATTTGCTATTAATGTACTTGTGTATTATTCAGCATTGGCTTGTGAAGCCCATTTTTAATGTATATGTAATTGACATTCTCTGTTGTAACTTTGAAATAGAAGTATGATTTGAAATGTAACATTGTTTTTGAGGAGTTAAAGTTTTTATACTTAGCATAGAAAAGATGTTTGTAATAGAATTGTTGATTCTTCCAAGTAAGGTTGAATATATGTACATGAGAAAGTCATTTGAAATACTTATGTTTTGTATAATCTTGATACATTACATTGATGTATTTATTATATATATGAAATGCAATTTAAATTCTCTTTATTAATATCATTTGAAAGTGTTATGAACAATGTTGACTTCTTGGAAACCTTTTTATAATGGTTTGAATAAATTTAATACTCTTAATTTCTCTTTAATGATGATTTAAATGGATTGAAAACACTCTTAATTTTCTGAGTGCTACACCTATTCAAAGTATAAAGAATAAAATGGGGAATGCACATGCATTCAGGTGCACTGACTAGAACTCATTCCTCAATTAAAAAAGGAAGACTCACTCTCTTACAAAAAGATCTAGATTACATCTAGAAGATTTGAACAGAGAAAATAGCATCTGATAATGCCTAATTATAGTTATGGTTAAGCACATGAACACTTCTTCACACTATGATCACTCTTCTTCACACTCTGCTTCTACCTTCGAATGATTAGGACAATATTCACAAATCTCATACACAAGCACACCTTCAAATGGAATAAACAATCACTTATGTATATCTGCAGCAAGAGATTACATCGCTACATGTTGGCCTCAACAAAATAATAAAACATATGCAAACTGTCGACCCAAAACAATAAATAATTTTCAATGAGAATCAACCAATGTTGGCCACAACATAATGAAGATCCAAAAAAAATATTCAAACACGAAAACACTTCAAACAATTATTCCTCGAAGATCCACAACACACTACACACCCTATCAGCCAAGAACATGAAAAACATGAACATGCATATAAAATCTCTAATCGCAAGCACAATGATCAATGTGGATGTGAAAATAGATAAAGCACAATCTAGAAACATCCACAAACTTCATGAATCACTAGAGAATCATCCACAACAACTGAACTTACTAGAATCACATCATCTTCATTTAGGAATAGCAACTAAAGCAACAAAATGACTGTATGAACACAACTACTCATAACTCGATCAAATCTTCATGCAGATCTTTGAAACTTAACTTGGATAAACTACATATACTCAATAAAAAATACTTTAATCTACAACCACAGATCATCAATGCACTGAGCTAACCAATAGAATGAACTTCACTTCACCACTGACAACATGCAACTTATTTCATTACAATTTTCTCAATATCCTCTACATATACAGCTTCTAAGACATTAATGTCAATAGTGTTGACATCAATGACAAGCACATATCAGCAACACAACCACAACATCTAACAATATCCCCCTTTGGCATTGATGGCAACACATTATGTGAAAAAAATCATCAACACGACTATCTTTAGCACTTACTCCCCCTTAGGTTTTGACTCTTTTCTCCTCAAATATTTCACATGACTCTTCTCCCCACATGACTCTTCTCCTTAGATAATTCATAGTTTTTCACATGACTCTTCTCCCCCTTTGACATCAATGACAAAGATCTCTTTTCTCCACACAAGCTCTAAACCAAATATTTAAACATCTAACTACTCCCCCTGAGTAGCAACCACCACAACATCAATTTGGATTAAGACATGACTATGAAATGTAGGGACTGATGCAATTCAATGCATCTTAGTTATTATTAGAAAGGGTAATCACCCCTAGCTTCCCTCTGAGATACTCAAAAGTATCCTTAGGAAATGGTTTGGTAAATATATTTACAATCTATTCCTTAGTAGGTACATACTCCAGTCTGGCTTCCTTTTCTCTCACCTTCTCTCTCAAAAATAAAAATTGATAGATATATGCTTAGTCTTTGAATGCAACACCAGATTCTTAGAAATCTTAATTGCACTTGAATTATCATATAATATAGCAATAGGTTCACCATACACAACTCTAATATCCTTCAACACCTACTTCATCCATAATACTTGAGTACAATTATTAGTAACAACAATGTATTATGCCTTTATAGTAGATAAAGAAATGGCATTTTGCTTCTTAACCATGAAATCAGCTTCTTACCCAAGAAAAATGCACCACCACTAGTACTCTTTTTTTCATTCACATCACCTACCCAATCAACATCAATAAAAGTACTCAAAGTAAGATCATCATCTTTAGGATACCACAACCCAAAATCAGTTGTCCCCTTCAAGTATCTAAAAATCCTCTTCACAACTATTATATGAGATTCCTTAGGATTAGCTTGAAATCTTGCAACAATGCATACAACATTCATGATATCCAATCTATTTTTATTCAAATAAAGCAATCCAGCAATCATCAATTTGTATCTAGTTTGATTTACTTTCGGATAATCATCATCTTGTGTCAACTTGCATCCAGTCACCATAGGTGTACCAACTGGCTTTGAATCTTCGATGCCAAACTTCTTTAACAATTATTTCACATACTTGGACTGAGAAATGAAGATCCCTTTATCTAGCTGAGTAATTTGCAATCCCAAAAAGAATTTCATCTCACAAATCATAGAAATCTCAAACTCATTATACATCTCATCAGCAAAATTCATGCATAAACTATCGTCTCCTCCAAAAATGATATCATCAACAAAGACTTCAACAATCAAATCTTTATCATCATCAATCTTGAAGTACAAATTACTATCAGCAGTACCTTTATTGAATCCAAGCTTCAGCAAATACTTGTCCAATCTGGCATACCATGCTCTTGGGGCTTGCTTAAGTCCATACAATGCTTTCTTCAACCGGAAAACCATATCTCCCTAATCAATCAATTGAAATCCATTGGGTTTCTCAACCTACACTTCTTCCAATTTTCCATTTAGAAATGTTGACTTGACATCCATCTAATAAAAAATTTAGTTTTTGTAAGCAACATAAGCAAGAAATAGTATCACAACTTCAATCCTAGCAACAGGGGCAAAGGTTTCTTCAAATTCAATTCCTTCTATTTGAGAATATCCTTTACACACAAGTCTTGCTTTGTTTCTAACAACTTCACCTTGCTCATTCAGCTTGTTTCTAAAGACCCATTTAGTTCTGACTACATTTTTTTCCTTAGTTCTAGGAACAAGAATCCGTGTATTATTCTTCTCAATGTGTTGTAGTTCTCCTTTCATTTCTTCCACCCAATGTTCATCTTTGCATGCTTCATTAACACTATTAGGCTCAATATTTGAAATCAAACAGTATTCTTTTACAATTTTTCTCCTAGTTTGAACACCTTTGTTCTTATCACCTATAATTTGATCTTTTGAATGATTTAGTCTGACATACCTTAAGTCTTAGGATGTTCTTGAACTTCTCGCTCTTGTGATCTCTCTTCTACACTTTCACTAGTTCCTTCCTCTTGATTTTCTTGATTCACCAGAATGATTTGAACTTGATTTTGAGTCTAAACTTTCTTTCTTGTAACTCAACTATTATTCTAATCATCTGAATCATATCCATAGGTTCTAGATGGTCTAGCTATGTCTTCATCAACCTTTACATTTTCAATTTCAACTACTTTACTCAATCTCTTATTGTAGCACCGATAGGCCTTTCTCTTAGTTGAATAACCAAGAAAGATTCCTTCATCACTCCTAGCATCAAACTTTCTATATCTTCATCTCTTCTGATAAATCATTTACTCCCAAATATTTTGAAGTACCTAACAGTAGGCTTATGACCAGATCATAGCTCAAAAGGGGTCTCACTAGTATCACCTTTGACTTCTACCCAGTTGAGGGTGTAAGCAACAGTACTCACAACTTCTCTCCAATAGATATGAGGAACATTTCTTTCCAGCATCACAGTCCTAGCAGCATCTTGAATTGTCTTGTTCTTCCTTTCCACAACTCCATTTTTCTGAGGGGTCTATAGGGAAAATAATTGTTTCTTTATCCCATGCACTTCACAAAAAGAATTAAACTCATAGGAAGTGAATTCACCACCTCTATCTAATCTCAAACATTTAATATTCAGACCTATCTTTGTCTCAACCATAGCCTTGAAAATCTTGAATTTCTCCAGAGCTTCAAATTTCTCCCTTAAGAAAGTAACCCACATTAATCTAGAGTAATCATCAATAAGTAACATGAAGTACATGCCTCCTTGTAAACTTTTGACTCTAGAAGGACCACACAAATTAGTATGAACAAGCTCCAACACTTTATTTGAACAATGTTGTTTGCTCCGAAATGAAATTCTAGTTTGCTTCGCCAATTAGCATTCCTTGCATATAGTATTAGTTTGATTTACCAACTTAGGAAGATCTCTCACTGCCTAAGTAGAACTTATCTTGATAATATTGTCAAAGTTTACATGACACATTCTCCTATGCCACAACCAACTTACATCAACTTGACCAATCAAACAACTTTTACTGGTAGCATTCAGGTGAAATATGTTACCTTTTATTTTTGTACCTAAAGCAATCACATTTCTAGAACTTCCCAAAATTCTACATTTTCCATTTTTGAATTGAATATTGTATCCCTTGTCAACCATCTATCCAACACTTAAGAGATTGTGCTTCAAACATTTCACATATAGAACATCATCAGTATTATTCTTACCATCAAGATAAATGCATCCTCTGCCATGGATTACACCAACTTTATCATCACCAAATATTACAACACCACCATCATACTTTTCAAAGCTCATGAACTTACTTTTATCACATTTCATGTGATGAGAGCATCCACTATCAATTACCCATTCATCTTTCTCTTCAACTTGAGTAGCTAGGGCTTTCTCCACATTTGAGCAACTAGCAAATTTAGTAGGGGTAGGATCATTTTCCTTGATATCAATAAATACCCATTCATCCTCACTTACATTCCCTTTATCAGATTCATCATTTGTCACACCTTCATCAGTAGCATAATAACACTTTATTTAGAATCTAGACTTATTAGGTTTTGGCTTAGGAACTCTTTCCAGACACATTGATGAAAAATGGCCTATCTTATTGCAAGAAAAACATTTAATAGGAAATTTTCCTTTATACTTACTTTCTCCTCTGGCTTCTCTTTTGATAATAAGTGCTTCAATCTCCTCTAGTTTTCTCTCTTCTTCAATCTCTCTCATTTCCTCCTCATATTTGAATATCTTTCTAGAAGAACTTTCTCCCAGATCATATCTCTTCTTATCCTTCCCAGAGGTAGTAGCTTTGAATGCAGATTCTATCTTAGGAAGGGCATCACCACACTCACTTAACTCAAAAGTTGTAAGCTTACCAATCAACATATCTTTGGTTACATTTGTTACAGTTTGGAGCTCCTCAATAGTAGTAGCTTTGACTTTGTATGCAGCAGGAAAGGATCCAATCACTTTAGCAATAATCTCTAATTCTTCCAATTATCCACTAGCACATCTGATACTGCACACAAGTTCATTCACTCTTTACATAAAAGAAGTAATGTTCTCATCATCACCCATTCTCAATATTTCATATTTCCCTTTTAGGCTTTACAACTTAGCAATCTTCACATTAGCATCAAATTCATTCTATTGGAAAATGATTAGTGCTCCTCTCAAGATTTGTGACATGGACTAACTGCCTCTTGTGGATTCATTAACTCTAGCAGTTGTATTGGGCATTAACAAGTCAATCTTTTGGTGTAATGGCAATTGTGGGCCAACAATTGGAATTAGAGCCAAAGGTGTCAGGTTCGAATCCCCTTGGGTAATGCTGAGGGGGAGATTTTTGGCAGATGGTTAGCACTCCCCTTGAGATTTGTGACATGGAATAACTACCTCTCATGGATCCTTTAACTCTAGTAGTTGTATCGGGCATTAATACGTCAATCTTTTGGTGCAATGGAAACTATGGGCCAACGCGTACAAATTTTCCAAATTTTTCCAGATCTCATAAGTAGTCATTAGATCCATCACATTTTTCATCTCAAAATTAGTTAAAGCACTCAACAATGCTTCCTTAGCTCTGATATTGTATGCAGCTTCCTTAATCTCATTTGCAGTAGAAGGACCATTATGTGGAATGATATACCTATTCTTTGTAATTTTCTAGTAGGGTTCACCAATGCATCTTAGATGACACTCCATTCAATCCTTCCACAAAGAATAATTTGTTCCATCAAATCTCAAACTATCCTTCTTGTATGTCACCATCCCAAATCACCTCAAGCTATTAAACTTCTTTTAAGGAACCTACTCTAATATCAATTGTTGGCAACACAAGGGAAAACAACTGAGGGGGGTGAATTAGTTGTCCCATAAATTTAAAATTATCAAACTTATTAACCTTATTCTTAGATCTAATCAATAACCATGAAATCATAAATCAACAACACATCAGAAACACACATAATGCCAAGATTTTTTAAGTGGAAACCCTGTTAGGGAAAAAACCATGGTGGAGGTTAGTCCACAAGATTATACCCTATTAAAAGTATAAAGAATAAAATGGGGAACGCACATGCATTCAAGCGCACTGCCTAGAGCTCATTGCTCAATTATAAAAGGAAGGATCACTATCTTACAAAAATATTTGGATTACATCCAAAAGATTTGAATTGATAAAATAGCATATGCTAATGCCTAATTACAATTCCGGTTAAGCACATGAACACTTCTTCATACTCTTATTCACACTCTACTTCTACCTTCAAATGATTAGGACATTATTCACACATCTCATACACAAGCACACCTTCAAATGGAATAAATAATCACTTAAATATATCTGTAACAAGATATTACATCACTACATGTCAACCTCAACATAATAATAAAACATATGCAAACTGTCGACCCAAAATAATAAATAATTTTCAATGTGAATTGAACAATGTCGGCCACAACATAATGAAGAACCAAATGGTACAGGATCACCAACACCTTGTGGTGTCAATAATATGATTTCAAAAGGTTTAGAAGGTCATTTTAATGTGATTTCTCTTTGTTCCATGAAGACATTGGAAAATGTGTGAAAACTTGAAAAATTGTCAAAATTGTCAAAGATGTCAAATTGGATAAATGAAGGGATTTTGTTTTTTTGAGTCTAGAAGTATTAATAAGGGTTAAATAAGGTCTAAATGACCATATTTAAGGTTTCTAAAGGTATTTAGAGTCTTAAAAGTTCAATAATTGCAAAAATGCAAAATGTTGCAAATGTTGTTTTGTTGATTTTTGATGATTTGTACAATTAGAGTCATTAAAGGGTAATTAGGTGAAATTTGGTTGTTTTGGAGGTGTTTATTGCTTGTAAATTTTATAAGAGGCCTTATAAGGCTTGAATAAAGGTCAATGGAGGTGTAAAAAACTCACACAACAAGAATACCACATTTTTTGGAGCATTTTCTGTATTTTTTTCACTATTTTCCAGAATTCTTTACTGATGTACGGACCTGTACAATCTCATAATTCTCTAAAAAAATTATTGAATGTGTTTATATGTGTTTAATTTAATATTCTTTTTATTTTGAGTTCTCATTCATTCTTTTGTGAGAGAAATTCAAAATTTACTGCAAGTACCTTGTTTTCCTTGCATTAAGGGCTTTGAAGGCAAAAAATGAGATTTTGACCAATCCACTAACTGTTTTCTCTTGTAACTCAGTGGATTGGTTCAAAATTTCTTACGTTAGATGTTCCAATTAATTTTTCATCAAAATAAAGCATTTTTGTGGTAAATGTGTGATGCCCTAGGGCTGAAAATGCAAATTTTCCCTTGAAAAGTGATGGCTTTGAAGTGTTTTTCAATGAATTATTGATGGAGTTGAGTTTGTAAGAATTGAAAATGTCAAGTAAGACCCTATGAAATGTTTTTGTACTATTTATTTGTTTATTCAAGTCTGGGAATGAAGATTTTGGAAAAACCCTTGTTTTTGCATTAGAAAATGAGGTTTTTTGAGTTTGGAGTGTTTATGATCGTATAGGTGCAAAAAAATTGTGGATTCTATGGTTTTGGGCCATTTATTTTTCTTTCCAAAGGTTTAAAGATGATTGGATAAGTTTGAAGGGTACTTCCTTTGTTAAATTGACCTATTTTCCTTATTTTTCCCATGGTGAGTATATTGGAAGTCTAAACTGGTCCAAAGAAGTTATATATGATATTGAAGTATGTTGTGTAAGTCATTAATGGGTGTTTAAATCCATTATTTATTTGGAAAGTTTTTTGGGAAATTTTGGTGAAAAGTCCCTTGAAGCTGTTTGGTTGTGTTGGTAGAAAGAATGCATCTAACAAGTGGATTTGTGAAGTTATTTTGATTTACTTTGAAATTTGGGTTAACCATCTGTTATTTTTCATTTCAAGTTGATTTCCACCTTGGGTCTACATCAAAGTGGTATCAGAGTATCATGCACAAGATCGTGTTGTTGGTTGTTTGATTTTGTAGGTTGTGAAGGATGCCTCCAAAGGCTAGTGCAATGGCTAAAGAAATACAAGAGTTGAAGGAGAAATTGGAAAGGAAGGAGAGGATCTACAAAGAATATCAAGATGCTACTATAGCAAGGATAGCTGCTTTGGAGAATAATCAAAGGAGAGGAGTTGTATATGAAGAGCAAAGTGATGAAGAGGCTGAAGGGGATCCTCTAGTTCTAGATGATGAAGATGAACTAGATCCTGATGAAAGAAGAATGCTTAGGATGTTGAAAGTGGTCAAGGGTGACAAGACTCCTAAGGTAAAAGTTGGTGTGCCCATGTATGGATGTAAGATGGATAGTGAAGAAGTTTTAGCATGGATTTATGCTTTGGATAACTTTTTTGAGTTTGAAGATATTGATGACAGCAAGAAGGTTAAGTATGCAAAGAAAAAGTTGAAAGGACCAGCTCTTACATGGTGAAATTTTGTGCAAGATGATAGAGTCAAGAAAGGTAAGCCTAAAATATGTTCTTGGGATAGAATGGTAGCAAAATTTAAGGCTCAATTTTTACCAGCAGATTATGCTATTCAAACTTTCATGAAATTGCAAGAATTAAAGCAAAGAGAAATGGATGTGATTCTTACACTGAAGAGTTTCATAGATTGTGTATAAGAGCAGGTCATAATGAAGATGAAGTGGAGAGAGTGGCTAGATACTTGAGTGGTTTGAGGTTGAATATAAGGGATGAGATCAGCCTCAACCCACCTAAAATAGTTGAAGAATGCTTTCAGATGGAAATGAGGGAAAAAGTTAGAATCAAAAGGAGACAAGAGAGACAAGCAAGGGGTAGAGGTGGTGTGAATAGAGGAATAGGCTCAAGGAAATCCAAGGAAGAACATGAAGAGGCTGATAAACGCAAGGAACAAGCTATTGAATCAAGAGGTGGATGGAGAGGTGGAAGAACAAACTTGGGGTCAAAGAGGGATTTCAATGAGTTTTCAAGTAGATGTTTCAAGTGTAATGAATTTGGACACCCCTTCTTTAAGTGTCCTCAAAATCAAGGTGCAACTTCAAGTGGTGATAGGTGGAATGAGAGAAGAACACAATTGATTCAAGAGGAAGAGTATGAAAGTTCTACAAGTACAAGTAGGCCTACAGATCCAAAAGTAGGAGAGGCACTCATGATGAGAAGAACATTGCTGAAAACACCAAAGGAAGAAGACATGAGCCAAAGAAGGAGTTTATTCAGAACCTCATGCAAATGCAAAGGTAAAGTGTGTCAAGTTTTTATTGATTCAGGTTCTCAAGATAACATGGTGTCCAGGGAAATGGTAGATAAGTTGAGTCTAGAAAAGATACCTCATGTAGCACCCTACAAGGTTTCTTGGGTAAATAATAGTAAAAATTTAGTGGTGAATGAGCAAGCTTATGTAGATTTCCAGATTGGGGAGTACAAGGATAGAGTCTTGTGTGATATATTGCTAATGGATTGTTTCCATCTTCTCTTAGGGAGGCCATGGAAATATGATAGGAGGTCTATGTATGATGGTTGGGCCAATACTTATACAATATGGAAGGATGATCAAAGATATAAGTAACTCCTTTGCAAGAAAAAGGGAAGATCAAAGGTAAGTCAAAAGTTATTATGTTTGGTAGGAAGGAGCCCTTAAGGCTTGAAGACAAAAGGGACAGTGCATTTTCTGATTTGCAGCAGGGTAATAATGTTAGGACAGTGATTGGAACACCTTCAAATGGTGTTAAGGTAGTGAATAATCTGATTTTGCAAAGGAAAGTAGCAAAACTCATGCCTAAGTCTGATTTTAACATAGTAAATGCTAACAAATTTGTAGGGATGTGTGAGAAACAGGGTGGACTGCTTGAGGAACAGTTCATTGAGCAGGGTATAGTGATTATTGGGACCATAGTGTGTCCTATTGATAAGTATCATGTTGCAAGACAAATGGGAGTTGTTGATGTAAAGGTAAATGAAGTTGTTAATTATTTGGTGAGTGATGATGAAGATATGACAAGGCTGAGAACAATGAGAAATACATACGATCATTCAAGAGATATAAATCAGATCATAGGGCAGAGCATGCATACTATGAAGGGAAATTGCAAGTACATAAATGAAACCAAGGAGAATGTAGGCTTGTTTCTTTCTAATGAATTTTTGTGTGCAGGTATGAGGTTTAGAATAGCATCAAAGAATGATCCAAAGTCAAGAAGGCAGCAAACACCACGGAAGAAGCATGGAGCAGCAAAGTCAAGACTTGGAGCATATTCTACCACTTGGGACAAGGGTCTTTTTCTTGGTGGGCTGTATGGTGTAGGAGAACCAACACTTTGTGGTGTCAATAATAGGATTTCAAAAGGTTTATAAGGTCATTTTAATGTTATTTCATCTTTCTTCCATGAAGACATTGGAAAATGTGTGAAAACTTGAAAAATTGTCAAAATTGTCAAAGATGTCAAATTGGGTAAATGAAGGTTTTTTTTTTGTTTTAAGTATAGAAGTATTAATAAGGGTTAAATAAGGTCTAAATGACCATATTTAAGGTGTATAAAGGTATTTATAGTCTTAAAGGTTCAATAATTACAAAAATGCAAAATGTTGCAAATGTTGTTTTGCTATTTTTTGTTGATTTGCACAATTGGAGTCATTAAAGGGTAATTAGGTGAAATTTGGTTGTTTTGGAGGTGTTTATTGCTTTTAAATGTTATAATAGGACTTATAAGGCTTGAATAAAGGTTTATGGAGGTGTAAAAAACTCACACAACAAGAATACCACAGGTTTTGGTGCATTTTCTATATTTTTTTTACTATTTTCCAGAATTCTTTACTGTTGTATGGACCTGTACAATCTCATAATGCTCTAAAAAATTTCTTGAATGTGTGTATATGTGTTTAATTTCATATTAATTTTATTTGGAGTTCTCATTCATTGTTTTGTGAGAGAAATTCAAAATTTGCTGCAAGTACCCTATTTTCCTTGCATTAAGGGCTTTGAAGGGAAAAAAATGAGATTTTGACCAATCCACCCACTGTTTTCTCCTGTAACTTAGTGGATTGGTTCAAAAATTATTAGGGTAGATGTTTAAATTAATTTTTCATCAAAATAAAGCATTTTTGTGGTAAATGTGTGATGCCCTAGGGCTGAAAATGCAATTTTTCCCTTGAAAAGTGATGGCTTTGAAGTGTTTTTCAATGAATTATTGATGGAGTTGAGTTTGTAAAAATTGAAAATGTCAAGGCAGACCCTATGAAAGGTTTTTTGACCATTTATTTTTTTATTCAAGTCTGGGAATGAAGATTTTGGCAAAACCCTTGTTTTTGCATTAAAAAATGAGGTTTTTTGAGTTGGGAGTGTTTATGGTCGTACAGGTGCAAACCAATTGTGGATTCTGTGGCTTTGGGCCATTTAATTTTCTTCCCCAAGGTTTCAAGATGATTGGATAAGTTTGAAGGGTACTTCCTTTGTTAAATTGGCCTCTTTTCCTTGTTTTTCCCATGGTGAGTGTATTGGAAGTCTAAACTGGTCCAAAGGAGTTATATATGATATTGAAGTATGTTGTGTAAGTCCTTAATGGGTTTCTAAATACATTATTTATTTTTCAATTCTTTTGGGAAAGTTGGGTGAAAAGTCCCTTGAAGCTGTTTGGCTGTGTTGGTGGAAAGAATGCATCTAACAAGTGGATTTGTGAAGTTATTTTGATTTACTTTGAAATTTGGGTTGATCATCTGTTATTTGTCTTTTCAATTTTATTTCCACCTTGGGTCTACATCACCAAAACAAAATACTCAAACACAAAAATAATTATCCCTCGAAGATCCACAACACACTACAACACCCTGTCGACCAAGAACATGAAAAACATGAACACGCAAGAGAAAATGTCTAATCACGAGAACAACGATCAATGTGGACATGAAACACAAATAGAGCACGATATAGAAACATCCAAAAATATCATGAATCATTAGAGAAGAATCTGCAACAACTAAACTTACTAGAATCACATCATCTTCATTCAAGAACACCAACTAAAGCAACAAAATGACTGTCAAAACACAACTTCTCATAACTTGATCAAATCTTCATGTGGATCTCTGAAACTTAATGTGGATAAACTAGATATACTCAACAACAAACCCTTTAATTGAAAACCATTGATCATCAACGTACTGAGGTAACCAACAAAATGAACTTCACTTCACCACTAACAACCTACAACTTATTTCATTACAATTTTCTCAATATCCTCGACATATACAGCTTCTAAGAAATTAATGCCAATAGTGTTGACATCAATAACAACCACAACATCCAACATGTCTGATAGATGCATTTCAGAATGGCAGTTGCGGTCTTTTAGTTGACAGTTGCAATTCATAGTGTTAATTGTGGGTCTATGTCTAATAGATGCAATTCCAAAATGGTGTTTTTGATAGTTTTAGTGTTTTTTAGCAATTTTTATCTAGGTTTTTTACTGTTTATGATGAAGTATGATTGGAAAACACAACAAACAGTAGCAAGTACTTTTTTTAGGACTGGTTTGATGTGAAATTGTAGCAAGAAAACAAGCAAAAATCATAATAGTAAAAGGGTTTGTATATTGGTAAAGGCCAACTAAAATACCCTAAATTGGTGTTGAAAACCTCTCCTTCTCAAGAGTAGATAGCTTAGAATTTTGGTAGCATTGGATCCCCTCCACAACACTCACTTCTATGGGCACACCAACTTCGGATTCTCGGGTAGTCACTTCTTGGGAACGACTATCTCTACTCAAGGGAGTTAGTGGTGAGTAACTTTGAGCATGATATTGTACCCTACACCATACCAAGCAATGGCTGAAAATAGCTAGGCTTCTAAAAATAAAAGGTGTCTAGTAAGGGCATTTGATTCATGGGATATGATGATAAACTCCCTCGAGAGGTCTCCCAACCCTTAGAACAAGGGTTTCTCATATCATAAAGATACTGGAGGAAAACTATCACATACTGTCTTATTGACTACAAACTTTCCTCCCATCCACATATTTATATAACCATTTGGAAGGACTTGGCTTTATCCCATTGCCACTTAGGTCATTCCCCTAGGGTGAGTACTTTTTCCCACTAAGGTAGGCCATCTAATGGGTAAACAAAAAATCAGATGGGTTTGGCTTTCTGATTACTGAGTTTGCACAAGGTGAGAGCATTATACCTACCACCCCTAAACACTAAGACATGGTGTTCTTTTACCCCCTATTTAAAGCTATGTGAGAAAGACAATTGTTAATTTTAAGCACCAAAATGAAATGTTTTCTAATCCAAAATAAGAAAAGTGTTTTCAAAATAAATTTATTGGAAATTTGAACCAACAAAACCACTTGTTACTAGTCTCAAAATAAAAGTCTTAGACCAACGAAAAAGCTGCACAAACCCCAAGTTAGCACCAAAAGGGTTTAGCACCAAACCAAAGCCAAAATCAAACAACTAAGCTAAAGAAATGAAAGTAAAAAGAGAAACTAGAACTAAAGGATTCAAATTTTTTTGTTGCTCCAAGAATCAAATTTAGGAATCCACCTGAAAGCACATGTTGCAAATAGAATATCAAAATCCAAAAACCCTATTAAGCTCACAGAAAGCAAAAGAAAGATGAAAAAGAAACTAAAATTGAACTTTTCACCTAATAGGAAATTGTCTCACACCTTTCGTAAGTTGTCACATGAGGATGGTTGTGTTGTATTTTCAAATTCAAATTTTCCCACCCAAGGATGCCTTCTGCAGATGCGTCATTTCTAGACAAGTACGTCATTGTGTTTGAAAAATGTGTGACTCCTCATCAAATGTGTTGCTTCGCTTGACAATTGCATCAGTCTGTACTCAAAATTTTCAAAAACAAGTTAAATCCATATAAAAACTTCACAAAAAAGTATGTTCACGTTAGGTTCACCAATGTGAGATGGGGTTTCTTAACTTCTAGCGTAGAATAGTGATAGCTAACACCTCTAGACCAATAAACCACATCAACAAGAGAATACAAAATAATGGAGAAGATTAGAAATGCAAAACATAAAACAAACTACTCCCCATTATTGGTTGAATCAGTTCCCTTGATCTCCTTCTTATGCAATTTTTCCCTTATATTTTGAAGTAGACTTGTGCAAAACCTACAAATAGTTAGCAAGAAAGTTAGAGAAAATTAGTTGTTAAGTTGAAAAATGGAGGAAGGTTGTTTTTATAGACAAACTTTCAAATGGATGGCTATGATTAATTCTCTAGAAGGATTCCAAGATAAATGGTGGAGGATGCATGAGAGGGAGGTTATAAAATGCATGGTTGAGATTAATTCTCTAGAAGGATTTCAAGATCAATGGTCCAGAATTGATGCACCAAGAATATGATATTCTTGGAGGAATCATGACAGATATGATGCCTGACGACTATGACAACAATGAAGGCTATGATAGGGGTTAATGATATGGAATCTTTGACTAGGTGGGGCATAAATAATTTATTTTAAATTATTTATTTGAAAATGGAGGAAAATGGAGGAAAGGGACAAATGGGGAATAATTCATTCAAATTATTTATTTGGAGAAAATGAAAAGAGGAGCATTTAATTAAATTTAGTAATTTAATTAAATGGGGAGATAGAAATTAGACATTAAATAATTAATTTGATTAATTATTTAATTGGGGAAGACTACAAGGGATAGTTAAATAATTTTGATAATTATTTAACTATAGAAGAATTAAAAGACCATGAATAGATAAATAATTAATGGTAATTATTTAATTATAGATGAAAGGTGGTAAAGGAGTAATTAAATAAATAGTATAATTTATTTAACTATTAAAGAAGAGGGGGAATTAGTAACACGACTAATTTATTTTAATTGATCAAGATAGAAAAGAAATGAGAAAGGTGAATTAATTAAATAATTAAAAATTATTTATTCAATACAGGAATATGATCAAACATAATTGAATAATTAAAATTACTCAATTATTGAAGGATGACGACCAAGAAAAATGGTGCTCAAAAACTTGGGACATTTTTAGTGTATACAAAAACCATGCTTTAGGATTGCATAAAATTTTAACATCCAAGGAGATGAATAAAACTCACCTTAGGGGGTGAACAAAACTCACGTTAGGGGGTGCACAAAATTTAACATCCAAAGGGATGAATAAATTCTTAGCATCATAGGCGATGAATTAATAGCCACACCTCAAGAGGCATTACAAATGAAACCGCCACTAAAGGGGTATGTCAATAGGTCAAATCTCACAAGACATGTATGAAATGGATAGGGGTAATATATGACCCACCTTAAAATGACAACATACTTGCTATGTTGGTATTTTAAGGAGAAAATAATGCACACCTTCAAAACTAGTTATCCTACCCCTCAAGTGTAGAGGCAAAGATAACCACACAATATACTATCATGTTGTTGCTATGGAAAATGTGGTTGCAATTAATATTGTACCACCATGAATGACAATAAGCAAACATGATGAAGTTACAAATGTCACATAGTAAGGAGCAACACCATAGAATAAAGGTCATTATTATTTAGAGTGATTAGGTACATCAACACATGGAAGAGCACCACAATCCTTAAGTTGTATTTTATTAGTCAAGGCCTAACATTCATTGGTAGAATAACCATGCACTCAATGATATATACAAAATGATTTTTTGTTACAAAATTTGTTTCATGTTTTTGAAAGAAGAGTATCAAGTGGGCTTTGAGAAGGCTCAACAAAATATGCTCTTGCTCAGTAGTGGGAGGCATGTTGAATGAAAAAGACAATTGAAAGGGGGGGTGAATCAGTTGTACCAAGTTAAAACATTAAAACCCTCAATAGTAATCAAATCCACATGCATTCATTAAACCCTCAATATGTTATAATGTTTGAACATGAAAAGCAGTTAATAGAAACTAAAACAACCAACACCATACATAAGAGGACACCAGATTTACATGGAAATCCCTAGAAGGGAAAAACCATGATGAGGAATATTTCAAAATATATGTAATTACAAAACCAATACAAAGAGGCTCATTGCTAGAATAGGACACACTGTCTAAAAGGCTCACTATTGGAATAGAAAAAGAAAGATAAGATAAGATGTTACACAAAGAACACAATCTTGATGCAATAGAAATTCCACCACAAGAACAACAATACTCAGTCTTCTAGAAATCAAGATACCTCATCTCACTACATTTAGAAATCTTTCATTATAGCTCACACTGTATTTCACACTTCTACACTTAATTTCACATCACAACATTCAACTCTATTCCACAATTCATCTCACATCAATTCACCTTGAATTTATACCTTCCATAACTTGAAAAACATCTTCAAGTCAGCTACACTCACCTTACTGTCTACAAATTCAAAATAGGTCGGCACTCAACATTCCCACAGTGGATAGAAATAAAAGTGGACTAATACAAGACTAAACTAGGACCCAAATTAACTCGCACACACCATGCTACACATTCATTAATGCTTAAACATCTTTGAATGTATTGTAAACACCAGGTCAGTTGTTACCTATGTATACACCATTAAACTTTGAATTACACACTTCCTCAAATCCAAAGAATACTTGTGAACCACATACCACACTTCATCACAACCTAGAATAATCCTCTATGAATTTGAAATCCATCAAACTCCTTCACAACAATTTGCACCTTAAGAATGTACACAACTTGTATACACAAACTACACTACTAAACACTACAACTCTAAAATCCATCTTCCAGAACACCAAACCATGAATCCTCTTGACATAGGAAAGAGATCAAAACCATCAACATACCTTCAAAATTGCAAGATCTGATGAACAACTACAAAGAAATGTGGAGCAAAAACATTTCTCCTGGACACCTCTATAAGCAACACTATGAAACTAGTTCACGTACTAGTGAACATAACTTCCTCTTACCATCAATCCAAAAGCCAATTTTTTGGATATAGAAACTTTGAACACCTCTATCCAAGATATCCAAACCACACAAGCATATCTTCAACCTAGAATAAATGTGAAACAAAATCAGAACACCTCTACAAACCATAATACCTCTACAACAACTCGTTTCCTTATTTTATCAGTTTTCTCAATATCCTCAACATCTAAACCATAATCAAAATATTATCAAATAAACACTAGATTTTAACATCAGTAACTTAACTAATGACAACATAATGCAACCAAATCAATAGTCTCTCCCAACCATTTCACAACTATCACCAATGACAGCACAAGCTTGTTGACATTAATGACAACACCTTCATACTTTTAACAATCTCCCCCTTTGTCATTGATGGAAACACAAGATGTGAAAAACCATCAAAGGTAACATAGAAATCTGATCATACTTGTTTCCTTTTCTATTTTCTCCCCCTTGCATAACTAACTCATTACACTCTCTCAACCTTTGATACTTAACTTTTTCACATGTCTCATTCTCCCCCTTTAACATCAATGGCAAAGGATAAAATATTTTTCATTGTTCTCCCCCTTTGACATAGAACCAAGATACTTACAACTTATTTGAATACTCCCCCTTAGGAGTACACACCAATCAATGCAACAACCTCTGCAGAATGACAACTCCATACTACAACAATGTCACTACCTACTCCTCCTGAGAGGTAGCCATCAACATCAGCCCAAACAAGAAATGAATTCATAGATCCACTGAACTGATGCATCTCCATATGCATCTAATTCAAGAAATGAAGTGAAATAACCCCCAAATTCTCCCAAAGTACTTAAAAGTATCCTTTGGAAGAGCCTTAGTAAATATGTCAACAATCTGGTCCTTTGTAGGTACATATTCAAGCTTCACTTCATTCTCCACAACCTTCTCTCTCAAAAATTGATACCTAATTGATATATGATTTTTTCTTGAATTCATCATAGGATTCTTTTAAATTTTTATTGCACTTATACTATCACAAAATATATAAATAGGCTCATCATACACCACTCTGATATCCTTCAATGTTTTTCTCATCCACAATACTTGTGCGCAACAAGATGTTGTTGCAATATACTCAGCCTTTGCACTCGATAAAGAAACATAATCTTGTTTCTTACTTAACCATGATACCAATATGAATCTAAGAAATAATTCACCACCACTTGTACTTTTCTTGTCATTGAAATAGCCAACCAAATCTACATCTATGTAATCACTCAATGTGAAATTTGTATCCTTATGATACCACAAGCCATAATCTAGAGTGACCTTAAAATTTTTGAATGTTCTCTTTAGTGTTGCAACATGTTTCTATTTAGGTTCTTAAAATATAGCCACAAGAAAAACTACATGCATGATATCTATTCTAGTAGTAGTTAGATATAGTAGTCCACCAATCATAGATCTATACTTGCTATAATCGGCCTTAGTGAATTCATCATCCTTGCTCAATTTGAAACCAATAACCATAGGAATACATATTGGTTTGCAAAGTATTCCATTCCAAACTTCTTAAACATCTCTTTAACATACTTTGATTATGAAATGAATTGCATTTACCTATCTGATTGATTTGTATCCCAAGGAAGAAATTCATCTCCCCAAACATAGACATCTCAATCTATTTCTACATCTCTTCTACAAACTTCATGTGCATAGCTTCATTACCTCCAAAAATTATTTCATCAACATACACAAACACTATCGAGATGTGATCTTCCTCAACTTTAAAGTAGAGATTACTATCTATGGTACCTTTATTGAATCCTTCTTGTATCAATTATCTGTCCAAACATGCATACCAAGTTTTGGGAGCTTTCTTCAATCCATACAATGCCTTCTTCAATCTATAGACCATATTAGGTTTATATGACAATTGAAATCCTTCCAATTGTTCCATGTAAACTTCTTCTTCCAATTCTCCATTCAAGAAAGCAAACTTCACATCCAATTGATACACTTTAAATTCCTTATGTGTTGCAAATTCCAAAAACATTTTGATTACTTACATTCTAGTCACAAAGGAAAATGTCTCCTCAAAATATATTCCTTCAACTTGTGCATAGCCCTTACACACAAGCCTTGCCTTGTTTCTTATGACTTCTCCATTCTCATTCAGCTTGTTTCTAAATACCCACTTAGTTCCAATAATATTTTTGTTTTATGGTCTAGGAACAAGTTCTCAATTTTGATTCTTCTCAATTTGCATAAGTTCTTCCATTTCTTTCATCTAATGTTCATATTTGCATGCCTTAATCAATGTTCCAGGTTCAACTTTAGAAAGAAATCATAGATTTACCTCTACTTCAGCAGCACTTATTTTCAACACAACTTTTCTTTTATCTCCAAAGATTTTTTCTTCGAAATGATTTCTCTACACATACTTAGGGGTCTTAGGGATATTTTATGGGACTTCTTCCTCTTCATTTTGTATTTCTTTTTCCTTAGCTTTTCCTCCTTTGAAAGAAAATTCATCTAAATCATATCCATCTATTACCATTGAATTCCTCAAATCTTCATCAACCTTGACACTTGCACTTTCATCAAACCTTGCATCAAACTTTCCTAAGTTTTTATCATCTCATCTAATATAACATTTTCTTCCAAACACTCTAAAGTACTTGACAATAGGAATCCTTCCATACCAAAACTCATAGGGAGTCTTTATGCTATTAGCTCTTGCTTGAACTCTATTAAGTATGTAAATAGAAGTATGAATTGCTTCTCTCTAATAGACTTCCGATAGGTTAGCTTATTTCATCATAGTCCTTGCATCTTTTTGAATAGTCTTGTTTTTCCTGTCAACCACTCCATTTTGTTGAGTCCTAGGGGTAGACATGTGACTTTTTATGCCATAATTCTCAAAAAATATGTTAAATTCATTGGAGGTGAATTATCCACCTTTTTCATACCTCAAACATTTCTTTGAATCCATCTCATTTTCAATCATAACTTTGAATTTTTTAAACCTATCTAGAGCTTTAGATTTTTCTCTCAAAAATGTAGCCCATGTAATTCTAGAATAATCATCAAATAAAAGCATGAAATCCCTATCCCATTGAAGACTTCTCACTCTTGTAGGACCACAAAGGTTTGTGTGTACTAATTCTAGCAATCTGATAGAAGATTGTTCCTTTCTCTTGAAATTGCTTCTAGTTTGTTTTCCAAATTGATAATCTTCACAAACAACATTGATAGGATTTGTAATTATTTATATATCTCTCATTGCTTGAACATAATTTATTCTAACCAAGTTATCAAAATTGATGTGACATATTCTCTTGTGCCATAGCCAACTATCATTAATCTAAATCATAAAGCAATGACCATCAACACCCTTGAGTTGATAGATATTTCCATTTGTCTTCTTTCTAGCAACAATCACAATTCTAAACCCTTTTCTAATCTCACATCCGCCATCCTAAAAAAAAATATTGTATCCTCTTATACATATTTTTCCAACACTCAAGAGGTTATGCCTTAAGCCTTTAATATAGTAAACATCTTCAATATTATGCTTACCATCAAAACTGATTTATCCTATTCCACAAATCTTAGCACCTAAGTCATCTCCAAATTTAACAAGTCCTCCATCACAGTTTTCACATTTAACAAACTTACTCTTATCTTTGTTCATATATATGATTTGAGCAACCACTTTCAATAGCCTAATAATTTTTGTCTTGTCTAACATGAAAAGCAGATACCAAAGTACATCCAATTTTATTCTTTTTCTCTAGAACACTTTCCTTCACACAACTTTTAGAGTTAGCAAAACCAAATTCATCTTTTAAAGCCAAGTACAAAAATTCATCATCAAAATCTCCATAATCAAATTCATCATCATAAATACCAATATCTACTCTAACATAGTAGCTTTTCTTGATCATTTTCCTTTGTTTTCCTTGTTCTTATTGGTCATAGGTCTATTTGGACATCTCAAAGCATAATGACCTATATTTCCACAACTAAAATATTTGGAAGGTAATTTTTCTTTGTACTTACTATTTCACTTTTTATTATTCTTACAAAGTTGCTTCCACATCATCAAGATCATCTCCATCTGAATCTTCAACTTTTTTTTATTTTCCAATCTTGAAAGCAATATCCACTTTTGCACCATTCTTCATACCAATTTTCCTCATCTCAAATGAAGTTAGTGTGCCAAACAACCAATCTTTAGTGTATGTATTAAAATTTGTAACTTCCTCAATAGCATGAATCTTTTTACTATAAGAATCAGGAAGAATTCTAAGAATTTTCTTTACCACTTTAGGTTCTTTGACTTGTGCACCAAGACCTCTCATAGCACTTACCAATTGATCAACCCTCTGCATGTAGCTTGTAATTGTTTCAGCTTCAGACATTCATAAAGTCTTAAATTGTGTCTTCAAATTCTAGAACTTAGCTTGTTTAACTTTTCCATCTCCTTAATAAATGATTTTTAGCTTATCCCAAACTTCTTTAGCAATTTTTAGATCCATAAATTTTACTAATTTAGTATGTGCAAGACTAATCAAAAGAACAAACTTTCCTTTACCATCTATTTCATAGGCCTTGATCTCATCACTTTGTTGGATGTTTTGGTTGTGTTGCTGATATGTGGCTATCATTGATGTCAAAAATATTAGCATTAATGCATTTGAAGTTGTATGTGTTGAGAATATTGAGAAAATTGTAATGAAATGAGTTGTAGGTTGTCAGTGAAGTGAAGTTCAGTCTATTGGTGAGTTCAGTACATTGATGATCAAAGGTTGTGGAATAAATGGTTTCTTGTTGAGTATATCTAGTTTATCCATGTTGAGTTTCAGAGATTCATGTGAAGTTTTGATCGAGTTATGAAGATTTGTATTCTGATAGTCTTTCTGTTACTTCAGTTTGTGTTCCTAAATGAAGATGATGTGATTTCAATAAGTGCAGTTGTTGTGGATGCTTCTTTAGTAATTCATGATGTTTGTGGATGTCTCTAGATATTTCTCTATCTATGTTTCACATCCGCATTGATCATTGTGCTCACGATCTAAGACTTTCTCTTGCATATTCATGTTTTTCATGATCTTGGTCGACAAGGTGTTTGTAGCATGTTGTGGATCTTCAAGGAGTAATTTTATAAGGTGGCTCACATTCGAAGATGTTATTTTGGGTCTTCAATATGTTGTGGCGGACCTTGTTTAATTCACATTAATAATTGTTATTGATTTAGGCTAACTATTTATATTCATTTTATTATTTTATTGAAGCCGACATGTAGTGATTTAATCTCTTCTAGTGGATATATATAAGTGACCATTTATTTCATTTAAGGTATGTCAAATGTGTGTGTGTGTGTGTGAATAATGCTCTAAATAATTTGAATACAGATGCATTGGTGAACCATACTAGAGCATTACAAGTAATAGGTATTTTATACCTCAGAATGGTCCTACTACTACTATTGATCTTAGGGATGTTGAGTACAATATTAGAGCTAAGGATGCATTGTTGAGTGCTTTGACTAATACTGAGATGACTAATGTTATGGATCTAAAGATTGCTTATGAGATCTAGAAAAAGTTGGAAACTTTGTATGAAGGCGATGCTAATGTGAAGATTGCTAAGTTGCATAGTTTGAAAGGGAAATATGAAATGTTGAGAATGGGTGATGATGAAAATATTACTACTTTCATGCAAAGAGTGAATGAACTTGTGTGTGGTATTAGATGTGCTAGTGGATAGTTGGAAGAATCAGAGATTGTTGCTAAAGTGCTTAGATCCTTGCTTATTGCTTACAAATTCAAAGCTACAACTATTGAAGAGCTCTAGACTATGACAAATGTTACTCGAGATATGTTGATTGGTAAGATTACTACTTTTGAGTTGAGTGAATTTGGTTTTTCCCTTCCTAAGAGAGAATTTGTATTCAAGGATACTACATTTGGAAGAGATAAATAGAGATATGATCCAGGAGAGAGTTCTTCTAGAAATACATTTAAGTATGAAGAAAAATTGAGATAGATTGAAGAAGAAGAAAGAGAACTGGATGAGCTTGAAGCACTAATTGTGAAAAGAGAAGCTAGAGGGAAAGGTAAGTATAAAGGAAAGTTTCCTATTCAATTTTTTTCCTACCATAAGATAAGTCATTTTGCATCAAGGTGTCCGGAAAGAGTTTCTAAACCAAGACATAAAAAGCCTAAATTTCAAAAGAAGTGTTATTATGTTGTTGATGAAGGAGTGACAGATGATGAATATGATAAAGGAAATGGAAATGAGGAAAAATGGGTATTTATTGCTATCAAGGAAAATAATCTTGTGTCTACTAAATCTGCTAGTTATACAAATGTGGTGAAATTCGTAGTTACTCGAGTTGAAGAGAAAGATGAATGAATGATTGATAGTGAATTCTCTCATCATATGACAAGAGATAAAAGTAAGTTTGTGAGCCTGGAAAAGTATGATGGTGGTGTTGTGAGATTTGGTGATAACACAGCTAGTGTGATCTGTGGCAAAGGATACATTTCTCTTGATGGTAAGAATAATACTAGTGATGTCCTGTATGTGGAAGGTTTGAAGCATAATAATTTAAGTGTCGGATAGATGTTTGATAAGGGTTACAATCTCTAGTTCAATGATGGAAAGTGCAGAATATTGGGGTGTTCTAAAAATGTGATTGCATCAAGTACAAAAACAAGAGGCAATATCTTTCATTGAATATTGCTAGTAAAAGTTGTTTGATTGCTTGTGTTGATGAAAGTTGGTTGTGGCATAGGAGAATGTGTCATGTAAAATTTCACAATCTTATCAAGATAAATTCTACTCAGGAAGTGAGAGATCTTCCTAAGTTGATGAAACCTACAAATGCCATATGCAAGGAATGTCAATTGGAGAAGAAAACTAGAATTTCATTTGAGAGAAAATAGTATAATTCAAATGAATTGTTGGAGCTTGTGCATAATGATTCGTGTGGTCCTTCTAGAGTCATAAGTTTACAAATTTATGAGTATTTCATGTTGCTTATTGATGATTATTCAAGAATGATGTTGGCTACTTTCATAAGGGAGAAATCTAAAGCTCTGGAGAAGTTCAATATCTTTAAGGCTATGGTTGAGACAGAGATTGGTCTAAAGATTAAATTTCTGAGATCAAATAGAGGTGGTGAATTCACTTCCAGTAAGTTTAATTATTTTTGTGAAGTGCATGGAATAAAGAGACAATTATCTACCCCATGGACCCCTCAACAAAATTGAGTTGTGGAAAGGAAGAACAGGATAGTTAGAGATGCTACTAGAACTATGATGTTGGAAGGAAATGTTCCTCAGATCTATTAAAGAGAAATTGTGAGTATTGTTGTTTACATCCTCAATCAGGTACAGGTCAAAGGTGATATTGGTAAGACCCCTTTTGAGTTATGGACTGGTCATAAGCCTACTGTTAAATATTTCAAAATCTTTGGGAGTAAATGTTATATTAGAAGAGATGGAGATTGAGGAAATTTTGATGCTAGGAGTGACGAAGGAATCTATTTGGGTTACTCTGCTAAAAGCAAGGCCTACTGGTGCTACAATAAGAGATTGAAGAAAATGGTTGAAAGTGTAAATGTTAAGGTTGATGAAGACATAGCTAAACCATTCAAAACCTATGGATATGATTTTGATGATAAAAATGACAGTACAAACAAAGGAAAGCAAGTTCACACTTCAAATCAAGTTTAAATCATTCTAGTGAATCAAGAAGATCAAGAGGAAGGAGAAAATAGTGAAAGTGTAGAAGAGAGATCACAAGAGCCTTAACTTCAAGAACATCCTAAGACTCTGAGGTATGTAAGATTGAATCATTTAGAAGATCATATCATTGGTGATAAGAACAAAGGTGCCCAGACTAGGAGAAAGATTGTAGAAGAATACTATTTGATTTCAAAGACTGAGCCTACTAATGTGAATGAGGCATGTAAAGATGAACATTGGGTTGAAGCAATGAAAGAAGAGCTACAACAAATTGAGAAGAATGATACATGGATTCTTGTTCCTAGACCTAAGGACAAAAATGTTATTGGAACTAAATGGGTCTTTAGAAACAAATTGAATGAGCAAGGTGAAGTGGTTAGAAACAAAGAAAGATTGGTGTGTAAAGGATATTCTCAAATGAAAGGAATTGATTTTGAAGAGACCTTTGCTCCTATTGCTAGAATTGAAGTTGTGAGATTGTTTCTTGCTTATGTTTCTTACAAAGACTACAAGGTTTATCAAATGGATTTCAAGTCAGCATTTCTAAATGGAGAATTGGAAGAAGAGGTGTATGTTGAGAAACCAAATGGATTCCAACTGACTAATCAAGGAGATATGGTTTTTCGGTTGAAGAAAGCACTGTATGGACTAAAGCAAGCCCCTAGAGTTTGGTATGCCAAATTGGATAAGTATTTGTTGAAGTTTGGATTTAACAAAGGTATTGTTGATAGTAATTTGTATTTCAAGAATGATGATAAAGATTTGATTGTGGAAGTTTTTGTTGATATCATTTTTGGAGGAGATGATAGCTTGTGCATGAAGTTTTCTAATGAGATGCAAAGTGAGTTTGAGATGTCAATGATTGGAGAGATGAAATTATTTTTAGAATTTCAAATTACTCAATTAGATAAATGGGTATTTATATCTCAGTTCAATTATGTGAAAGAACCATAGAAGAAATTTGGTATGGAAGATTCAAATCCAGTTGGTACACCCATGGTGACCAGATACAAGTTAACAATAGATGATGATTCTTTGAAGGAAAATCAGACTAGATATAGATCAATGATTGGTGGATTGCTTTATTTAACTCAAACTAGGCCTAATATCATGAATTTTGTATGTATTATTGCAAGATTTCAAGCCAATCCTAAAGAATCTCATGTGACTGTTGTGAAGAGGATTTTCAGATACTTGAAGGGAACACTTGATTTTGGCCTATGGTATCCTAAATATGATGATCTTACGCTAAGTTCCTTTACTGATGCTGATGGGGATGGCAATGTGAATGACAAAAAAATTATAGTGGTGGTGCATTTTTCTTAGGAAAGAAGTTGATTTCATGGTTAAGTAAAATGTAGAATGTCATTTCTTTATCTATTGTAGAGACTCAATACATTGTTGCTGCTAAAAATTGTACTCAAGTATTGTGGATGAAGCAAATGTGGAAGGATATCAGAGTTGTGTATGATGAACCTATTGCTATAATCTATGATAACTCAAGTGTCATTATCATTTCTAAGAATCCAGTGCTACATTCAAAGACCAAGTATATATCTATCAAGTTTCACTTTTTGAGAGAGAAGGTGAGTGAAAAGGAAGTTAGATTGGAATATGTGCTTGCAAAGGAGAAGATTGTAGACATATTTACCAAGCCTTTTCCTAAGGATACTTTTGAGTATCTCAGAGAGAAGTTAGGGGTGATTACCCCTCCTAATCAAAACTAAGATGCATTTCTTTGCATCATTCCATGATTTTCATCGTCATATCATGATTTGGATTGATGTTGTGGTGGCTGCTACTCAAGGGGAGTAGTTAGATGTTTAGATGTTCAGATATATGGTTCTGAGCTGAGATATTTGTCATTGATGTCAAAGGGGGAGAAGAGTATTGTGAAAAAATTTATGAGGAGAAGAGTAATGTGAAAAACTTTATGAGGAGAAGTCATATGGAAGAGTTATGTGAGAAGAGTCAGAACCTAAGGGGGAGTAAGTGTAGTTGTGTTGATGGTATTTTTCACATCATTTGTTTCCATCCACTCCAAAGGGGGAGATTGTTGGATGTTGTGGTTGTGTTGCTGATATGTGGTTTTCATTGATGTCAACACTATTAGTATTAATGCATTTGAAGTTGTATATGTCAAGAATATTGAGAAAATTGTAATGAAATAAGTTGCAAATTGTTAGTGGTGAAGTGAAGTTCAATCTATTGGTGAGTTTAGTATGTTTATGATCAAAGGTTGTGAACTAAAGGGTTTGTTATTGAGTATATCTAGTTTATCCACATTGAGTTTCAAAGATCCGTATGAAGTTTTGATTTGTATTCTGATAGTCTTTTTGTTACTTTAGTTTGTGTTCCTAAATGAAGATTATGCGATTTCGGTAAGTTTAGTTGTTTCGGATGCTTCTCTGGTGATTCATGATGTTTTTGGATGTCTCTAGATTGTGATCTATCTATGTTGCACAACCTCATTGATTTTTGTTCTTGCAATCCAATATTTTCTTTTGTGTATTCAATTTTTTCATGTTCTTGGTCGACAAGGTGTTTTTAGCGTGTTGTGGATCTTTGAGGAATAATTTTTGAAGGTGGCTCATGTTCAAAGGTGTTATTTTGGGACTTCACTATGTTTTGGATGACCTTGGTTGATTCACATTAATATTTTTATTGATTTGGGCCAACTCTTTATATTCATTTTATTATTTTGTTGAAGCCAACATGTAGTGATTTAATCTCTTATTGTGGATATATATAAGTGACTATTTATTTCATTTAAGGTATGTTGAATGTGTGTGTGCATGAATAATGTTCTAAATCATTTTAAGGTAGAGAAAAGTGTGAAGAAGAGTGAAGAAGAGTGAAGAAAATTGAAGAAGTGTTCATGTGCTTAATCAGAACTATGATCAGGCATTGGCAGATGCTATTTTATCACTTCAAATCCCTGTGGATGTAATCTAATTCTTTCTATAAGACATAGTTTCTTCCTTTGGGCAAGAAGCCTTGTTGTAATTGAGTAGTGAGCTCTAGGAAATGTGCCTAAATGCATGTGCATTCCCCATTTCTTTATTTATACTTTTAATAGGGTATAATCTTGTGGACTGACCTCCACCATGGTTTTTCCCCTAAAAAGGTTTCCACATAAAAAATTCTTGGTGTTATGTGTGTTTCTAATGTGTGGATGATTTATGCTTTCATGGTTAATAATTAGATCTGAGAATAAGGTTAATAAAATTAATAAGCTTTCAATTTATATGACAACTGATTCACCCCCCCTCTTAGTTGTATTCCCTTATGTTGCCAAAACACTTGTGCTTGGTCCATTTGGAGGTATGCTATATACATTCTTTATTTCCTTAGCAACATAAAATCCAAGGTAAATCAAATAGCCTTCCATATTCACTTTCTACAATGCATACTTTGTGCAATCAAACATAGGGATCTCATTCTTGCTCACCATCCCAGATCTACCTCAAGCAGTTAAGATTTCTTCCAAGGAACCTTGCTCTAATACCAATTCTTGAATGAGAAATACAACTAAAAGGGGGAGTGAATCAATTGTACCAAATTAAAACATTAAAACCATCAATAGTAATTAGATCTACATGCATTAATTAAACCGTCAATTTGTTATAATGTTTGAACATGAAAATAAAATAATAGAAACTGAAACAACCAACACCATACATAAGAGAACACTAGATTTATGTGGAAAAAACTAGAAGGGAAAAACCATGTTGAGGATTAGATCACAATATAAGTAATTGCAAAATTGGTACAAAGAGGCTCACTGCTAGAATAGGATGCACTATGCAGAAAGGCTCACTTTCAAAATAGAAGAAAGAAGAGATGATAAGATGTTACATAAAGAACACAATCTTCATGCAATAGAAATTCCATCACAAAAGCTCCAAAAATACTCACAATCTTCTACAGATCAAGATACCTCATCTCACTACATTTAGAAATATTGTGTTATAGCTCACACTACATTTCACACTTCTACACTTAATTTCACATCACAAAATTCAACTCTATTCCATACTTCATCTTTCATCAATTCACATTGCATTTATGCCTTCCACAACTTGAAAAATACCTTCAAGTCAGGTACACTCACCTTACTCTCTACAAATTCAAAATAGGTCAGCACTAAACATTCCTGTGATGGATAGGAACAAAAGTGGACTAATACAAATCTTAACTAGGACCCAAATTAACTCTCACACACCACACTACACTTTCATTAATGCTTAAACATCTTCGAATGTAGTGTAAACACCAGGTCAGATGTTACCCATGTAAACACCATTAAACTGAGTTACACACTTCCTCAAATCCAAAGAAGACTTGTGAACCACATCCCACACTTCATCACAACCTAGAATATTCCTCTATCAAATTGAAATCCATTAAACTCCATCGTAAAAATTTGCACCTTTAGAATGTACACAACTTGTATATATAGACTATAGAGCCAAACACTATAACTCTAAAATCCATCTTTCATAGCACCAAACCATAAATCCTCTTGATGAAGGAAAGAGATCAACGCCATCAACATACCTTCAGAATCACAAGACCTAAAGAACAACTATGGAGAAACATCGAGTAGAAAAATTTATCCCAAACACCTCTATAAGCAACATACGAAACTAGTTCACATACTAGTGAACATAACTTCCTCTGACCATTGATACCGAAGTCAATTTTTTGATATAGAAACTTTGAAAACCTCTATCCAATGTATCCAAACTACACAAGTAGATCTTCAACCTAGAAGAAATGCAAAGAAAAATAAGAACACCTCTACAAACCAAAATACCTCTGCAACACCATGTTTCCTTTTATCAATTTTCTCAATATCCTCAACATCTAAACCATAATCAGAAGCTTATCAAAGAAACACCAAAGGTTAGCATCAAAAACTTAACTACTAAAAAAATAATTCAGCTAATCAAAGAAACAGTCTCTCTCAACCACTGCACAACTATCACCAATGACAACACAAACTTGTTAACATCAATGAAAACACCTTCATACTTGCAATAGAGGAATTCCTTTCTCTAGTGAATAAAATCTTGCTTGATTACCACAACATGTCATAAATACATTAGATGATAAAGAATTAGATGGGGATGAAGGTTAGAAACCTAGACCCTATTCATAAAAGCATGGTATAAACTTCACTTGACCCTTATCATTTTATTCCATGTTTGCATTATATCAATTTTTAAAAATCATTTTGTATCCAAGACCATAATATTCTTCCAACTCAAATGAAGAAATCGTATATGCATGCTCTTGAGAAGAATTTTATTTTTCCCAAGTACATAAATCATTTTTAAGCTTTTTAAAGTTAGGCATCTTCCACTAACAAGGGACATAAGTTAAAGAGACCCCATTTCCATCATGGGGTGATGTTTTTTAATCTATTGATGTAGAACAAGATAAAACACAAGACTCTTTAGGTTTAGATTGTTATATTTTGTACTCTCCCATAAAGGAGGATTCAAAATCTAATGAACCCCAATCATCACTAAAGCATGTGTTTGAAGATGAAGCAATATTATGATCATCATTTGACTCTTTGAAATTTTGTGGTGATATTTTAGACTCTCCTTTGAAAAAAGGTATAAAATCTAACGACCCCCAATCATCGTCTAAGAATTTTATTGTAGGAGGAACAAAACCATGATTATCATCAACATGCAAAGGTTTTACCCTTGAAATTGGAATCAAAGAATTAAGAGAGTTGGAAGTGTCATGTTCAACTTCAATTTTTTAATTATCACTTTTTTCATCTACTTCTATTGTATATATATTCCTATTAAATTCATACTTGATCTCACAGTGAAGAGTAGACAGGACTTCCTTCATAGCATGAATCTATGGTCTACCTAGGAGAAGATTGTATGAAAGAAGTCTTGGCATGATATTGATAGGGGTAGATAAAACCATGTGCCCTACCTTAGTGGGTAATGTGATCACTCTTGATGGTTGCTTATTGACATTATCAAAGCCAAAAATATTAACATCATTAGGTTCTATAAGTTTCTTGTCTACACCAATTCTATCTAGAAGATCAATGCTACAAACATCAATACTCGATTGATTCTATGAGGGTACACCTAATTCCAATTTTATTAATGACCACCACTATCATTAGGGTTTCATTTTTTTTTGGATCTCAAGCAAGGTTAATTCAAGTTGATGGAATGTGATACCCAAATTTTCACTTACATACAATCAAACAAGGTGGCTACATTATTTGGTTTAATAGAAGTTGGGACATCAATCCTCTGCAAAGCCTCTTGGAGCATCCCATGGTATGTAGGTGATGTTTGAATCAAATCCCAAAGGGAAATTTTGGTTGGAGTATTACGAAGTGGCTCAACATCATATTATTTACCACTACACTGAGTAATATTAGGTGTGGGTGGAAGGTATGGTTGAGGTAATGGGATGGTTGTTGTTACTTATTTTTCTTGCTTATTGTTTTTATTGTTATATGTGTGAGAAACTACATGATAAATTGGTTTCCATGACACATGATTACTAGTGAGTTGTCTTGAAAAGTTTAAGATATGTCCAAGAGGTTTAGGAGGTCCTATAATGAGAGGTGACTTATGAGGTCCAATAATTAGAGGATTATTAGAAGGTCCAATAATTAGAGGATATCTAATATCCAATTGTGCATTCATAACCTCAAATGAGTTAACTACTTGTTAGTGATCTTCTATTGATGGGGGATCTAATGTCACCTTAGCATCTTCATCTATGCAATTTATCTTATTTTATTTTGAAAGAAGTGTATCAATGATTTAATCCTCTTGAACCACAATATCTTCCCAAGTAGGAGAGGTATTGGGAGACAAACAAACAAGATTCTCATGATGCTCAATGATTTGATCCTCTAACACCAAGATACCTTCTTCATAAGTAGGTGAGGTATCGAAAGAAGAAAAACTATGATTGTCATGATTTTCCATGATTGCATCCTCTTACACCAAAACATCTCACAAGTAGGAGAGATATTGGGAGAATAATGAACATGATTGTCAATATTTTTATTTTGTTTCCTCAAATTTTTCACATAGGTAGAGTAATTATAATTACAAAAAGTCATCCCTTACCATATCAAAACCACATCTTTGAAAAATAAGGATGTTATTTTCCTTATGGATCAAATGAATGATGCACAACAAATCAAAGAAGTTTGTAAAATAAAATTCCAAAATAGGAACCAGATCTGGACAAAGGACATAGAGAGAGATGTGCACATCAAATTTTAGACTGAAATGGATGGACTAGGGTGAAAGGATGCCCTAGTCTAGATAGGTATTTTGTAAAATATAAAATTTAGAATTAATAATAATGTTTGAGGGTCCAATGTCTTAGAGGTTCAAGTCTGAAATTAAATAGATTTCTAGAAATGCACTAAACCAAATTTTTCTATATGAAACACACGTATGCATGCAATTTTGTATTTTTTTAGGAAAATTAAATATTTTCAAATGATAATTTCTAAAAATTAAATACTATAATTGACTATTTTTTCCCAAAAATAAAGAAAAACAATGCTTTTTGGTCTTTTGAAATAAAAATACTATGCAATTTTGTCACTTTTTCAATGTTTTTAATCAAAAATATGCATGCATAAATGATGAAATAATTTTTCAATTAATTTTATCAACAAAAACAACTTAGATCTAAGCCCTAGACAAGGAAAATCAGATCTTATTTTTTTTATATTTAATTCCAATTATTACTATGCAATTTCTTCAATTTTTCAACATTTTTCATCAAAATATGCATGCATAAATGATAGAATAATTTCGTAATTAATTTTCTTAATGAAAATCATTCAAATCTTATCCCTAAAAAATAGAAAATTGGATCTGATTTTTTTTGCTATTTTTTTCTAAATTATTTTCCAATTTTTATGATGAAAAACTAATGAAAATGGATTTTTTTTTAAATAAATGCAAATTATCACCAAGATTTTCAAATAACCTAGGTTTTAAATTCAACTTTTAGATTTATGCAATGAAAAATTAAAAAAAATACAAGTGTAAGATATGTCGGGTTCACCAAAATGTTTAGTAGGAAAAATGATCCTAGGGTTTTCACTAGGATTAACTACTTTTCGCTTACAAAACATTGGAATTTAGATTGAGGAAAGAGTATGAGATAAACTTGCAACCTAAAAAGGTGAGTCAATCAACCTTGGATCTGAATTTTTTTTGGGGTTGGAAATTGGATTTGAAATGAAATGCAATTATGTAGCTAAATGACTATGAAAATGTACTATTCGGATGCAAATACAAAAAAACTAAAAACTGAAAGTTAAATTCTAAGACTAGATTTGAAAAGCGTAGAGTACTATGCACCCATGATCCAAAATTGAGCTGATTTTTGGTGGACTATGGTGTAAGGACACCCTATTCAAGGTGTTTAAAATGGAAATCTACTTTCACATATGCCTCTAGTCCCTATTCTGTAGATTCCTCCTTCTAGATCCCATTGTCAAATCTCCATCTGTTAATGAGATTGTATTTTTCATATCTTGTCAAGTTGTAGGGCTTGAATTCTTGAATGAGTGGATTATCTTCAAGTATTTCTTCAATCCACTTTACATCTATATGTGCATATTCAAAATGAGAGAAGGGTTGTGTCATATAGGGGCTTTCCTCAGTAAAACCCCATGGTGTTTCCACCTCTATAATGGTAAAATTGATGATAAAGAGAGCTTATCCTTTTGAGGGATAGAGGCTAAAATGACAAATGAATGATGAATCAACAATTAGATGCAAATCATCGCTTAAATTTGATTCCTTGAAAGATTGAATTCATGCAAATCTCCTCATGGATTTATTTTAAGTGCATTATATTGCTTTTAAGACCTATAAGTGTTAGTTCTCACAAACAAAATGTATGCATAAACATAAACAATATCACATAAAACTTGACATGATGCTTTGACAATGAAATTCTTCAATAAATCTTTGAATTATACTCTTAACTTGATAATAATTTCCTATGAATGCTCTTGATTTTCAATTATTTCTAATTCTTATTGTTTGTTAGTTTTCAAATGATGAAATGACTAGGTGTTTATATGAAATTTCTCTAATTTCCTAAAAATAAATCCTGATGGCTAATAATCAAAATTTAAATTTCAAATATTAAATTACTAATGCCAACACTTTGGATTTTGGGTCCACATTAAGGGGACTAGAGTGCAAGCTTTCCCTAATCCATATCCCTCAATCTTTGGGATCCAAAGTGCTAGGAGAAAAATATTAAATGCATATTTGGGTCTTTCATATTTAATTTCTTGATAAATGTTAAAATGGGCCATGGAATGCATAATTTAGGAAATTAGGAACACGATTAGGTCCAATCGCTTAGGGGTGATCAAACATAGTGTGAAATTGTCAAGGGTGATAATTTACAATGCTACAACAATCAAATTTTTATTAATCATCAAGACTAATACAAAAATTCTTTTATTACACCTTCGAGAGTATTTTGTTGGGTTTTTATGTCACTTGAATTGAAAAATGTTGGAGAAAAATACCAAAGAGCTGTGATATTAATATTTTATGATTTTATCCATAAAATTTTAGAGGATTATGTTGATGATATCTTGGCTAAATCTATATCACATCAAGATCATATCAAAATTCTTCATCAAACCTTTAAGCGAATTCATAAGTATAACATGTGATTAAACACATGAAAGTTTATCTTTAGTGTGGATTGTGGAAAACTATTAGGTCTTATTGTGTCACATCAAGGTAGTGAGGTGGAAACTGAAGAAGGAGCATCCAACAATGCAGGGAAATCTTGCACCACCCAAAAAAAATGTTTTCTTTATTTTCTTTAGTTGTTTTGAGTCCCATGATGGCACTTAAGGGGTATAAGACTATCAAGCATCAAAAATAGTGAAAAATGAGCACTTACTATTTTTAGTAAGTCAACCAAAATAGGCTCATATGGACATGAAATTTTACCCCAAGGAGCATAGCAGAAAAATATTTTTGGTCATGAAAGAATCACCTCAATACCCTGCATAGTTTGGGAGAAATTAAAGTTTTTGTCCCAAGAAATTTCTCCAATGCAGCTTCAAATTCAGATATAAAATTTTAGAGGCCCTAAAATAGCTCAAAATGTGGCCAAAATGACCTATTGTCAATTTGCATGTTGTAGAGCTTGTCGAGAGCTTTCCAATGATATGCAATAATAGCAAATCAAATACCCAGATCAAAAGTTATGGCCCTACGAAGTTGGCCCTCTAAAAAGTGAATTTCATAAAAAATTCTTCCTAGGCTAGAAACCAATTGACAAGACTTTTGGTGCCAAAACAAAAAGGAAAATTTGAACTTTCTAGAACATTCTAGGGTGGTTATTGGGGAAAATAAAAAGGGTTAAGTGGGGGTTGTAGGAGGTGGCCCTGATAGTGCAAATTGTGGCTCCAAATAGTAGATTTTCTTTTTAGAATTGATTTTGTTGTAATTAAGTAATCCCATGAGGCTGTAGCATGTAAGCTTTGAATTTGTAATTTCATTTTCTAAAAATAATTGAAAGTGGGTTATTTTTTTGTCTCACATCTTTTGTGTTGGTATCTATTGTTACCGTTTTTGTAGGGTTTGGGCAGTGTGGCCCTAATCAAGTGGTATTAGAGTAGGAGTTCTTGAGCCTATAACAGAGCGTCAAACATGAGGCAGTTGTAGCAAGACCTATGAGTATGGGTTAAGTTCAATATCATGCCTCAAAGAATTTCCTAGTATGGCAGAGGTAGAGGCCGACGTCGTGGAGGAAGAGATCCACCAAGAGATGAAATTAGAACCCATCGAAGGCAATTAGAAACCTTGCAACAAGAGGTTCAAAAAAATATGTGCAACAAGATAGAGATGCTAGTGAAGATGAAACAAAAGAAGAAATGGAAGAGGAAGAGTAGGATCCAATGGATCTTGGAGAAATAGGAGAAACAAAATTATTGCGAGTGATCTCAAGCATTGGGAAGAGACCTAAAATGGAGGTTTCAACTTTTAGTGGAAATTTGAATCCTAAAGAATTGATTGATTGGATTGATGACATGGAGGAATTCCAATAGCATTTTGTTTCCATAGTCCATAATAGTATAGTCTTTAAGATTTTTGGATAAACTATGTGCATCTTTTTACATCAAAACTTTTTTTGAAATGTAATTCCCTCCCATGAAGGGTGTCAATCAATAGCATTTTGTTTCCATAGTCCATAGTAGTATAGTCTTTAAGATTTTTGGATAAACTGTGTGCATCTTTTTACATCTAGTCTTTAAGATTTCTAGATAAACTGTGTGCATCTTAAAGACTATGGAGGAATTTTTCAAGTTTGAGGAGATTGAAGATCCTCATAGAGTGAGGTTTGCAAAGAAAAAATTGAAAGGTCACACCAATATATGGTGGAAAAAGGTCCATTTAAAAAGAGGAAGACAAGGGAAAGATAAAATTTATAGATGGGACAAAATGTTGTCAAAATTGAAAAAACAATCTATTCCAGTCGATTACGAATTGGATATGCTCAAGAAGATTTAGAGCTTGAGGCAAGGGACAAGGAAATGAAATAATACACAGAGGAATTTCATAATGTCATGATTCAGGCAGGACATTTTGAGGCAAATAAAGAGAAAGTTGCTTGTTATATTAATGGGTTGAAGCCAAGCATACAGGAAGAATTGGCACTGGTAAGAAAAACCACTATTAAGGATGCTTATCAGTTTTCTCTAAAGGTTGAATAACAACTAAATAAAGAGGTTTGAGAAAAAACAATGAGGTGGAGACCATGGAGGAAATACCGATGGACGGTCATATGGAGGTCGAAATGAAAAACAAAAGAAGGGTGACGGCTCTAGCAGCAGCCAAAACTAGAAAGGAGATAACAGCTACCGTACTCATGATCAAAATAAGGAAGACCAAAGAGGAAGAGGAATATATAGACGAGGACTAAGAAGAGGAGGCTTCTATGGAACCTATTTCCAGTGTGGAGAAGAATTACATAGAGCCTATGAGTGTCCTCAAGGACAAATAGAAGACCTGAGGGTAATGCATGAGTTGCACATGTAGGTGAAGATGCTAAGTTTTCACATTCTGGGGATTTAGGAGGAGATGTTCTTGTTACCAAAAGAGCCTTGCTAAATGAAGAGAAGGAACCAAATCAAAGGAAGAATTTTTTTTGCACCAAATGTAAGTGTGAAGGTAAAGTTTGCAATGTTATTATTGATGAAGGTAGTACTAATAACCTTGTTTCAGAAGAAATGGTTAGTAAGTTGTAGTTGGAGAGAAGAAGGCATATGAACCCATACCAGATTGCTTGGTTGTAGAAGGACCATAAAGACTTGGTAAATGAACAATGTCTAGTAAAGTTCAAGATTGGAAATTACCATGATGAGGTATTGTGTTATATTATGCCTATGAATGTTTGTTATATGTTGTTTGGCAGATGTGGTAGTTTGATCAATGAGTAGTACATGATGGAAATGCCAACACCTATTCTTTGACAAAGCATGGGGTTTGTCATAAGTTGAAGCCCTTGAAAGAGGTAGAAGAAAAGGTATGCAGTAATGCAAGAATTTATTTGGTTGATGGAAGAAAGTTCCTAGAAGGTATGAAGCATAAGCATATGTGTTTTGCATTGATCCCTAGAGTTGATAAAGAAGATACTACTCAGGTACCTATAGAAGTTTTAGATTTTTTGAATGAGTTTCAAGCTATTGTTTCTGATAATGTACCTAAAGGTTTGCCTCTAGTAAGAAATATTGGTCATTAGATGGACTTGATTCCTAGAGCTAGTTTTCCAAATAAGAAAGCTCATTGTATGACTCCAACAGAGAGTGAAGAGTTGAATAGACAAGTGCAAGAGTTGTTGCAAAAAGGATTGATTAAGGAGAGTTTGAGTCCATGTGTAGTACCTGTAGTACTAGCACCAAAGAAGGATGGGGAATGGTGGATGTGTATAGACTCTAGATAGATCAACAATATCACCATCAAGTATAGATTTCCCTTGCCAATAATGGATGACATTATGGATTGTTTGAGTGGAGCTGAGTACTTCATGGAGATAGATCTGAAGAGTGGATATCACCGAATCTAGATTAGAGAAGGATATGAATGGAAGACAACCTTCAAAACCAAGGAGGGCTTGTATGTGTGGTTAGTCATGCATTTTGGGCTAACTAATGCACTAAGCACATTTATGTGGCTTAAAAATGAGGTATTGAAAGAATTTTTAGGAAAATTTGTTATTATTTATTTGGATGATATTTTGATTTTTAGTAAGACATTGCAGGAGCACTTGATGCATATCTAAATATTTTTTGAGAAGTTAAGGGAGGATAAGGTGTTGACTAATTTGAAGAAATGTAGTTTTGTGAAAAGGGAGTCGGTGTATTTGGGATTGGTTGTCTCAGTAGAGGGTCTTAAAATGGATCCATAGAAGGTGAGAGCTATCATTGAATGGCCTACCCTGAGGAGTGTTACAGAGGTAATATCATTTTATAGTCTAGCAAGTTTTCACAAAAAAATTATTAAGAATTTCAGTAGTATTTGTGCACCTCTAACTGAAGTGATGAGAGGGGATAGAAAAGAGTTTAAGTGCACCACAATAGCAGCCAAAAATTTTGATATGTTGAAGAAGAAAGTTATAGAGCAACCTATTTTGGCCCCTCCAAATTTCAATAAGGTCTTTTAGGTAGATTGTGATGCTAGTGACATTGCCATAGGAGCTATTTTGAGTCAAGAAGGTAAGCCTATTACCTATTTTAGTGAGAAATTAAATGATGCTAAGAAGAAATATTTTGTCTATGATCAAGAGTTTTATGCTATAATTCAGGCTTTGAAGAAATGGAGACACTATTTGTTTCCAAAAGAATTTGTTTTATATACTGATCACCAGGCTTTGTAGTATCTCAATAGTCAAGGAAAGTTGAATCAAAGACACTTAAAATGGGTTGAGTTTTTGAAGAGTTATACTTTTTTTTGGAAGCACAAGAATGGAAGGTCAAACAAAGTTGCAAATGCCTTAAGTAGAAGGAAAAATTTGTTGATAGAGATGAATATAGAGGTTGTTGGGTTCAATGAACTCAAGAGTTTATATCAAGAAGATCCAGACTTTGCAAAAGCTTGGAAGGCTTGTCTAGAACCTATTACATTGGATAGGAGGAGATGGTTGGATTTCTTAATCCAAGATGGGATGTTGTTTAGAGGAATCCAATTATGCATTCCGAGGAGTTCTATGAGAGAAAATCTAATCAAAGAGAAGCATCCAATGATGCAGGGAAATCTTGCATCACCCAAAAAAATTATTTTCTTTATTTTCTTTAGTTTTTTTTAGTCCCATGATGGCACTTAAGGGGTATAAGGCTGTCAAGCATCAAAAATAGCAAAAAATAGGCACTTACTATTTTTAGTAAGTCAACCAAAACAGGCTTGTATGGACGTGAAAATTTACCCCAAGTAGCATAGCAGAAAAACATTTCCAGTCATGAAAGAATCACCTCAATACCCTGCACGGTTTGGGAGAAATTAAAGTTTTCATCCCAAGAAATTTCTCCAATGCAACTTCAAATTCAAATATAAAACTTAAGAGGCCATGAAATAGCTCAAAAAGTGGCTAAACCGACCTATAGTCAATCCATGTGTTGTAGAGCTTGTTGAGAGCTTTCCAACGATATGCAATAATAGCGAATCGAACACCTAGATCAAAATTTATGGCCTCTCAAAGTTGGCCCTCTAAAAAGTGAATTTCATAAAAAAAAAATTCCTAGGCCAAAAAATCAATTGGCGAGACTTTTGGCGCCAAAACAAAAAGGGAAAATTGAACTTTCTAGAATATTCTAGGGTGATTATTGGGGAAAATAAAAAGTGTTTAGTGGGGTTTGTAGCAGGTGGCCCTGATAGTGCAAATTGTGGCTCCAAATAGTAGATTTTCTTTTTAGAGTTGATTTTGTTGTAATTAAGAAATCCCATTAGGTTGTAACTATTCTTGTGTTTTCTGTGGGGTTTGGGAAATGTGGCCCTCATCAAAAACAAAGAAAATTGGTGCTACAATAAACATACCACCTCCTAAAAATATTTATTAATTTCGTAGCATACAAGGAAAGATTCAAGCTATATGTCATTTTGTTGCATTCTTTGTGGATCAAACTCTTCCCTTCACTCAGTTTCTTAAGAAAGAATACCACTTTAAATGGAACAAATCTTGTCAAAAATCCTTTGAGAATATAAAGAATTATTTGGTTAATCCTTCTGTTATACAACTAGTTGCCTCAAGACATCCTTTATTCTTTACATATATGCTTCATTCAATTCTCTTGTTGTGTTATTAGTGTAACAAGATGTGAATGGTAAAAATGTTTTGTGTACTATATTAGTTGAATATTGATTGGTTATGAAACATGATATACGAATATAGAAAAATAATTCTTGGCTCTTTTGTTTTCCTCAAGAAAATTAAGACATTATTTGTTAAATGTTGAGGTTCATGTTGTTACAAGTTTGATCCATTAAAAAATATTTTCTCCAAAATTGATTTATCTAGACGCTTAGCCAAATGGGTAATGTTAATAAAATTTGATCTTAAATTTGTGTCTCAAAAGGAAATTTAGGGTCAAGCATTGACCGACCATTCAGAAAAAGCTCCTTTACCATTAGCTCTACTAAACTAGGAATCATTTGACATTAGAAGAAGAAAAAACATGGGATTTATATTTGATGGTTCTAAGTGTCAAACTAGATCTGGTGTTGGGGTTTTACTATTACCTCCTTCAAGCAAGCCAATTCTATTACCTTAGCATCTCAATTTCTTATACACAAATAACATCATAGAATATGAAGCTCTTATCACTGGTTTATGTGCAACATTGTCTCTTAATATCAAACACTCATATATTTAAAGATTCTCAATTAATCATAAAACAAATTAATGAAGCATATCAAGTGAAACAAGATAAACTATCCCGATACCATGATTTAGCATTATAATTTTTTAAAAAAAATCTTCATATACTATTGATAATATTCTGCAGAAGAATAATTGGCATGCGGATGCAATGGTGAATGTTGCCTCCCTCATATCCCTCAATGATTCATCTATGGATTTTAATTTTTCTATTTATAATCTCACATCACCCTAAATAGAATTTTTTTAAGGATGCTCCCACACATTTCAATATTTGTGTGATGGTACCTTTCCTAGTCCAACTACAAAAAATACTCAAACTTGTACTTGAAAAATCATGACATAATTCTAGCTAATATATTATACAAAAGGGCATATAATGGTATCCTTCTTTGTTTCCTTAGAAAATGAGAGATCCTTATTGCTCTCAAAGAATCCCATTTAGATGCTTATGGAGGACACTTTGATGGTTGATCTTTGGTTAACATTATATTCAAATGTTTACGCTAAGAAGCGAAACTCTATTTTTCCCACCTAAGTTCCTAAGTTCTTTATTGCTCAGGAGGCTAGTGTGTCAATTGGACACCAACACACCACACTGGAGTCTTGAACCTACACTGTTGTCCTTTGGTTGAGAGATCATCTATCAAAGGAAAAAATCTAGAAGTTCCACTCTCTCAGGATCTAAAGTAGTCCTCTCTGATAGTTAACGTGCACACATTTCCTTTGCAATTTCTTCATTCAACTTATGTTGAGGTGGATAAGGGAAATTCGTTCCCTAGGAATCTCTTGAGAAAAAATATACTCATGTGTAGTGAATCCCTCTTATCTCACGTTTTGGTGAACCCGACTTGAACCATGTCAAATCTATTTTTACAATGTTTCCATGTCTATGATAATGCTTTCTCTAGGCAATATTCCTACATGTTAGATGACGCTCTAGATGATTTCTTAGAAGTGTCTTCCCCTGTTTGTAAATCTCTAAAGCAAACCTCTTCTTTGTAAGCTAAGGATTCGATAAATATTATGGTAGTCTTTATGGCTCCTCTAAGCCCTCAAAAAATCATTATTTACTTGACCCTAGCTACCCCTTCTCCAAGGAATGATTATTTTATCTATGGGATTTCATATCGTTATGATTCACCAAACTTATATTCAAGGTTCGTAAAAGCTACAAACTCTACTTCTTACAATGTCATTGAGAACACATATAATACAAGAAGAAACAAATAGAATTTGGATCAACAACCCTCTTTTCCTACATCTCAACCTACTAAAGTTCCTACTTCCCACCTTCTCAACCAAGTCTTCCTTCAACACCTAAACCTATGACTAAAGCACCAGGTGATTATAATCTTGTTGAGAAACTTCGTGTTACTTTGACTAAGATCTCACTTTGGGATTTGTTTTAGACTACTTCAGTTTATCAAGAAATGCTTCAAGAATCCTTACAGAAGATTTTCTTGCTTGCCTCCGCTAGGCCAATGGATGCTAATACACTAATGGCTCATATTCATGTAGATTCACTGAATATTACGTTCTATCCTCAAGAACTCTCACCTATGGATGTGAAAAAGCAAGCAGACCCTTTAATGATTATAGTCAATGTTAATACTATTGGTATTGGATGTACCCTCATTGACACCAGTTCGACTCTCAAAGTTTGTGGTATCAATCTATTTCCTATGATTAAATTTGATTCATCTTCTCTAGTTGCTTCTTCTTTGTACATTCATGGGTTCAATAATGTTGGTTGCCAAGCTCTAGGCACGATAATATTGCCTTTGCAGCTAAGCGTGGTTATCTTACCTACTTTGGTTTATGTGATGCCTGGCTCTTTCCCTTACAATCTTCTTTTGGGGAGACCCTGGATTCATTCTATGGGTTTTGTAACTTATTTGCACTATTCTCTAAATTTTTTTGCAAATAATTGAGTGGTCGCAGTTAAAGATGGCCTAAAATTTGTTCACCTTTGTGAGTTAGCAATTGTTGGTCAGGCTTCATTTGTCTCCAATCTTAAGAATTGTATTCCATATTTAACTATAGGTGTTATGTCGTGTTCCTCTATGATACCCTCCATGGAGGTTGTCCTGAAAGAAAATATCATTAAAGACGAATCACCTAAAGCAGAAAGTCCTAAGTCTTCCCCATCTACTTCTTCTAAATCAAATGCTTTCCTTAGCGATGATTGGGGATCCTTGGAATTCTTTAAATTCTTTATTGGAGAATACAAAGTGAGTCCCACTCATCTAAGGATTCCAATAATCATGAATTCCTTTGATGAAAAATCAGATGATACTCCCATCAAGGAGGAAAGTTGTGGTCTTGTTCAAGAGACCAGTCCTTCCCCTATTGAGGGGAATAATGTTGCTCCTACAAAGGAGGCTAATGTTTAAAAATTGGGTAAGGGATATGGTTGTGCTCTCATATATGTGTTTGACATTCACTAGTGGAATGAAGCTCTCTATGTGGAATCACTTCCTTCCAAATTTTTATAAACTACTATGGTTTCAGATACAGACTTGCTTCTCAGTATGACTATGGTCGAAAAGCCCTTGGACGTATTGAGAAAGGAATCCAAGTCCCTATCCAGTTCAAGCCTCATAAGCGTTATTTTGGTTTGGGATGCTCTATTGAACAATCTAAGCAAAAACCTTGGTGGAGTGTTAAAATTATTTTGGTTGATCCACTTAGTTTGGTCCATCCTAAACTAATAGAGAATGGGGTGCAGGACAAGAAATTCCCTCTAGATGTCTTATCTTTAGATGAAGCACTTTAGTAATTCTTAGGTTCCCACTCCCCTTTTCCTCCTTTTCATCATAAAAGATAATTCCCATATTGCTTGAATGAACATGCATATTTTGGAGAATGTCTTGAGTGTTGATGAGGAGGACCCTCTAGCTAAAGTTCAAGATGGCATCCTGATATCACATCCTAGAGATTGTAGTTCCCTCCTCAAAGGAGAAACTACTAAAATCTCTATGGATCCTAAGTCTTCTAAAAATGTGATTAAGATTGGGAAGTGTCTTTCATCAGAAGAAGAAAAAGAACATTCTGGTCTTCTACATTCTCATCCTAATATCTTTTCTTGGACATATGAGGACATGCGCGATATAGATGAGTAAATAGTGGTTCAAAATATTTTTTTATGTCCCGATGCCAAGCCAGTTAAACAAAAAATCTAAAAGACCAATCCTAAGGTCACATTGTTGGGTAATACTATGGTAGAAAAGCTACTAAAAGCAAGATTTATCCGTCCAATTGACTATTCCCCTTGGATCTCAAATATTGTCTCCATTAGCAAACCTGATGGTCGTAACCGTATATGCATTGACTTTTGGGATCTCAATAAAAATTCTCTTAAGGATGATTTTTTCTTACCTAATATAGATATGATTGTGGATTTGACTGTAGGCCATGTATTTTTATCTTTTATGGATGTTTTCTTAGGTTACAATCAAATCCGTATTAATACAGAGGATTAGTATAAGACAACCTTCACTAGGTACTTTCTATTATGTGTTTATGCCCTTTGAGTTAAATAATTTGTGAGCTACCTACCAACGAGAAATGACCCTAATATTTCATGATTTCATTCAAATATTTTAGAATATTGTGTTGATGATATCTTAGAAAAGTCTATAACCCATCAGGATCATGTAAAGAACCTTCATCTTATTTTTGAGAGGCTTCAACTCTTTAAGAGGAGACTTAATCCTCTTAAGTGTGTCTTCGATGTAGATGCAGGAAAATTTTTTGCATTCATACTCTCTCATCATGGAATCGAGGTTGAAACAAATAAGATCGATGCCATTGTTAACATGCCTCTCCCTATGAATATTACTAAGTTGCAAAGTTTACAAGGGAAGATTCAAGCAATTTGAAGATTCATATCTTAGTTGGTTGATCGTACCCTTCCTTTCACTCATTTTTGAAGAAATATGTTCACTTTATATGGGATGAAGAGTGCTAGAAATCTTTTGAGTCAATCAAAGCTTATTTGGTCAATCCTCATGTACTAATGTCGTATATGTAGGATAGACTCTTTTTGCTTTACCTCGCAGCATCACCATATGCTTTGGAAACTTTGCTTGTTTAGTATGATGATTTCAGGAAAGAGAGAGCAGTCTACTACATTATTCATGTCTTGGTTGATTATGAAACTTGTTACTCCTCCATGGAGAAGCAATTTCTTACTCTTATCTTTGCTACGTAGAAGCTAAGAAATTATCTTTTGCATGATGAAATGCATGTCATTGTAAAACGTGACCTCCCAAAACATTTTTCTCTAGTACTGACCTTGCTAGGAGATTAAAAAAATGGGTGATGTTACTCTTTGAGTTTGACATAAAGTTTATTACTCAAAATTTAATAAAGAGCCAAGCAGTTGTCAAAAAATTGGAAAATGCTCCCTTATCTCACTCCTTCCCGAGCTTAGATTTGTTCCCTGATGAGAACATTCTTGCAATCAATTATGACCTCAAATGGAAAATGCACTTAGATGGGTCAAGATGTCAAATTGGATCTAGAGTGGGTGTGGTTCTAATATCACTCAAAGGTAAGCCAGTCCCTCTCTCCTTTCAATTGGACTCTCCTTGCACTAATAACATCACTGAGTATGAAGCCCTTATTGTTGGCTTGTGTGTTGTGATTGCACTAAAAATAAGACATCTCCATATAGTGGGTGATTATGAGCTTATTGTGAATCACATTATGAGAACCTATCAAGTTAAGCAAAGTAATTTGTCTCTATATCGAGACATCTCTTTTTCCTTGCTTAAACGATTCTCCTCTTTCACTATAGATAGTGTCCATAAGAGGGAGAATAGACATGCAGATGTCATGGTAAGCACTACTTCCTTGGTACCTTCAAATGAGGATACGAAAGAATATCACTTCATGGTTCAAGTCTTTTGATCCCCAACTATTTCCAATCAATCTAAATCTTATGCTTTTGTGTGTTCTCATGTAGACTCAGGAGAATAGTTTTCTAATATTTACAATTACCCAAAGACTATAAAATTTTTCGATGATGCGACAAAAAATGATCGCACTTGTATAAAAAATATTTCAATCTACCATGTTATCTTGTTTAATGTTCTCTATCAAAAATATTATAACAACTTACTTCTTTGATGCCTCACTAAAGTGGAAATACCCTTTTCCCTTAAAGAATCCCATTCAGAGTATGGGGGTGGAAAATTTGTGGTAAATCCCTGGTGAGGAAATTGAAACACATGGGGTACTTTTGGAAAATGATGGAAAAAAATTCCTTTGTTTTTTTTAAAAGTTTCTACAATGTCAGCAACATAGTCATCTTATTCATGCACCAACACAAGAGTTACAAAACTAGACCTCTACTTGGTTGTTTGCAAAATGGGGGTTGGATATTATTGGAAAAATATCAACTCCTTCTAAAGGACATACTTTTATTATCACTGCTACAAATTAATTCATGAAGTGGGTCGAAACCATATACCTTTGATCCACAAATGTTGAGGCTATTTGTAGTCTTCTCTTAACAACAATATTTCTCATTTTGGATTGCTTGCTACACTTGTTTCTAATAATGGTACACCACTCAAAAACAAGTAAAGCAATTATTGGAGAAATTCCACATTCAACATAGGTTTCCTTCACTATATTATCCTTAATCTAATGGTCAAGTAGAAGCATCTAATAAAACTCTTGAGCTCATTCTTCACAAAATAGTTAATAAACAATGTAAGGATTGGCATATTATTTACATACACTTTGTGGGCCTATCGCATGAATGTTCTTATGGCAAGGGGAACGACACCTTACAACCTCATGTATGGTACTAAAGCTATCATGCCTTTAGAGTTGGAAATTTCATCTTTGTGGGTTTCATTTAAAGGGTTAACTGATGATGAAATTTATCAAGATAATAATTTGTATCAGTTGGAGATGCTTGATGAGCACCAATTACAAGCCCTCGATCGTCTTAAAGATTATCAACGATAATTATCTAGACAATATAATCAAAGTGTACTTCCTAGGACTTTCAAGATAGGTGACCTGGTTCTCTATGATAATTAAAGAAATGTAAAGGTGTTTCCTAATCAGAGGGGAAATTTTAGTCCTAACTGGTTAGGCCCTTACATTGTCATTTTTGTGTATGGTTTAGGTGCTTATGGATTATCGTCTATGGATGGAACGCCTCTAAAAGAGCTTGTTAATGTGATGCATCTTCATCGATACTATGTGTAGTGTCTCATGTGTCGTATGTGTGGTTTTCACTCTTTAAGGGTTGTAGCATTGGATATATTGACATTATTCATTAACAAAATATGAAGAAAAAAATGTGTTATGATATTATCATGTGTGTGTTTCATACATACATGTATCCTACTACATTGTGTATCAATGCATTACATTATATCTTTTAAGAATTATTATATTTAATTAGCATACATCCATGTGTGTTCATTAAATCATAATAGCATCTAATGTAAAGATACATCCATATACATGTATATTATCCATAGCATCAACATACATGAAAATAAAGAACCATACACATTAAAATACACAATGCCATAATGTTGGAATCAATATCTCGTATATATATATTTCAAATTTCATGTACATGTATCAAGCGACTGTCATAAAAAAAAGAAGTGGCTACTGAATGTGTGTATCAATGTCTATACAAAAAATATCTACAATTGTATGTCATGACAACAAAACTAATGTACAAAATAGAGCTCTCTATGGCTACGACATGTGGCTCCTGAAACCCTCTAGATCTGGCTATGGTTCTAGCATGGGAAGGGGCTACATGGTGGAGACAGATTTGGAGAAGTGTGAGTGTGATCCAAACAGGGTTGTACACATCCCCCCTGATCTCTCACTGAAGAGAGCATATCTACAATTGTGCTTGCATCAACTCCTATTACAGTTTTTGATCACTTGCCGAGATCACAACTATCATCTAACTTGCAAGGTCATCGAGATGGCTCTAAAGGGCATCACGCACCCACTTGGTGACCTCAACCCTTTTCATGGTTGTGTCTTGCTCTATGACTAATATTTGTAACTCCCCTAGCAGTTGGTCACGTTGCCCCTACATCATGGTGACATCAACTATCCTCTACACCACCTCTACTTGTTCCTCCTCATATGTAGTCCTCAAATGCACTATCTGCTAGAAAAGGTGGACATGTCATCTCACTAAAGCTAGTTAGTAGGTGTCCAGAATTGTCCCCTGGATAGACACAACACGGGACACCTCTGATGTGCACTAGGTAAAGAACCTAGTCCATCCATGAGTATCCATTGCAACCACAAAATTAGAAGGTATATCAGTATCATAGAGTGTATAAAATCAAAACATTATATTTATATACATGAGATAAAAAGTAAAAATCATGAAATGAAATAATGTAAATAACTATCATACCTAGGTCCCCTAGCTACCAAAATGGGTCAAGGGGAAGAAGTGTACTAGGTACTACACTGTTGATGTCAGGAGCCTCCCCATATGCGGAAAGGGCTAGTGGGGCCGATGAAACAAGTGTAGCTAGTAGAGGGGGTGGCATTCTCCATCACTTCTTGGATCTCAGTGGCATCGCCCTAGCCTCTTGTACCTACTCCTCCCTTCCATTTCCTTTGTTCCTCTACCTCTATTGGGGTGGCTATGGTGGCACATCCCCTTACAAGCTTGGATTTTCTTAGGGGCATCCACCGAGAAAACTAGGATGGGATGATGTTTTTCCCACCATGCCAGAAAGGCCTGATCCACATTGATGTTGTCTAATGTGCCCATAGGTGGCAGGTCAGTGTCACCAGCATCATCATCAGAGAGGTCCACATCCACCAAACTAGGGTCTAGATGGTCCTTGGGCCTCTCCACACTCCACACAACTCAGGTGTATGTTGGGATGGGAGGGGGAATGGTCTGAACCTTCCCATGCTATCACATGACCTAGCTCCAATAGTATGGCATAATAATATAATTTATACGACCGAGGATAAATTGGTCATGCTATAGGTTCCAAAGGAATATAGAATCATCCACCCTCTGAAAGTCTCGGTAGGGTCTCCATTTGATCCAGTCTAGCATCAATGTGTCAAACTATAGTTGGCAGAACTATAGGTCATTGTGCCTCCACTGTCACATAAGCTCATACCAATGGGGCATTGGGATAGTGTACTTTCTCACCAATAGATAACCTTTTGGCATGGTGCATGTGATGTGGGTGAAATCCCACACCTAAAGAAGTATGCATGTTGTGAGGCTACAATACTCATAATGAAAATATTGCCCAATCTCCTAGTAGAGGCATGCCAACATGTTATGCCCCCAGGAGAAGACGATATGTCACTCCATCATTTCCTTGATGGTGTGGATAAGACCCCCATGCAGGTGAGAGCCTCGTGCAACAATAGTGACCCTCATGGTGACCATAACCATCATGATGCAGTGCAACAGAGGGGAAATGGTTTGGGCTTGGTCAAACCACTGTGTGTAAATGTTCCTAGTCCCATCCCTGCCATCCATCCAACTAGAGCAATGTAAGACCCCATCTGATCACTCCTATACTAAGCATGTATCATCAATCACCATATTTTGACCATGGATGGGGAGCCTGAAGTGTGGTAAGCATCCTCCAATGTAATGTTCATCTCTCCAATTAGTAACTGGAAGCTGGAGGTCATGGCATCCCATCGCTCCATCAATTCCATTAGCATGCAGTTGTGATAGAGCATCTCTGGCATGGTATATACATGCCAAAGCCTGACCTATTGTAGGTGTGTGACCTTATCATCTATAAGATAGACCCTCTGATCTCGTAATAGGAAAAGCACTCACCCTCTAAGGTGCTCCCTGATCTCTAGATAGTCCTACAAAATAAAAAGTAAATATTTCTCAATGCACAATAAGTTACAAAAAAATCTAACTAAAAAGAATCTAAATATTCATGTGCATTGTGTAGATGTCTTCGTGTCACACGGGCATCCTAATCACCATTAATAATATCGAGATGACAATGTTCCCCTTGGATTCCAATGCATCCTTAGGACACCAACACCCGCCCTGGATGCCAGCGTGCACCAAAGACATGTGCATGTGCCCAAGACACCTGTGTACCTAAAATTATAAAAAAAATGAAAAAAAACACTGAAAAATGACTAACAAAATGGTTTTGGGGCCTACCTAGTTGGCCTCAATGCCCTTAGTGATGTATGTGCATAGCTATTCCAGCCTTGAATCCTCATAACCTTATCTTCTCAGCATTTTGATGAATTTTCTCTCACCAAATTCAACAAAATCCTCACAATGAATAGTGCAAATGACCCTTCTTGGGGCCCACCTAGGTATATATAGGCCCCCCAGGGCCCATTTTTCCAAGAGTTTGTGGCTCCCTAGTTTCTCCTAATTTTACTCCACTTAGCTAGGGACAAACTCAGGAGGGGGAATATAGTCACCTCTTCACCATATTTTCTTTTGAATCATCAATTTTTTCTTGACCATTCTTCTTGTCATTGTAGCTTCTTTCGATTTTTGAAACCAACTTAAATTTGAGTTTTACAGAGTAAATTTTGTGTGATTTTTCACAACCATTCTTGCACTACTTGTCAAGCTCAGTTGCTAGGGGAACCTTTGGTATCAGTTGGCTCAACCTTGGTGACCTCTGAGGCACTCTCTTTTGGCACACAAATCTACAAAACTTCAAAGTTCAAGTGATTTTTTTCTCTACTTTAGTGCGGTCAATTTTTCCCAAAATTGAGCCCACTAAAGTGGGGGTAAAATGTAGTGTCGTAGAATTGCACCTAGGGGAAATTCCACATTTTAGCACTTTTCCTAGCATTTATGACACCTAAACACATTAATGGAAAAAATCTCATGGGTCAAAATTTCACAATTCTAGCTCCATGTGGATCAATGGCAAAGCAACAACAATTTGATGACACATTTCTCAAAAACCTATGATTTGGAAGGATGTGTGGTGCACGAATATCTACGCAGTGTGCTAGTGTCTTGGTGATTTTTTGAGTTTGAAATGGAGAGTCTCGAATCTTGGCTCTTGACACGTGTCTCAACAGTCATATTTTTGAGTGTAACAACTCTTTTCCACACTTGCATGCAATAAAACCCCGCATTTTATCTCATTTTGAGGGTTCATTCATTCAATCAAGCTTCTCTCTTCAACTTCAATCTATTTCACTCTTGATAGCAACAATTCTACAAGCGAAGTTCTACCAAATTGAGGTCCCTCCAATAGCCAAATATCACTAGCAAGCATTCAACGGTGTGCCTGTGTGTTCAAAGGGGAGCAAAGGCTTGTTGCTAACCCTCTCTCACTCTTTCATATTTGTGAATAGATTAGATCTATTTGTTCATTTACTACTTGGTGGTACGAGTTCTACTCCTAAAGTGAGTTTTTTTTCACCACCGCCTTTGTCCATTTCAATTACACTCTCTTTCTATCTAGATGTTTGTGGAGGTGGGAACACCAAAGCAAGGGTCTAACTATAGTAGGCCCCTATACAGCCCCAACATTTTCCCCCCATTTTTCTTGTGTGTAGGTTGAAAAGTAAGGCTTGGAGAGAAGACTTGAGCATTTTCTTGAGGGTAAGTTTTCTCCAAGTTCTCCATGTACTTTCCTTTAGTTTATGCTCTCTATTTTATTTCTCTATTAAATAGACCTTAGATCTAGGCTAAGAAGTGAAACTCTATTTTTCGTACCTAAGTTTTTGAGTTCTTTGTTGCTTAGGATGCCAGCATGCCATTTGGACACAAACGCATCACACTAGCATCCTAAACCCATACTACTATCCTTTGGTTGAGAGCTCCTCTGTCAGAGGAAAAAATCTAGAAGTTTCACTCTCTCATGATCTAAAGTAGTCTTTTCTAATAGTTAACGTGCACACATGTCCTTTGCAATTTCTCCATTCAACTTATGTTGAGGTGGATAAGAGTAGTTCATTCCCTATGAATCTCTTGAGAATGAAGAGACTCATGTGTAGAAAATCCCTCTTATCTCACACATACAACCTTGTGTATGGAACTAATGTTGTTATTCCTTTGGAGTTAGAAATTCCTTCATTACAAATTACTCTCAATGGCATTTAGATGATACCTCTTATAGAGAAAAATAACTTCAATAACTTGATATGCTTGATGAATAGTGTATACACACTCTTGAACACCTACAAGATTATTATAAAGTTCTTCAATGCAAATAAAATGAAGGCATTAGTCATCATTCATTTAAAATTGGTAACTTGGTGCTATATGAAAATAAACACAATATAAACTCTACACTAGGAGAAAAAAGGAAATTTTAGCCCGAATTGGTTGGGACACTATATCATCATTAAGGATTATGGATCAGGCACATATAAGATTTCTATGGTAGATGGTATGCCTCTCAAAGAACCTATTAATTCTATCAATTTTCATAAATTCTATGCATAAATTCATTTCAATATTTGAATAGTATGTATTTTTACAAAGCTTATATATTAGATTAGATATATTTACTTTCTATTTAGTTTTGCATTGCTTCATTCATGAAAAAAAATTGGTGTGTCTTGGATTTTAGAGTAATTTTATCAAATTTGGTTATTAATTATTGGCATACTATTCAACAATTTGTGTGGCATGTTAATTAGATCACTAAAGCATTTAACTATACAAATTAGATCATAGTTGCATTTAGTTGAACATGTGTACACTTAGTAAAAAATGTAACATTTAATTAAATAGTTTTATTTAATTGTTTAATTAGATCATATCATTCATTTATATTTATCAATTAGGTCATTGTTGTATTTATTAAATAATCTTAATGAGATTGTTTAATAGATCACAAGTGTATTTAATTTTCTATATATGGAAATGTCACGCATGTTATTAAAATGAAGACCACAAGTAGTACCAAAAACATTTAAGTAAACAACATATATAACAAATTAAGTATATATATACATCATCATGTCACCATGCTAATAAAATGTGGTGTATCATATAAATATCATAACATCATTCTACAGATCTATAGATACCAAACTCCTTGGGACTTGGTGGTGGTGGTCGGTGTGAGACTGTAGTTCATGAGTGGCTCCTAGAACTACTTCATGCCAGTACAACCCTAATATCACCTCTAATCTATACAATAGCCTTAAATACTAATGTATGTTGTTGTTGGAACCAATCTCTCTTAGCTCGTACCCTATCAAACTCCTCACATAGGTATGTTTGCATCTAATCATTGATGAGAGCTTAAGATATCTTGGATTTTAGCTCCTTGTATGCTTCTCTAAGATCACCGTTCATAGCTCTTAGTCATGATATAGGCTCAAATATCTATGTATGATGGCTTGCACTCTATAATGGCCTATGCTCGACTTGCACTAGTTGATGTAGTTGCACATTAGGAATCATCTTTGTTATCACATAACCCATAAATTCAAGCCAATATTTAGAACCAACTACAAGAAAAGATAAAAACATATAATAACATTAGATAACAACACATAAATCATAAAATCAAACTTAAATATAACACCTAGAAGATTATAAAGTGAAAATTGAAAAGCATATCACATCACCTAGATCGTTGACCTGCCAGTGGGGATCTATGCATGCAACTAGTGTGGCTATGTTTCTACTCCCTTTTGAGTTTGTGGGTATAGTATATATCACTCTCATCATATCCCCATGCTCGTAGATGCATGGTCTCTGATGTATAGTAGATTGTGGTCATGATATAGGAGGGAGATACCTTGGTCTCTCCTCGGGGGCATGACTATCCTTCTCTTGCTCCTCTAGACCCCCTCATATTGCTATGGCTTACTTCTCATCCTCCTCCTCCTCCTTATCATGTCCACCTTCATCTCTATTGTTTTACTCGTACTCCTCGTTGTAATCTTCGCAATGTCATGGCCATGGCCTAGGATTACAAGTAGGATGGTCTACAAGAAATATGGGATTTGGACATGCATAATCCCACCACCTAATGTATGTAGTGTTGGATCTGAAATCATCTTCCTTGGAAATTATATGTTTATCTCGCTCCTCATCATTTGAGTCACTCAACAAGACATCTATGATGGTAGGATGACCTATGTCTTGCATCATGGTGTTGTTGTGACTTGACTTGAGATAGGTCAATTGAGGGATGGGAACCCCTTGAATGTGACTAAACTATCTAGTCATTCGGTCATAATAAAATGGCATCATAATGTACTCATAGAGACCAATGAAGAATTGATCATGGTGCATCCCCGCAAGCTATCATGATGTAGGCCTGTCTTGGGTAGTAAAGTCCTATAGAGTCTCCAAATCATGTTTGTAACATATACTGATCAAATGTGATGCACCAGTATAACACATATTTGTATTTCCATGGTCTCTTCAAAGGATTAAAAAAGGCTTGAAGATAGGTCAATGCCACCTCTATGGAGTATCCCACAATCCATATGCAAGAAATGTGCTTTAATGCCTAGAATTGAAGGAGTGTGCATATCATAATACTTTGTGTCTCATAATGGACATATTTCCTAAGATTGTAGTATAGGTGTGCAAGCATGCTTCACCCCTAGCAAAAAATGGTTTGTTGCTCCTCCATCTCTAGTATAGTATGAATAAAACCCCATGTAGATGTGTGTCTCATCCATCTAGTATGACCACTAGTGGTATCATAGTGATCATGATCTAGTAAATGATCAGAATATTAACACCTCTATATAACAACCATCAGAGTTGAATCTAACCCTTGCCATCCTATGGCATATCACAATCAGTGTAATAGTACTGATTAGCTAAGATCTCCTTTGAGTTCCCTCATTATGGCTAACAATCCTACCTCATTTGTGTATTCAAATAATGTGGTACACATCCTCCAATGTCACCATCACCTATCATATTGATAGATAAATGGTAGAAGTGTTGGTATCCAATAACTCCATGATTACCATCAGCTTCACGTCATGGTATCTCATGGCGGATATAATGTACACCTAGAATAGACTAAAAACACATAGATGATACTTCTCTACCATAAAAATTAGTGGGGCATGGTCGTGAAGAAGTGTGTATAGGTGACCCCCAAGTACTCTTGCATATACGATGGTCCCTATCATTCAAAAAAATATTATCTCATTATTTATGCATTCATTGATAAATTAAAAGTAAAGTAGAAAATTGTATTTTCTAGAACTCTATACCTAGTCAAGGGCGCCATAGCTAGTCTAGTGGGGGCCATCTTGGTCAATGGAACACTCAAAGTTCTAGGGAGCTAGACATGGATAGGGGTTACCTTTTGATGAGGGAACATCCTTGGTTCTTGGCAATCTTGCATCAACCAAAAATATTTACATTTAGTTTTGTTCTTGTTCAGTTCAAGTTGGTAGATTCATTGTTTCATCATATTTTCACACCAGACCCTATGGATCTATGTGTACATCATAGAAATGTTCATTTTCCTTATTCCAATATTTGAGCACAATTGGATCTTTTTCTAGAAATTTATTGCTTCCGGATTTAATGGCAGTTTCTTGAACCGGCACCGAAATAATTTTCAAGCCTAATGGTTAGTTTGATCGCTTATGGATATTTCTTGTAACTTTTGGATCTCGACAGTGTAATTTTAATTGTTTTGAGGAGTGTCCCCAACATTAATTATAGGTCCACACTTCTTCCCATGCATTCACCGGGGAGTAATTCAAATTTTAGCTTGACCTATTCATTTGCATATTACATTTTCTTTCATTCAAGATTGTAATGATCTTCGGCCAACACAGATAATTCTAGATCTTAAAATGTGATATAAATCATTGTAATAGATCATTAGGAAGGTAGAAGTGAGAAAGATATATTTTTATCTATAAAATTTTAGATTGTATCAAGGAACATATATGAATATTTTAATTTGAACATGTTGTATCGGGCCTATGATCCGAATCTATATGCCTGAATGTTGTCGGTTGTTTGTAATTGAGATTTATATTAATGAGCATGTTTGAATCTACATTTTCCTTCATATTCCATATTGCTTCTATTTTTTTACTCTTATTGCATGGTGCAGATTGTTCTCTTTGAGGACCCACCTATCGTGGTGCATTAGATCTGTATCAGAGTGAGATTTGATCTATGAGAGATCGTCATAATTTGTGGAGTCATGTTGAAGATTTGTTGTGGGGTGGCGGACTAAGGATCCAATCTGTAGCTGTAGAGTACTTGTGTAAACATGGCAAGAAGAATAAATGTTAGAGGAAATGGAGTGTGTGGAAATGCAGACCCAACTTTAACGGAGATGTTGAGAAGAATTACTTCTAGATTAGATGCAGTTGAAATGGCCCAAAGAAGAGGTCAACCAGTTGATGATGTGAGGGATGAAGAGGTAGAAGTACATGAAGAAAGAGGAAGAGAAGATCAACCTAGCTTGGATCAGGGAGAAGAGAGGTTCATAAGAGCCCTAACTAGAGAAAATACTAAGCCACATTTCAATCCACCAGATTATAGAGGTAAGTTCGATTCAGCCAAATTTCTTGATTGGATAATAGAGATGGAAAAGCATTTTGATTTTGAAGGTACCACTAAAGATAAGAAGGTGAAATTTTCTTATACAAATTTGAAAGGACATGCATCCTTTTGGAGTTAACATTTGCAGATAGATAGACAAAGAATAGGAAAGGAGAAGATAAGGTTATAGGATTGAATGGTGAATAAGTTGAAGAAATTTTTTATGCCTACAGACTATTAGATCAATTTGTTCCAGAAGTTGCAAAATCTGAAGCAGAAGGAGTCAAGTGTGCCAAAGTACACTGAGGAGTTCTACAAGTTGAACATCATATCTAGGCATTGAGAGGATGAGATCGAGAAAGTAGCCAAATATGTTAATAGTTTGACATCATATATAAGAGAATCTGAATAAAAGACATGAGTAGAGACAAAGAGGAAGAGGTGGAAGATTTCATAGTGGAAGAAATTTTACTCGAGGAGGAAGAGGAAATTTTGCAAATCAGAGTAAAGATAAGGAATTCAACAAGAATGATGATTCATACCATAGAGCTTAAGGAAATCCTTACTGAAGAGGATGATATGGTGGTTACCGGAATAAGGGTTATAGAAAAGATGACAAAGAGAAAAGAGTATGTAGGGGAACTTGTTTTAAATGTGGTGGAGAAGGACATAGAGCATTTGAATGTAATCAAGGAGAGACAAGAAAAAAGATAGAAAACAATAGAAGAACAACCTTTGTTGAGGAAGATCATGTCGGATCATCTAAAAAATTGGAAGATGGATGTGTTGGTGAATAGAAGAGTATTGTGTCAAAGTGAGATGGAGTAGGAACTATTGCAGAGAAAAAATTTGTTTCAGACCAAATGCAAGGTAGCTAGTAAATGTTGCAAAGTGATTATTGATAGTGGAAGTTCTAAGAACCTAGTTTCTAAAGAAATGGTGACTAAATTGAAGTTGGAAAGATTGAGACACCTAAAACCCTATCAGATAGCTTGGATTCAAGATGAGCATAAGATATTGGTAAGAGAACAATGTTTGGTGAAATTGAAGATAGGAAATTACCAGGATGACTTTTTGTGTGATATCATTCCTATGGATGTATGCCATGTTTTGTTGGGAAGACCTTGGAAGTATGATAAATAGGATATTCATGATGGAAAGAATGCATATACCATTGTTGCTAATAGGATGAATTAGACCTTGTTTCCATTGGAAGATGTTCCTAAATTTGAGGTTTGTATGGATGCTAGAATTTGTTTGGTTGATGGAAGGATATTTCTGGATGGATTGAGACATGAGAATATGTGATATGCCTTGGTTCCTAAGAAGGCTAAAGACTTAAATCATGCAGAAGAACAACTGAATGAGATAAAGGAGTTGTTGACAGAGTATGAGGAAATCATTTCAGATAATGTACTTGATAGATTTCCACCTGTGAGGAGTATTAGTCATTGCATGGATCTAATTCCTAAAGCTAGTTTTCCTAACAAAGCAACACACCAGATGACACCTACAAAGATTGAAGAGTCGAATATACAAGTGAAAGAATTGTTGAGAAAGGGTTTGATCAAATAAAGCCTAGGTGCATGTGCAATAATTGTTGTGCTAGCACTCAAGAAGGGTGGAGAATGGAGGATGTGTGTAGACTCTAGAGCCATAAAAAAAATCATAGTGAAGTATATATTTCCTTTTCCCCAGATGGAGGACATTATGGATTATTTGAGTGGAGCTAAATACTTTAAAAAGATAGATTTGAAAAGTGGATATCATCATATCAGAATCAGAGAAGGGGATGAGTGGAAGATAGCATTCAAGACAAATGAAGGATTGTATGAGTGGTTGGTGATGCATTTTGTACTAAAAAATGCACTGGGTACTTTCATGAGGTTGACGAATGAGGTATTGAAGAAGTTCTTGGGTAATTTTGTGATTGTTTACTTGGATGAAATCTTAATTTTCAGTAAGAGTAGAGAAGAACATTTGTTGCATATAAGTCAATTTTTGCAGAGGTTGAGAGAAGAGAAATTGTTGATAAACATTAAGAAGTGCAGTTTCATGAAGGAGGAATTGGTATATCTTGGATTTGTGATATCTTTGAATGGATTGAAGATGTATCCTAAGAAGGTAAGAGAAATTGTTGAGTGGCCTACACTGGATAGCATTGGGGAGGTAAGATCATTTCATGGATTGGCTAGTTTCTATCAGAAGTTCATTAGGAATTTCAGTTCTATTTTTAGTCCTATGAAAAAAACAATGAGAGGAGATAAGAAGTATTTTAGGTGGAAATTTGGAGCAGATCAAAGTTTTGAGTTGTTGAAACAGAAGGTTGTTGAGCAACCTGTGTTGGATTTACCAGACTTTAACAAGGTATTTCAAGTAGATTGTGATGCAAGTGAAAATGCAATTGGAGCAGTATTAAGTCAAGAAGGAAGACCAGTAGTTTATTGCAGTGATACATTGAATGATGCTAGGAGAAGATATTCAATGTATGATCAGGAGTTTTATGTCATAGTTTAAGATTTGAAGAAGTGGAGACATTACTTGTTGCTTAAGGAGTTTGTGTTGTATATGGATCATCAATCTTTGCAATATTTGAATAGTCAAGGTAAGTTGAATCAAAGACACATGAGATGGGTAGAATTCTTGCAAAGTTATACTTTTTTTTTAAGCATAGGAGTGGAAAGTCAAATAGATTTGTTGATGCTTTGAGTAGGAGAAGAAATTTACTAATAGAGATGAGAGTGGAAGTATTAGGCTTTGATGAATTGAAGAACTTGTATGAGGAAGACCCAAATTTTGCAGAACCTTGGAGAGCTTGTAAAGAACAAGCTCTAGAGGATAGGATTTAGTGGTTGGATTATTTCATTCAAGTGGGTATGTTGTTTAGAGGGAATTAGTTATTTATACTCTAGAGTTCAATGAGGGATAGCTTGGTGAAAGAAAAACATATCGGAGGATTTTCAGGACACTTTGGGATTGGTAAGACAGTAGCACTAGTAAGTGAGAACTACTTTTGGCCATAGATTCATAAGGATGTTAGGATATTTGTGTAGAGTTGCAAAGTGTGTCAAGTTGCAAAAGGGAGTAGTTAGAATGTTAGATTGTATAAGCCTTTGATAGTTCCGAAGAGACCTTGGGAGGATATAAGCATGGATTTCATACTTGTCTTGTCAAAGAAACAAAGAGGTAATGATTCTATATTTGTGGTGGTGGATAGATTTTCTAAAATGGCACATTACATACCTTGTAAGAAGACAATGGATGTAGTACATGTAGCAAACTTGTTTTTCAAATTAGAATTGGTCAGATTGCATGGGTTACCTAGGAGTATTGTTTCAGATAGAGATACAAATTTTTTTGGTTACTTTTGGAGGACACTTTGGAAGAAGTTAAAGACATATTTGAAGTTTAGTTCTAATTTTCACCCACAAACTGATGGACAGAAAGAGGTAGTAAACAGGAGTTTGGGGAATTTGTTGAGATGCTTGGTTGGAGAGAAGATCGGAAGTTGGGATTTAGTTCTTGTACAAGAAGAGTTTTCTTACAATAATTCAGTGAATAGGAGTGCCAAAAATATGTTGAAATGATGGATGCACAATGTCCCTGAAGTTGCAGCCTTCAAGAGGACCTCCAAGAAGAAATTCAACCACACCGAAAGTATTGCAACTAAGGTAATGTAAATAGAGATTGTTATTGATCTAGAATATGAGATGATTACAAATGTACAAATGTCTTCAATAAATAGACATGAGAGAGATGAAAGATGCAATATGATGTTTCCATGTGTCATGATCTAACAATATGTGACAACATATGAAACCAACCTAGGAAATGATAAAAGATTGAGATAAGTTCTAGAAGGACAACTCATCTTCTAGAAGGAATCTTATCCCTACAAACATGGAAGGGGGAATTACCCCATTATTTATGATTTTCTAATTTATGCAACCTAGGACTAAATTAATTTAAGACCTAAGTTAACTTATGCTAGTGTAATAAATAATTAATTACACTAACACCCCCCATAAGTGCAACTTAGGGAGAAAATGCAATGATTATGCAAAGATGATTGAAATGGGTCTCAGCTATGAGACCATGTTAGGTACCCATTTACATGATGAGAATGAAAAATAAATAAATCTCCCACAAATAGAGAAAGGGAGAAAACCCAATGGGAACAAAACCCCTCTCAAAAAGGAGATGAAAATGCAAAAATAAAGAGAAAGGATGGGAAGGATGGAGGACTCCCAAATACCCCCCAAGTACACCATCCATCACATGGATGCAATACAATCAATGGCCCCCCCATAGGGAGGAAATAGAGAGACTATATAGCCCCCCCAGAAGATGTGATCACCTACAAAAATGGTAAGTGTCTGAAGACAAAACATGATACAATGTCGACAAACAACTTGTCTCCCTTTCGGAAGAAACAAAACCAAGTGCAAGTGTAGGGATGCTTCCCATTCCAGATAGGAATTGAAGGAAGGGAGGATGAATTTGGATGTTGATGTCTCTGAAAATTGCTCAAATGTCTCCATGCTTGATGAAGATGAAGATTCCACAATCAAATCAGGTACATACCCAATCAATGAAGAATGTGACAAACCAAGATAATGCAGAAACTGATGTTGAACAAGATCCAAAGACATTGATACAATGAATATGATGCAGACTAGATTACCCCCCCATAATGAAGTGTCCTCAAAACCACTGAAAGAATTCTAAAGCAACAAAGGTGTCCAAACCACATGCCTTACACTAGGAAGAAGCAAATCAATGGTAGATGTTGAAGAAACTCCAACTCCTGAATGGAATGAGAGGGAAGAAGTCTCATAAATGAAATATCTGAAGAGAAAACAAATGCCTCCAAGATAGTCTCTAGATCTCCAATCAAGGTTGAGACATAAGAATGTGGAGACTTGATAAAACTCTCCAAAGTAGGATATGAATAGAGGAGTGATATCCCCTCAAGAATGTTCTCCAAACCTATAGAAGTAGCCAAGTCAATGATACCTGAAACAAAGCCATCCTGTGATGTCAAATCTAGAAAACTGAATGTGTCTTGATGAATGATGATGGAAGCCTCAATCAATGAATCTAGACAAGGAATCATTGAATGTGAATGGATACCAACTATCTCTGATGGAGAAGAAGCATCTGAAGAAACCTTTTCAACCTCTTCAGAAGATTTAAAGCAATAAACCTCCTACTCAATAATATCATCATGGGATACTTGATCTAAGGAATGACATTTTGAATCATGACCATTAGGGAAGGATTGAGTGCCTGATCCTCCATATATCTCCCAAATATTAATCCAAAGGATGTGAGGATAATCACAATGATCAATAGTACTCAAAACATCACAATCAACTTGCATAGCAATGATCTCCAAAATAGTGTACCTGCTACAATTCCAAGCAAATTTTTGAATACCTTCACTTGGACGGGGAACTATACGAGTGATTGGAGATGGTGGATGATCCCATCTCACAATTGTTTATAGTTTCCCTTGTGCAACATAGTCAAAGAAGGAGTATATGCAAGCCCCATAATGTACGATCAAATTTCTCCAAAAAAACAAAGACAATGACCTTCAATAGAAAATAGAAACTTCCAAAGATGATGTGCAACTGAAGTGATGCCACCTAGATCAAATATTCTTTTCCCAAGCTTCAGGATATCCAAGTTATTGAACAAATGCACCAAATTGAAAAAATATAATGCAAGAGTACATGGAGCTAAAACTGATCAAAGTGAATGGACTGATGAAAAAAGCTCTAAAAAATCCTCCTGATGCTGTTGGAATCACCAAAAATCTGATGATCTAATGAGAAGATATAAGCCTTCAAGTCCAAACTAGGGTTTTGAATTCAGTTGACTATAGATTTTGATGGTAGAAAAATTCTGCAAAATGGATGTCACCACTAGAAAGTAGAGGAAATTCTCTTTCCGATGGTATCTTGTTTTCCAAATTGTGATACCCTGGTGAAAAGTTATAATAAAATGAAAAAAATGCCTAGATTAGGCACTCTGTAGGATAATTAGGTGCAAAAAAAAAGCACCCAGGCTTTAGCACTTGGCCTTCAATATGACCGATCAGTGTTGAATGGAAAAAAAAGCACCCCTAGATAGGGTGGCGGTGAAGCTGAGCTGTGGTGGAGATTTCTAGCGGCGTCACTCCAAATGGTGGAGCCCGTGGTCACAAATATGAGCTGGTCCAAATGGATGGGGGCTCAATGGTCAGAAATAAACAAGCTTGAATGGTACCACTTGATACACAAACCCTCGGCTATTGATGGAACTGATGGCTAGAGGTGGTTGGCATAAAGCACCCATGACAAACAACCAGTGACAGTGGATGAGTACCACTAGTGGGAGCAGTCGACGGGTTAGAGATGTGACCAGCCAGTGACAAAAGTGCAACGTAATGGCCAATGAGGATGTGACAGGTCCCGGCCATAGTACCCACACCTGTAGAAAATTTAATGTGGCTAATGGAAAAAATTTCTTCTGTAGACTTTGAAAGTGACAAATTTCGACGAAGACATAGAATTTTGAATATTACAGATTTGCAATTCAAAATTAAATATAAATTCTGATATAAGAAATATTTAATTTGCAAAAAAACTTGATGATGATGATTTTAAAAATAAATCAACCCCTCATATTTATATGTTGACGGAACAATTATAGCCGATGATTAAAAATATAATTTGCAGAATAAATCCCAAATGTTGACTGGAGATTATAATATGGAGTCGATGAGATATTTTTCTACAACTATAGAAATTGCCCAAAAAATATTTTTTCCCAAACTATATAAAAAAAGCCCGATTTTTTTCTAAAAATGAAAAATGGCTTACAACTAAAAAAATTTTGACTCAAAGGACAACTGACCAGGGTGATTTTTTACTACAAATTGTACAGATAGTATGGTTGATTTTTGCAAACCCAAAATACCTCTTATGGCTTCCAAGTTGATGTATCTGATTTTGATGATTGGACAGGAGATCCTAGGGTTTCAAGGCCTTTTTAAGACAATGGTGAGCTCAAATCTGACTCAATCTACTTCAAAAATCAGTTTGGTCCCCGGGTGGAGTCAAGTAGCCTACAATGGAAACCTTTATCCTGCAAGAATCTCTCGAGCCCAAATTTCTTGATCCTAGGATGAACTCTCAATGGAAAAGCTTTGATACCATGTTGAAATGATGGATGCACAAAGTGCCTAAAGCTGCAACCTTCAAGAGGACCTCCAAGAATAAATTCAACCACACAGAAAGTGTTGCAACTAAGGGCATGCAAATAGATATTTCTATTGATCTACAATATGAGATGATTACAAATGTGAAAATGCCTTGAATATATAGGCATGAGAGAGATGCAAGATGTTATATGATGTTGCCATGTGTCATGATCTAACAACATGTGACAACATGTGAACCCTACCTAGGAAATCATAAAAGATTGAGATAAGTTCTAGAAGGACAACTCATCTTCTAGAAGGAATCTTATCCCTACAAACATGGAAGAGGGAATTACCGCATTATTTATGATTTTCTAATTTATGTAACCTATGGCTAAATTAATTTAAGACCTAAGTTAACTTATGCTAGTGTAATAAATAATTAATTACACTAACAAAAGACACCTATTGAAATCATTATTGGAGTTCATCCTAGAGGTATATCAGAGTTGAGAGACATCATTATGGAAGAAAAAAGGAATCTAGAAGTAGGGGAATTTGTAGGGCATATGAAGAAAGTGCATACTCAAGTGAAACATCAATTGGGAGACATGAACCATAAGTATAAGGAGAAAACAAATGAAAAGAGGAGACATAAGGTGTTCGAAGTTGGAGATGAAGTGATGGTATATTTGAAGAAGGAAAGATTTCCATTTGGAACATACAAAAAGCTGAAAATGAGGAAGTTTGGACCCTATAAGATTTTGAAAAAAATTGATTCAGGAAATGCATATGAAGTGGAGTTACCAGATGACATGGGTATATCACCTATATTCAACATTGCAGATCTACATCACTACCATGAAGCAAAATTCAATGAAGGAAGTGAAGCAAAATTGGAGAAACAATTTTGTAAGAAAAAATCAGATGAGATAGAAGAGATTTTGAATATCAGGAATGGAAAGAAAACTTGTGGAAGACAGCACAAATAATATCTTGTGAAGTGGAAAGGAAGACTAGTGGAGGATTCTTCTTTGATTTCTCAAGCTGAGGTAGACCATTTGGTTTTCCTTTAGCCCCAACAAAGTGAGGGACTCACTTTTCAATTAACCCTGAATGTATGATGCAGGAGCATCCTTGGTTCTTGGAAATATTGCATCAACCAAAAATACTTTCATTTAGTTTTGTTCTTGTTCAATTCTTTGTTTAGTTCAAGTTGGAAGATCCTATTTAGTGTTTCATCATATTTTCTCACCAGACCCTATGGATCTATGTGTACATTGTGGACATGTTAATTTTCCTTATTCTAATATTTGAGCATGATTAGATCTTTTTTCTGGAAAGTTATCACTTCTCAATTTAATGGAAATTTCTTGAACCGACACCAAAATAATTTTCAAGCCTAATGGTTAGTTTGATCACTTGTGGATCTTTCTCGTAACTTCTGGATCTCGATGGTGTAATTTTAATTGTTCCAAGGAGTGTCCCTGACCTTAATTATAGGTCCACACTTCATCCCATGCATTCATCAAGGAGTAATTCAAATTTGAGGCCAACCTATTCATGCACACATTACATTTTCTTTCATTGGAGATTGTAACGATCTTTGGCCGACGCAGATAATCCTAGATCTTAAAATGTGATATAAATCATTGTAACAAATCATTAGGAAGGTAGAAGTGAGAAAGATATATTTTGATTTGTAAGATTTCAGCTCACATTAAGGAGCATATATGAATATTGTAATTTGAACATGTTGTATCAAGCCTATGAGCCGAATCTATATGCCCAGATGTTGTTGATTGTTTGTAATTGAGATTTCTATTAATGAGCATGTTTGAATCTGCATTTGCCTCCATATTCTATGTTTCTTTTGTTGTGTGACTCTTGTTGCATGGTCCATATTGTTCTCTTTGAGGACCCTCCTATTGTGGCTGCATCACCTATTTTATAAAAAATCATTAAAAATGACATCAATAGGATCTCCTACCCATAGGTAAAGTGATAACATAATGCATCTCTCATGTTGGCATCCCTCATGTGACACACCTTCTCAAGGCCTCGAGCCTTGGTGCACAATATGGTTGTTTTTATGACATCTTTTCTCCTAGGAATATTGGTATTAGCTCTCAAGGTTCTCAAACTATAAAAGTTAAAATGAATGGAAAAAAGGTAAAAAAATTATCTTATAGTTAAATTTGGAAATATTACTCATACTTTGTTGTCTTAAAATCAACATAAATTGGGCTTATGAACTCTAATTTGTGTGTTATCTATTATGTTGGAATCATAATTCCACCCTCTTTCATTTTTTGTATTTTGGATACTTGGTGTTATGTTCCCATGACCTTACCAAAGGAATTTTCATCAAAACCCTATCAGTTTGATGTTGTAAGATAGCTACCATGTTTCCACCTCTATAAAAAAAGCGTAATCAAGGGAGGGGATACATCTATCCTCTAATTTCATTATACTTTAAAGTATTGTACTTATACATTTTTTTTCTATGTGTAGGATGGTTTTGAATATCTAACAAAAATATTTTTCTAGGATATGGTTCCTAATGCTATGGTTTATAGGTTACTACATTTGAGGATTTTTTCTCTTGCTTGGTGAATTTTCTATGTCCCCTACAATATCCTTTTGGGTATCCTTTTATTATATAATGTAATTCCATTACTTTAGCTTGCATATGCACATAGTGTCATATGGCTGCTAAAGTGGGGGCTAAATGTAGCATCTTGAATTATACTCCCTTAAGAAGAAAGCACAAGTCCATACTGATCTATTTGGAACTCACTTTAGTAACTTCTCCATAATGAATTTTATACATGTCTTGGCCTTGACCTTCCCTATCAACCCAAGAGAATGTGTCAGTTCTACCCTAAAAATTTCTTTATTGACTATAATTCACAAAATTGACCTTGACAAGTGCTTTCCTTTTGCATAATTCTTGATTTAAGCAGACCCTAAAATTATAATTAGATTTGAATGTGTGCAAAAGCAAAATACAAGGCACTAGCACCCTATTCTAGGTGTTTTTACCAACAAAATTTATTTCCCATTTTGTTGGTCTCTAATTTCAAAGATGTGAATTCAAACTTGAGACTTGGTGGTAAATTAATCCTAAAAATTAAAATTAGATGATTTGACCTATAGTTTAAGTTATTCCTATGTTCCACTATATAAAAATGAATTATTATTTCAAATTAGAACGTGGAAGAAATTAATATATAAGAGCTCTACCAAAATACATCCATTTTTATAGATATATACAACAAATTTCATAATTATTCAAGTTAGCCCAATGATTGAACTTTGATTCCAATGGAAGGACGTGATGGAATCTAGGTTTTGGAGATAGATTTGGCTTCTTTCAAGAACCTAATGATTTATTTTCAAAGTGCTCCCATCTTCATACTTTGGTCTACTTGTTGTCCTAAGAGAGCTATTTATGCATTCTGATTTTCCCTAAGGTATTGACCTTCTCTTGGGTTGATCTTGTTCATATCATTTAGGATCCTTCTCTAACACATATAAGTAGTATTTTTATCATTTTATCTAGGTACAACCTTAGACACACTTAAGGTTGCAATCACACACATTTTAGCAGTAATCAATTGGCTATTTGTGGAGGTAGAAATACCAAAAGGGGGGTTTGACAAGGGCAAACTCATATAGAGCCACCCCTTTTCCCTTTTTTGTTGTGATTTTGTGCAATTTCATTTATGAAAACGAAAAATTGTAGAGTGTAAGAATAAAGTGCAGATATGTATGTTCCAAATCAAAAGTTTATAGAGCAATATCTACACTTCTCATTCAAGGGTGTCAGTGCTCTTGACCTCTTAATTCAACTCCAAATTTGTAGTACAGGTGCACACAATTTATCCCTTCTTATGTCTTCATTTTGTGACTTTTTAGCTTTTTCTAAGTGAAAATTTTATATTTTCAAATTAGGTTACATAGTTAAATAGGTCAATTTATTCACAATAAATCCAATCAATTTTTGAAGGAACCAAGTCCAAGGTAGACTAGCTCTCCTTCTAGGTTATTAGTCAATCTCATTACCTTGTTGGTTTGGATTTTAATATCGATGTAGAGAAAGATTTATCTTAGTGATCTATTCACTAGGTCTAAGATCTCCTTTCCACATCACAACATGTAAACTAAAATTTTATAATTAATTATTATTTTTTATCATACTAGAATATTAAAAAATAATTTAGCAACAACATCTACATATTATCATTCACAAGCAACCATCTTTCCATCATTAAATAGGTGACTAATTAATAAAACAAGACCCCAAGACTAACAAAAAGGAAAATAAGCATGCTAAAAAATGAATAAATACTTAGACTAGAAATACTAAAATTTAAACACAAATAACAAACTAGACCAAAAACTAACCTAATAACAAAAATAGACTAAAACATCAACTAACTAACCCAAATTGAAATCAAAGATGAGAAAATTAGAAACTTAACTAACTAGGACTAGTTGATAATATATAAAAGCACGAGACAACATGTATGAGCACTTCCCCTTGATATAATTTTCTATTTATATAAGAATTAAAATCCAATTGTCAAGGTCTTAAGGTTGAAAAACTCAAATTTGTATTCTAAAAAGTCAAATCTAGGTATTGTAAGCTCATATTCAAAATACAAATCATACAAAATTAATAATTGAGGTAACTCACCATAATCATGGTTGATCCAAATGCATCTTCACATACAAATCATCATAATTAAATTAATAATAATCATACATCACCAATAAAGGCTCAAATACAAACTAATTTTTAGATTCATAAGATGAAAGTACTTATTCACCATCAGTAGGTATATCATCTAATACTTTCTCACCTTTAGGAAGTATCAACTTGTGATGTATGATTCCTTGTGCCTCATGTACATGCATATGACAAGGAAATAATTCATTATTAATGAATCCCACTATTGTTTTCTCAAAAAAACTAGCATTAAAACACTCGTAGTCATCATAATCAACACTATCCAAATTGAAGAAGTTATCATTGTGTACATCAATAGGATTAAAATTAACAAAAAATGATATACATGAATCTACTATAACTTGATCATTTAAAATTAAGATCATCAAAATAATGAGTATACATCCCTAAAAAAATCATCATATTCATGTTAGGGTGATATGTGAGATTGGACAATAACATCAAGAAATTTAATACCTCCTTGTACTTTCTCTCAATATAAACAAATTTTATTGATTTCTTCCTATAAAAATGTTTTATATGTATTATCTATGATGCAACTAAATGTCTCATGAATTATCAACCACTTGATCAATTCTTGATCCATGCCTTCATTCTCAATTTGATTCCATCCATTGATCACCATTTTCCATCTTCACCATTGATCATAATTCTAGAAATCTATAAAGAGTTCACCTTTCAACATGAATTGCATTCACAATTTTCATAGCACCCTTACTCTCTTGAATTGAGCACTCAATTTGAGAAATTTGAGAGAATTATTGAGAGCATTTATGAATCAAGCATCTTCAAATCACTTGGAATTAAGCTTTTGCACAATATATTAAGCAAGTTTGAGCAATCTACAACATATCACACCAAATTTGCTTCAAGTCCACAATGGAATGGGAAGGTTTGCACATTAGTTTAGTTTTAATTTCTTTGAATCATGTTTTACGCTTTTGAATTGAATCATTGCAGTGTTGTTAATTGAATTTCATTGGATTATTGTTTTTATTTGATCAATTTTTTTGTTTTATTGCTTCATTTTAGTGTTTTTTGATCAATTGAATTCATATTCTTACAGTTAGCTTCATATAAAACACCAAAAAACTCATTTATTTGAATGTGATAACATAGAGGATCAATATCCATCATACCTTTTGTATTTATCTCATCAAGAGTATCTAAGTATAATTTTTCATCATTCATTTTGTTATCAAGAAGAGTATCGTAATCATATATTGGGGCCACCTTATCAAGAAAACCTTTTTCACGTACACTTTCAAAAATAGCATATGAATCACTTATCTCATTCTTATTCTTAGGATAAGATATGTTATCACTCTCAGTATCTTGGTGACATGGAACAAAATTCTTAGTTATCATCTAGTTATCCTTTAAGAATTTGGTAATCTAAATTATTTTAATTTCTATAATAGGATGTCTTAAGATTTTCCTTCAAAAAACTAGAATCCTAATATAAACTTGCAAGATGCACTTCTTCATTAGTTGATAAGTATGCACTCCAAGAGATCTCTAAATGAGATTTTTTATGTACCCAAAATAAATTAGGTAATAATAAGTCAAGACTATAAGTTCTAGTTCCTAAAATATCCTTTTCATAGGCACATTTTCTCACAAAGTTGTAAAAGTTATCAAGTATAGCAATAGTAAGTTAACACTCCATTTTATACTCAATATGGTTTATATGTAATTGATTTACATTTTTGTAAAATGCATTTGATCCTCAATTTTTTCTTGATAAAATTAATCTTCTACGTCATAAAAACTCTAATAAACCCTCATTAGTGAAATACTTAGTTGTTTAATTATGACAATTTTTGGTGTTTCTAACTGATTTTTTGAAAACTTCTAAAGATTAGTCATATATTATGCTTGGAGATCTTAGATCAGTGGATAATGAACAAGAGACAATTTCACAAATATTCTCCTCTACACTTCAATTTTTACAAGACCTAGGGGTAGCCCTTTCTCAATATCAATAGGTTTAGTCTAAAATATTCTAGGATACTGAAATAACAAATATTTTCTTATAAAATGCACCAAGAATATATGAAAATATGTTAGAATTGGCTAAGTTCTTGGAGAACTATCTATTATTGGCTTTGATAACATATATCATTTAAGAATAAATTAGAAAAACTTTTCAAATTATTTTTTATTTAGGTGTTCTTTTGGTTGATGGACAAAGTTAATAACCTAGATCAATGTCTTATTAGGGTAATAGAGTCAAATTGAATTTTACAAATGCTTCTTTCTAAAATATTAAATTAATTTAGTGGATTATTTTTTATCATTGCCTTACAATAATACATCATATAATTGAATTCACTGAAATTCTTCTTACCAATCTTTACTGTAACACATAATTCTCGATATTTTATTTAGATCATTTAGTCTATTCCTTGAACAAAATCAACAAACAAAGTACACAACACAAGAAATTTGTACAAATAAACTCAAATATTCTTGATCATTTCAATTATAATAATCTAAGTGTATAATTTTGGAGACAATTGCAAATGAACATATATGTCATTCATTCATATATATTGCATGTTGAATTGACATTTACTATTCAAAAGTATGTCATTTAAAAACACTACTATATTCTATCAAATAAATACTTGAATATCTATGATATAACCTACCCAAAATATAATTCTAGAATCCCTTTTCAATGAAATGAGTTCCCTTTTATAGAAAAATTGGGCATGTAGGATCAAGACCTAAGTCACATGATTCATGTGACTTATTTAATATTACATTTCTTTTTTCACCCTCAGTTAAAAGTAAGTGGGCACTGAATCTGTTACAAAAAATGATTCTCCTTAGAAATAAACTCGCTAAGGAAGTTGAGACCATTATAGAAGAGAACCTCAATCCTATTGAATTAAGACAAAAAGATGACACTTCAACACCCCAAGAAAGAGAGGAATAAAAAATATAAACACCTAAGGATGTGACTAGCTATTCACAATATTTCTCAAGCCGAGAATAATACACCTCTTCTGAAGTCTATTGGAAATCCAATACTTAATGCACCTTATTGTGGTAAACCCACAAAAATGGTTTACAATTCAAGTGGGGAAGGAAAATTGGCAAAAAATGACCCCATGCAAAAAAAAAAAAATAGTTTACTGGGTTTGAACGGACTTGTAGGTTCGAGCGAACCCATTAAATACTAGCCCCACATTTCCAAAAAAAAAAATTGCAAAAGGAAATGGGGTTCACTTGAACAAACTTGTAGGTTTGAGCGAACCCATTAAATACTAGCCCCACATTTCCTGCCCAAAAAAAAACAAAGAAAATGCAAAAGGAAAGGGGGTTTGCTCAAACTAGGGTTTGAACAAACACCCTTTTCCCTCATTCTCCCCCTCAGGCACTTTTAAAATCCATATTTTTATGCTTCAAAGATCGGGTGGAGGATCAAAATGGAGGAGACTTCACAACCCAACTGGAATCAAGTAGCCCTCAGAACGAGCTATCCAACAACTATAATTTTAATATGTTTTGGTTTTATTATGTATTTTTTTTTAGTTTTATTAAACATACGTTTTTCACCAAAAATCAAGCTCTTTGTTCTACACATGTGGAAAAATAGTAGATTATCAAAAAATTGAAAAATATGAGTGCACTAGATATTGAAGTCCTTGATCCAACAACAAAAAAAAATGAATTTCAATACATATAAAAAAAGTTAGAAAATTAACCAAAGAAAAAATTAATTAAAGAAAAAATATTCAATAAAAAACTAACCAAGTGGAAACACTAGATATCGGAGTTACAAATCTAAATTCGAAAAAATAAGAATTTTATCCTTCATAGAAAAAAATTTATGCATTATACGGTGTCACTTTTTTAAAATGTTGGTTTTTGAAAAAAACTAGTTTTCAAGGGAGATGGAAAAAGAAGTGCAATCTAATTCCAAAAATTTTGAAAAAAAAATATATATAATCTACAGACAAAATGTCACAAAACTCTCGTTTGCATCATCTTCAAATTCCTCACGGTTTAGCCGCTATAGGTGCCCAAAAGTGAAGATTTAGTTTAAAAAATCACTTCAATGTCCAGTTTGGCCAAAAATTTGTAAACCACTATTGTGGGATCACCCATTGTTATAGATATTGTATTTGTTGGTGTTTCCAAATGATTTCATAATTATCTCTATAAAGTAGCTATATTTAATGTTCAATACTCTTAGCTTAGTGGCCAACAAATAGGAGACCAAATTTTGTTGTCCTTTGTACTTTAAGCTCTACTAGACCTAGGGGGGATCCCTTATTGAAATGTTGATCAATTAAGTAGAAATGTTCTCAAAAATTTCACTAAGATATATGTGATTATTACAAGATTAGCTAGATCCTTAGTAGGTCTTCATCACAACATCTTGAGAACATAGAATATAAAGAAAAGTGAAAATATAAAAAACATTCAAATAGTTTTGTATTTTTGGGTTTATGATTTTGGACTTTAGACCAAATATATCCTTGGTTAATGCCTAATCTTTGGTTACAAATTCAAATCATCCCACGTATGTACCTCTTTTTGACATCTAAATTTCAAACTCCAAGGATTTTAAAGTATCACTACGTTACAATGACATATCCAAAAAAAGGTAGTATTCTCCATAACTCTTCTTAACAATCCCTAACACAATACATTACCCTCCATATCTTATTTAAAGTATGTTTAATCTATTACTTGAATAGAAGCAATAAAAAAGATACACAATACAAAAAATGTGCATAGATAAACTTAGAAACCCTTGATTTCTTTATTTAAAAGGAAAATACATACATTCAAGGAGACAATGGCGAGAAAACACACTAGAAGAATTTTTCATATTATTCAATATGAACTGAAAACATGTCTTACAAAGATTTCACTTACATCAATTTTTTTTATGTAGCTCAAAAATATTTACTTCTCAATAGTATATCTCCAAGATCCAGAAGTCAAAATCCTTTTTACAATATTACAAGTCTTATATATAGAAAAAGAAAAACTTGTCGATCTAAAAACCTAATAACAAATTTTAGTTACATTTTGACCTTTTATTAAATAAAAGTCACTTGGAGACCTATTCCCATTACATATAAGATTTACATTTGAAAATGGAAGTAATGGTTCACATGTTGTTGATGGATATAACCAATGTTGATGCTTAAACCATCTCAAAACTTTCAAAAAGGTAACCTGTTGATCTAAATTCTAATTGTTATAGATTGATGACTGATTGAAATTCAAATATGCATAATCATTATATTTATCTTCTAAGATACACATATCTTCTCTGAGTGTCACTTGAAAAAGAACATATTCAATACCTTATCATTGTGAGCTACATATTTTGCATCCAAAATTTCTCTAGTTTCCTTGTTGAAACTGTCAAAAATTACCCATAGGTAAAATGACACATCCAATGTGGTGTTCAACATGTTCATATTCAATTCCACATTATCACACACAAGATGAAATAGTAGGACCAACTACACCTGATTCATCCTTCCATTGATCAATGGTTATGACTCGACCCTAATCATCCATGATATTTGGCATGACCCTCTTTTCAACTACCTCAAGTGATCCAATTTTATCTTTGACTTGCTTGTCAAGTTTCAATATGTATAGGAAACAATTCCTTCAAGTATCAACATCATATCATTAGTATCCTTTATTTATGTAGGATCCTTAGGATCAAATTTGGCACATTTGAAAATTTACCTTATTAGTGTAGTTTTATGAATCCATTTATCTATTATTTCCTTAAAGATTTCCCTTATCTTCTTCATGCTTGATAGAAGTTGATTTCAAATATGAATATTCCCTCCATCTATCATCAATTTTTCTCCTTATATTGGATAAAATATAATTAATCAAATCCATCACTAATTTACCAATCATTTGCATCTTATCCTCTTTGACTACCTTCATCTACTCCTTTAATTCATTTATCTGTGTAATAAAAGCTTCTCTATATGATGGGAATAGTTATGTTGAGCTTTATGGAGTAGAAACTATTAGAACTATTGCACTTGTATATGCCAGTTGCAAACACCTCAATTAAATCAACTCTATAACTACCTTCATATATTGGTCTTATAACTTATCAAAATCAGCCTACAACTTCTTGGTTGTAACTTCACTAGATAAGGTTGTATTAACTACCAATGATGCATCTTGGGGAGTAAGAGTATCTACAACTCTCTTTATTATCAAATCCCCTTTCAACTCATGAATGCTATTGACCACCCTTTGCTTATTTTTGTTTGAATCCATAGCTCATATTTCTAAGGTCTCAAATTTAGGGCTAAACCATGACCTTGAGAATGCTTTCTCTTCTTTCTCTTCAGTAGAAAATACTTCTTGATGTTGCCTCATTATTGTGTCTAAATCAAGTGTAGTGGTGATATCTAAATCAATAATTATCAATAAACCACTATCCTACACTAATGTTCTTCCTACCTCAAGAGTCATTTTCCCCACATTTAATTCCACTTCATGCAATATTTTCTCAAAAAAATCATCCCATTTAGAGGGGTAGCCTTATCTTTGGCTTCATTGGCCTTCCCTTAGTATTCATCTCTTTTTATTCTCATGAAAAAATATTTGAACTCCTATTTCTTGATGAAATCATCATCTTCCATGAATTGCTAACAAGCTAGGTTTATGATATCACTTGTGTCATCACTAGAATCTTTTAGATTTACATCCATTCTATTGATATGCATGACGAGAATTAAAATTCTTGAAGGTGAATATATTGGTTCCATAACTTCTCGCTCTATAATACTTTCTACAATATCTTCATGCAAAATTCCCTTTCATCCACCCTCTAGGTCAATGACCTTTTATCTTTTTGTGAACTACTCAGATTAGATTCACTTTTTGTTCTGACATAGGGATTCACTAGAATAGCAAGATCTCTTACATATGTAGATCTATCTTCAACTATTGGGGATTTTTCAATCAATATCTCTGTAGTAGCAAGCATCTTTTGAATCTTGAGGATTGGATCATATTTATCTTTAAATACATTGCATAAGTAGTTATGGTTAATCTTAGTTCTCTTCTCATCTCCTCTCATGATACCTACCCACTTTATTCTTTTCTCAATCACATCCTTAGTTTTAAGGAAATTCCTTGTCTCATCCTCCTCGTGCAAGACCTTATGCACAAATGTATATATTTATGCTTGTTTAAACATGATTTATAAAACCTTTAGGATCAAAGATCCTTATGCCCTTGAGGCCCATTATGTTATACTATAGGATTGGGTAGATTTAATCCAATTCATCCTTATTGGTTTCCAAAAATTTAGAAAGCTTAAGGGAAGTAGGGAAGAAAGATCTCTTCTTTTGTCCTCTTAAATGATCTTCATTTGACTCATTTAAGTACCAAATAACCTCAAGATATTCTAGTATTTTTGGAATAAATTTTGAAAAAATGTGAGGGCTAACCATACAGCTATGTATTCTAAAATTAGTGGTGTTGGTATGTAGGAACCAATCACCCCAATTATGCACAATTCCCAAATCAAGAGTGTTCTTTATAAGCCTCAAGAAATACAATATCTCCTTTAGTATCGTGTCTTATTCTTCTCACAAACTATTCTTCAAAAACTAGACTTCTTGAATTCTTACAATTCCTATCCTAGATATAGTCCAACATTTGACTAGGAGAGGGACATTATTATCATCATCTTCCCTAGCTTCTAAAATTTTGTGCCATAATCCCCTTATTGCATGCAAAAACATGTGGCATAATAGATAATACCACTTGAATTCAATTTTTTTCTCATTGGCCTTGATAGCCACCATCTGTTTATGCATTTCTCTGTAATAAATGTGAAATAATAAAAATTACTATTCACTATGTGATCTTATATATTTGTTGCCATAAACATGACGTGAACTAGCATATTCAACTTGGCATTCTCATCAATCACTAGACATAAGGTGTGATAATTCTTGATGAAATAATCCTCAAAAGTTTCAAGACTAAAAGACTCCTTTTTATTTTGTGCAATTTTGATATACCCCTTTTTTCTAATCCATTCAATCTATGTTTTGGGATAGACATTATTTTGTATGCAACCTTATGCATTTCATACTTATCCTTAAAGGCATAAAAATTGATCATTTTGTTTGTACTTAGGTTCAAACTAAACACATTTGAGATGCAATCATTTGAAAAACTAATCATTTTTGCACCATTTCTTGCCAACACCTTCCTAGTGTGTGCATCATACCTTTTGGCCACAACTCTTATGAAATCAACATTGATGAAAACATTTGGACCATGATATTTTCCAAATCTAGATACTAGGCATTAGCAAGAGGTACCAATGTTCAAATAATGAACAACCAAGAATTGGTATATCTACATCTCTACATCCTCTAGCATTGTCACACAATCTATCTATTATTCCACTTGGGCCACACACATTTATAGGTCTCTTCAATTACCAAAGGAATTGCATAAGAAAGTCCTCATCAAAAGCTCATTTTGAGGTAGATGGTTGGCCAACTGAATGTTTCATTTTTTACATAAAAGTAGAGGTTATGGTTTTCTTCAGAGCTAGGCTTTTAAAACTATCCTCATTCCCCCCCTTCACATAATTTCAACTTATACAAGAATACACAATCTCAAATACAAATAGTGTATAAAATTTAATTAAATTAAAGCAAATAGTAGCCACTTAGATTTTTTTTGAGAAAACCCTAATTCTATTAAAACATTAGAGAGAGAACAATTCACTTGAAAATTTTGGATACAAATGAAAGTAGAGGTTGAGACGAATAATATGCAATATTTATTTGTCCCAATGACCTATAAATCGATCATTACTAGTCACTTCCACCATTATTTCTTGTGTGCTCAAGCAAAGTGACTTCAACTACCAATTCTAAATTTTTGAATGTAGACCATTGATTCCAGCTTGGCACAATATGATCAATGACTCTAATTGGTATAACTAGATTTTAAAATCCTTAATTTGCATTGAAAATTTGAAGCCAATCACAACACTCCAATTAAGACATAGAGTCTCCATGCTAGCCTACAACCAATTAGAAGTTGAATTGTTGGACTATTTTTTGGAGCTCACATGTGCACACTATGCCACCAAGTGTCATCCTTACATTAGCCCCACAACATACCATGGACTTATAAAAAATTAAACTCAAACAAACTAAGTCAATAGCTAGGGAATGGGGCATGTAAATGGACATTGTAAAAGGGCTTAAAGTTATAGCTTAAACTAACAATTGGGTATAACAAGTCATCAACAAAATATAACACAAAGGAGACTCAAAGCTTAAGGTGACTTCTAGGGTTTTAGGGATTTGACACTTAGAAAAAATTTAAGGCTATTCAAGTCCATAAGACCTTAAAAATTAGCAATATGTGATACTATTACCCAACATCCATAAAATTCTTTGCTTCCTTGGTGAAAGTATCCAGATTGGATTCTAATTTGAATAATTCATCAATTGAATTATTTAGCAAAGCTAAATTAGGCTTGCCACCAAAAGAAATAAATAAAGAAATGTATGGAATAATGTCTCTAAACTTATCCTTCCACACCTTTAGAGATTTGATGATTCCAAATTTATCCAATATGCTTGTCATAACTCACTATTCCATGGTTTCAAACATTTTCAATTATCCTTTTAATTATATATCTAGCCTTGATTGGAATGTTAAAATTTCTCCCAACAATTTAATTATTTCATTGACCTATGTAATTTACTCAAGAGCATCATTATCAAATTTGGTCATCTTAACAATCTCCATCATAGAAGATTCCCTTGGTATCTAGGTGCTCAAAGTGGGTTGTAAGCTTGCTTGCAATTGGATATGCTTAATATAAGCATGCTTCAAGTTGTTTTACCCACCTCAAGAAACTTCCAACCTATGCAATACATTTGATAGTTTGTGTCTAAGGAGGTCATCAATCATGTTTTTTTTATGTTTTCTTAGCTTCCTCCTTGGTAGCCCTTTCAACTTCTTTACATTTCTCCAATTTCTCTTGTAATTCTTTTATTTGCATAGAGAAAGACTCTTTATCTTGTTATCGAAAATATAAAGAGATTGTTGGGGTTGAAATCACTGGTATCTATTGTTCTTGAGGGAATGGAAGTAGTGACTGCACTTTATTGTAATCCATTAGCAAATTTTGATGGTCAACTTGCAACTTATCAAATCTAGCATGTAGTCTCTTTGTTGATGCGTCATTGAAAAGAGTTGTAGTAAAAACAAGATTTGTGTGATCGATTTTAAGTGCACAATAAATGTAGATTCAAAATTAAATCAAAACACACCAATGCAACATTATATTGAAGAAAACTAATTAAAAGATAAACAAACTCTTAAAACAGCAGTTTCTTCAATGACATCCCATTGTCCTCTATCTCCAATGTTTTTTGTTGATTCCAACTTGCTCTCAGATTGTGTGTTAGGCTCAACAAACGGTCTTCCTAGATAACGAGATTTAAGATGAATGCACACTATGCTAAGATATGATTATGTTGATGCATGATAATGCTAAAATGCTAATCGCCTGAATGCAACTAATCTCTAATGCCTATCTCTAATGTGTGTGTAACCAATGCTTGGATTTGTAGGGGTATTTATAGAGTTTTTGAAATATTCTGATTGCCTGATGTTATCAATGGTTGAGATCAAGGTTTTCAAGATGAACGGTGAGAGATTTTTGAAAGTTGAGAGAGAGATGGAAGGTTTCCTCCTACACAACTTTTCCCATTCAAAACTTAAGGAAAGTTTCCATTTGAGGAGTGAGTTGGAGATAAATCTCATAATTAAATAAATAAATTTATTTAATTACATGTGATGATGAATTTAGAAGTTTGCATAATTAAATAATTACTATTTAATTATGTGTGAGAGATGAAAATGGAAGGTAATTAAATATTTAAATTATGCATGGAGTGAGAAAAGGTGTTAAATTAAATGTTTGTAATATTTAATTTAACTATGAGATGAAGAAAGTGTTTGGAGGAATATTCCCTTATTAGAATTTAAAAATTCAAATTTAGAATAGTATGATAATTAATATAAATAAATTATAAAATTTATCTAATTTAATTAAAAGGAAGATGGAAGATGGTAATAATTAAATAAAGGTATTTATTTAATTAAGGTAGAAGAATTATAAAAGTGAATGATATAAATAAATAATTAAATTTATTTATATGTAGATGACTTTAGAAGATTAATTAAATAATTTATATTTAATTAATTAACAAGCTTGATTAACTATGACCATTTTTAGATGTATACATTTTTCCCCTCTTTGAAGTGATGTTGAAACGCATTGCTTCAAAGAAAATATTTTTTCCTTTGAAATTTGTTGTGTTTGATTTTTCCCCTGGTCAAAAAATTTTAACTGATATGCCCCTGTTATGAACCTGATATGTTTCTAATTGAGAAATGTGGTTGATATTGATGATTCCCCCTCAGGAGGTAAATCGTTGATGAAGAGAAAATTTTTGAGTTGATGATGAAATTATGATGATGAGAGGGATACAGTGATTTAGCTCTCAATAATTGATTAAAAGGTACCCTAGTTTGAAAATTAAGGTCAAAGTTTGGTCAATAGATAGATAAATTGTCTTGTCATCATGTTGATAGGGATAGAAATGATAGAAAATATAATGATTAATTGATAACTTTGCTTCCCGAAAATAGAAAACCAAAGAGTAGGTAGTTGATAACTTTGTTTCCATTGAATGAAAAACAAAGAGTAGATGGATTGATAGATTGTCTAATTTGCTAATAACTTTGTGTTTTTTTTTTAAAAGAGTAGATAGTTTGATATGACTTTTGATAAATATGCTTTCTACGATAGAAAAAAAATAGTAGATGATGTGATTCAAACATATTTGTATTCGTGACTGAAGTACAAATAGGAAAATGATTTGATTGTTGATAAATTTGCTTTCCTAAAAAAAAAAAAAAAATAGTAAATGATGATAGAGCAGATTGATTTGATATTCAGACAGATAGATTTAGCATTGATTTCATGATATGAGTCACTTAGATAGAGCACTTGATATGGTTCACTTGATATGGGTCACTTGATATGGTTCACTAATATGGGTCACTTGATATGGTTCACTGATATGGGTCACTTGATATGGGTCACTTGATATGGTTCACTAATATGGGTCACTGATAGATAGATATGGGTTGTGATTGCATGATGGGAGGTTGAGCATTATTGGATTAGATATGAGGAATTGTGTCCTCCTGAGCGCAGAGATCCTTACCCTCTGTCCCATAGTAGATCCAGGAGCAAATAATGGATTGTCTAGAAGGGTTCCAAGACCTCAATAGGATCCCTGACGTAGGTGGTAGTGGTAGGCCACTGGTCTCTAGACCAACTCCATCAGGGGGCTCCACTAGCCAGCCTTGATATGTTATGTTTATTGATATAGTATTATGGATGTATTTCACACGTGTAGATCATTTTTTGGAGCATGTACCTTGTGTTTTATCACATCTTGTGTATCTCTCTAGACTTTTCAGTTTCATTGGACATTGGACATTTTTATTTATTTTTTATGAGCAATGATATGCAACGATGAGTTTTGAGGATGTGCATTGTTTATGTGATGATGTGATGATGGTATGGATATGCATTGGTTTGTATATGTTATTAGATGAAGTTGTGATTCCTTTGATGATTTGATGCCTAACTTGTGATGTGGAATAGTCCATAATATGCTTATGATGATGATTTGTGATGCGTACTAATGATGTCATGCAGGTGGATAACTTATGATGTGATTATGAAAATATGAAATGGGATATATGATATGTTTATGAAAAATGTAATTTTTGCAAATGATGTGGAAATGTAATGTATCTACGGAATTTTTGTTTTTGGATTTTTGAAATGCAATAAATAATGATTATGTGATAAAAAAAATGAATGTTGTGTTTATGAAATGCATCATGAATAGGAAATGCTATAAAATGGTATGTGATATGTGTCAGATGTTATGCGAAAAATGACATGATATATAAATGATATGAAAATGATAGATGATTAAAGATATGAAATGAATGCAATGTGACAAATGATAAATGATATGAATAATGGGATGAACATGATTAATAAAAATGAGATGTATGATAAGATTATAAATGAAATGTAATGAAATGTAATGAAATGGATGGAGTGATAATGAAAATGGAATGAAATGATAAGTGAAATGAAATATGATAATGAAATGGTATTGAAGATGATAAATGGTATGCAACTATGCAAAATGAAAAGTAAGATGTTAAGGATATAAAGATGATAGATAATATGAAAATGGAAGTGATATGGAATACCTAATGGATAAATTAATGGTATGAAATGAAAAAGGATCTAAATGACATACAATAAAATGATATATAAAATGAAGATGATATAAAATGAGAATGATCAAGGGTACACAATGAAATTAGATGATATGAAAAATGATAAATGAAATGATAATGCATAATGATGGATAAATAAATGATATGAAAATGAATGATAAATGATAAACTCTATGATATGTATAGGACCTAGATGAAATGATAATGATTAATAAAATGATGATGAAGATGAAAGAAGAATAATGAAAAAAATGTTCAAATATCCTCCACAGATAGTCCAAAGCAACATGACAATCATTGATGTTTTTGTTCAGCCTTTAAAAACTCTGATACAAATCCAGTATGCAGATATGCACAATTATTTAAATGAAATGCAACTAAACCAAACCAATAGTTTGTTGAGCCTTTTTTTATCTTTCTTGAATCATCATAAAGCATTTTTTAAATATTGGAAGTATGTACAAGCATCAGAGGGGAAATTAGTACCAATGATAACCTAAGTACAACTTTCATAATTATTGATATAGCAAGTAAATACAAGCATCGAGGTATAATTGAACCGAGATTACCTGAGCATTTCTTGCATAAAAAGACAAAAATAAACCATTTTCTGATGCAAATTGGAACTATCATCAATGGTATGATTTGGAAATCGTCTCTCGCAACATATTTACACCAGATGGATAGTTAACCTCAAGACAGCAGACAAAGAAAAATCATCCTCTTTCCTTGCCACTCTAGTTCAGTACATCATCGAGTGTTCTCCAAAGGGATGATATTGAAAGTCAAACAACCATTGTTCAAAATATAATACTGATATTCCAAACATTATTCAAATTTTAGATCATCCAGCTATGTGTTATGATATGGTACTTGCTAAAAATTGTTGGGATATGGATTGATGATTGGATAGTTGTTCATGTGATTTGATTCTTTGTTGCATGTTTGGATTTTATGCCATTTGTAGACATGTAAAATATACCGATTGACATTGTGCAGCTGATCCCGACTACTAACATCACTTCGTCCTAAATCATCCCTCGGTCTTAATAAAATCCCCTTATCTGATTAAACTCATCAATATTCCTCTCTTAGTTAAATAAACTAGTTATTTAATTAAGTCTCTCTCTCTCTTATTAATTAAATCAATCAATCTAATCTAATTATCCCCATTTAATTAAATAATCAAATTTATTTGATTAAATCTCTAAAGTCTATCTATTAAATTAAATAAATTAAAACCTTATTTGATTTAATCTAACACCATATCTTTTAATTAAATAAATCAAAATCTTTATTTAATTAGTCTCTTATCATATTCCTCTCTTATTTGATTTAAATAAATCCATAAATTTGAGTAAAATAGGTCACATCATCTAATCTCTCATTAAATTAATTAACCTTGATTAATTTAATCTCTCATCATGCCCCATCCTCTAGATTTTGCAAGTTGCACATGAAAATAGATTTACTTCATTTATTAAATCTCTATTTTCCTCACAAGGCATCTTTTGGAATATTCTCCAAGTTTGAATTCAAAAATTTCAAGTGGACATGTACATCCAACAAGGCAATAACTCCATCTTACATGTCCTTTTCCTTGAGCCAAGTGGCATTTATTGCATTTTCCCTTCCCTCTTGCAATTCATTTCAACAATTTTGAAATTCAAAAATATGCATTTATTGGCACAATCCTCTAAACTTGCACATCCTCCATCCACTCATAGATTGAAAAGTGGCATCTTGCCATTGAATTAATGTTAGTCCCGCATTGCTCAAATTTGGAAATTCATCCATCTTGGAATTCTATAAATAAAAAGCTCATATCATCATTTGATCATCCACAATTTATGAAAAGTTACTATGCTCAAATATCTATCAAATTCCATCCATCAATCATGAATCTTAGCTAGGTTTTTTACAATTTTTTGGCTTGGAGATCTCATTCTTCATCAACAAAGTGGATCAAATCTCTTCAACACATCAAGTTTGCATCTTAGGAATTGGGAAAGGGCTAATTTTCACATCAAATTGGCACCAATTCCCCCATAGGATCTTGAGTTTGTACATTTAAATTAGGATTCAATCTATTTTTTTGTTTTCATTGTGTTCTTCATTGTTCATTTTCCTAATTTAAGTTTTATAAATGGATTTCAAGGGGAATCCTTGTTTGAGCTTGCAATGTCTTCTTTAACTCGTTTATTCTTGTTGTTTTGCAGGTGTTAGGATTGGGGTTCACACATTTGGTGCTAGAAGGAGGGCTGCATCTCATTCTTTATCATTTTTCTCACAAAATTATGTGTTTTTGCTTATACACAGAAAAATTCCCACGTTGAGAGCTCAACGTCATTGTTTTAGCACCGCTAACTCTTCAGCGTCGCTATATAGCATTGCTAGAAACCCAAACTATGACATTGGAGTCTTCCTGCCCAAAAAATTGAATTCCAAACTCTGTCGCTTGACCATTTTGACTCGTTGGACTTTTCAAAGAAATAAAATAGCGATGCTGGCAAAAAGTGTGACACAGTTGAGCTCATTGTCCTGACACAGAGTGACGTTGACTACTAAGTGGCACTGTAGAGCACCGCTGGTAAATCAAACTACAACGCAATCATGAGTTGCACTGCTGGCAGGGAGTAAAAAGTGGAAATTTAATTTTAGCACATGCTTTTGGTCATTAATGATCTTATCTTCTATTTTCTACTTTTTAATCTCTGTATTTTGTAGAATCTGACTAGTTTTCTCTCTTGTAGGTTGGAATCGAAAACGAAAGAAGGAGAAACATGATGATGGTATCTTACAAATTTAAAGTGTTTTTAAATACTTTAGTGTTTTTTTAACACTTTTTAAGGAATTGTTATCACTTCTTTCTTAGGACACTAATTTCGTTTGGGCTTTGAAAAGAATCTTTCAATTTTTTCTACAAAGGGTTTTAAATGAACATTAGGACTCAAATCTACTAAAGTTTGTTTTTAGGATTAAAAATTGAACAAAACAACTCTCATTTATCCTTTGGTGCTTTAAAAGGAACTCACAATTACTTTGTGGCCTTAAAATGAACAAGTACAACTTTGTCTTCGTGATGGCTTACTTAAACTATCATTGAAAAAGGATGTATGCGCTTCTCTCGCGCTTTATAGTGATCTTGAGAATCAAAAGGCCTTTTTTTGTGGTTTTAGGTTGAGATAAAGCAATCACCTCCACACTTCATTTTTGGGTTTAAAATTGAACAAAATCTTATGCGAGTGTGAATGAACTTATTGCATGTGTTCTCCCTTTGTTTCTAAAAAAAGGTCAATCGAACTATGAATATCTTTATTCACTTTTGTTTATTTTAGAGGGCTAGCCTTGGGGAAAAAATACTCGCCCAAGGGAACAACTCAACCGGTAACACTCTAAAGCCAAGAGTATTTCCAACTGGGATATAAATGTGGGTATTGGAATAAAAACCAGTATCATGCAGTTGGCTTTGACGAGATGGATCTAAAAAGGGACTCTTGTCATATGGGTCAATCTCCACGAATGGAAAGTATGAACTAAAACCCTTGTTTGTAGTAACCAACCATTCCATCCAACGAGTTTATCAAAGTGGTTCATTGGAACTTAGATTCCAAGAAGTTACTTGCCATGTCTGATCTTGGTTGAAGTATAGAGGTTAAGACTTCATTCTTAACATACCTTTATACTCTTTCCTTGGTTGCACATAAAATCATCTCTTCTACTACGAAGGGCATGAGGCAAGCCCACCAATAAAATTGTACCAATTGAGCTAGGATGTTATATTGCTTATGAGTCAAAACACTTTGCTTGTTTGAAAACATTTCAAAACAAACACTTAACATCCTCATCAAAATTTCAAACCCTTTAGGAGGCAAATACAACTAACCAAATTCATGTGCTATTGCTTTCCCTTGGGATTCACATCCTTAGAGGTTTCTAAACACTTGAACTTGCATCTCAATTTTCCTACTAAAGATCAACAATAGGTAACCCTTGCCTTGGATTCATCAAATTTCCACATAACATACTTTGTGGGATTTGAAGAAATTAGGACATTGGACATCTAGTTTGGAAACCTAATCAAAGAATTGTTTGAGGTAAAATAAATTCACTAATCAAGATGAAATCAATTGAACCCCACACATGTGCTTGTTTATCTATTATCTTATGGTCTTTTGAGAAAACATTGATCTTTTGGTTTGAAGGGAAAAGCATGTTCTTCAAAACCTTGGCCTTGTAAACAAATCCTTCTTAGGTTCATTTAGGATCAAAATCAAACACTTCATCCATTTCAAACATTTATCATCCCATCCCACAAGCAACTTTGTAGCTTTTGAAACATCATTATCTAGACTTGGGTACATCCTTAAACCAAATCAAAAATCACCTTGTTTAATTAGGAGTATGGGAATGCATCCTTTCTCATACCTCTAGTTAAATTAGCACACCTTTGAACAAGTTTATCCTAAAGATCACATCCAACATCTTAAGGTTTACAAGTTCATTATCCAATCAAAACCAATCAAAATCAAATCCTAAAGTTTAGCATTGATCAAAAGTTCCTAAGAAAAACAACACCCATATCGTTCACCCTTTTCATCCTTCATCTCATCATTGGTCCTAAACACCTTAGAGGTCACTTTTGCAACAAATTCAAAATACAAGAAGAACATGGAATATAAACTTGATCCATACATCATAAGCGATCTAAACCAACCAAATTATCAAAGCCTCACAATGCCAATTGATTTTCAAAACTCACATTTATACAATCCATACATGGGATCATTATCTCCTACAAACCTCAATGGTACAACAAATGTGAGTATTCCTAGTCAAAATTTTGGAAAACCTTTCCCGATTCCAAACCTACAAATCTATCAACCAAACACTCAATGCATGAGCCTTCAAACAAACAACATCATCCCATAAAATCCCTACATGCCAAATGTGAATGTACCAAGTACAACTTTACCAAACATGAACATTTTGAATCCAAACTTGGTAAAATTTGGGATGGAAATGTTTGCAAATCATACGAATGTTGATCAAAGTCTAAACAAGATGTTAATGACTCTGTGTATTAGTCCAAGTCAAGGTAACACCATGCAAAATCAAAGTTACCTAAATCAAGGCAATGTGATTCCCACAACCAAAAATGTTCAATTTCAACCTATCATACCAAATCTGAACACCATCCCAAATCAGAACGTTGTCCAAAATCAATTTTTCCATGATCCCATTCAAAAACCACAAGTATGCATCCCAAATCTGCTTCAACAAAAACCAAATCAACTATATCAAGGGAGTCAAGGTCGAAATCAAGATCAAATTTGGTGAAATCAAATTGCTACACTTACCAAAATAGTTGAGTCATTGTGCCAAGAGACATCTCCACCACCATTACCCATATCAACATCATTCCTTGGTTTAGGGCTTCCCCCTTTACCTAGCACCAATCACTCCATCCAAATCAATCCACCTAACAACAATCAATCCATCACATAAAATCCTTTGAATATACCATCGACATCGCACCAATAGATGGTATCTAATCAAATGACAACATCAATCCTGAAAAATCAAAATATGGTCTCCCAAGGACCTATCACCTTGGTCATTCTGACCATTTCTATCACCTCAATCACTCCAACCACCCCTATCACACCCATCATATCTCAAACCACTATGATCACTTCAAAAGTATCTCAACCACCCATCACTACATCCAATACAATTCTAAATCCACCACCACTACCACCAAAACCAAATGTAGCAAGACAATATAACATTGCGCTAAAAGCTCACCAGGCCTACCAAAAGGCCATCCAACAATATCTAGCCACGCAACAAGCAACACAAGCTCAAAAAGTGCAACAAGCCTCTCAATCTACCCAAAAAACACAAGCACAAACACGAAAAATGATAACTATTGGGGATAATGATGAACATTCAACCACTGGTGATAGCATTAACAATTTCCCCACCACAATTGTTGAAAGCAATGATCAAGATCTATCCATCAAAGAACACATTGAAGATGTTTCTATCTCGTCCGAAGATTAAATCAACATAGGTCAAGAGTCACTTTTTGATCATGATAAGAATCCTTCAACAATATTTGATAGTGATCCAATTCAAGAAATATCAACATCACTTGACCCTATGGTTGAAGATATTCACAATCTCTTTGCCACAATTGTTGAAAACAATTTTCAAGATCTCTCAATTAAGGAGCACATTGAAGATGTTTCTACCCCATCTGATGATCAACTTACCATACATCAAGAGCCACTTTTTAGTGATCTATTTCAAGGAGTGTTAGAATTATTTGATTCTATTGACATAATGCATGATCCATCGGCCAATGATCATATTGAAAATGTCTCTACATCGCCTTATGAGTTAGAGGACATATCTCAAAATTTTATTCCAAAGCATGATAAAAATATTTCACCAAAGTCTAGCAATGGTCCTTTCCAAGATATGTTGACATCCTTTGACCTCATGGTTACAAATACTGAAGGAACCCTGAACTTGACACTTGAAGATATTGAATCACTTACCATGTCTAATGATGACATCCAAGAACCCCTTATAAGCAATCCATCCTTTGAAACTGACCCATGTCAAGAACTTGATCCAAAGCATGTCGAAAGTAATTCTGAAATCATTCAAGATCAAGAATTTGTATACCCAAGTTACTACAATAATCTAATGGAAACTCTGCTATCTATACAAGATGCACATACTCCTCCATCTACCCATGAGATGATTTCTATGGATGGACACATAGATGATCTTCATTCAGAATAGGATTCTTTTACTCCTGACATTATTACACAAAAAGAGCAGGTTATTGATTTGTCAACATCAGGCTTAGACATATCCCAAATTTAGATTGAGGACATCATGTATGAAGATATCCAACATTATCCACTCAAGAAAACCAGTCAAACATAATAGGATATTTCAGAGTTAGTAGAGCATTCAATCAAAATAACATCATCTGCAATAGTCATTTATTAGATAATGCATTCTAAACAAGAGCTCTTAGAACAGGTGGAATCAAAGAATGAATTTACTACTACCACCATACTGGGGGCAACTTTATCTAGTGCAAACATCAACATAGGGAGCACGAAGAATCCTTATGATGAAACCAATGTCAATACTACAACTAGCCACATCATGAATCTTCATCCACCCATCACCCCATCCACGAATTGGGACCAACATCAAATGAAGGATGTGAATCAAATCACAAAGAAAGTTATCAAAGCAAAAGAAACTAAGAAGCATAATGGACAAATCAAATACACATGGATATCAAAGAATACAAAGAAAGATCATCCCTATCAAACTCTATCAGTCAAAGAAACTATGGGGAAAAATAAAAAAGGGAAAAGTATCCATCAAAGATGCCCACAAAAGCAAAATCAAGCTTTTCAAGCGATGTACAAAGTATATCAAGCATTTGGTCCTAATTCCACGTACACTTTCGTATCCACCCATCATTGCTCATCTTCCCAAGTTTGGAGAGTCAAAGGTTCCAAACTCCCAACCAATCCATCTCCTATCCCTAAACACACTCCATCCATGCCTCCACGCATGATATCCAATTCTCACATTGACCATGTATTGGCAACGACCCTTCATCATAAGGATTTCGAAGGCACTCTATCATGATGTGCACACAGGGACAAAGATTACTCGATATCGATAAAGCAAATCAGGAATCCCAAAAGTTGCATTCAAGTGCACATATCTTAGCAAAGCAACTTCTTCAGGCAGGATACCGATGGCACATTATGACAGAAGCATCTACATCGACACCACTAGGTGGGTCAACATGAATCTTTTAGAAAAAACCAAAAAAATCAAAAAATATGAAAATCCAAAAAAAATCAGAAAAAATATTGAAAACAATAAAGAGAAAAGAAAAAAAAATCATCCTCTAATAAAAATCGCATGGGCGGCGCTTTGGGCAAGACCATGATGAAAACCTAGCAAACAAGCGTCATGTGTAGAATCGAGAATCTACGTGTGCCTCTTCAGGTGAAAGCATCTCATCCCATCCATAATAAATCCATCATTTCATCCATCTCAGCCATAATAAATCCATTCATCCATAAACCATTGATCCAATCCATTTTCATCCATCTACATCGATCATCCAAGTTATCTTGATCTTGATGAAAGCTTGGGGCACACTTTACACTTGCTTATGGTAAACATCTTGACATGGCTCATTTTCATTGATCCTATCCTATCCAACATTATCTGACCCATGAAGCATTATCCAATGAGCATTCTTTATCTGAACACCTTATCTTATCGCAAGATAATCCTTGGCATCCTTTGTGTGCTTACCATATCCATCCATCTGTACACCTATCCAAGCATCCATCTAGGACATCCATACATTGCTAGACACTGGGGTAGATATTTACATCTCGCTTTGGGAATAAATCTTGATCTATATCCTCCAATTTATGTTGTGATCTGAACATTGGAAAATATGAAATCAAATTGGTCAAGCATCTATTATCCAGAAATCCAAATCACTAGCCCATGGCATATTTTGAAAAGAAGATGTTCCTTATCAGGCTTCATCTTTCATCAAACATCAATCCAAACAATCACTATCAATCGCATCTAACGTGTGTTTCAAACATCACACCAAATCATTCAAACAACTTTTGTTCCAAATCAAGCTTCATCAATCTTGATCGATCAAAATCCAATCAATCCATAATCTTGGGATATCCTTCCTGATCATTGTGTTTCTTAACACTATCCTTGCATTGTTGTGCATCCTCAATAATGTTATCATCATCAATCCTAATCAATCAATCCCTGCATTGTTGTTCATCCTAACAATGTTATCATCATCAATCTTGATCAATCAATCCTTGCATTGTTGTTCATCCTCAACAATGTTATCATCATCAATCCCGATCAATCAAATCCTTGCATTGTTGTGTATCCTCAAAAATGTTACCATCATCATCACCAATCCATCAATTCAATCAATCAACCTTAGCTTGGTCTTCAACAAAATCCCAAATAGAGCACTGATATCATCACACATATCCATATCCAAATCGTCAAAATCATGTGAAAATCCAAAACCATCAGAAAATCATCAAAATCCCAAAATAGGTCAAAAAGTTAGAAAAAGCCAAAAAAAAAGTTGTCTCATCGAACTACGTCGTCTTTGAGCTTGAACGTAGGCAAGATTGATCTTTGACCATCCCCCAAGACATTTAGGTCAGTCCTTTAGGAGTCTTTCATAATAAACTAACATCTCATCATGTATATCATCATTTGTAAATCAATTAAGTCGTCAGTCAAACTACGTGGTCTCTACGTGTATAGCGTAGGCAAGGCTAATCTATTAATCAACCCCCGAGGATCCTAGGATAGGTTTTTAGGTTAGTCTCTTAGTCAAAATCTCATAAAATCCCAAAACACTTGGAAAATTGAAAAATCAAAACATTTGCAAAATCTCAAAAATACCAAAAACAACCTCAAAACATCTCAAAAAGATCAAAAACATCCAAATATTTGAAAAAATCCATCTGTCTCATCTCGCTTGCACCCGCAATAACATCACTCATAATAAACAATTGTCACCCTCAATCTTTGGTAAGATAATCAGAAACAACTCTAGTAGGTTGAAAGTGAAAACTCAAACCATCAAGCCTTAGGTCTAAGTAAATACGTAAACAAGTTGGTCAACTCTTTGTATCAATAACTCATCATCCAATTGGTCCCATATCAATCATCGTTTAGAACACTCTGGATAAATGATATTATGTGCCGCCATCCACTAACATGTCCTAGGATGAATCCTTCCTACAATGGGCATTATTTTTTGGCAATAAATTTTGGTTCTTATCCTTAGAAAACATATTTCCTTTTGGTTAGCGGTATTGAAGAGCATCAGCTTGTTTGTTTACTTTGTCTTTATCTTTTGACTTATCTTATTGCGCTCATTCCAAGGACTTCTCGATGATATCTGAATAGAGGATTTAGAGAAATAGGAATGGGTCAATGATCATTATCTTTTTCTTGTTGTATTTGTTGGGTGTTCTTGTAATATAACCTTGGTGAATACTTGCTTTGTTAAGTATGTATGGAGGAGGTTTTGGGTAACTTGTTGAACATTGCATTGATAGGTTTACCTTTCCATGTTTTGGTCCAAGGTGTTTGAAACTTCTAAAGTGCATCCTAGCAAGGTTTTTGTATGTTAGGTGTGAACAAGGATACTCCTATCTGCTTGTCAATTCAGAGTCCATCACACTAGGTACAACGCCATCCTGGTTTTCTATACCTTGATGCATCGTACCACAAGTGTTATCAAAAATAAGGAAATTGGCCCTTTTAAAATCCTAATTCCTTAGCAAGTAATCATCATCATCATCATCATTTGCATTTTCATCATCTTGTGTCTTGTTGAAATGACTTCTTCTCTTCTTGCTCATCGCACTAACAAGGTACTATGACAGTTGTCCATCATCATCATCATCATTGATCCTGCATCCAAAAATCATTAGCATATTGCATCAACATATCATATAGGAAACACATGCATTGCATTTCCATCACCATATAAACATGTCATCATAAGCATTCTTTATAGATAAGCACGTCCATTTTATTGCATTTCATCCATTACATTGCATTACATCAATCCTCGCATAACATTCATTTGCATTTCATAACCATTTCACATTACCACCCATTGCATAATCATAAAAAATAGGTACATAAGCATCATTGATAGTCCATTGCATACATACTTGCATAACATCATAAAGTCATCTCACACATTAGGTTCATTTTGCATAAAACATTATCATATCATTGCATATAGTACATTACATGATCATTTAATATGTTTAGGATAATAATATTTGTTATTCTAAGCATCTCATCACATAACACATGACCATTGCACTAATCATCCATGTCATCTCATAAATAGCATCATAAATTATTCATTGCACAAATCATTCCACATAAGCATAAACATACAAAATTCACTATATACAAAGTGTACATCCATCCATAATCCGTTCATATATAAGCATAATTCACATAACATTTCACGTATATACCATATCATTTTACATATTACAATCCATATCACATATCACATCATCATTTGCATCAACATAAATAGATCATCATATAGAAAACATCATTGCACATCACTTAAATACATTTGCATATCATAGGTCGGCATAATATAGATTTGTTAGTCATAATAAATATATCATCAGAAATAAAAGCATCCATAAATGCATCATATAAACATCATTGCACAGCATGTAGAAATAAAATCATCCATACACACATAAATAAGTGGCACCACATCACGTCATATCAAAATCATCATCAGCTCATATATATCATCAATAATGTAATTGTCATAGTACAAAATAAATTGGATCATTGTATGCCAATCAATACAAAAGGCCCATCGGGCTATCAAAAAGGAGCCCATAAGACACAAAAGGTATTGTATCATCTTGATCAAGGTTTGTCCCCATGTATGTTGCCCTCGCCCCTCTCACTGTGACCCTTTGTTGGTCGGTAGCTGGTCTACTACAAGTACTCTAGGACTTGTCCTCCTCTAGGTACGGCCTCATGATAATGCCTCTGATAGTACTCAGCCTCTCGGACGGCATCTCTATAAGACCAAACAGACACTATACCCTAGGAGGAAGAGGTTTCCATGCTCTCTAGTTGTTGTCTCCTGCCTAGTTATGTGGTTGCCTATAGCTTTGCGGCCTGTCTCTATTGAATGGCTTGATCTCTCTTAGCCCTCATCTTCTTTCTCTCAATTGTCACGGCCTAGACCTGTGCCTGCAACTGTACAATCAACACATCCTGAGGATCCACCTATCCTTCTGGATGCACTGGTGGTTGTACCTGAGGCTGATCCTCAACCCGTGGTGGTACACCTTTTGGCACTTGTCGTTGATCTAGCATCGATACATCTCCCTGCCCTAGCTAAACTAGAGGCACAATCGGCTGCTCCTGTCGAGCATCAGCCCTCCATCCTCGTCCTCCTCCTCTGCCTCTCACTCTCTGCTGATCTAGGACTACACCTAGAATAGTCAATCAAAGTGGAGGTCAGAACCAATCCCTATAGGCCTGTGTCATACCTAGATCTGCAGGCCCCTAATCATAAGCCCATGACTGAGCTACCAACTGCCTAAATTTGTCGATGGCCTTTGAAGCAGGAATATACTACCCCCATGAAACATGTGCCATGGTGTGAGCAAAATGACTACATAGTCATCATCGGGATGATCCTAGGGCTTACCAAACTAATGTTGCACACGCCCGAGAAATTACCTCTCAATCATCGTGTGCTCCCACCCTTGCATGAACCGGTCCTGGTGGGAAAAGAATAATTGATCAACATCATCGGCCCATCTAGTCTGACCAAGGTACGGTCACCATGTAAAAACCTGCATCTCGTCGAGGACCCTCCTCCAGTACGGGATCTCATGCTCACCTGTGTGTGTGGACACACCGCCTCTGTAGTGCCACATGAGGGGATCGCCTGGCATCATCAAAAGAGTAACAACTTGTGGTCAGAGCACAACAATGTATTCCCATTCCCAAACGTGAAGAAGAGTCACCCCTACTCTGAGTGTTCTACCATCCATGTATACGTACTCATACAGGTCCCTATAAAGAAAAACAAGAAGCACCAACCCCCAAGAAAAGTAGACTAGCCTGTCTCGAACCATACACTCCTAGCAATATCCCCAGCCAAGACTAAAGTATCGGCCTTATCTGTTAGGGGCAACAAGACCTGAAATGACCGCTACAAAAACTAAGCGGAAGGGAGGTTTCAAAACCCTATGTCCCTCGAGCTCGATCTTCCCCTCACAAAAAATGATGTCCTCTATGGCGAGGACTCTGTGGCAGGCATCGCGCCCCTTGTCCAATTCAAAAATCACTCGCCGAATGTGAATCAACAATCTCAAAATACACCAAACATCCTCTAGGGTGATGGTGGCCTCGCCAGTGGGAAGATGAAATGAAGAGGTCTCGCTATGCCATCTCTCGGTCAGCGCTGACAGCATCCCTAAATGAGTGTGAATGGGCATTGCATAAGCAATATACCATAACCCTATGATCTGGAGTCGATCCTAATCCCTGTTGCTCAGGTCCTGCAAATAGTCAAACAAGTCCTGCGATTTGTGCTCTTGGGATTAGAGCTCCCTTGCCACGTCCTTTATCTAGGAAGGTCACCATGTTAAAAATTTTGAAAAATTCTTCATCGGGCATTCAAAAAACTTCTCCAGTGATGCAACCCATGAAGGCATCGCAATTTGATTTCTAATCAAACTTTGACGCTAGGGCATAAAAGACCAAAATGGCACCGTTGTGGTGCACTTTAGCAAACAAAGGACCGTTGTGTCGCACTTTTCAAACCACCTCGCCGGCCCCAAGCTCAACGTCAGATTTTTCAAACTCCAAACTACACCACTGCGGTGCTATTTGGCACGAAGCAGCCCAGTTTGATTTTTGAGCGGCACTATATAGCATCGATGCAGAAAGACTAACTTTAAAAGCATTTAATGAAGGCTAGAAATGAAAAATGAAACTCAAGTGAGGGTCACTTACCGGTGCCCCGATACTAGGTGGCCACTAGTACGTCCAAACTCAATCAGAAATTTGTAGGGGAAGTTGTTGCGCCATATCATCATGAGGTTAGAGCTCAAATCTCAAGGTTGTGAATGGATTTGTGTGAAAATGACTTGAAAGTGACCCATTGGGCCCCTTTTAAGCTTGAAAATTAGGGTTTTTTCACCCTGATTGGTTGTCCTGCTAGGGTTTTGGCCCCTCGAACCTGTTTCTGTCCAATTGAGGTCTGTTTTACATCGTTTTATTGCATTTAGACACTTTTTTGGCCTCTTGGAGCCTCTTCGGACCCATCGGGCACCTTGTCCTCTTTTTTCGCAAGATCACCCAAAAATCAAAAAAATTGTCCAATCTCTCGAGGGGGCAATATAATGGCACGTTTTCTCTTGCCAGGCAGCAGTGGGGAAAGATTTTAAATAACGATAATTTGTGGCTTTGATCGAGATTGTTTACTCTTTGAACCAATGCAACAAGTGCATCGCTTCAAACAGGGGCAAAATGTAGACACGTAAAATATATCGATTAACATCGTGTAGCTGATTCCTACTACTAACATCACTTTGTCCTAAATCATCCCTCGGTCTAACCGTTTAATGAAATCCCCTTATCTGATTAAACTCATCAATATTCCTCTCTTAATTAAATAAACCAGTTATTTAATTAAGTCTCTCTCTCTCTTGTTAATTAAATCAATCAATCTAATCTAATTATCCCTGTTTAATTAAATAATCAATTTTATTTGATTAAATCTCTAAAGTCTATCTATTAAATTAAATCCTTATTTGATTTAATCTAACACCATCTCTTTTAATTAAATAAATCAAAATCTTTATTTAATTAGTCTCTTATCATATTCCTCTCTTATTTGATTTAAATAAATCCACAAATTTGAGTCAAATAGGTCACATCATCTAATCTCTCATTAAATTAATTAACCTTTGATTAATTTAATCTCTCATCATGTCCCATCCTCTATATTTTGCAAGTTGCACATGAAAATAGATTTAATTCATTTATTAAATCTCTATTTTTCTCACAAGGCATCTTTTGGAATATTCTCCAAGTTTGAATTCAAAAATTCCAAGTGGACGTGTACATCCAACAAGGCAATAACTCCATCTTACATGTCCTTTTCCTTGAGCCAAGTGGCATTTATTGCATTTTCCCTTCCCTCTTGTAAGTCATTTCAACAAATTTGAAATTCAAAAATATGCATTTATTGGCACAATCCTCTAAACTTGTACATCCTCCATCCACTCATAGATTGACAAGTGGCATCTTGCCATTGGATGAATGTTAGTCCCACATTGCTCAAATTTGGAAATTCATCCATCTTGGCATTTTATAAATAAAGATCTCATATCCTCATTTGATCATCCACAATTTATGCAAAGTTACCATGTTCAAATATCTATCAAATTCCATCCTTAAATCTTAGCTAGGTTTTTTGCATATTTTTGGCTTGGAGCTCTCATTCTTCATCAACAAAGTGGATCAAATCTCTTCAACACATCAAACTTGCATCTTATGAATTGGGAAAGGGCCAATTTTCACATCAAATTGGCATCAATTCCCCCATGGGATCATGAGTTTTCACATTTAAATTAGGATTCAATCTATTTTGTTGTTTTCATTGTGTTCTTCATTGTTCATTTTCCTATTATGAGTTTTGTAAATGGATTTCATGGGGAATCCTTGTTTTAGCTTGAAATCTCTTGTTTAACTCATTTATTCTTGTTGTTTTGCAGGTGCTAGGATTGGGGTTCACACACCATTGTCTAGTTGTTTCAGTAAACTCTTAAAATTGATGGCCCCTAGTATGTCAACGTTTTCCCCCAAGATTGGCACAACTTACTAAAATAAATATGTACAATAATCAAGCCATGGTAAGACGTTATCGCTCTAGGAAAATAATGGCAGTATGATGTTGTTATGGCCCTAAGATGATGGTGAAAAGATGCATGAAATGAAGGCTGAGAAGCTAAGTGTTGAACATGAACTAATAGATGGAGAGCTACAAATAGCATTTGTTTGCCAAATTTTCACTATCTATTTTTATTACATTTTCTAATTTCTTTTTTATTTTTTTGTATTTTTCTTGTCAATAGATTGCCTGTTGCCAAGTTTTCACCCTATGACGATTTTATTTTTATTTTTTTGATATTTTTGAATTTCTTTAGGATTTTTTTTATTTTTTGTATTTCTTCACGACTTTCTATGTTTTTTGTATTTTTTAAGGAATTTTTCTTCTTTTTTTTGCATTTCTTCAAGACTTTTTTTGTGCACTCCAAATCTAGATATAGAATTGATAAATGTCAGATCCATAGACTACCTTGATGATGTCACTCTCCTGTGTGGATGATTGTGTTGGATGAAAGCACCTAATTGGAATGAGGAGTACGAGTGGCAAGTATGAAGGATGATAGATGTAGAAAATGGAAGAGGCTAGGATAGGATCCCTAATGTGCATACTACATGGGCCACCAGGCATTAGTCAAAAAGGATCTTGAGCAACTAATGAGTTATAGTACATGAAGGGGTCGTCATCAAAGACACATCGAAAGACATCACCAATGGAGGTGTAATGATATGATGGGTATGTCAACATGGATGGGTGGAAAGGACTATACGGTATGAGTGATAATGAGGTGGATGAAGACCTTTGATCAACAAAGTATTTCTTTGATTTTCTTTCTTAATAGATGCCCCCAATGATTTTTTAGGGACAGGTATGTTTGGAAATTGACTTTTGCTTGCTTTTATTTTTTATTTGTTCTATAGCTTTTGATTTTGGCTAGTGGACTTGTATGGATCTTTCTTTGTTTTTGATTTGTCCAATAGCTTTTTATATTGGCTAAGGGACTTTTCTTGATCTTTCTTTCCTTGCAAGCTTTCTTTTGATTTTAGATCTCCCTTTGAAAAAGGCAATTTGACCTTTGATTCTTGAATTACCTCCTTTATATTTTCTTTGAATGATACTTGTTGATCTATTTCTATAAGGTGGATGGATGTAGGTGAGATGGAAGGATTAGTGATGTCATCAATGGAGTCTTTGAGACTATCCTTTTCGGTAGGACTAACATCAAAGGAAGCTTGCACATCCTTAGCAACTTGGAAAGATGGATTTGTAGAGGCCACAATAGGATATTCATATCCTAGTCCAGGGCAAGTGGAATGGAAGGATGATGGTTGGATATCCTCAGCGGGATCATGATCAAAGAGTGGGTTATCATAGAAGTTTTGATCAACTAGTGGATTATCAGTGATATGAAAAGTTGAGTGGTAGTAGATATGGAACAGGTAGGTGTATCATCAAGATCCCAATTGGTTTCAATCTCAGCACAGTCATCTTTTAGTATTCCTTTTGTAGTTGTCTCAACATCATTATTAGAACTCTGACCCTTCTCAACAACAGTAGCAGTATCTTTTACTAGCAAATTGTCCAAACGGTATTCTCCATTTCCCAAATCATGGATTTGGACCTTAGAATTTGATATTCCAATGGATGAAGTGGATGTTTTTGAAGATTCAGGATCAACACATGCTTGAGTATGTAGTGCTTCACTTTTGGTAGGAATGGTGATTTTAGCTTTAGGATTGAGATTATGACAAGGTATGGAAGGATTAAGATCTCCTTGTATGGTGATTTCAACTCCATCATGAGGGAATTTCAAGCATTGATGGTATGTAGAGGACACTGCTTGCATTTCATGTATCCAAGGTCTTCCAAGGAGAATATTATAAGGCAGCGGGAGATCAAGGACTTGGCAAACCACATCCTTCACCACAGGGCCAACTCAGATTGGTAAAATAACTAATCCTTCAAATGATCATTCCTCTTGATCATATGCCTTCATGGTACTCTTGTTACTGGAATCAATTTCTTCTTTTGGATATCCCATTGCATGTATAAACTTAAAAGAGAAAATATTTAAACCAGCTCCTCCATCTATTAGAACATGTTTGACCAGAAATTTATGGATCAAAACCTCAATATGAAGTGGAGCATTATGAAAATGGGTGAGTGATGCATCATTTTTTTCAGTAAATGATAGGAAATGAGGTGTGGTGGAGTGTCCCACCACAACTTGGGATTGACAAACTTTCAAATTAGTTAGTACAATGTCTTGTTTATCATGAATTTGATTGTAAACTATAGAAATGTTAAAAATGGTAGTCTCATAGACATAGTTTACACTCTTTCCTTTGTTGTTTGATGAAGAAGATTCCCCTTTTTCATAGTTTGGAAGACGGTCTTTAAATGCTTGATGATCTTCATTTGTTTGTTGGTGTCCTTCTATTGTGATGGTGCCATTTTCTATCAAATTTTGGACTACATTCTTCAAGGCTTGACAATTATTTGTTCTATGTCCCTTTCACCTATGATAATCACAATAGTATGTATCATTCCATGATGGAGGCTTCACACTAGGTTCAAAATTTTGTTGAGGTGGTAAGGTGATAACGTTCTTTACCATCAACTATTTAAAGGCAGATTCTAGAGATTGACCCAGTGGAGTAAAAGTTCTTCTATTGGAGAAGAATGAAGATCATTGCAGATTTGTGTTCGAGGTATTTCCTAAGGTATTGTTGTTGTTTCCATGGTAACCTTGATTGTTGGAATTCCCTTGATTTGGAATAGAATCTTGATTCATGTTGTCCCTCGGAGGAGGATTGTTTCCTTGATTTGTGACCGAATTGATGTTGTTATAGTTATTATAGGGAGAGGCACTTGGAGTACTAAGAACAAATAGCTTAGTCGAGACATGATTTGCAACTAAAACACCATAATTCACCATTTTTTTTTGCGAGTCTTCATTGTTGTTGTGGTGATTTGAAGAGCTAGGATTTTCCTTATCAAGTTTTATTATCCCTCTCTAGATTAAGGCACCTTCAATGGTGATGGCATTTTCAATCAATTTCTGAAAAGAGGGAAGACAATGAAGATTAATAAGATAGCTCATTTTTAGATCTAAGTTGTTTATGAAAATGGTGATCTTTTCCTTTTTAGGAACATGACGTGGCTATCTAGCAAACAATCTTCTCCATCTCTAAAGAAATGTAATGAATGGTTCACCAGGTTTCTGTTTAGCCTTGCAAAGATCAATCATGGTTATTTGATGTTGTATGTTGTAGGAATATTATGATATGAACTCATTAATTAATTCCTCAAATGTCTTGACAAGCGGTGTGATTTTTGATAGCCATTTCATAGATTGGCCTCCAAGACTCCTAGGAAACAAATGCATCAAGTATTTATCCTCATGGGAAAACTCTAAAGTCATATTTTGGAAGTCTCTAATATGATCGATTGGATCCTATTTCCCATTATAACGATCAAACTTTGGAACTTCACAATGTTTAGGAAATGGGATCATGTTAGGACTACAATCAAAAGGGTAAGGACAAATATCATCAATAGCATATTTCTTCATTGTGGTTCCCCCTTGCATGTCTTTAATTTTTCCTTGTAGAGCTTTAATCTGTTGAGACAAGGCACTAAGATCAGACAATGGTGTTTCATCAAGACTTATCTTTTAAGTTCTTAGTATCAAAATCATGAGGCAATTTAGCTCCTTTGTTAGCCAAATACAGGAAATATTTCTCTTTGTTGCGCTCTAAAATATTTTCTAAGGCTTTCTAAAATTTGGGATCTTGCTCAGCCTCTCTAAGGTGATGCTCTTCATCTCGTTCAGCATCACTATCTATAGGAGTTTTTCTCACATCCCTGTATTTGTTGTAAGGAAATGGATTTTCTTCTCTGTTATCCATGTTGTTGAAAAGGGGATTACTACTCTCACTTTCTTTAGTTTTTTGGGTATGATCTTCTTGTTGAATATCCTATTTTAGCTTATTGTATTGAGATCTTGTAAAAATAGGCATATGATTTTGAAATGTTCTTCTAAACTTAGATCACAGTTTGATAAGTGTGATAATGATGATGTTTTGATCCGATAAGATGAAAATCTTAAATACTAATAACAGTTATTTATTTTCTAAAGCATGATTATTTTAATTAATAACTTTGATGTTGGACACAAGGGAGAAACATTTATTTATCCACAATCAAATTTATGCCTTTTTTACTAAGACATAAGTTTATTAAAATATTTTTAAAGTATCACTTAGATTCGTCATCAATATATATCCACTTCCCAACCACCAATAAACTTACAAAAAATAACTATATAAATTAAACATAGGAATTAGATAATTTCATACAAATAATTAAATTAATAAAGAATAGAAATTAGATAATCCCTCTACCACGATAACAAGTATACATATGACTCTAGGATCCACGATCATTTGGTTTGGATTAATTCTTACATGGTCATACAAGACACATCTCATGGCTTGACTTTAAGCAATATAGTAAAAATGGTCAAACACAACACATTTACCCAAACCAATTATGTCCAATTTAATCACTATTAGGGATAACATGTGCCTACACACTCAAGAAAAACATTAATCATACTTATCCAATATAAAATAGTTGAACCATAGCATAATTATCCATCAATAATATAGTATCAAAATATACATGATATGTTGGAAATCAAGCAACCACTAGCATGATTCAAGATTAAAAATGCAAGATACATAAACATGATGTTAAACACACTAAGCACAAATAATTATGTGTGTGTGTATATAAGTAGTAAAATTGACACACACTTGAGTCCAACATGTACATTTGCATAAATAATCCATGTGTAAAACAAATAGACCTTGATGACAATCCACAAGAACATCATTGACAAGTACAGTATAACACTAAAATACAAAATGGGGCTAGAATATGCATATCCATATAAGTGAATTCAATCACGTGATCCATACACCTTGATGGTAATAAAAATAACATCATCAATAGTGCAATAAAGTATTAAAAGATAAATAGATCAAAAGAATGAAGCACGAACACTTGGGCCTTACAACCCCCCTCCTCTAGAACTAGGATTACTCATGAAAGATTATAGAAAGATGAGGATAAAGAACCCACAATAGTGTACCATCCTCCCAAGTCATCGTTGTTTTATCAAGAGAATCCCACTGGACCCTTACTTGGTCAATATCTCATCCTTGAAGGTTCAACCTCTAATGTTGTAAAATATAGATGGGCTCCAAATAATGTCGTCCACCCTCCTCGATGTGTAAATTAGGATCCCAATCAATAACATGGATCATCTTGAACATATTGCCTCAACACAAAAGCATGAAACACATAGTGGATGTGCAAGATTCAAAGTCACAAGGAAATCTAGTAAGCAACTAGATTAATTCTATCAAGGATATCAAAAGGTTCTACAAAGTGCGGTGTAATTTTAAAACCTTTCCCATAATACATTAGGTTCTTATGCAATCTCACTCTCAAGAACATGTGATCACCAACCAATAAGTGTCAATCTAATATATTAACATCCACATACTTCTTTTGTGCATCCTAAGAAATTTTTTTGAGTGTTCTCCAATTCAAACCTATTGCTCCATATTATAGAGCATCTCTTCCATAAGGGCCACACAATCTTCAATCCTCAATAGTACCATGCCCAATGAACCATGGTACTCATTAATATACATGAAATCAACCAAAGACATACAATACTCCCAATTAGGCTATTGGTCCATAACATACATATGAAGCATATCCTCAAGAACCTAATTCACCCTCTTAATTTTCCCATCAATCTTCAGGTGATCAAATGAGATAAAATGAGTTGAGTGCCCAACACATGATATAAATAAGTCTATGATGAATAGGTGAACATGGGATCATGATTTGAGATGATCTAATGAGGCACTTCATAAAAGTGAACAAAATCCTCTAGGTAAGTGGTTAGTTCATAAGAATCTAATCCAATAGGCAAAGAAACACTTGTAAAGGAAATATTGCATAATAATGATGTAACTGAGGTAAGGTGTGTGGAAACTTCCAACTAAACTTGTGAAATATCAAAAATTCATTGGTTGGGTTTAGATATGCTCAAGACATAGAAATAATTGATTCTACTTTATAAACCATCGAGTGTGAAAAATATTAATTAAATAGGTTCACTTAACACTAGTTAGAGCAGTTCACTTGAGTGTCAATTTCCAGTAGATAAAGACTTTTTGTGGTACTTTCAAACTAAATTGGCCCTATAGGAAAATTTTAGTGAATAGGGTTTAGACTAGTTGGAAGGACAAAACTCGAAAGTGAATATCTTCTTTGTCAAGTAATGAATTTTGAGGAAATTTAAAAGGGATGAGAGCTTGATTTTTTATGCTCTTTCCAACCATTATGAGACTTTGGCCATTTGAAACAACCAATTTTTGGAACTTGATTGGCCTTGGGGAAATTGAGGACACTACAAGGAAAACCTAAACCTAAGAAAAAGCAAGGGGGTCCACATTTTATAAAAGATAAATGGTGCATGCTAAGAAGAAGCACAACAATAGAAAACATATTAAATCCTTAGAAAAATAATATATGGAGTTTTCAAACTAGTGAATTAATGAATACAATTTGGTTGCATAGTCACCCATGAATGACTCTAATATAAAATACAACAATCCTATATATATCAGCTATTTTTTAACCAACTTTAACTAGAGATTGGTCCTTGCTTTCTAGTATTGTATTGATAATTTAACTATTCCTATGTTTATTGGCTGATAATTTTTGTTAGAGTAACCATGTATTAGCTAATAATTAATCAATCTTTAATTGATTATTAGGCTAATTTCACTTCATACACTTAAGCTAAACTTAGGAGTTTTTTTTTATGTTAGTAGAGTGAGCTATAATTATATCATTTTATCTCATCACATGTGATGTTGACACTTGACATGGTATAATCCATTTCTCATTTAGGGTTTACTCTTATAAGCACTCTCCTTCATTGTATTATTACTCTTAAGGTTCATCATTACTCTTGAGGTCCATTCTGTAAGTTATTTCTTGTTGAGGAAATTAAAAAAAAATTGAAACTCTCATGCATGGAAGGTGTTTTTGTTTGTTGTTTGATCCTACGTCTTATGTGTTTTTCATAAATCTAACATTGTATAAGAGCATGGATTCAATAAACCCCTTTTACAAGGTGTGCACCCTTAGTCTCCTTATGTTGTGAAGTGCAACGCTTTGGTTTGTGACATGGCTTAACCACCTCCTGTGCATTCATTGACTCTAGCAGTTGTGTCAGGGATTAACAGGTCAATCTTTTGGTGTAACGACAACCATCTATGCAACAATTGGTATTAAAGTTAGGGTCACAATTTTGAACCCCTCCTTTGCATTGGGAGGATTGTTGCAAGGTGTGTGCCCTTGGTCTCCTTGTGTTGTGCAGCGCAACGCTTGGGTTCGTGACATGGCTTAACCACCTCCTATGGATTCATTAACTTGGCGGTTGTATCGGGCATTAATAGGTCAATCGTTTGGTGTAATGGCAACTGTCTGTGCAATGACCCCTTATTAGATTTTTAGGGTTTTCTTCAACTAGGGTTAGAGGGTCTTTAAATATGGTATCTTCATATTTTTTTGTAGGATTTTGGCTTGAGCATTTTTGGTTTGTTTTGGAGCCAAAAGGATCTCACAATTGTGTCCTTGAGGTCAAATAGATAGATTTTGACTATAAATTTACCCTATTTTATCGACAAGAGCTTCTGAGGCAAAAAGAATTGTACGGGGGCATGTGTTGACCTTGTACAACCATACATACAATAATTTTAAGAAAATTAAATAAAAAATAGTTTTTAAAATTATTTTTTAGGTTTTTTTAAATTTTAAAAAAAGGTTTATTATGCCTGCGTAGGGTACTAGGGAAAGTACCTTGCACAAGGTACCTACCCAACCAAAGGGTTAGGTGGGCACCCAAGCCATCATTGATCGACACTTTGTGCTATCGATAACCCCCTTTGTAATTTCCCAATGACCTTTGGTCTATCGATTGACAACAAACTACCATCTAGATAAATTTATTGGCAATGCCTTTCTATAACTCAAACACCATATAAATATTTCCTGATGCTCAAGTTCCACTTTCTTGGTTACAATTTTTTGACTTTTTCGATGATGATAGGCATGCACAATTGAAGGAATATTCTAGTGATTCTTTGGCATATTCCATTCACCTATTTTTTGTAGGAGATGATATTTTTTAGAAAAAGAGAATATTTCTCAAAATATTTTGCTAATGTCATGTTGATGTCAATAGTATGGCCATAGAAAAGGCCCCCTCCAATCCGCCTTTGTGCCCTAAAGGATTTTTTTTTTCTTTTGGCCATAACTTGGGCATACGATATTGAAATTGGGAAAATTAATATCGTCAAAATTTTGATTCTACATAATTTGCAGTGGTGTGGGTCTCATCAGTGCCATTGTTTTCTACTAGTGCATTCTATAATTTGTCATAGTCAAAAGTTTTGTTTTCACTCCCGAGCTCACAAATTTTGACCAATTTATTTATTTTTCATGATTATAGTGGCATTCGAAAGGTCTTTTAGATATCTTCACAACTATCCATGCAATTTTTCTAAGTTTTCCTCTAGGTACATTTTATTTATTTTTTTGTTCACATTATAGTGAATTATTTGGATGTTTTGGCTCCTCAAAAATTTATGTTTGCATGAGATGACTTTTTTAAAGCTATTCTACTTGTATTTCTATTATATTGTCCTATTTTAGCATTGTATACATGTTTTGTAAGCATTTTCTCTTTTGTAGATGCATTGAGATAAAGTGCCACTGTTGTACTTGCTTTAGGGGGATTTTGCACATCTTGTTGTGTCTTTTATACTTGCACTATGTTATAGAGTGTCATGGGAGTGTTGTGTAGGCCTTTTTTTTTCATCACACCTTTGTCAAGTGAGTGTTATTTCTATGACAACATCGAATCCTAATGATTCTTGTCTCATGTGTGTTTGTACACTTTTTTTCAATTGTAGGTACTTATATGCACACGTTCATATATTCTTTGTTCTCCTTCATGCATTTCTTGGTGATACATGATTTCAATGGAACTATCATGGATCTCCCTTGTTCATATTATGGATGGGATTCTATTTTTGGTATTAATGCTTCCTTGGTTTTATTTTGAAGTGAGCTATGTATTTAGTTTTTGTTCCTATGTACTAAGTAGATGTTGTGGCTAGTTACCCATGCATTTTAGTGAGATGGAGTATTTATCATATGGAAATTCTTGCATTCCTATTTTTGGAGGTGACCTTCTAGATTTTCAATTGATCAATGTTCTTCAAACTATTAGTACTTGCAATTTTGACTTGCATCTCACATGGTTGAGTAGTTTCATTGAGGTCACTTATGTAGATTCATGTGCTATTTGTATCTTCAAATACCAAATGTTTTCCTTTTCTTATCATCTAATACTTTTTCATGTAGTTTCAATGGGGACATTCATGTAGATTATTGTCTTCTTGATAATAATCATCATTTTTTTTAAGGAGGTTCTTCATTTCAACACTATAGTCGTCATCATTTTATAGTTGTCTACAACTTATTTGTGCTTGAATGATGTTCTTCATGTTCCTATTCTTTTTGGGACACTATTTTGGAGACTTCTTAGCCCTTCATTTTCCTTCCTCTCTTTTGGAGAGGTTTTTTTCCCATGAGGTTTTCTCCTTTTCTCGAGTTGTAAGAGATTAGATTGTTTATACATAGGTACCTAATCACCAGGCCTTGTTTCTTGGGACCCATTCATGTATTATTTGTTTTTTATGCTTTGGGTCTATAGAGTTTTTAGCTACTCCCTAAGTTAAATTTAAAGGGGATGTTAGAGTATTCAGCTAATAATTAATTAATCTTTAATTGATTATTACACTAATTTCACTTCATGCATTTGAGCTAAAATTAGAGTATTTTTTCTATTGGTAGAGAGAGATATAATTAGATCATTATGTGTCATCACATGTGATGTTGACACTTTTCATGATCTAATCACTTTCTCATTTAGAGTTTTCTCTTATAAGAACTCTCTTCATTTAATTATTTATCTTGAGGTTCATTCTATAAGTTATTTCTTATTGAGAAAATATAAAATATTTGTTTACAACTCTAGTGTGTGGAAGGTGTTCTAGTTTGTTGTTTGGTCCCATGTCTTTTGTGCTTTACACAAATCTAACAATTACTACAAGTTCATATGAACCAAAACATATGATTAGAGTAATTATTTAGAGTATAATATATTATTTTACTATTATTTATTTTATTTACAAAATTAAATAGTTCTAACATTATTCAAGGGATATAATAAATAAGGTTTGGTTGTAATGGAGGATCTCTTGTCTATTTAATTTTTTACTTTCATCTAAATGATTTTCCAAATTCAAAAGCTTCAAAATTCAAAATTCTCTACTACATCTTGGAAGAAAAATATCTTCGAAAATGAAAGAATGTGAAATTTTCTCATTTACATTTTTCAGTAGTTTGTCTTTTTCTTCATTCAAATCTATCAAAAAGATTTACAACTTTTCTTGAGTTCTTTAATTTTAGGAAGAGATTCACAATCTTATATATCAAGAATTGGTCATTAAAGCACCCTAGTAGAAGTGGTATAGATCGTATATGCTTATCAGCAAAAATTCTAAAAAAAATATCCTTGTTATTCTTGAAGCAACTCTTAAGATACAACATAGTCTCTAATAATTCCAAATCAAGTTCTCCATTCTCCAAATATGGCATAGTGAGTTGGGATATGGTTGCCTAATTTCTTTTTATCTAAGAAACGAGACTCATTTCTGCGCTTGGAAAGCCAAGGAGGTAGTGGCATTTTTTCGAACTTGTATTATGTTCTCCAAATGCGAATATTTTTTGCCATTTCTCGATATGAAAATTTTGCTATTTTTATTTTTGGAGTTTTTCCAATCTTCTGCCTTCTCTTTCAAGGCGTTCTATCTCCTTCAATTGTTGTATTTTTGGGTCTTTTTCTTTCTTTCCTTCTTTTAGGTTCCTCTTGGTTTCTTGTGTTAGAACATTCTTTTTTCTCTTATTATCCATTTTAGAATCCAATTTCAATTTAACTTCATCCCACGCATTCTTATCACCTTTCACATTTCTCTTAGCATTTCATTTCAAAATGATATGTTTGAACTCTATTCATAGTTTTTTCTTTTTGCATATTTATCTTTTCAATATTTTTTTATGACGATATATATTCCTAAAGTCTCGAACTAGAAAATCATTTATTCTCTTTCTAATTTTAGATTTATAATTAGATTTATGGTGTTTTTGTTGAATCTTTTCTTATCATCTTTCCTTTTCTTTTCTAGGCTTTTCATCTTGTCGAGCAACCTATCTTTCATGCTACTGATCTTTCATTGCTTTCATGTGTTCTTCTATTCTTTTCCTTAATTCTTGGTGCCCTTTCCCAACACTTTTGTTCATCTTCTATCTTGAACTCCTTTTTGAGGTTTTTAACTTCTTTGGAGTAGTTGTTGATTAAAGTTTTTATAATCTCTCTTCTTTCATCCTTTTCCTATCTTTTTCTTCCTTTCTTCTTTAATATTTTGGATTGCTACGAGCTTAATTCACCTTTTGTCTAATTTCTTCTTGAGACTTTCCATCACAAAAGCATCAACATCAAAGTCTTTTTCTATTTCAATTTCTTTAAACTCCCACATTTGTCTAATATGTTTTCTTATTATATTTGAAGGAAAAAGGTTATGAAGTTTTTTGGTATTTTTGACCTTTCTTCTGATATCTGGGAACAACCAAAATTGGAAGTTATAATATGAGTTCTTTTTAGTTGTCGAAGGATCCAAACTCTTCTTCTTCTTGGAAGAATCGAGGTTCTTCTTCCTCTTAGAAGAATCATAATTCGTCTTCTTCCTCCTCTTTTAATAAGAGGGATCCTTCATTCTTTGAAATTTGCTAATAGCTTAATGGTCTGGTTCCAAGATATATTGGACCCCAGGTCTGTGATTATCCTCTTTCATATGATCCAAGTAACTGTATGTTAAAGTTCATATCTATGACATTTGATCCTATTTCAGAGTTGTCTTAGAAAAGAAAACTTTTTTTCCCAAAAAATATGTAAATTCACTCCATCCCAATCGGTTACCATTTCCATTTTTTTTCTACGGTGCTATTTTGTAGCTAGAACACCATTTTAACCATTGTTTCCAATGTTTAATTATTAAATCTTAAGGATTTTGACAATCCAATATCCCTTGCAAATCTAAAAATTCTTTGAATTTTTTTTTGATTAAAGGAGTTGATGCTCTTGATTCTAATAAATCCTTTACATAGGATCCCTTCATGGATCTTATTTTTTGCCAAATTTTATGAAAAACATATGCTTGAGAAAAAAAATTGTATCCTTTTTGATAATTGTGTTGATAGTTCTATTTCTATTGAATAGTTTTTTAATTGGTTCAGTTTTTATCCTCAATTGCATGTAAAATTGCAAACTAGACTCGATGAGATTGAAAATTCTTATTTTGAGATCAATAACTATTAGTTTTGTCTTAAAATAAAGAAATTTCATAAAATAGGGCAATTTCTTCCTAATGAATCAATATCTCTTAGTTTGGAAGATAGAACCCCAAATTTTGATTCAAACCAATTCTTTTTTGAATTTCAATTTTATGTTTGGAGAAGGCTAATCCATTTTGTTTTTAAAATCAGCTTGCAATTGTTTATAAATCTCTAAATTCACCAGATACTCTACATTCATCTATTTGATTCAATCATGCATCGTGGTTGTCCAATCATCTAGATCTAGAAGATCCATATCTAATTTGACATGCATTGAAAATGGTTCTAACGGATCTTGTAAAACCTCTAAATAAAATTTGATATTTGACATAGGCCTGGTCTAAATTATTATGGGAAGCTGATCATTTTTTTTGTACTTTCAATATCTGGTCGAATGTTTATCTTTATGGTATTTTCTAAGAAAAGTAGTTCTATCCATTGGATAATAGGTTTCATCCATTCAATAATAGGGTTTAAAATAGGGGAAAGGCTATAGAAAATAGGGTTATGTTAAAGGCTCATTGAACTATATAATCATCTATTCTTCATAGGTACATATGTTATTCTTTCACTACCTTTAGGTCTCTTATATTTTCTCACTTCACTTTGTGGACACTCAAATATAATATGACCTTTGTCTTTACATAAAAAATAAGTTCCATATAAATATCTTCCATCATTTTTGCTACATCTTCCTCTATCTCTTGGTATCCATCTGGTTTACCATTTTGTTATGAAATATTGCCTCATCTATTATTATGGTACAATTACCACTTCATTATTTATTGAAATATGAATCAATATCACTATGATAAGTGTTGCTCCTTCTTTTAACTTTCATGTCTTCATTGTAGGGTATTATATTATCATGTTAAGATCTACTTCTTTGGAATCTTCCTCCTCTTTGTCTTTTCCAATTCTATCATTGATCAAATATCTTATTTTATTTCTCTTAAACCTTTAATGTGAATTAAAAATCTTCTTATAGTATTGCTAATTTTACCAACCTTATTTCTTCTTGAACACTTCCCCTTAGTCCATTGATGTATCTTACAAACTTTCCCTTGCTTCCCTATGTTCAATGTACTAATTATTATCTTGTAAAATTCTTCAATATATATATTTCATGGTCTTCTCTTTCCATCTTATATTTTTTACTCCTTCAACAATTCTACTTCATAATTGATAAGCATAAATTAATTCTTCAACTTTACCACTATCTTATCCCATTTTGTTGTATTTTTTTCCTATTCCATTTCTTTCTAATCGTACCCTTCTCCACCATATAGGAGCATGTCCCTTTATTTTATTCTTAGCAAACCTAACCCTTTTAAGATCTATAATTTCATATTAAAAGTATTCTTCTAGATCATTTATCTAATCAATCAACCCATCAAGATTCAAATCACTAGAATACTTAGAAATTTCAATTATAGGTATATTAAACTAATTTTGAAATAGCCTTTGAGCTCTTTGCAAAGGAATATTCACAATAACTTGAGCTCCTTGTAACTAATGCAAACTACCTCAAAGGTAGTGGTCTATTCATAATCACCCTTACAATTAGGTCTCAATGCATGCTTTATTAGCAAGTTTCTCATGGAATACCTCAAATTTGGTGATCTTTTTACATGAAAAGTCCTTCAAGATTCCAAACCATTCATTATGATGCTAGTTGGTACAATCATGGGCGAAGGATCCAATGAAGGAATATCCAACCATGTATCAAAATGAAAAAATTCATTATGGAACTTAATAAAATAGTAATAAAAATTATAATATATTTATCGATTCAAAACCATATTTTTTTGAGTGCTTACAATTTATGAGGCCTTGACCTTTAAAGATACATAGGAAAAACTATGTGTTCAAATCACAATTTTTTTGAATGGTATTATATTATAAGGTTCTTTGAACATTAAAATGACTACCAACTTCTTAGCTTCTAACTATATTGGTCTCTCTTTTAATGATCATGATTGAGAAAAATATGATGAGCCTTTTCCTTAGGACTAATCAATATCAATTATAAGGAGGTGCAAAGCTTAATGCAACATGTAACATGTAGTCAAATGAACATTGTAGAGGGAACCTTCTAAATTAAATGGGGTGATGATGAATTAATGAATATTGGTGTAGTTCACACCATAAGCTCTTTGGGACCAAATAGTTTAGAAATTTATTCCATTATTTCTACTTCTTGGTGAAGTTATCACAAGATTTGAACAATGAAACTAGTTGTTGTCTTGTTATGCCTAGTAGTAAATATATGATTGAAATATGTCTTTGTGATGATTAGAATCTTAAAATTTGGACATAAAATTTTCATCTCTTAGTAGAACATGTGTCCTTAATCATAATGTGAAATATACAACTATGACGAAATATGGAATTTGGATGATGCCTAAAATGTTATTGAAAACCTACAAATAAATAAATAAAGTGAAAGAAAATATTTTGGGTGATGCAACATTGCTCTCACACCCAAGATTCTCCTACATCAAGTGAGCATATAATGGGTTCCTTATGGAAATATAGGCAAGAGATAGGAAACATGAAGAATAAATCTAGAAAATTGGCTTTGGATGATAAATGGGATTATTTATACAAGCAATATCATTTGAGCCCTAAGTCTTCATTTAACCCTAAGCAATTTCATGTCAAAATAATAAAAAATAATAGTTACCTCATATACTGTTAAACTAGGGGTAGAATTTTCCATTCCCATAATTTAATAAATGGCACAAAGACAAACCACAATTCATTTTTGAAATATCAAATTTTCACCTTATATCATGCTTTATGTGATATGCTAATGTGCACACCTGGTGACATTTCTTGTGCAATGTTATTGCAAGAATGTCACCTCAAAGGTTTAGAGGATGAGGAAATAAGGCCGAGTGTGGTGAAACCCATTTCGCTCACCCTACGATGTAGGTTGTACTATTAGGGTTTGGTGTTTTGTGAAAAAAACCTCAAGGGAAATACCTTCATGGATCATTTCCCTTTGGTTTTCTATAATATGAGTGATTAAGGTCAAGTCCCCGAGATAAGACCTATTTCCCAAACCTCAATAAAACATTCAATTCCATTGCATGAAATAAATAACCATCTGAATTAAATTCCTAAATTTAATCACGCATAAAGATAAATGGGATGACTTATATGAGAAATACCATTTGAACCCTACCTATTCTTTAACCCCTATTTAATTTCATGTCCAAATAAAAATAATAATCACTTCATCTATTGATAAACTAGAGGTAGAATAGCCTCTAAGTTTTCAAGGAAAGTAGCTAGTGACATAAGAGAAAACAACCTTAGAAAAAGTCTTCTTATGCACCTACTCAACCACATATGGATTCTAGGAGTAGGGTGGCCCTACTATAATAGTTGTTCCAAAAAAGATATAAAATTAATTTTGTCACATTGTTATTATCTCTCCTCTCTCTTCTCCTTATGGTCCCTATTCTCATCCCCCTTATTTCTCCATGCCATAGGATTAGTCCTAAGAACCACCTGAATTCCTCTTTTAGTAGTTGTTCATGTAACCCCCTTCATAATTCTAGTTTTCATCCTAGTACTACCCTTAACTATACCCTCATCCATTAGGATATCAATTTTCTTTGTCACAATTTTCCTTAGATAGATTATAACACCTTCCTTCTTTTTGATTTCCTATCACTTTCTTGAACTTTAGAATCCCCTCTACCATATTCCTCTTACTAGTCTATGTTTCTTCCTAGCCCTCACATTATCACTTTTTCCTTGACTACATAGTAGTTGGCCCTATGGATTATGATTTTATTCTTAGGGCCACCTCATATCCTTAGAGTATCACAATAAGGAACCTCACATGATATAATTTTTTTTTATAAAAAATACAAGAAAATATTCAAATAAAATAAACCAAGAAAAATCTAAAATAAGATTTATCTCTAGCCACCAAAATAGTGAAGATAAATTATGATTATACATTGTACATGTGATACATTTAGCACACTTCATGCCCTTGTTATAAATTTTACAGGGAAAAATTATAGACTCAAGTTATAAAATGGAGATAATAACCACCAGTTTTAAGGATTCCAAAGGAGAAGATAGGAAAAAAAATCATCTAGGAGGGTGCCAAGAAATTAGGGACCACAATTTTGTTAATGTAGAGAACATATAAGAAAAAGTGTGATGAATTGGAAAATTCCAAACTAAAATTAAATGTATTAGTGGCTAAAATCAATGCATTAGAAGGACAAGTTTATATAGTTAGAAAGATAGCTACTGAATATAAGGATGTAAAATAGCTAAATTGGTAGAGGTAAGAGTAGAGTTAGAAACATTTAAAATCAAAATGGTAACTGAAATAGCCATCAAGGACATGTTGGAAAAATAGGTGGAAGACCTAAAGGAAAAATTGATCCGAGAAAATGCTAATATTGGAGTAAAGGATGCCGACTTAGGATCACTAAATTAAAATGCTACCAACTAGGATTACAAAGTAACCAAGATAAAGAATCAAGTAAATAGCCATGCTTAAATATTTAAATGCGTCAAAAAAAGGAAATGAACTTGAGTATATGCTAGAAGAATCAAAGGAAGAGATCAAGAAAGCATCATCTCAAATAGAAGAGCTTACATAGTTTGTAGGTTCCCTTGTTCTCTTCAATGCCCTACAAAAAATATATTGGAAATTAATAACAAAGGCCACATAATATTTCAACAAAGTCTTTCAATACATGGAGATGGCACAAACTCTAAGAAATTTCATGAAAAATAAAGTTGACATGTCACCCTCTCTCCTATAAATATAGATGCAAGCTCCTATACCAAGAATCTCTATAGTTTCCCTTGGCTAGGTTAGTTATAGAGAAATAATAAGAAACACAAGTACACCATAGAAAAATAATGACCTTCAAAATAAGAAAAAAATAATAATAATGTAAAGAATGACTAGATGTCATAGGAAAATTAGTGTAGTGTATGCAAATCCATATCCATTAACTAATGTAGAAAGGATTGCCCTTGCTAGTAGATGAGAATCAACAAGTTCTCCCTCACTATAAATTTATGGATCTAGTGAATGGAAATAGCTAAAAATTTAACAGGTGGTGATATTGCTATCAGGATTCAACCATGTAATTGTATGAGTCAAACTCGTTGACCCATGTTTCATGAGGAGTGGTTCACAAGAACCCATCTCTCATGATAATGAATGGTCCACTTAGCACTCATTACATCTAGGTGATTCTCATAGAGGTGAAGCACTGGGCCTTCTCAGGATTCAACAAGTGGTCCTCAACTCCTACTAAGAGCTACATAGTATTCAAACCATTAGTAGAGATGGAAACACTTGTACAAGAAACCATGGATCAAGCACATGAGATATGATATGAAGAAATAATTGAGTTGAGGTAATTTAGAGTCCTATAAAAGATCAATTTTCCCTAAAAAAGAGAGAGGGAGAAGCTCTTTGATTCTTTTCAAATTTGCTCCCGGATTTAAGAGGTGGGGCTTCTTGCAGGGGGGGATCTCACCTACAGGGGGCTAGTCTCGGCCTAGCTCACCTCAAATACCCAAGGTAAAGACTACTGAACTGTTGGGTTGGATCGCAAGACACCCTTGTAGTATCAATTTTTTTTATTTATAAGAAACAAATATATTTTTTAATGTTTTGATGTGAAACATTACCTAATTGATACCATTATGGGTCCAATGTTCTTCCCCCAATTAAACAACCCCTATGAGTCAAGAAAACTTTAGTCAAATTCACTATAGGTATCAAATTCCTTTTAGTTTGTCTAAATTATTCTTAATATTGGTGATCTAATTTGATGGTCCCAAATATCTAAATGTATGTCTCTCCTTGGATGCTAGGGGCGTCAATCTTAGGATAAAATTCCACAACTTTAAGGAAATAAAGAGAGAAAATCAATGGAGATGGGCTGGAAAGATAAAGATTTCGAGCATGCAAACAGAGTATGCGTAAGGAAAGAAGTACAATGGAATGAAAATAGGAAGATACCAGATAAGTAAAGTGAGTAGTTGTGACTTGTGTACTTTTTGGAAGATATGTGGAATCCTTCGATATGCACAAAGCAAGTGGAATACAACTTTTAACTTTTCATACAAATGTGGAAGAGGGAAGTGAGAATACAGAGTTGGTGATAGGTAAGAAGTCACATTTAGGGAAGAAAGAAATGAGCCACTTGGTACTAGGAAGCATGTGGACCAGGACAATTTTGTAGCAAATTATAAAGAGATTTATTTAACTGGTCTTATCTTTTATAACTATCTTCTAGTCTTTATGTAAGAAAGTTTTTATTATATCCATTTTCTCAACCTTGAGGTAAATTCTAAAAATAAAAATACATGAATATTAATAGATGCAAGCTTAATAAGTGAAGAAAATATCTTACCAAATTTGTTTCCTCATACTTAAGGATAATCTTTAGCAACTAACATTTCTTTATATTTCAAAGCTAAACTTTATCTTGAATTCCCATTGCAACCAACAAGTTCATCCCCTTAGGAAACTAAAAAAGGTCTCATGTGTTGTTCTTCATTAATGTCGTGATCTCCTATTTCATGGCCAGCCTCTAGTACTCTATCACTCATCTCCATTGCCTCATTCATAATTATACACTCATCAACATTAGTAGACTAAGATATTTATAAATAAAAATTATATGAAAAAAATTGTATGTGATAAATTAGACACAAAACATGCCACCTTTCACTTTTCAATGCACTTGAGTTATTATGATGTAGCATGAAAATGCACCTAACATGCTTACCGATACACTAAGCATGACAACACATATGAAATACTTACTTCACCTTGGCCTTGAATACTATGTATAACTCAAAAGATGAACCCTAGCAAGATAGTGGTAAGTCCTTAAGAGAATGCCAACAAAGGGAGGTAGAAACACCACCAAATGAACTAACCTTGATTAATCATTAGGAGAGAGTCTACATTCTTTAATTAATCCTTGAGGATGTATATTTTTAAGTAAGAAAACATGATTAGGATTAAGATTTCTATTGTAAAACAAGATGATAACATATTTAGGAAAGTCATCAAATTCTAACTTGGGGTTAGTTATACCATAGCAGAAAATAATGTTATATCACCAAGTCCTATATGAGATTAAATATAATACATCATTTTCCAATTACAATTAGTATATTTATAATCAAGGACATCAAGAATAAAAATAATAATATATGTGCTATAATCTAGCATAAAATTAACCAGATATCAAAAAGAGATGGAGTCCATGCTTAAATTATCTTGCTATTCCAATTAGTCGTCTAATACCCAATGGTAGTTAATTGCCACCCAACCGTGTGGAAGCCTCAAGCACACCCCTCCTTCAGACCATAAGTCAATTGATTCAAGTAGTTCAACACAATCACGTTCACATACTAGGATTAAACAAAAATACACGTGATGTCTCTTTTTATTACAAGAATATTTAAAATGAAATAAACATTGTAATTATTATAAGAAATATATATTTTTTATATGTACTTTTTAAATGAATAAATTAAAATAATTGCACAATAATATTTCATTTACAAATAATATAAAATTGAAGTACAAATAATTTATTTCATTAAGGCATATAATACATATCTATTAAATATATGTTGGGTGGTTGCTCTATTCTCTGGTTATTTGACCATGATATTCCAAGTTATGATGCACTAAAGATAACCTATGAAAAAACTCAGCTTGTGCTTACGCACCATGCAAATTCATCAAAGCCTTGGAGCTAGGACAATCCTAGGTGTGCTATGTACCTCGAGTTGGACACACTTATCAATTGCATATATTTTTACTATTTTTATGGGTAGTTATTCAACCAACATATCCATACAATTAATTACATCCATTCACAAAAAAAGTTTTTTTTGTTGTTTACTTGAATCAATTGGCATTTGAGTAATATGTATATTTTTACTCATGAAATGACTTTCTCTCTTTAGCCTCAAGATATGTAAATAATTTACATTCTCTTCTCTATTTATTCTTTTATATAAATATTTAAAAAAATATTTTTACTCTTTGAAATATATATTTTTACCCAGATAAGAATTATTTCACTTTTTTTTTATCCTCTCTTTTTACTTGGGCAAATAGTTCTATAACATTTCTCCCCTTTGTAAAAATTAGCTACTACCCTTAGGAGCATGAGGTTATCTATATCATGAATAATCAAAAGAGATTAGTCAAATAAGTGTGAATATTGATTCTTAATGTAATCAATTTTCTACCATGTAGCACTATCAATATCACAATGAGTCCACTTTATTTTAAATTCATCTATAGTCCTATTTCTTAATATACATCTTTTTTCAATAATATTTTAAGTTCAAAGTTCAATTTTAAATTCACAATTGGGTTCAACATAATTACTTTTCTAATCAATAACATGATCAAAACTATATATATATATATATATATATATATATATATATGCAAGGCCCACAAAAATGAGGAGGGTAAGTGCACCAATCTGTGACATAATTTTGATGCCAAATTGAAAAAAAATATGTCAAAATAGATAATTTGGTGTGTGCCAAATGCAAAAAGTGAATTTAAACAAAATCTTGCATTCTAAACCTCATTTTCTTTTCAACTCGCGGCTTAGCTTGGAGATTTTCAGCTCTGCAACTCATGTTCGCCAAATCTCTTCCATTTTTTGCACTCTTAGCTTGCAATTCTTCACAAGGATGTTGCCAACATCTCAGAGAGGTTAAAGATTGCAAAGAGGTATGTATTTTTATTGTTTTTATTTTGAATTTGATTTAGAATGTAGATTGAAATAGGTTTGTTTAATAAAACTTTATTCTAATTCTTAGGGAATGAATCTCCACCTTCAAACATTGAGAAGTCACAATCACCCCCTCACAAAGAGCCTCCTCTACAAGAACAACTTGAAACCCCTCCATCAATTCATAGGCATCCTCAAGAAACAAAAAAAATCCTAAATCAAATTGAAAACAATAAAAGAGACATTGAACAATTAATTGGAAGATTAACTGAGCATGCCGAAACCCACCCCTATAGGAGAGGGATTGATAAATCGTTGAAGTCAATTGTATCTCATGTAGGAGAAATGAGCGAGAAATCAACCAAGGACATGATAGGAAAAAAAAATCATCTAGGAGGGTGCCAAGGAAATAGGCACCACAAATGTTTTAATGGAGAGAACATATAAGAAAAAGTGTGTTGAATTGGAGAATGTCAAACTAAAATTAAATGCATTAGAAGGCTAATTTTATATAGTTACAAAGATAGCTATTGGATATAAGGATACAAAATTAAAGGTATCTAAAAATAGCTTCATGAAGCTTAGGCTAAATTTGTAGAGGAAAGAGTAGAGTTAGAAACATTTAAAATCAAATGGTAACTAAAATAGCCACCAAGGACATGCTGGAAAAATAGGTGGAAGACCTAAAGATACTTTTGAGCCAATAAAATTCTAATATTGGAGTAAATCATGTTGACTTAGGATCACTAAATTAAAATGCTACAACTAGGATTACAAAGTGAACCAAAGGAAATATGGTTCCACCTTTTAGGAGATGGAAGTAAGGGACCTATTTCACACTTAGTTCATTAGGAAATCAAGATCCCCCAACCAAGTGACTCAATTGATGGAAGGAATTTAGTAGGTTTCCTTAGGTGTGATTAAGCGGGTTTCACCATTAAAATGAAGTTTCAAAGGAGAAATGCAAACACTATGTACAAAACCCTAGAAACTTAAAGACATGAAATCAATCTGAGAAACATAAATCAGACAAAAAGGAACTTGGTAAACTGATGGATTCCAAGCAAGGTTTGCAACTCTGAAATTCTACTTTTTGAAGTGCACTGGGACTCATATGCTAGGCTAGGTGATTTAGTCCTGCTATAGGAATGTAGGCAGAATCTAGAATCTTGTGGTGACTGATCAGGATGTGTAGAAAAATGGCAAAGTGATAAACTGGGACTACTATGCCAAGTTGGGCGTATGAGTCCCACTTTGTCGCAGAGTGTCCTAGGAGTAGAATTTTGAATCAAAACTTTGCGAGCCTTTGAATATGGATTAAATAAGCACTTTCCCACTGGTTTCATGTAAATAAGTTGGATATCTTGCTCTAGATTTGAGTTTTTGTGAGCCTTAACAACTTCTTATGACAACTTTACAACTTTTTACAACTTTGCAATTTTGGTACTTTTGAAGGCTTCAAATCCACTTTTTCTTCAACTTATAAACCTGTAACATACAAAGAGAGGGAAAAAGTGTTGTATTGCTAGGGAATGGGGTTTTTCCTTGGTCAAACCCCATTTTGGTAAGCAAGCCTTAATGAGAAATGAAACATGAAACATAAGATGAAACAATAGAACCTTGTTTGAAACCTTGTAGATCTGTAAACAAGCATGAAGTGGCCTCAATGGATGTAGATCTTGATCATGATTCTTGATGAAAGATAATGCCTTTAAATACTTGAATTGATCTTAAACAATACATCACAACATTAGCTCAAAACCCCATACATGATACATCACTGAGCCTTTGACATGATAATGGATCTTTGATTCCTACAATAATCTTCTTCAAATCTACCTTTGAATTCTCTTGAAATGTTGTTGTGAAGATACTCTTGATTGCTTATGAAGATTTAGCTTTTTAAGAGAAATTATGTGAAATAACCTTGTATTTATACTTGTTTATGCTTAATTTCCTGAAATTACAACACTACAAGCCGACATCAGATCTAGGATAATAAAATATCACCAAGAATTTGATTCAAAATAGGTCCAAGTTAAAGCAAGAATCATATGCTAGTTTGGGTATATGAGTCCCACTGTCTTAAACACATGACACAAAAATCCAAGAAGTGTTAAATTCAATGCAATGTTTAAAATCAGGTCCTAAGACCTAGGTGGGGCCCATACACCCAAGGTGGCATATGAGTCCTAGATCCCTAGATCTGGAACACAACCAAAAACATTAGATTATGATTTTTCATTTGCTAAATGTCAGGATTATCCTCATAAAGATGCATTTAATAGGGCTTGTGGATGCAAAATAGAACCAAATAATGCATAAAGAAGCCAAATTTTAACAAGGAGGGCCCAAACAAGTGTGAAAATGTAAAGGGATACATTTTTCTACACTACACAAAGTAACAAAGTTGAAGAATCAAGTAGATAACCATGCTCAAATATTTAAATGCCTTAAAAAAGAGGAAATGACCTTGAGTATATGCTAGAAGAATCAATGGAAGAGATCAAGAATTACTGGGAATTGATAACAAAGGCCACATCAAATTTTAACATAGTCTTTCGATTCATGGAGATGACACAAAATCTAAGCAATTTGGTGAAAAAAAAGTGACAAGTCACCCTCTCTCCTATAATTATAGATGCAAGATCCTATACCAAAAATCTCTATAATTTTCGTTGGCTAGGTTAGTTATAGAGGAATAATGAAAAACACAAGTACACCATAGAAAAATAATAACCTTCAAGAAAAGAAAAACCAAATAAATAATATAAAGAACAATCTCTCATAGGAAAATTAGTGTAGTATATACAAATCCACATCCATTAACTAGTGTAGTAGATAGGGCCCTTGCTAGAAGATAATAATCAACAAATGCTCCCTCACTATAAATTTATGGAACTAGTGAGTATGAAAATAGCTAAGATGAATCAACATTCAACAAAGTGGCCCTTAAATCCTCTTATTGAAGAGGTACACATAGTATTCAAACTACTACTTTAGAGTCTATAGAAGATCAATTTTGTAATGCCCCGTCTAAATAACCTAAGAATGTTGCAAAGGTGATATAAAAGTGTAATAAATTTTTTTTTAAATGTTAATAATATGTTAATTAGTTGCATACATTCTTAGGTTACAACGACGTTATACTACTTTAAGTTTTCCATAAGCGACTTAAGTATTTCGCATTGCTCCCAATTAATTCATAACATAAGATAACATTGCATAATATTTAAAATTTTCATTCATGATAACATAATAGAGTACAAACCATTTTTCTATACATTGCATTGATAAGATAATACATTGCTCATCCATCTGATGAGATAATTCAAATATCAGTTTCAATTTTACAAAAGATCACCTCTTATACAATTGAGGGATAATTTTACATTTCAAGTTTTACAATATACAATGATGAAGAAATAGAAGAAATCCATGTGCGAGCTCTCCATCCATGAAGCGCTCAATGCAACAATCGAACTAGGGACCCAACGGAGTAAGGTGCACGTTCCACCCAACCATGTGGTACCCGTAGGTCCACCCCCCGTGCTAGGAGATAGTAATAAGGCTACCTAGACCAAATCTACTAACCCTAGACACTAGTACATACACACTATTGGTTACATTGCTTCCAGATTTGACAATTGATTTGAAACACAAACACAAGGTTTAACTGTTATTCTAGGTGGAGTGTCATCACAACAATGCAATGGTTACCCTGGTGTTTCTTCCTAGGTCCCGGCCCCCAATCCTTGGGTTACCCTGGTAACCTCTTACAAAACCCGGCCCCTATTGCATGCATTTGCGGAATCGAATGCCTCTTAAGGAAACGAGACATCGATTTTCCATTCCAGGCCTTCTCGACTTATACCCATAACTGTAGAAGCTTATGAGTCATAAACGAGGCATAAACATCTTATTACATGTTTTAATTCTATCTACTGTGTTCTTTAGTTTTCACTGACTTACTTAACTAATCGTAAGTTACCCTGACACCACTTTGTGTGTCGGCCCTTACGACTAGCCACTCCCCTAAACATAACAAGAATACTAGGTTTCCATAACTAGGGTTTGCCATATGCACAAATCACATCTCACGATATTAAACAAATCAAAACAGTACAATACACCACTTTTTTTTAATTCTTGCACAAACCTAGGTCAGTAAGAAATAATTTGAAAACAATAGCACCCTTTTTAACCCAGTTGATCTGGAAGACTTAATTAATAGAGACTCTCCCATTTTGCCCGTTTACAAAAAAGAAATAAAACAATTTTAGGAAAAACTCTTCTACCATTTGGATATGCTAAATCCATTCAGTCAATCAAAATCAACTAGAATTAAATTCACTAATTCATAAAGAAATTGCACCATTTTATTTTAAATTAATTTTCCCAATTTTAATAACAAATAAATAAATATATATAAAATAATCAATTTTATTCTAACTATAACGAGAAATAACTATCCATAAAAACAATTTCTCACGTCAAATAATCCATCAAGTTTATTTTTCTGAATTTACATATATATATTTTTAATTATTCATATCCATAATATTATATATATATATATACTATGAATAAATAACCAAAGTATATTTTTTTTAAAATATAAAAACACTTCGAATTAAATCGAATTATAAGATTCCAAATTTCTCATTATAGAATTCGTTTTAAAAAAAATAACATTGAAATTTCGTTTTAAAAAAAAAATAACAATGAAATTTCGTTTTTTTTTGTTTTTCCCACATTTGGGGATTTGCAGCCAGCCCGAGCCGGCCGCGGCCTCCCTGTGGGAGGACGCAGCCCAGTCCAGGGCTGCGCCCAGTAGCTGGAATGGCTGTTGTGCGCAACCTTGGAGGCTGCGCGTCCTCCAACGGAGGTAGGGGAGGGTTTCGGCCCTCCCCATTACCCCCTTTTTAATTTGTTTAAATTTTTTTTATTTAAAATTTCTAAAATAAATTTCTGCGGAACGAATCCGCGATACGGATTTCGATCCGGAAATTTATTTAAAAATTAAAATAAAATCTTTTTTTTTTCTAAAAAAAAAACGCCTGAGCATATATTGTATACAGAATTTTACCAGGGATGAAAATATGTGACATAGAAATCTAGGGTATAAAATATTTATACATATATTTTTAATATCATTAACAGTAAAATAACAGGTCTGTACATTTCAATAGATAATACAGTCATCATATATATATATATATATTTTTCCTGTACAAATTTATTTTTTCTTTCCAGAATAAAAATATACACAGAGATCAATAACAATTTTTTTTAAAAGAAACAGATCTCTAATTTATTTCTATTGCATCCAGATATATTTCATTCTGAAACCCTCTAAAATTTTACCATTTCACATGTAGAATTTCTGCTGTTTAAGAACTACATATAGATTTTATTAACAGAACCCAGATGATTTATAACAGAAATTTTATTTTCTTCCTCACCCAACAATCTCATAAATCTTTTTCTTCTGTTTAAATAAAGAAAACTTTTCTAAGATTTCCTAAATAAACACAAGAAATTCTTAACCATATAGAAATTCAATTACACAAAGAAAAATACCTGTACTTCTCCGTTGTCTGCAACTTAAAATTTGATAGTAGAAAGAAAAGAAATCTTCTTTTGTTGCTTGTATCACACAGAGAACCACCAAGAAGCTCCCACCAAGAAACACCACCAAAAATCACAACCCCAACAGAGAGGTAACAGATTCTAAGAATAACAATCTTTTTCACAGTAAAGTTATTTTGCTCGTACACAAAAGATTTTTTTTTCCGAGAAGAAATTGAATAACCCCTGTCAATATTCCCGAGATCCACAATAACCTCTCCGTAACCAATTTTCCAACAACCTCATAAAAGCACTGGCACACTTGTCGAGAAGAGGTTATCAAAATGTCTTCCCTTTCTCGGCAAGTTTTTGCCAATTAATTTTGCATGCAATTTGTTAATTTATTTAATTTAAACTTTTACAAATTAATTTTAAAATTTGAAAACCAATTTCCTTTCAAATCACATGCAATTATTTAATTTTATTTTATTTTCTAATCCACATGCATATTCTAATTTATTTATTTTTATTATTTTTTTTAATTTTCTAATTTAACTTATTTAAATATAATATAATTTATGCACTTACTAATTTAATTTAATTAATTAATTTATTTAATTAAATAGTTAAATCATTTTAAAGATCAACTATTTAACTAATTAAACTAACTAATGTATTAAATTATTAAATAAATAAATTTCAATTATATTTAAATATTAATTTTAATAACAATAAATATAACACAATAACCAATATTAAACATAAGCATATTTATATTTTTTTTAAGAACGATTTAACCAACAGAAACACATAACAACCTACGACTCAAAACTGAAAACTAAAATTGTACTAATACTAGGGTTAAAGACTGGTCTAGGATTAACCTAACTACTATCTCCCTTTCAAAAATTCTGTTGAGTCTTGACACGCTCAGACCTGATTACACAGGTGGAGTCAGTGTCATGTACCTGCAAATCCTGCAACCAAACAAACAATGTACATGCATATATATATAAATGTAAAGCAGTAAATAGGCACACCGTGCGGAGAAAGTCACAGATATCACAGGGCACTCGCAAGCGAGTGATGCGACTCTGTTCTCCACACCAATACACTCACAGAAGACTGACTCAATACATGTTGTTAGTCCATCATAAGCATATGCATATCCATAAACAACTGAAAATAATCATCTACTCTAAATCACATTAAATCTGAAAACAATAAGCATCTCACAAAGTATCATCATGTCACACAATAATCCATCATCGCTCAAAATCAGCGATCCAAGTATCCAACAAAATAACAAAGTCTAATAATATGGAAAAGTATCAACAGAAAGCATAGCATAAACGGAGGGGTACTACAAATTTTCCCTCAAAAAGAGAGGGAGAAGCTTTTTGATTCTTTAAAATAAATATAAGAAACAAGCATCTTTTCTAAAGTTTTTATGTGGACCATTACCCAGTTGATACCATGTTATGGGTCCAATGTTCTTCCCCTAATTAAACAACCCCTATGAGTCAACAAAACTTTAGTCAAATTTACTATACGTATAAAATTCCTTTTTGTTTGTCCATTTTTTTTCCTAATGTTGGCGATCTAATTGATAGTCCCAAATATCTAAATGTATGTCTCTTCTTGGGTACTAGGGGTGTCAATCTTAGGGTAAAATTCCACAACCTTATGATAAGGAAATAAACAAAGAAAATCAATGAATATGGGCTGGAAAGATAAAGATTTCGAGCGTGCAAAATAGAGTATGCACAAGAAAGAAGAAACATAGAATGAAAATAGGAAGAGACCAGATAAGTAAAGTGAGTAGGTGGAAGACATGTGGAATCCTTCGATATGCAGAAAGCAAGTGGAATAAAGGCGGAATTGTATAGCAATGCAAGTGGAAGACAACTTTTAACTTTTCGTACTTACTTCACCTTGGCCTCGAATACTATGTATAACTCAAAAGATGAACCCTTGCACCTTAGTCAATAAGTCATTCTGTAGGCATCTTGGAGTTCAAATAAAATGAAGACCATTCCACTTTGGTTAAGATTTGAGGGGTAAATATATGCATAATTTGGCTTGGGGTTCTTTTCTACAAATTTGAACCTTGGCGATAAAATTACATGGGCTCACACTATTAATCAATCTTGTAGTTTGGGCTTGCAACTTGGATTTGCAATCTAAGCTCACACTTAGTTGAGTTACTCAATCTTCAAACCTCAACTTGCAATCTAGGGTCAAAAGTTTTAATTACCCATTAGAAATTCATTTAGAAATTGAGGTTCAATATACTCTATGTAACTTGGGCTTTAGGGCTAGACAACACTAAGCACTACAGTGGAGCATCACACTACTCAAACTTTAGATTATGGTATGCATAGTGCACTTCATAATTTGAAGTTCATTAAACACATTGCTAATGGCATAAAATCTATAGTGATTCCAAGATCTAAAGATTCAACCATTCGAACTTTGAAAAACCTACTACATTTTAGACTTTGGAGTAAAAAATGCAACTTTCACACATGCATAGAGCCGAGACAAGTTCAATCCCTTACCCTTAACAACATCATGCATTTCAATCTTTAGAGTGTGAAATGCAACCTACACAATTGCAAATGTCCAAAAATAAGGCCAAACCCTTGCTCTCTTGTGACTTGAGTTTTGGGTCCAATGTGCCAAAATACAACTCAAACTATCACAAGGATTTTTACAAGGCAAGGGCAACAATTTTTCAACTCACAACCAATGAGGCCTAACTTCCTCATTTTACATGGTGTTCAAATATAATATAAACTACATACTTGAGTATGTATGGGGTCCACATTGGTCAAGTATGAGGTTCCCAAATGCCTCAAAAAGTTATTAAAAAACAAGATAAGAAGGCTTTCTCTCTTACTCAAGGAAAGGTAGCAAGATAGTGGTAAGTCTTTAAGAGAATGCCAACAAAGGGAGGTAGAAACACCACCAAATGAACTAACCTTGAGTAACCATTAGTAAAGAGTCTACATTCTTCAATTAATCCTTGAGGATGTATTTTTTAAGTAAGAAAACATGATTAGGTTTACGATTTCTATTGTAAAACAACATGATAACATATTTAGGAAATCCATCAAATTTTAACTTGGGGTTAGTTATACCATAGCAAAAAATAATGTCATATCACCAAGTCATATATGAGATTAGATACAATAAATCATTTTCCAATTACAATTAGTATATTTATAATCAAGAAAATCAAGAATAAAAATAATAATAAATGTGCTACAAGAGCATAAAATTAACCAGATATCAAGGAGAGATGGATTCCATGCTTAAATTCTCTTTCTATTCCAATTAGTCATCCAATCCCCAATGGTAGTTCAATGCCACCCAACCATGTGGAACCCTCAAGCACACCCCTTTAGACAATAAAACAATTGATTCAAGTAGTTCAACACAATCACGTCCACATACAAGGATTGAAAAAACCCACATGTGATGTCTCTTTTTATTGCAAGAATATTTAAAATGAAATAAACATTGCAATTCTAATAAGAAATAATTTTATTATATTTAATTTACTTTTAAATGAGAAAATTAAAATAATTGTACAATAATATTTCATTTACAAATAATATAAAATTGAAGTATAAATATTATAAATATTATTAAATAATTTATTTCATTAAGGCATATAATACATATATGTTAAATATATGTTGAGTGGTTGCTCTATTCTCTGGTTGTTTGACTACAATATTTCAAGTTATGATGCACTATAGAAAACCTATGTAAAAATAAGTGTGCTTACGCACCGTGCAAATTCATCAAAGCCATGGCTAGGACAATCCTATGTGTACTATGTACCTCGAGTTGGGCACACTCTGTGTGCCCTCTTCTCCTATGCTCATTTCTTACTTCTCGCTCAAACCAAACAAGAGAAGTTTTTGCTTTTTTTTTCCACTTATAAATTGGATATATTTATACTATTTTTATGGGTAGTTATTCAACCAACATATCCATACAATTAATTACACCCCTTCACAAAAAAAGGGTTTTTATTATTTACTTGAATCAATTGGGATTTGAGGGGTGGGGACCCTAGTTCAGTTGGCTAAATCTTTCCTGTTGCAACAGGTTGGTCATGAGGTCTAGTCTCCCCCACTCTCATGGTACCAAAGGGTGTGTCATGCCAATGCCACCGGTCACGTTAAAAAGTTTACCAGGCACACTATAGTTTATAGGGGGTTGTGCTACTTGATTCCTATAGTCTAAAAAAATTAAAAAAAATCAATTGGCATTTGAGTAATATGTATATTTTTACTCATGAAATGAGTTTCTCTCTTCAACCTCAAGATATGTAAATAATTTACATTCTCTTCTCTATTTATTCTTTTATATAAATATTTAATAAATTATTTTTACTCTTCAAAATATATATTTTTACCCAAATAATAATTATTTCACTTCTTTTCTTTTTTATCCTCTCTTTTTTAATTAGGTAAATAGTTCTATAACATTTCTCCCCTTTTAAAATTTAGCTACTACCCTCAGGGGCATGGGGGTTATCTATATCATGAATAATCAAAAGAGTTTAGTCAAATAAGTGTGAATATTGATTCTTGATCTAATCACTTGTCTCCCATGTAGCACTATTAATATCACAATGAGTCCACTATATTTTAATTTCATCTATAGTCCTATTTCTTAAAATTTTCTAGATCTTCTTTCAATAATACTTTCAAGTTCAATTTTAAATTCACAAACTGATTCAACGTAAATACTTTTCTAATCAATAACATGTTCAAAACTATATATATATATATATATTCATGGATTTGTAATTATGATCGTAAAGCAAGTGTGTGTGTGTGTGTGTGTGTATACAATATACTTGCTTTACCACCATAATTACAAATCCATATATATATATATATATATATATATATATATTCATGGATTTGTAATTATGATGGTATGGTGGTAAAGCAAGTTTATAAGATACAACATCAGTTTTCTCTAAAATTTTGAAAGGCCTGCAAAAACGAAGAGAAATTTTAGCATATTTACCAAGTTTTAAAGAACTCATTTTAGGTTTTACTCAAAGAAAAACTTATCACCAATATTAAATTGTCAAACAAATCATTTTGTATCGACCAAACTTTTATATCTATCTTGAGAAAATTTCATGTTTTGTTTGGTTTTATTGATAATTTATTCCATATCTTACAAATTCTCATTTTTATACCAAATTTTATGGATAGGATCCGGCCATAAAATAGGTGTATTATAATTTCACCATATATAGCTTCAAAGGGTGATATTTTGATGGTTGAATTGTATCCTTAATTATTTGCGAACTCCACTAAGTGTAAATAATCTTCCCATGGCACAGGTTTTTCCATAGTATACATCCTTAACATATCTTCTAAGACTCTACTGACTTGTTCAATTTGTCCATCTAACTCTAGATGGTATGTAATACTAAAACTTAAACTAGTACAAAGTTAAAAAAAAAAAGAGATTTCCAAAAGGAAGAGGTGAATCTAGTATCCTAATCTAAAACAATATTCTTTGGAAGTCCATCTAGTTTAATTATTTATTTAACAAATATGCGAGCAATATTTGAGGTCAAATATTTTTTTGATGGGCAAGAAGTGTGTCATTTTGGTCAATCTATCCACTACTACAAGAATAGAGTCATTTCTTTATGTGTTTGTGGTAATCCAGTGATAAAGTCCATATTGATGGACTCTCACTTCCAATCGGGAATATAAAGGTTGAAAAGTATCAAGTGGTTTACATTGTTTATCTTTTACTCTTTGACAAACTAAACATTGTTGGACATAAGTATGAATCTCAAGTTTCATTTGAGGCCAAAAGAAATTTTGTTTGATTAAAAGATAGGTTTTTTGAAATCTTAGATGTCTTCATATAAGTATATCATGAAAATTCTTCAAGATTTATTTTTTAATAGTGGGTATATCAAGAATACATAATCAACATTTATAATATAGAAGGCCATTATTACCTATTGTGTAAGATTCAAGGCGATCCTTTAGATCTACATTTGGAGATTTATTTTGTAATTCTTTATAAAGTGATTGAAAATAACTATCTAAAGGTACAACTTAGATTTAATATCATTTTCAAATTGACTTATTTCAAGGGTCAAGGCATTCACATATAATTATTTTTTATTTAATGCATCAACCACTACATTTTCTATACCCAAGACATAATTAATAGTGAAATCATATTCTATTAATAGTTCCATCAATCTTCTTTGTCGCATGTTTAGTTGTGGCTGAGTAAAAAGATGTTGCAAACTATGATGAACGATTTTTAATATAAATTTGTTTAGTAATAAATAATGTCACCACAATTTTAAAGCATGAATTATTCTAAGTAGTTTTAAATCATGAATAGGGTAATTCCTTTTAGTGGGTAATATTTTCGTGGATTCATAACTTACTACTCAATTGTCTTGTATCAAAACACTACCTATGGGTTTACTAAAATTGGGAGTATAAAGGATGGGTGAAAATGTTAATAATATATTCAAGGTGTTAAACACTTTGTCACACTCTAAAGTCCATTGAAACCTTTGTGTCTTTTTTGTTAGATTTTTTAAAGGTGAAATAATGTTTGAATAATTTTTGTATCCATTTGTTCTACCATTGTGCTATGAAATATTGCCTCATCTACTATTGTGGTACAATTACTACTTCCTTCTTTGTTTGGGTATATATTAATATCACTATGATATGTGTTGTTCTTTCTTTTAACTTTCATGTTTTAATTGTAGGGTATTATATTGTCAGGTTAAGATCTACTTCTTTGGAATCTTCCTCCTCTTTGTCTTTGCTAGTTCTATCATCTTTCACATCTCTTTTTTTATTTATCTTCAACCTTTAATGTGAATTAAAAATCTTCTTATACTATTGTTAATCTCACCAACCTTATTTCTTATTATATACACTTTCCTTAGTCCATTGATGTATCTAAAATACTTTTCCTTACTTCTTTATGTCTAATACTAATTATTATCTTGTATAATTCTTCAATATATCATTTCATAGTCTTCTCCTTTCATCTTATATATTTTACTCCTTCAACATTTCTAACTCATAGCTGGTACACATGAATTGATTCTTCAATTTTGTGCTATCTTATCCCATTTTATTGTATCTATTTTCCTCATCTATTTCTCTCTAATTGTACCTCTCTCCACCATATAGGAGCACGTCCCTTTATTTTAGTCTTACCAAACCTAACCCTTTAAATATCCACAATTTCATATTAAAAGTATTCTTCTAGACCATTTATTGAATCAATCAACCCCTCAAGATTCAGATTACTTTTGTAACACCCTGCCAAGAACCCTAGAGGACAAAATCTAAATAAGTGGAAACAAACAATTTTTTTTTTAATTAAAATGTTGCACATTCAAAAATGAACATGATCTTAATCACTATCCTACATCCTCTAGGGTGCATTATTGCATTACTTAATTCCCATTATCCAAATTTACAAAGCATATAACTTAGTAATAACCAAATTCTAATCATCATTAAGAATCACATTTACTCATCACATATAATCAAATGAACCATGAGATACAACCAAACTATAAACATAAGATAATAACTGTTTACATTCATTGCAATTAACATGTACAATTTCACTGATTGCATAATTCATCACATACATGAGATACATCAATTTCAACTTTGTAATTACATTTTTACAACAATACCACCTCATTTCATGTGAGGAGTACTCTACTACAAGATACATGATACATAATAGAGATACAATTTAAATACAAGTACAATGATCAAAATCCCAAGAGTAGATGTAGTGTTGAAGTCAATAGATCAGGTGAAGACACCACATCACGTACAAGGAAGGGAACCTGATGGAGAACGTAACTCATTCCACTCAACCATGTGAACCTAGAGGTTCACCGCCCGTGCTAGGAGGTAACAAAGGGCCCCACCATAACTGATAGAAAAGGATAGGACATCACAATACTAACATGATTCACATGAGTAAGTAGAATAATGACAAAATATAGAGATATACATCTAGAGGCACATAAATAATTAAGGTATAACGTAAGATAAACGAATACATGGTTGTCGTAGGGAAAGTGTCATCACATAATTGGTCATAGGTTATCTAGGTAGATCTTCCTAGGCCCTGACCCCCATCCTGGGTTATCCTAGTAGCCTCTACCAATCTCCGACCCCTCATGCCAACTTATGCAGAATCAACTTACCTCTCGTGGAGATGAGGTAGTTGATTTTCCATTCCAGGCCTTCCTATCTCACCTCAAGCCTATATGAGCGCTTGAGACTGAACGAGGTATTATCTTATCTTGTTAATGTTTTAGCTACCCAATTCCCCCTAGTTTGTTTTATGTTATCACTTGTTTACCAAACTTCCACATGGGTTACCCAGACACTCCTTCATGCATCAACCCCCATTGGAAGCCACTCCCCTACTGACCATCGAAAAACCATTGAAGCTAAAAACAAGGCCACTTGCATGACACAAAACATTAATGAATCGCATTGCGAGGAATTACCCATCCCGCTCACAAAGTCCATATAATTAGTCACAAAGACAAATATAACGTGCAAGGTGTATGACCATCATAAACATAATTAGGATAAAATTCCCATAACAAGTTAAATGAATAAATCCACCAATAGAACAAATCATCCTAGCCATTGGATGACTCTAAGATCCAATTCACCAAAATAACTTAAAATAAACAATTCCACTACTTACTTCCACAACATACCCATTCACATGATTCCTCAATAGATCAAACACTAAAAAAAACTAGATTTAAGAAAAGGGTTACGGGAAGCTCACTAAAGGTATACAGTTAATTCATTTACATGATTCCTTCTTTTGAAATATATATGTACTAATTTCCACTATTCTAATTACAGATGATACAATCTAGTTTAGTATTTAGATTATTTCCTGTTTTCACATAAGTCTTAGCAATAGACAACATGTTTATCTTAAGATCCATATAATTAAACATACATACATATGCATACATATATATGTACATATAAATATAAATATATATATATATATACATATGAATATGTATATAATTTGACGAATATAAAATCCTACATAACATATACAGAAATCAAATTTATTCTTATATATATATATATATATCTTTATGGAAAAAATTTATGTATATATATATAAATTTTTCCATAAAGATATATATATATATATATATATAATTTGACGAATATAAAATCCTAAATAACATATCCAGAAATAAAATTTATTCTTATATATATATAACTTTATGGAAAAAATTTATGTATATATATATATATATATATATATATATATATATATATATATATATATATATATATATATATATATATATATATATATATATATATATATATATACACACCTCAGAACACACACTTATACCAAATTACATATCTTTCTTTATTGCAGATTACATTGGGATTAATTTGAAATACAAAATATATTAAATAAGTAGACTTCCACCTAGGCCGCGACTGAGCTTGGGTAAGGAATTTTTTCCAAAGGTTAAGCATAGATAAATATAACGGCGATGTATACATTTTTCTATCCAATCGAATTCAGTTATATCTTCAATCATTTTCAAGTTTAAGCTAATATCCTCTGTTTTGAGGAACTACGAGTGGAAGAAAAATCGATCTTTAGTAAGAACGGGGGTTATGAAACAACTAATATAAAATTACCAGCATACATATTTCAGACGAATGTAGACTGACAGAACCCAACATGTTTGCAAAAAAATAACGATTGTGAATGTATGAAATCGATAGATAACAAGGCGAACGATACTAGCCAAGACACATAGTTAGGCATCTATCTTGAGCACTATGTGATTCACAATTCTAAGCTGAAAATGATTGCTAGATTCAATTCTCCAGGTTGCAGCTCTAGATTCCTCTTTGCAATTCAAGCAACTTCAACTCCCACAGCTACTCTAAAACCCCAATACCTTCTAGAACAACTTCAGAGTTTTCCCCAAATCAAGAAAATTCTAGAAAAATAGAGAAAGCTTAAGAAAACCCGCAAGCAAAAAAACAAGAATTAGTTTTTCCTCCAAGAGCAATAAGCTAATTGCCCCTCCTGTGGAGTTAATTCCAATTCCTTTTAATTAATTTCTGGTAACTATTTTTCCATTCCCACCAATTTCAATTTCTTTCCTTGTCAACTTTCATTTAATTTTACCTTTCATTCACTTAACACACAAAATACCACTAATTTATTAATATATTATTTAAATTTCTAACAAAGTTTGTTTACACAACATAACAATAGTAGAAATGTACTTATATATATATATTTTAAAATATTCTAACATAAACAATAAATCTTAATCTATTAAAATTAAATACCATATTTGTTTTAAATTTTATTCTTTAATTTAATATAGCTTTTATTTTCATTAATCAAAACCTTCAATTTCGCCAATTGAAGTTTAAGGAAATAATCGATTAAAGCATAAGTCATAAGCATGACTCAAGATGGAACAATCAAATGATACCGACCCAAAGTAAAACGAAAGTAAGACAGCCACACAAAGGAAAAACAATACCATCAGACCTCACAGATGGAACATAACATCGGGGATTCGTCCTCTACGAGGATGATGGCTCAAAGTGGGGGACCGATCAATATAACCTTCAAAACAACAACTTCATTGGGCTCTCTCATGCTCATACCTGATAATTGGGTGGAGTCGATGCCCTGTACCTGCAGCCTACAACGAAATGAAGGGTTGAACATGTGCAATAAGGAAATAATCAATCACACTGTGAAGGGGAAGTCACAGAGTCGTAGGGCGCTCACAAGCGAGTGATGCGATACTGTTCCCCATCACCAACACATAACAAATGATATCAAAACATAATAACACATACATCTAACAATACATAACGTTGTATCCATGATACTCAAGTAAGCAATCAACTAATCTGGTAAACATGATATAAATAAGAAACATCAAATATCACAATGCCATCAATATCATTAAGCTAAGCATCAAAATGTTATCAAATAGTCACAATATCTACTCATCAAAATATCACCATGTTTGAGTAATATCCAACAGAGTCATAATGTCCATCAAACAGTAACATAGGGTCTAGCAAACAAGATCGTAAAGTCTAGATGCAATCTAAGAGGCTATCCAAACAAAGCAAACTGAGGGGGAATCACAACTTTAATACTTAGAAATTTCAATTATAGGTAGATTAAACCAATTTTGAAATAACCTGTGACATATTTACATATTTTTATTGTTTCTTCTTCTAGATCTTCTAGATCTTGTTTAAAAACTTGTGCATTCTCTCTTCATTCAACTTATTTGTCACTTTCATCATTATTTGTAGGTTTTATATCTCTTTTCCTATCCTCTTACACAATATGCAACCAAATCTTCATTACCCTTATCATCTCAAAAATTTATTCCTTTCTTCCAACAATATTAGCAATACCTTGAGCTCTTTGTATAGGCATATTTTCCTTGTATCTAATGTAAACTACCTCAAAGGTAGTGGTATATTCATAATCACCCTTACAATTGGGTATCAATTCATGCTCTATTAGCAAGTTTCTTATGGAATACCTCAAATTTGACCTAATCCTTTTACATGAAAAATCATTCAAGATTCCAAATCTTTCACTATGATACTAGTTGGTGCAATCATGGATGGAGTATCCAATTAAGGACTATCCAACCATGTATAAAATGAACAAAATCATTGTGGAACTGAATAAAATAGTTATAAAAATCATAATATATTTATCAATTCATAACCATTTTTTATTTAGTGCTTACAATATGAGGCCTTAACGTTTAAATATACATAGGAAAAAATATGTGTGAATCATAACATTTTTGAATGGTATAATAATGTAAGGTTCTTTGAACATAAAAATGACTACCAACTTACTAGCTTCTAATTATATTGGTCCCTCTTTAAATGATCATGATTGAGGCTTATATGATGAGCCTTTGACTTAGTAATCATCAATGTCAATTGTAAGGAGGTGTAAAGCTTAATGCGATGTGTAACATGTAGTCAACCAAACATTGTAGAGGGAACGTTCTGAAATAAATGTGGTGATGATGGCTTGATGAATATTGGCGTAGTTCATACCATAAGCTCTTTTGGGACCAACTAGTTTAGAAATTTATTCCATTATTTCCAATTCATGGGGAATTTATCACAAGATTTGAATAGTGAAAATAGTTGTTGTCTTGTTATGCCTAGTAGTAAATAGAGGATTGAAATATTCCTTTATGATGATTAGAATCTTAAAATTTAGATGTGAAATTTTTATCTCTTACTAGAACGCATGTCTTCAATCATAATGTGAAATATGCAATTATGATAGAATATGGCATTTGGATGGTGACTAAAATGTTATTGAAATCCTACAAATAAATAAATAAAGTGAAAGAAAATATTTTGGGTGATGCAACATTGATCTTACACCCAAGATGCTCCTACATCAAGTGAGCATATAATGAGTTCCTTGTGGAAATATAGGAAAGAGGTAGGACACATAAAGAATAAATCTGAAAATTGGCTTTGGATGATAAATGAGATTATTTACACAAGCAATATCATTTGAGCCCTAACTCTTCTTTAAACCCTAAACAATTTCATGTCAAAATAAAATAAATAATTAACTCGTATACTAACAAACTAGGGGCAGAATTTTTCATTCTCATAATTTAATACGTGACACACACAAAAACCATAATTATTTTTGGAATACCAAATTTTCACCCTATATCACTCTCTACATGATATGCTAATGCGTGGTCTCAATGACATTTCTTGTGCAATATTACAACATGATGTGGGAGCATCCAGGGTGTAAGAGCAATCTTTCATCCCCAAAAAATATTTATTCTAATTTTTGTTAGGTTTGGTGAATAAATTCTCAATAAGGGCTAAAAATTCTAGGGTTACTATTTTTAGTAAGTTCGAAGGGTTAAAATAGTAGGTTTATATTTTTAATAAGTTTGCATTTGTGGATGTATGGAAATGAAATATTACATAGAGCTCCATAATGGTGAAATGAAGTCAATGATGAAGAAATCACTTCAATACCATTTGTTATTTGTGAGATATTAATGTTTTTGTCTTAAAAATCCCTTTAAAAATATTCAAAGTCAATTTTGAGGCACCTAGAGGTTTTAGATCAACCCAAAAAATGGCTAAAATTATAAAGTTCCCTAAAGGAAACCTTTGTTAGACCTTTTGCTCATCAAGATCTTTTCGACGACATGAACAGTTTGTCAATCTAATGTCCGAGTCAAAAGTTATGGCTCTCGTAAATTGGAATAAAATTTAGGAAATTTCTAAGGCCAAAAAAAGGGGTACTTAAATTTGTTTGACACCAAAAATAGAACTGATAGTTCATTGGAAAGTGGAAGAATCAAATAAAGTGGTTATAGATGGAAAGGGATTCATTCTAGATGAGAAGATAGATGAAATTCTTGCTTTTCAACTCAAAACAAAGGTTTGGGTTTTAGTGGCTATTAATTTTCTTCATGTATTTTAAACACAGATTTTTGTAATAGTGATCTTGTGACCAGATAGTTGTATTGCATTTGATTGTATGTATGTAGATGATTTCATGAAAGTACAATAACGTTGCATGTTTATAGTTTTTGAATTGTATTGTCTATGTAAGGTTGTGTTTGAGGGAGTGTGTCCCTCTATTACTAAAAGCATGCCACCTCAAAGGTGAAGGATGAGGAAACAAGGTTGAGTGTGGTGAAACCCATTTCATTCACCCTGTTGGTATTTTTTTTGAACCAAACATGATCTCACCATATGCCAATGAATTTTTCACAATCCAATAATAAGCACAGGTAAGAATTGGCCAACAAACAAGTAAGGATTATTAGGCCCTTACTTCTACTATTTGGGCTCTGTGAAACCTAGGAGGGTGATTCTTCTAATGTTCAAATAACATTCCCTTGTCATTTTATCCCGAACATTAGAACAAATAGATTCATACTTATCAAATGCTAATAGATAAAATCTCTCAAGAATTTGGTGGATCCTTAAGCAAATTGCTACCAAAAGCTAGGAATGAGTGATATTTCATAATGATATGTTGTAATTGAAGGTGTTCAAATGATTTTCATTCTTAATTTGAGTTCTTGGTCAGGCACAAGACTGGCTCATTTACATTCAAGGTAACCAAACAAATAGACCAGTGCTTTGTCATTGGGTAAAGGAGTCACACTTGTAATAATCTGTAATAAACTAGCAATTTAGACTCAACATTTTTGGACTATTGACATATTCCCTTACAATATTCAACTCACTGTATCAAAAGCAAAAATACTTAGCAATCCTATAATCTTCCTTCACAAACTTGTGACGTTTTTTAAGCATTTAATCAGTTCATTAAACCAAAGCAGAAATAAAATCACCCATTCAACCAAAATGATTGAAGATAAACAAAAGGATCCTTAATCATTTTATTTATAATTTGCAAGACAAGATACATCGGAGGGAATGTGCTTTCAAACTTGCATTTTCATTCATATACTGTTGCTACTGTAAAACTAATTAAGTTCATTAAAAATCAACTTATACCCAAGAATTCATACTAATCTATTCATTTGTGCATGAATTTACAAATTGCTCTTGCACAAGCCAAGTTTTCCAACCTAGACCACCTGAGACCTAAAATTCAAACTCCCTGTAACCAACCCTGAATTCCCATTTATAGAGATATGGGAGCAAACAAGCCATAGGCTAAATTACAATTTCAATCACATTTACATTTGACACTTAATTTCATTTTAATTTTAGAAACTCCCCTAGACAGTTATATTTGTGCATTACAAAATGGGGGAAAAGAAAAAGACAAAACTCCATATCATTTGTTGAAGAAGATTGGCTAGCCTTCCAAAAGGCATTGTTTGTCATTGCAGCAACACCAAAATCTCTCGTCCACATCGACCAAATAAGATTCTCCACATTAGCACCCAAGACAAAAACTTACACATTCACTGAAGAGGACAAGGCCTCCATTGTGGTAGAGATGTCATAAAAAAACAAAAACAGAGCTAGGGTGCTACTCAAACTCTTCAAAATCAAAGTAGACACGCCCACTCCATGTTCTTGATAAAATTGGAGAAGTGATTACCCTTCCATCATTAGAATCCTCTCGACATGCTAGTGTGACAAGGTACTAGGCATAGTTTGGGTCAGTATCTACTTCATCGCTCAAAGGACCAATCACATCCTCCATGGCAGAGTTGTGTCTCCCCATATAAGAATCATAATCCTTGTGGTACTTATTCTTCCTCTTCCCCCAAGGTTTAACCAATTTTCCACCAAACTCACCTTGGTCATTACCAACAACCCTATTCCTCAGGTTGTAAGTTCTCTTGACACCACCCTTCACAAACTTATTATGAGCTCCCTTCTTCTCCTTTGGCTTAGTAGGAGCTCCTAATGTTTCTTGTTCAATTTCAGGTGTATCATCCCGAAGTTCAAGCATACTAAGCCTCCTAGACCTCCTGATTGGTTGGAAAGACTCACCAGGTTTACTCATTTTCATACATAATATAACAAGAGCTAGGAGACCCTTAATTGTAGGAAAAATTTCACTGGTTTGTTTCCAAGTTGAAAATTGCAGGGAAAAAACCCCAAGACTTACACAATTCTTATCAATCTAAGTGGAAAAATCATGCAATTGAAACCCTCACCAACCCCAAGAATTTAGAATTCACTAGCCAACTATTGCATAATTGGAATATAACAGGTATAAACACCTACTTACCCAAGATAATTACTTCAATATCTCTGCAATTACTTGAATTAGACTCACACGCTTCTCCTCTAGCTCTAAACCAATTTCTCAACTCTTGATGACTGCAAATGGTGAGATAAAACAACAAATGATTTGTACATTAAGTAGAGAAACTGGAGTGTGTAGTCATTAATTGTTCAAAGAAGGCTTGCATGAGCAAGATGACAACTAGTTGCTCAACTTTGAATCTTGGTCGTCGATCAATTTTGATTTAAAACATAATCAATGATGTTCCCCAAGCATTGACATTGGCCTTTTCATCCATACTTGGAAATAGTGATGGCAACTTAGAAAGCTGGCACACAATCATCTGCACATTAATCAACATTTATCTGACAGCCATTGTGCGTCACTACTTTGGTTCTCACTCCCTCAAGTGAATATGTGATGCATAGGAGCCGAAGATGAGAGGAATATTCCATCGAACATTCCATTGCCCATTGCCAATACATACTTTGGAAACCCACATGAAACCATGATGGATAGAAACAATGCGATGGGCGTGAGGCATAGTAGTGTTATCACCCATTGCTGATTCACTTTGCAATGTTCACAAGATATCAGCGATGGAAAACCTTAAGCAACCAGTTAGGATCTAGCCACGTACCCATAAGACAAGATCAAGGGTTGAAACAAAATCGCCCTTGACAGTACACCTCATATTAGTGATGACACAGTTGAACACTGGACCTCATTATGCATTGCAAATTTAAAAACCAAGGTAGAAACTCCACCCATGATGAGCGATGTGAAGGAAAACCATTAATTGCGCATCACAGATTCATTGCCAGCGATCATAGGACAATCCATGATGAGTGATAGAGAAGAAAATGAGCGAAGTCATAAGTGAATCCATTCTGTACATGCTCACAAGTTATAAAAAGGGGGTCGCCTAGGCAAATGTAAAGTAAGGCCTTAAAGGACATGAAAACCATTTAATTCAAAGGATGTAAAGGCCAAACAAGGCCAATAAATCAACCTTATAAAAAATAAAACATTTCTCGAACCTAGGCACGAAGGGCCGGTATCCTCATGGATTTCAATGGCTTAAGTTGTTTCAAACATGACCGGGAATAGGCATAGTTGGTCAACAACAAAATATAATGTTGCAAAGGGCAAGGACTTAAGGGTTTGTAAGAAGGGTTTTTAGCAACTCAAACCATAAGGCATGACAGTGGATGAAACCCTAAGCCGAGAGACATGGGATTAACCAAATTTTATAGAATTTTGAGATGGAACACAAAGCAATTTTGGGGGGTTCCATCACACCCTATGATGTAGGTTATCATATTAGGGTTAGGTGTTTTGTAAAATATACCTCAAGGGAAATACCTTCGAGGATAATTTCCCTTTGGTTGTTTATATGAGTGATGAAGGTCAAGTTCCCAAGACAAGACCTATTTCCTAAAGCTCAATAAAACATTCAATTCCATTGCATGACATAAATAACCATCTAAATTAAATTCCTAACTTTAATCATGCATAAAGCTAAATTGGATGATTTATACGAGAAATATTATTTGAGCCCTACCGCTTCTTTACCGCTTCTTTAACCCCTATGCAATTTCATGTCCAAATAAAAATAATAATTACTTCATCTATTGATAAACTAGAGGTAGAATATATGCCTCTAAATTTCCAATAAAAGTAGCTAGTGACATAGCGAAAAAAAAGCCTTAGAACAAGTCTTAGCTTATGCACCTAGTCAACCACATACGGATTCTAGGAGTAATGTGGCCCTACTGCAATAGTCATTCCAAAAAGTATATAGAATTATTTTTGTCACATTGTCATTATCTCTCCTCTCTCTTCTCCTTATACTCCCCATTCCCCTCCCCATTCTTTCTCCATGCCATAGTATCAATCCTAGGAACCACCCAAATTCTCCTTTTAGTAGTAGCCCATGCAACTCCCTCCATAATTCTAGTTTTCACCCTAGTACTACCCTTAGCCACACCCTTCTCCATTAGGATAATATAAAATTTCTATGTCACAATTTCCTTAGATAGATCATGCCACCTTCCTTCTCTTTGAGTTCCTATCACTTTCTTGAACTTTAGAATCCCCTCTACCATATTCCTCTTACTAGTCTATGTTTCTTCCTAGCCCCCAAATTATCACTTGTTCCTTGAATACATAGAAGTTGGCCCCATGTATTCTGATTTTATTCCTAGGGCTACCCAATATCCAAAATGTATCATAGTAACGAACCCCACATGGCACCAACAACAATTATAGAAATTACAATAAAAGATTCAAATAAAATAAACCAAGAAAAATCTAAGGCAAGATGTAGCTCTAACCACCAAAATAGTGAAGATAAATTATGATTATACATTGTACTTGTAATATATTTTGCACACTTCATGCCCTTATTAGGAAAGCCAAAGGGCCAAATTATAGGCTCAAATTATAAAATAGAGAATAATAACCATTAGTTTCAAGGATTCGAAAAGAGAAGATAGGAAAAAAATCATCTAGGAGGGTGCCAAGGAAATAGGCACCACAAATGTTTTAATGGAGAGAACATATAAGAAAAAGTGTGTTGAATTGGAGAATGTCAAACTAAAATTAAATGCATTAGAAGTCAAAATCAAGACATTAGAAGGCTAAGTTTATATAGTTACGAAGATAGCTAATGGATATAAGGGCACAAAATTAAAGGTAGCTAAAAATAACTTCATGAAGCTTAGACTAAATTGGTAGAGGTAAGAGTAGAGTTAGAAACATTTAAAATCAAAATGGTAACTAAAATAGCCACCAAGGACATGTTGGAAAAATAGGTGGAAGACCTAAAGATAAATTTGAGCCAATAAAATGATAATACTGGAGTAAATGATGTTGACTTAGGATCACTAAATTAAATGCCACAACTAGGATTACAAAGTAACCAGGTTGAAGAATCAAGTAGATAACCATGTGCAAATATTTAAATGCCTTAAAAAAGAGGACATGACCTTGATTATATGCTAGAAGAATCAATGGAAGAGATCAAGAATTATTGGAAATTGATAACAAAAGTCACATCACATTTTAACACAGTCTTTCGATTCATGGAGATGACACAAACTCTAAGCAATTTGATGAAAAAAAGTGAAATGTTACCCTCTCTCCTATAATTATAGATGCAAGATCCTATACCAAGAATCTCTATAGTTTCCCTTAGTTGGGTTAGTTATAGAGAAATAATAAGAAACACAAGTAAACCATAGAAAAATAATGACCTTCAAGAAAAGAAAATAAAAATAAAAATGTATAGAACAATCTATTATAGGAAAATTAGTGTAGCGTATACAAATCCACACCCTTTAACTAGTGTAGTAGATAGTGCCCTTGCTAAAGATGATAATCAACAAGTGCTCCCTCGCTATAAATTTATGGAACTAGTGAATGAAAATAGCTAAGATGAATCAACATTCAACAAAGTGGTCCTTAACTCCTCCTATTGAAGAGGTACACATAGTATTCAAACCACTACTTTAGAGTCTATAGAAGATTAATTTTCCCTCAAAAAGAGAGGGACAAGCTCTTTGATTCTTTAAAATAAGTATAAGAAACAAGCATCTTTTTTTAAGTTTTTATGTGGACCATTACCCGGTAGATACCATTATGGGTCCAATGTTCTCCCCCACTTAAACAGCCCCTATGAGTCAACAAAAATTTAGTCGAATTTTCTATAGGTATCAAAATTCCTTTTAGTTTGTCCATTTTTTTTCTTAATTTGTGTGGTCTAATTTTTTATCCCAAATATCTAAATGTACGTCTCTTCTTGGGTGCTAGGGTTGTCAGTCTTAGGGTAAAATTCCACAACCTTATGATAAGGAAATAAAGAGAGAAAATTAATGGTGATGGGTTGGAAAGATAAAGGTTTCGAGCGAGTGTTTAAACAAAGTATGTGTAAGGAAAGAAGAGGCAGGGAATGAAAATAGGTGTGATTTGTGTACTTCGTGGAAAAAATGCGGAATCCTATGATATGTGGAAAAAACATGGAATCCTTTGATATGTGGAAAAATACAAACTACATACTTGAGTGTATATGGGGTCCACATTGGTCAAGTATGAGGTTCCCAAATGCCTCAAAAAGAAATTAAAAAAGAATGCTAACAAAGGGAGGTAGAAACACCACCAAATGAACTAACCTTGATTAACCATTAGGAAAGAGTCTACATTCTTTAATTAAGCCTTGAGGATGTATTTTTTTAAGTAAGAAAACATGATTAGGATTGTGATTTTTATTGTAAAACAACATGATAACATATTTAGGAAAGTCATCAAATTCTAACTTGGGGTTAGTTATACCATAGCCAAAAATAATGTCATATCGTGCCAAGTCATATATGAGATTAGATACAGTAAATCATTTTTCAATTACAATCAGTATATTTAAAATCAAGGACACAAAGAATAAAAATATTAATACATTTGCTACAAGAGCGTAAAATTAACAAGATATCAAGGAAAGATGGTGTCCATGCTTAAATTCTCTTGCTATTCCAATTACTCCTCCAATCCCCAATGGTAGTTTGATGCCACCCAACCATGTGGAACCCTCAAGCACACCCCTTCGGACCATAAGATAACTAATTCGAGTAGTTCAACACAATCATGTCCACATGCAAGGATTGAACAAAAACACACGTGATGTCCCTTTTTATTGCAAGAATATTTAAAATGAAATAAACATTGTAATTATTATAAGAAATAATTTTATTATATTTCATATACTTTTAAATGAACAAATTAAAATAATTGCACAATATCATTTCATTTACAAACAATATAAAATTGAAGTACAAATATTATAAATATTATTAAATAATTTATTTCAATAAAGGCATACAATACATATTTGTTAAATAAACGTTGAGTGGCTACTCTATTCTCTGGTTGTTTGACCTCGATATTCCAAGTTATGATGCACTATAGAGAACCTATGTGTAAACACAACATGTGCTTACACACCATGCAAATTCATCAAAGCCTTGGCTAGGACAATCCTAGGTGTACTATTTACCTTGAGTTGGAGACACTTTGTGTGCCCCCTTCTCCTATGCTCACTTCTTATTTCTCGCTCAAACCAAACAAGAGAATTTTTTTGCTATATTTTCCCAGTTATCAATTGCATATACTTATACTATTTTTATGGGTAGTTATTCAACCAACATATACATACAATTAATTACACCCGTTCACAAATAAAGGGTTTTTGTTATTTATTTGAATCAATTGACATTTGAGTAATATGTATATTTTTACTCATGAAATGATTTTCTCTATTCAACCTCAATATATGTAGATAATCTACATTCTCTTCTCTATTTATTCTTTTATATAAATATTTAATTTACCCAAATAATAATTATTTCACTTCTTTTATTTTTTATCCTCTCTTTTTTGATTGGGTAAATGATTCTATAATATTTCTCTACTTGTAAAAAATAGCTACTACCCTCAGGAGCATGGGGTTATTTATATTATGAATAATCAAAAGAGTTTAGTCAAATAAGTGTGAATATTGATTCTTAATGTAATCAATTTCCTCCCATGTAGCACTATTAATATCATAATAAGTCCACTTTATTTTAAATTCATCTATAGTCCTATTTCTTAAAATTTTCTAGATCTTCTCAATAATACTCTCAAGTTCAATTTTAAATTCACAATTGGGTTCAACATAAATACTTTTCTAATCAATAACATGATCAAAACTATCTCTCTCTCTCTCTCTATATATATATATATTTTCATGGATTTATAATTATGGTGGTAAAGCAAGTTTATAAGATACATCACCATTTTTTTAAAAATTTTGAAAGACCCACAAAAACGAGGAGAAATTTTGGCATATTTACCAAGTTTTAAAGAACTAATTTTAGGTTTTACTTGAAGAAAAACTTATCACCAAGATTAAATTGTCAAAAAAATCATTTTGTATCAGCCAGACTTTTATATCTATCTTGAGCTTTCATGTTTTATTTGGTTTTATTAATAATTTCTTCCATTTCTTGCAAATTCTCATTTTTATACCAAATTTTATGGATAGGATCTGACACATAAATAGGTGTATTATAATTTCAACCATACATAGCTTCAAAGGGTGATATTTTGATGGTCGAATGACATTCTTAATTATATGCAAACTCCACTAAGTGTAAATAATCTTCCCATGACTCAAGTTTCTCCATAGTATGCATCCATAACATATCTTCTAAGACTCTATTGACTTATTCAATTTATCCATCTGACTCTAGATGGTATGCAGTACTAAAACTTAAACTAATACCAAGTTAAAAAAATAGAAGAGATTTCCAAAAGGAAGAGGTGAATCTAGGATCTTGGTCTAAAACAATATTCTTTGGAAGTCCATCTAGTTTAATTATTTATTTAACAAATATGTTAGCAATATTTGAGGTCAAATATTTTTTTGATGGGCAAGAAGTGTGTCATTTTGGTCAATCTATCCACTACTACAAGAATAGAGTCATTTCTTTATGTGTTTATGGTAATCCAGTAATAAAGTCCATATTGATGGGCTCCCACTTTTGATCAGGAATATATAAAGGTGGTAAAGTATCAAGTGGTTTACATTGTTCAAATTTTACTCTTTTTTATTTTATGTTTGTTTGGGTTTTTTAGTGTATTTTTCATTCATTTAGGAACATAAAATCAGTGCACACACCAAAGAACAAAATTCCCCACAATTATCCATTTTAAAGCATTTAATTTTGTGTCCAGTCTGATTTTCAACTAATGCTTTAAAATTCTTGAATATGCCAAATACTTCAAATTTATATTTCAGCATATACACCCAAACTTTTCTAGTGTAATCATCTAAAAAAGTAACAAAATAATTTGATCCACCAATAGATGTTACCTCCATAGGACCAAATACATCAGAATGCACTAGTTCCAATGATCGTGTCTTCTTGTCATGCCCTTGAGTAGAGAAGTTGATCCTCCTTTCTTTTTTGTAGATACAATTCTCACATAACTCTAAATCAACAGATTTTAAACCTCGAAGTTGATCCCTTTTGAGAAAAATTTCAAGGCCCTTCTTGCTCATATGCCTGAGCCTCTTATGCGAAATCATTGTCTCAATGTCCACAACCACCATCGCAGCTCCCACTTCAGTGTGACTCTCTAGCACATACAAAGTTCTCATTTTGTTTCCTCTTGCAATTACTAATGCTCCTTTGGTCACCTTCCAAGTGTTTAACTAAAAAATAATGCTACATCCTTGAGCATCTCGTTGTCCCACATAAATCAGATTCCTCTTGAGTTGAGGAATGTATCTTACATCCCGCAACAACCAATTATGTCCATTTTTTAATTTCTTCCTTGTTCTTGGGATCTCCCCCTATTGCCGAAAAACAAAGCCTCTTTGGATGAAGTACCTTGGTGTTTTCTTCTCAAGTCTTCGCTGCAAAGAAATGCAACCATATCATCAAGTTTCAACCCATTTCCATTCTCATTGGATCCTTTATTTTCGGATACCAAGTTACTAATTGTTATTACAACACCTTCCCAACTATCAAGAAGAGAACACGAAAGAAAAATGACTTTAATTTCCTTTTCAAAATTAATATCAACAGAGGTTGATTGGTTGATTACAATATTAAATTCGTTTGAATGATTGGAAACATTCCTACCTACCTTCATTTTCAAACTAAACAATTTCTTCATCAAGAAGACTCTATTAGCAGTATAAGCCCTCTCATACATGCTTGACAATCGGTCCCATAAACCCTTCCCTGTCTTCTCTGATGCAAAGTTAAACAAAGCATTGTTGGAAAGAGAGAGGATGATCATTGCCATAGCCTTTTTGTCCAATACATCCCATTCTCCAACTAACATTTTTTCAGGCTTCTTCGGCTTTCCCTCAAGTGCTTTTGAGAGATCTTTTTGAATTAGAAGAGATTGTAACTGCAGCTTCCATATTCCAAAATTCTGACTTAAATTTTTTTTAATTCCCATTTATCTCTGTCTTCCATCTCTTCTCAAACAACTCTCAGCTCTGATACCAATTGTTGAATATAAAGATCAGTTTGGAAGTTAAATTAATCGAATAGAATAGCAAACAATAACAGAGCATATACTAAACAATCATACAAAGACAACAAGAATTACATTGTTCGCCAATTAGACTACATCCAAGAAAAAGGGAAATCTATGTTTTATTATATATGTTACAACAACATACATAAGATGCTTTAATACATATCCAAAAGGTATATTTAAGCTCTCCACAGGTAAGGAGATGAAGAGACACGGTGGAGGGAAAAGTCCAAGACCATTGGACTTCATATTTCAACACTTGTTGATCAGTTTTTTCTGTCTCTTCATTAATTATCTGTTTTATCTAGATATCTAACTATGTTCCAAACACACATTTGGACCCCCAACCTACCTATACACCTATTTCCAAAATACCATTTCTAATTTTTCCCTTTTTTCCCTTTCTAGTATTTTCCTATTTTCATTGTTTTTAAAGCCTTACTCCTTCAATAATCAGTTTCTCTTGTGTTAGCCAACTAAATTCTCTGAGTGGTTTACTATTATTTTCTCTGAAGCCAAACGTCAATTGTACAATAGTAAGTTGTAATAGGTTCATACTTCATACTGTATATAATAATTACAAATTTTTGGCAGTCTCATTGAAGGCAATTTTAAACATCATTGCACAAAACTATTGTAAAAATAAGCTCTTTAGTAAATTGAGCTTTACAATCTTGAACTAGAATGGAATTATTCTACTTTCAAACATACTAAAAAATGACAGTAAAGGAGAGAACTTGGATTTTGGGATTTCCACTAATGAAATTGATGAAAATCATTAAAATCTTTTGTAAAGGAGAGTCACATCTTGCCTTCAGAATGTCACAAGAACACATTATTTCTAAGACTTAATAGATATTGACCATATTGGACAGTTGTAGAACAAAATTTGAAAATTGAAGCCAAAGGCTCAAAAAATGTGTCCCCTAAGTGGCAGCATTGTTCCTTCTGAAAAAGGAATAAAAATCAAGTCCAAATGAATTAAAAGGACCTTGAAGAAAAGCCACCATCTAAAATTTCTGTCAAAATCATTCCATAGCTACTATACAAAGAAAAAGGAAGAGAGTGCAATGATTTTTGTAATAAAGAATTCAAGTTTACCCACAATCCAAAGCTAGAAAATTAATGAAAAGCAAAATTAGGGAAAACGGAGGAAAAAAATGTATTTTAAAATTCTTAGGTATAATTAGGGTTTTAATGACTGAATTTGATACCATTCTATGTTTACCATTGATGGAATCGAAATAACTATTTCTTAAGCCCAAAGCAGGTTATCAAAGGTAAACAAACAAGATGTGTGCATTAAATGTCTCAGAGATAATAGAAGGGTGAATCCTTCTTAACAGGTTCATTTTGAATTTCCTTGTAATGTTAGAATAAGATAGACTTGGATAACATTTGGAGTAGTGTTCCTTGAAGAATATAACAAACTTAGTCATTCAGAAAAAAATGATTCATCCCTGACCCTTGTTGTAAATAGTCATTAGAGTAAAACTAAGGCCCAAGCCAATGAGGAATTGCATAAAATATAGGATGATATTATAATTTTTTTTTTTTTGACATTTCTAAGCATGCATAGACTTGAATAATTATACAACACCTGTATATAGTTTCTCAAAGTTGATTGTGCATCAGGGGAAAGTATGTCATGAAGAAGGGTGTATACTTGCACTGCAGGTGCTAATGCAGGTGTAGCAATACCAGTAGTTGGCCCAAACATGTTAGCTAAACCTGATGGTGATGATTCTTGTAGTGACTTGAAATTCTCAAAATCCATTGCAAGAAGATGTTCCAATTGATCTTCACTGTCAGCCAACATTCGTTTCTGCAACAAAAAATTCAAATTAGGTTTATTGTATGATAATCATTTATAATAAAAGGACCCATCACAGATAAGAATTATATATGTGAAGTTGGCAGAGAGGGAATTCATATAATTGAAATTGTTACATGTGATAAATAATATATGTGATGAACATTATCACATGGCATATTTGCTTTGGTAGAGGAAGTGAAAGGAGAGAACTTGAAATTCCTTTACTAAATCAGGCATCTCAAAACACCTTTTCTGTAACTAGCTAGTTGATCTATTACAGGAGAAATTTGTGTATACTTTATTATACATTTGGAAAATAGTGGTTTATAACTTTTGATAAATGAGAAAAACTGCAAGTAAAGAAAATAACACACATCCTGGCAGCTGGAAATTGAGCATTTTCTGGTGATGATTGGCCATATATAATAGACGCACATTATTGCAGGGGAGTTTGCTACCAATTTTAGCTATTTCTTAGAGAAATAAAGTGGCATGGATTATTATATGAAAATGTTTTCCCTAAGTTGCATGCCTAGGTATGGATAAATAAACTGGTTCTAATTGAGCACTAAAGATCCTGTAACAAATATTTTTGACAGTTTCCAGAAAGTTAACCGAAAACAGTGAGAGTCCTTGGCTAATGGATTTGGGATAGAGGATCTGTGTGTGTTCTGGTTCATAGTTACATTCCTTTTCTTCTTGTGACAAATAATTTTATAAATGGCATGAAACTAAATCTCTAATCTGGATTGCATAAATGATCTTGAAATTTGCTTAAGTTCATAATTGGCCCATATAGAAATGTCTGAATCTCAAACACCATGACATTCTTTAGTGGGTGCAATATCACTTGTTTGACTTGGTTCTATAGACAGTAACTTGTGCTTCCTAAACTTGGTGTAAACATAAGAGAAAAATAAACAAATAAAAGAACATCGCATCAAATTATATCATAATCAGAGTATTCCCTTTATGTTACCCCTTCGTTAGTGACAAATGTATTGATGTTGTATGATGATCATGGACTGATTCAAATGCAAAGCAAAGCAGAGATGGAAGTTCACAACTAAACTGTTAGCTCTCAAAAACGTAGGCAAGATACCTCAAGAGGTTGCCAATCTCTTAATACGTTTTAGGGTAACAGACAAGGTCAAGAGAACTCAAACTTCTACTCTTCAGGTGCTGCTAGACCTAGGAAGGTGTACCTTTCTGAATGAAGCAGACTTGACTTATGATTATCTTTCTTGCACAATGATTTGTCCACAATGGCAAATGGAAGTGAACAAATGAATTCAAACTTGATAGCAGTAATAATCCTCAGATCTAAATCCTAAAGTGCTCAATTAACAAATGTAAAATAGATATAAAGAGAACAAATGAATCTTAATGATGAAACTGTAGAGACCAGTGCCTTATTGGGTAGGTGGAGTCAAATGAAATCAAGATGAGCAACACTCTCTGGAGAAAACTCAAATCATCTGGCATATATTCTGTTTACAACTTGTATAAACATGCAATACTGTAACTACTAAGCTATACTTTAACAATCCAAATGAATCTCTCTGATTACTATGATCAATTAAAAGGATTTTAATCTCTGCTTGAAAGAACCAATTGATTAATCACACAAATACAACAAATGTGCATTGATAAATTGAACATAAACTTGTTATGTCAATTTAAACAACCAGAAAGCATCAATCTTGGAGACCACTTAGCAGTATTTTTTATTTGAATTCAACAGATAATTGACACCAGACAAATGCAACAACATCAACTAATTTTCATAAATACCTCCATTCTGAAATCATGCATCAAAAGTCTCTGATATGATAATTTTATTCCATTGTATTTACTTGCTGTGTATTGAATATCTAATAACTGGTCCTTCTTTACAATTACAAAAAATGTCTATTTATACACCAACATCAAGAAAATAAATCATATTTGAAATTCCAAGTCAGCCTTCCATAGAAATCGGGTTCCACTCATGTCGACCAGCAACAGTAATTTAGCAATTTACATGTTGGCCTCAGTATTTGAATTTCAGTTTTTTACCAGTGAAACAGTCGCCAGGACATATCGTATAGCTATGCCGAAGGAAATTCAATAATTAATTGCTCCACCTGGTGCTACCTGCTTTCGCCGTGACAGTCTAAGTCGGGGAGATATCCTGTAGATTACACTATGTTTCAACAAGAACCCACGCAATCAAACCGTATATCGTTATAACATTCTATTTGTTACACCGAAGCCACGAAGTATCCTCTTGTTCCCATTACGTTTTGTTGTAGCTTTGTGATATCGGGGAGACGTCATGTAGAACACTTAAGTTATATCGAAAGCCATCAACCACTCTGGGTGTCGCTGAGACAAAACAAATTATCTTACCGAGATGCACCTTTCGTTTTATTCACTATCGCCGTGACCACAAGATATCAGAGAGACCTCATATAGATTAAATTCGCTACACCAAAAGTCTTCGTCCATCCTGGGTGTCGCCGAGACAAATCGTTCTTTATGCCGACAAAGACCCCTTGATGTTGTCGGTCGGCGAGACATAACAAACCTCTCACCGAAAACCATCTCCCATTCACTTTCGCCGAGACAATTCAAAATCGGGGAGAGGTCATACCGAAACATCCCGAGCACATATGATCGCTGAGAGAATGCCAACCCTTCACCGAAAGCCATTCGTAAAACATTGTCGGCAAGACCCGATGGGCTCGCTATAACATAATACCAAAGCCAAGATCCCTTGTTGACATGCCAATTCTTCCACCACCAGTCGGTAAGACAAAAGATATTCGCCAAGACACAATGCCGATACCGCCTAGCTCTCGCTGATGTAGCCTCATTGTCGCTGAGACATAAAGCACTCGATGAAACATTATATCGATGACCAGACTCCTACCGAAAATATTACCAACCTCTGTCACCGAGACCGTGAAGAACTCCTGCCGAACGGTGCCTGCAAGAAAATTTAGATCACTGTGACATCAAATGAGTCTTGTTGAAAGGCAACATAGACTCATGTTAGCAGAAAACACACAATGGGTCAGGGAGACAACCATGAACCTATGTCGATATGGACCACAACGTGAAAAATGTAGGACTCGATAGATTCAATAGGGCAATATGGCAAAGTATGGGTAAAATGTACACATGGTAGGACTCATAGGGAGACCCAGGGGGATAAAAGATATGCAAAAAACCATGAAAAAATTATAGTTCCAACAGTGGCTTCATCTGGGGATGAATGATAGTGAGATCATTGCAAGGATCCAAAATCTTTGGGTGAGTAGACCAGACATAGAATGATGAACCAGAAGCAGGATGGAAATGCAGCATGATGGAATGAAAGGAAAGTGAATGCAAAATGGAGATGAATAAGAATTCTAAACTACTATGCATGGAAAATAATTTTAAAGAGGATAAACAAGAGTTGTCCATGCACTGGCAACCCTCAATTCTCTGTGTTACTCAAGAGAAAAATGCTTCAGGAATTGCCCATGAACAGGCAACTCTTGACCTTCACCAACTATATTCTGTAGATAGTATGAATCTTCACCTTTCTTTCCAATAACAACAAAAGGTCCCAGCCACAAAGCTTCAAATTTACCATGCTTTCCCTTCTCCTGACACCTTGCATTCCACATCAACACCAAGTTATTCTCTTCAAATTTTATATCCTTTGCCTTCTTGTCAAACAGATACTTCATCTGTGTCTGTAACTTCATGTTTTGGTTTTGGGCAACCCTCCTTATTTCATCAAGCTCAGCTAGTTGCTCCATTCTTTCTTCCATGGGTTCAAAAACATCCAAATCTTCCTGAAAGACAAACCTGTAGACTGGTAACAAATTCTGCAAAGGCATCCTGGCTTGTGCTCCATATACCAATTCAAATGGGGATTTTCCAATTGCTTTCTTCATAGTAATCCTGTCAACCCACATAGCTAGTTTCAATTTTGAATCCCAAGCCTTCTTGTTATGTCCTAACATCCTCCTTATAATCTTCAAAAGACTCTTATTGCTAGACTATGCTTGACCATTAGCTTGTGGATGGTAAGGAGCTGCATAAGAAATAGTAATGCCATATGTGTCACATAAACTTTTGAACTCATCTAACCTGAAACACATCCCATTATCTGTGATTAACCTCAGTGGTGCACCAAATCTGGTGATAATATTGTCCATCAAGAAATTTGTCACCACTTTTCTTGTAGCCTGTTTAGTTGGGATTGCCTCCACCCACTTAGTAAAATAATCAGTGGCAACCAGTATCCACTTGTATCCTCCACTTGATCTTTCCTGTATCTCTCCAATGAAATCAATTCCCCATTGATGAAAAGGGGCATCAGTCTGCAAGGGTTGAAGTGGCAAAGCTCCCTGATATTTTAGTTTTCCAGAGAACTTCTGGCAGGCCTCACATTTTCTTACATGTGTAAAAGAATCATTAAAAACTCTAGGCCAATAGTAACCTGCTCTGAGAATTTTGTGTGCAGTTGTTTTTGTTGAATAATGTCCGCCACAAACTCCTTCATGCATTTCACTTAGAATATGCTTGGCCTAAGACTCATCCAAACACAATAATAGTATACCATCCCTATTCTTCCAAAATAGTTCTCCATCCATGAAAACATATTTTGATGCTTGCAACTTCAAAGTTCTCTTTTGGCTATCACTCAATCCCTCTAGACACTTCATGAACTTAAGGTAATGCATGATATTAGTATACCAAGGAGTGTACTCAATGCTTGCAACTGCAATCCCTTCATCTACATTACAAACCTGATTTGCTTCAATATTTGATTCTGCCATTAACCTAGCCAAGCCTTGACCTCTTACTAATTTGGTAATCTGTATCTCCATGTCAAATTCTTGGATCTTGTTAATCCATTTGCATCTTTTTCCTGTTACTTCATACTGTGTTAGAATATCTTTGACAGCTACATGAGGGACATAAGCAATCACCTTTGCTCCAACAAGATGTGGTCTGAAAGCTTTTGTAGCTTTTACTAATGCAAATGCCTGTTTTTCCATTATGTCATATTTCAATTTAGACCCTTGTAATGACTTACTGAAGAAAGACTCAGGCTGTTCATGACCATCCTCATTCTTCTGTAACATAACAACAACAATAGTATGCATTGAAGCAAATGAAAATATTTGAAAAGGTTTTGTAAAGTCTGGAGTTTTAAGGATAGGAGCTTCCTTGATGGCCCTTTAGATAGATATAAAAGCTTCCAAGGCCTCTGCAGTCCATTCCATTTTCTGTCCTTTCTTCAACATTTTTGATATGGGCTTAATGATCTCAGCAAAGTTAGAAACAAACCTCCTAACAAAATTAATCTGTCCAAAGAATGATTGTATAGCCTTAACAGTTTTGGGAATAGGAATCTTATCAATAGCTTCAACCCTCTCAAGATCTATTCTAGCTCCCTCCTTTGAAACAATATGTCCTAAGAGCTTACCCTTTGTGACTGCAAAATGACACTTCTTAGGATTTAAGCTGATACCATATTCTAAAGGTTTTATAAATACCTTTTTCCAGATGTTGCACATAATCTTCAGCCTTCTTCGAATAAGCAATCAGGTCATCTTGGTGCACCACCATGATAGCATTGATTAAATATGAAAATACCATGCCCATAGCTCTTTGGAAAGTAGCTCCTGCATTAGTGAGACCAAATGGAATTCTTATGTATACATACGTTCCCCAAGGAGTTGTAAATGTTGTCTTATATTACTCAGATTCTTTGACTTTAACCTGGTTGTATCCTGAAAACCCATCCATCATTGACAACAACTCACACCCTGTCACCTTATGCAATATAGCCTCCATATTGGGTAGAAGATAATTGTCCTTGAGAGATGCCATATTCAAATTTTTGAAGTCCACACATAATTTGATGTCTCCATTTTTCTTCCTCACAGGGACTAAATTTGAGACCCACATTGAGTGCCTGATTGGTTTGATGATTCCCCCATCTCTGAGCTTTGTCAACTCTTCTTGCATTTTAGGCTCCAATGTTGGATTTATGGGTCTCTGCTTCTGTTTGAATGGTTTGGCGTCAGGCTTCAATGGTATTTCATGCTGAAATAAATCCGCCCTGTATGCTTTTAGATCTTCATAAGACCAAGCAAAGACGTGCTTATACTTTCTCAGCAACTCTATCATCATTCTTCTAATTGTAGGGCTTATCTTCTTTCCTATGTATACCTTTCTTGGTGCTATTTCATTCCCCAAATTAACTTCTTCAATATCCTCTCTTTTGACTGGTGTCTGCTTCATGAGAGACCGATCATTTCCATCATACAGCCGATCCAATGCCACTAAGCCCTTAGGAAGCTTATTTTTTTTGAGCTGTAAGATCTCCTTGCCAAACACTGTTTGCTTCCCATCGACTTCCTCAACAAAAGCATTGAAGTCAATTTCCTAGGTTTCATATTGATCTATACAATTGAGGAATTTCAAAAGATCAGTATCATCATTGAAGACCTGCCAACTATAAATATTATCAGGAACAACAGGTCTTGTCTTGAACTCAATCTGTGAAACCCCAGCCAATGTGATATCATCTCTTTTGAGTGCCACATTTGCTAAAAAATCAGCCATTATATTATTTGACCTATCAATCCACTCAATTGAGAAGACATCAAATAACTCAATTGTGTCCCATACAACATTCCTATATTGTTTCAATATTTTGTGCTTTGCTGCATACTTGGATTTAATTTGTGAAACATCCAATTTAGAATCGACTAAAACAACCAGCAACTTGATTTTATGTTTCACAGGCTATGCTCAGTCCTATCAACAAGGCCTCATACTCCGCCACATTATTTGTACATTCAAATGCTAACATAAATGAATATTTAAATGTAATACCTTCAGGTGAAACAAAAACAATCCCAGCGCCATTACCTTCTTGGCTACATGCTCCATCAAAATACATCTTCCACACTTCATTGCAGCTTTGTGCCACATGCTTTTCAATTAGATCACTATTGGTTAATTCTGGCTGGGCTAATTCAATCTTAAAACTTCCAAAATCAACATCACAAAAATAGTTGATCTGATCTTGTGGTACATAGTCAACAAGCTGGTTCATTCTTGGCTCTCTAGACAATTTGACTTCCTGACCATTCACTGGAATTGTAGCATAAGACAGATTAAATTGAACATTTCCTCCAACTGTTGTTGTCTATTGTCTTGACAGAAGCATGCCAAACTGTGGAGGAGTATCAATTACCATTATATCTATATTATAAGCCACATGTGGATAGTAGCCAACTTGACTTCAACACTTCTCATAATGCCAATTACAGGTACAGGTCTGTTATCCATTGCATAACACTTGCCTTCACATGTATCAACCCACATGCCAAGCTGCTTCATAACTCCTACTAGCATGATATTTATAGCAGCATCAGAGTCTATCATGCAATTTCTCAGCAGTTTGTTATTTATAAGCAATGTAGTGAAAAAATGATCCACTTGAGGGGGAGTTGTTAATACATCACTCAAGCAGACTTCTGGGATATTTACTTTCTCCTGCCTATTGACTGCTCAGAATTCACATTTTTTTCATTTCCATTCGTTATCAATTGAATAGCAGTGTCCCTATATTCTTTTATTTTCATCATTTCAAGTAGTGGGACAAACATTTTTACCTGGGATAACGCCTGAGTGAAGTCAAAAGAGGAGCCCTCCACCTTAGCAATTTTCTTCAGTTCTGGCATTTCTCCTTTGTTTTCTTCTTTTTCCTTTTTATTAAGCTGGTCAGGCATTTGTATCTTTTTGTGTAATTCCTTCACTTCCTCCTTTTGGACAAGCTTCTGTTCACCTTTATCAGGCTGTTTATTTTCTGATTTCTTCACAGTTCCTTGAGTCACCTTCTGATCTTTCATAAAGATTCCCCTACAAATGCCTTCCTTCTCATTCACTGTTCTGTTTCTCAACCAGTACTTACTCTTGCTTCCTCAACTACAATGACAGTCAGTCTCTCTATCTCATCTTTAGTGAGTCTCCTCATACTACATTGAGTAGGTGCCTCAATAGAATGTATCCCTGTATAATCTTCTTCAGAATCATAAAGGATCTGTTATTCAGCCATATGGACATTATACTTCTGATTTGAAACATCATACTCATAACCTTCATCCTCTAAAGATGAGTATCCTTCCTCAGCATGGTAAAAAGTGTTTGAAGTCAAATAAACCTTGTGATCCTCTCCATTATTTTCCATCAACATTAACTCCTTCTGCATCCTTTGAGTCACAACACAATAGTCTGGGGAATGTGGCTTATCACAAGCTTCACAAAAATAATTATTACTCACCATGTAAGTTCCCTTTTTGCTCAATGGATCAGGAGTCTTTGTTTCTAGGCCTAGCTGTTATAAGTTTTCCATCCTTCCAGTCTGTATTATAAGGCATATCATGCAACCTTGGCCTTTCATTTTTGTATGTGTTCTCCTGTCTATACTGATAATTATTGCTTTGCTGAGGAGGCCTCAGGTTGTCTCTTTTATTGACTATACCAGCAACCTTCCTATTGTTTTCAATTGTTAATGCTATCTTCTGAGCTTCAGCCAGATCTCTTGGGAATCTATTCCTCAATTCATACCCTATTTTAGGATCAAATGCATTCAAATAAACACTCAAAGCTACAAAATCTGGCAGCCTTGATCCAGGAGGTAGCTTAGTCTGCAATTTGTTGAATCTTCGGTTGAAATCATAAATTGAATCATTCTATTTTTTCTGAATTCGCATCAACTCATGAAGAGCTTCATCTGGTGCATTTAGATTCCCATATTGTTCTAAGAATTGATTGAGTATGCTTGCAAGCTATTGAACCAATCCATAGCATCTTCAAGAAGTGACATCATAAACAACTTCATGTGTAAATATTCATATGGCACATCTATGTCTTGGATGAAGATGTTGAAACTCCTTAAATACTCTTCACTAGTGATTGCATTGCTCCCTGTAAATTTGGGCACCATACCCCTCCAACTGCCATCCATAGGGTAACGGTATAACTGAAAACCCGCTAAATCAAACTGTATGATCCTGGTTGTATGCTGGTGAGAGGGAGGAATAGGTGGACACTGATGCTGGTGCATGGGATTATTGTATTGTGCACTATACTGTGGGATAAAAGACTGACCAAGAGGTGGATGCATAGTTGTATGCTGTGTGGGAATATGAGGTGGATGATTTGGCTGCTTGTAGTGATTCCCTGTCTGATGGTGAGGAGACACTGGTGGATTTGAAGGCCCTACACCATGATTACCCTGCTTATAAGGTGGTACATACTTCGAAGGGAAATTAGCTATCTGAGAAGTAATTTGGACTTTCTGCAATGTAGCCTTCAGCTCCTCTATCTCCTTCCTCTATAATTCAAACTGTGCTTTTACTTCCTCAGGAAGCTCATGATCAATAAACACATTCTAGTTACTCTCCATTTTTTGATCATACTCATGCTAAATTCTAATTCGTTCAGACTCAAGTGCAGCTTCAAACTCAGCCTGTTTTTGAGGATCAATGGAAGGGAAATGACTTCGATCTTCAGGGGTACAAAGTTCTACACTTGAATCATCTCTCCAGGTATCATAGCAATTATATGTTTCACCCTGTGCTCTTGACGCTTTGCCTTTGTCTATTATGCACATGTCCTCATTGATCTTCTTTCCCTTACCAGCTCTGTCATCTTTGTGTGTCCATTTACTACCGCTAGTAGGAGCTCTAGTATGACCTCCCCTGTGTTGAGATCTTCTTCCATTCATGTTTGAACAGCTACAAAATTTCCTTCAGAGTCGCCACTCACTTTTGTCAAAGTGAGAAAAAATACTTGATATTCCTTTATTCCTAGCGGAGTCTGTATAAAGTTCCCGACTCTATGATTAAGGCCTTGATTTTGAATGTATCCCTAGTAGAGTCGCCAATTTGTTAGCTCTCAAAAATGTAGGCAAGATACCTCAAGAGGCTTCCAATCTCTTGATACATTTTAGGGTAACAAACAAGGTCAAGAGAACTCAACCTTCTACTCTTCAGGTGCTGCTAGACCTAGGTAGGTGTACCTTTCTGAATGAAGTAGACTTGACTTATGATTATCTTTCTTGCACAATGATTTGTTCACAATGGAAAATGGAAGTGAACAAATGAATTCAAACTTGATAGCAGTAATAATCCTCAGATCTAAATCCTAAAGTGCTCAATTAACAAATGTAAAATAGATATAAAGAGAACAAATGAATCTTAATGATGAAATTGTAGAGACCAGTGCCTTATTGGGTAGGTGGAGTCAAATGAAATCAAGATGAGCAACACTCTTTGGAGAAAACTCAAATCATCTGGCATATATTCTATTTACAACTTGTATAAACATGCAATACTGTAACTACTAAGCTATACTTTAACAATCCAAATGAATCTCTCTGATTACTATGATCAATTAAAAGGATTTTAATCTCTTCTTGAAAGAACCAATTGATTAATCACACAAATACAAAAAATGTGCATTGATAAACTGAACATAAACTTGTTATGTCAATTTAAACAACTAGAAAGCATCAATCTGGGAGACCATTTAGCAGTATTTTTTATTTGAATTCAACAGATAATTGACACCAGACAAATGCAGCAACATCAATTGATTTTCATAAATACCTCCATTCTGAAATCATGCAACAATAGTCTCTGATATGATAATTTTATTCCACTGTATTTACTTGTTGTGTATCGAATATCTAATAACTGGTCCTTCTTTACAATTACAGAAAATGCCTATTTATACACCAACATCAAGAAAATAAATCATATTTGAAATTCCAAGTCGGCCTTCCATAGAAATCAGGTTCCACTCATGTTGGCCAGCAATGGTAATTTAGCAATTTATATGTCGGCCTCAGTATTTGAATTTCAATTTTTTACCAGTGAAACAATTGCCAAGACATATTGTATAGCTATTCCGAAGGCAATTCAATCGTTAATTGCTCTGCCTGGTGCTACCTACTTTCACCGTGACAGTCTAAGTCAGGGAGATATCCTGTAGATTACACTATGTTTCAACGAGAACCCACACGATCAAATCGTATATCGTTATAACATTCTATTTGTTACATCAAAGCCATGAAGTATCCTCTTGTTCCCATTATGTTTCGCTGTATCTTCATGATATCGGGGAGACGTCATGTAGAACGCTTGAGTTATATCGAAAGCCATCAACCACTCTGGGTGTCACTGAGACAAAACAAATTATCTTACCGAGATGCACCTTTTGTTTTATTCACTATCGCCGTGACCACAAGATATCAGAGAGACCTCATATAGATTAACTTCGCTACACCGAAAGTCTTCGTCCATCCTGGGTGTCGCCGAGACAAATCATTCTTTATGCCGACAAGGACCCCTTGATGTTGTCGGTCAATGAGACATAACAAACCTCTCGCCGAAAACCATCTCCCATTCACTTTTGCCGAGACAATTCAAAATCAGGGAGAGGTCCCAGAGAACCACAAAGTCATACCGAAACATCCTGAGCACATATGATCGCCGAGAGAATGCCAACCCTTCACCGAAAGCCATTCGTAAAACATTGTCAGCAAGACCCGATGGGCTCATTATAACATAATACCGAAGCCAAGACCCTTTGCCGACATGCCAATTCTTCCACCACGGGTCAGTAAGACAAAAGATATTCACTAAGACACAATGTCGATACCGCCTAGCTCTTGCCAATGTAGCCTCACTGTCGTCGAGACATAAAGCACTCGGTGAAACATTATATCGACGAGTAGACTCCTGCCAAAAATCTTACCAACCTCTGTCGCCGAGACCGTGAAGAACTCCTACCGAATAGTGCTTGCAAGAAAATTTAGATTTCTACGACATCAAATGAGTCTTGCCGAAAGGCAACACAGACTCATGTTAGCAAAAAATGCACAATGGGTTAAGGAGACAACCATGAACCTATGGCGATATGGACCACAACGTGAAAAATGCAGGACTCGATAGATTCAATGGGGCAATATGGCAAAGTATGGGTAAAATGTACACATGGTAGGACTCACAGGGAGACCCAGGGGGATAAAATATATGCAAAAAACCATTAGAAAATTATAGTTCCAACATAAACCATCTAAGAAATGGAAGAAATTTGGATTGGAAAATTCCATGTATGCAAAAAATGAGAGCCACAAAGAAGAAATTGCTTTACAATGGACGTATATTTAGGATTTGTCATATAAATTTGTGAACATAAAAAAACAAGAGCTCTGAAGGATAAAAAAACAAGAGCTCTGAAGGAGTTGGAGTACCTGCCAAAGGGAAAAAAATTGGTTATGTATATTTATATTTGAGAGTGAAAGAAACATCAGTTTAGATGGAAATACAAATATATTAGAAATAAAGTCACTAACTAGAAATAATCTCATAAATTTTTTACTAATTTAAGTCAAGTATATATATATATATAGTCACATCCCAAACTAATAACACCCATGCGGGATTGTGTAGGTATGAAAATAATAAATAAAGGAAGGAAAGAAGCAATCAAGGAGGGGGGGAACACATTTAATGAGACGCGGTATGCTTACCATTTCCTTGACCATTCACGTGAAGGGACAAATTGAGAGGGACAAATTGAGACTAAGGCGTGCAGAAGAAAGCATGGCGCAGGAGGAAAGAGGTGTCCATGCCATTAATATGGCATGGTGACCCATTTGCTGGGATAGAAATGACAGTTCACGGAGGAATTCTGACCCACAACCTCCATAAAGGAACATTCTTAGGCAGTCTGAGATAGATCTTTTACCAGAGGAGGTGGGTGGCAGAGGTGGAGAGGGGAGAAAAGAGAGGGAGGGTGTTGAGAGGAGGCGAAACATAAATGGATTTGTTGAAAAGGCTTTAGAAATTTTTAGGTAAATGCAAAATCGCAAGTTTAAAGCCAAATTCCACATGCCAACATCATCCATGCTTGTGTCGTAATAAGAGCTATTGAACAAGCGATGGACTTCCCATCAAGCTTGAAGGAGAGAAATTTTATCAGATGCTTGGGAGATCGAAAGAATAGGGAACACAATCTTAGGAAAAGAAATGGGAATGAATGCATCATAGGGTGATGAGATGAGGAGAAAATGAAGAGAATCGCGTGGGAGGAAGGAAAGAAATTGTAGGGCGCGGGACATAAGATCCTCAAGGCGTGAGGAGAGTTCAATTGCAAGGGGCAAGGAATAGTCTTCTATCAAGTATGAAGAAGGGGATATGTATAAAAAGAAGTAGAGTTGGAGGAAGATTGCAGGAGGGAATAAGAGTGGGGCATGATAGTTTGACAACAAGCCTAGACGTGATTACCACCCAAAAGGTTAGGTGTTTCCCTTGATCCATTCTCTTGCTAAATTTTCCTTCATTTTATTTAAGCATTGTCGAATAGCAACATTCCTTGTTAGTTTTCTTATGGTTTCGTTGATAAAAGAAATTCCAAATATTTCCATAGTTGGGTGCAGAGACTACAATAAATTTTATCATGGGATTCACTCAACAATTCTAACTAGTAATATGTGTTGAAATCAGTATAAGTAGTCATCCACAAACACAGGAGGACAACATACTTTATTTTACATTTACCATCATTCGTATTTGTATAACATAAGACCTATGGAACCATGATTTGAGAACCCCTAAGTGGATATTCATTGGATTTATTTACTATTACTTGTACCTGTTGGTTAGATCCTAAATCTTTTGTATATCCTACAAAGGAAATTGACAATATTTCACAAGAAGACATGATAATCTTATTCATATCATTGATACAGGTAATACAATAAGGTATCATTGTTATGACCCGTGTAGATCTATGAAGTAGCATTTTATGCTTGTTGTCAATAGATTTGCACCCTGCTGAATGAAATATTCAGCAACCTACTGAAACATGGAAACCTCTTTCAGATGTGGGTGATCTAAATGAAAGAGGAATCTCCAGATTGAGCTGGTTCTCCGAATGATGCATTCTATTCTAAAATAACCTCTGAGGAAAGGGATAAAAGATAACTTGAAAATAAAGCCTATGACTAACAGATGATTCACCAAAATTATGAAAATTCAGACTTAACCACTCATAACAACTTTTGCATTATAGTAATTCTCACAATCTCATTGGCACATATCCCATCAGTGATTTGCATGAAGATCTGGAAAAAAAATACATCATGCAACCTGAAACATGTAATTTTGAAACACAACCTTATAACAACAAGAAATAAAAGGATTTTGATTTGAAAACACAAATACATTAGATTGCCATTACAAAATCTGAGACAAAAGATAAGAAGGAGAAATTTGTTGTTCTATTAAAACTGAAAGAGTGTTTGCCTGAATCTGAAATTGAGTACCAAAAAGGTTTACAAGCTCAAAAATGTGTATGAGCAAGAAACTCTGATTTGAACTACTGAGAGAGGAGAGCTGAAAAGACTAAGTCTATCAAAACATAGCTCTCAAGAAACCCTAATCCAAACTCAAAAAAAGCTCCAGAAAAAAGGCTTCAAACTGCCTCAAAAATTGCATAAAAGTAGGAAAAAGTACACTGCTTTTATGGTCACACTGTCAAGCCTCTAAAAATAGGCTAATCTTGCTTTGAAAGCTCAAAAAACACTTTATCTCTCCAAGATAGGTCTGAAATCTGACCAAGAGGAAAAGTCAATAAAAAATCTGCTAAAAATAGCAAGAAGTCACAAAGCAATTTATAGAATATCGCTTTACGATTCTGCTTTACAAGATGCAGATTTGCACAATTTGTTTACTTTTTGCAATTAAAGATTTAGAATTTTTTGCAAAATAAAAGCTCCTTATCTCTCCATTACAACATTTTGGTTTTCTCAAAAATCATAAAAACATATTACATAATTAGCTCTTCTCACCCTATCTCATTGATTTCTCTAAAATCAATCAAATAAGAACTCTAAATAGATCATTGACCTTAAACAATCAGATACTAGGTCATATGGTATTCACCACTACACCCTCAATTGATTTTTATCTTAAATCACCAACACAAGATCAAATACCCATATTACACTAAGGCATATAATAAGTCCTAAGACCTAAAACATCAACCTAGCACATAAATTTTCGGCCTCCCCACATATACATTTAGACTTAGATTTTAATGAATTATAAGGAAAAGGTAAAAACATTTGAAATTCTCCATGTGCTTGACCGAAGATTCTAGATGATGATGATGCTCGAATTAGGGCATGAGAAAAGAGGGTCAAACCCTAATCATCACTTCACTTCACACTCTCCACTTTGAAGGAAAAGCTCTGCCAGTGAAAATGCTGCCACCATGATTGAGTTGAACTCGAGCTCGCGTGCTTTGAGAATCCTCGCTACTCCTTTGGTAGTTGAAACTCCATCTAGGTAAGCTTGCTTTGCTTTGTATCATAGTTCTCCTCCATTATTGAATAACAAAAGGAACACATAAGGCCGCGGCCTGTTCATCTTCTCTAACTTTATCTACTCCTGTGCTTTGCTATGCTTTGGTCAAACTCAGCCTCTGTCGAGAGACTCCATGAGAGAGCTCGCTTGTTTTTTTTTATGCTTCCTTCCACTGTGACAGGGGTAAGCTATCTGCTCGTTGTTTCTATGGATTCACATTTTGTTCACTTTGGCCCTAAGGTCGTGCCTAACACAGCCCCTTAATGTATTTTTTATACATTTCTGTGCCTTTTTGGAAGACTTCGAACCTTGGGTTTGAGCTTAATGGTATTTCCTCTATGTTCTTCGCCTTCACCGGTCGTCCATGCGAGCTCGAGCTGGATTCTTGTTTGGAGTTTTGAGACTTTAATATGGATCTGGCCGTGACCTTGATGATGTTCTCTCAGTCTTGAACTGGTAATTCTTCCCCTCAAGCTCGTATCTCTTCATTACTCTTCTGAAACCAGAGGAAACCCTCTTTGTTTTATGAATTGTGGGCCATGCTCAGGCCGCTCCAGATGTGCATCATAGAAAGCATTGTAAGAAATTTTTGGCTCGACCCAAAAATAGAAATTCTCCTCCTTGTGTATTAGAAGACAAATCTGCATATGGGTATTTAAAACTTCTGAATAAAAATGTATTTTCTCCATTCCTAAGCTTGGCTCAACATAGGAAATTCACATTTTGATGTATTTAGTTATTTTATGTAGAAACCCATATGGGTTATCTCTATTATTGGATTTTATGTATTTGAAAGTAACCCCTAAATGCGGATATCCTGTATATTCCTTTTATCTCCTCGGCATTCTGAAACCCCAACATGGGTATTTGATGTTTGTCTTTACTTGCCTTCAGAAATGAAAACTCATGGTGAGAAAATCAAAAAATATGTGTGCTTATCTGTATTTAGTCTCATGGGTTTGATTAAAATGACCAGTGATCTCTACCTTTCGTTGGTATTTCATTTCTCTTTTAATTTTCTCCATATAAATGCTTGACACTTAGAAGATAAAAAACATTGTCTGAAAGCTCCCATATGACACAAAACTTGACCTACTGTTCTGAAAAACACACACACCCATATGGGTAAAATGGAAGTACTGAAAGTTAGATTCTCATGGTATTCCACCTTCTTAGCCTTCCCAATGGAAATTTTGCATAGATTATGATCTTTAGCAAGACCTCCTCTTAGATATTGAATGAAAACTGAACTCTCCATTCTTGAAGCTCGTTTGTAGTATTAAAAGACTACAACTCTTTGTGGATGAAATACACCAGAATGTACTAATAATGAACATCGACCATAAGTATTTAGAAGGCTGGAATTATATATGCTAACTGTATCACCTAAATATCAACTTTGTGCTGTCTTTTTTTTCACACAGAAAAAACTCTCTTCTGAACTTCTCCCATTTTACCGTACAACATTGTTGTTGCTTCCTGTTCTTAGACTTTGTAGATATTTTAACTTGAAACATTGCAACATTGTACACATCTGCATTCAAAGATTCCTCCTATGACCGTTTATACTTTAGGCATCATTGGCATGCCATGTTGAACTCTCATGCTTCCATAGCTTGCTTATTCCGGAAATAAAGCTTATGTATCTGAATCTTTGTCGAATCTGGAACAATCATTTGCTTGATACTTGTAACTCCTTGAAGATATAATAGAACAATCTCCACCATGCCAACTTGCTTGAGATATCAAAGGTCTGTAATCCAAATAATTGTGTAAAGTTTGGGCCTCCTTAAGCATTCAAACTTCTTATTTTCAGCATGATTTTGTGTTTGTCGGTTATGAAGAGAAGGACCTCTTAATGTATACTATCTCCATGCTTGTTCACTGTACGCACAACAGTGCTCTTCTGACTTTCCTTAACCTTAACAGAACAACCCTTTTCCTTCTACTCTTGGATTTTATGTAGAGAAACTAAACTGAAACATTGTAACACCACGAACCACCTAGCAATTTTTAAAGCTGTATTTGCTTATCGGTCAACTAGAATTGGTTGCCATTTGTCATTTGAATGCATTGCATTGCCAGTCAAGCTGAAATTGATAGTTTATTAATCACTTGAGTTTTTTATCTATATTTCGTGCTTAGCTGTAACATGGTACTCTTCATGCATTTTTATGTTTTCCTTAACAAACAGTCTTCAAAATCTGCTCTCCGATGTAAATGTACTCAGTTGAATTCCTTAAGTGAACTAAATTCACTATTCACCTGTAGCCTTCAGAATAATTAACTTGATCATTATGAATGTACAGTTGGTTTAGTTGCTTGATAAGTAACTTTTTTTTTACTCCTTCAGTTGTTCTTCATTTTCACTTGATGAATATGGTGATGTATCTTTAAATCAGCCCATTTAATGAATAGGGCAGCATGTCGAGCTCTACCCTTGTGGGAGCCCAATTTTCCTCCACATGCTTGGTCTTCGAATAATGTTCAGTTTCGTGAATTTACCTATACCTGCACAAGGAAACAAACAATGTTAGCATAAAAATAGGAGATGATGATCACGATATTGTTATCTCTCCTTTAGCTTCTTTCTTTCGTACTACACTTGATTGATTGTTTCAATGCATGGTTGATAGTAGGTTGTACTATTATGGGTGCTCCATATAAGTTACACCATAATTGGAGCCACTGACACCCCTCTTTTCTCTTACAGGTCGACAGAGCTCAAGAAGGCAAGGTGCACCATTCGGCATCAAACATTGATAATCAAGCAATGATGATTATACCGTCACTTATGTGTTTTACTTTCTACATCTTCAGTAGTGCAATGTGCTATTAGCAATGTATTGTAATAGTTACATCCACGGCTTGTGTGGATATATGATTTCAATTCTGCTTTTCATTTGAAAAGAAAAATTCATTTACATGCAACATTGTAATATCATTCTGATTGTGAAATCAAATGAAGCCTTGTAAAATATGAGTTTTTATAAAATAAAAGAAGGCATCTGAAATGCTATTTTGCTCATTCGTTCAATTATGTATTTCTGTCATTTTTGGAACATCTGAATGGCACTCTGAAACTCTATTTCCTCTTTTAAATGTATAATTGTTGCTCAATGCATAAAAAATGCAAAACAACATTTGAAATTAAGTGCAATTCCACCTTATGATAAATAACATTCAGTTGGCTTCACCAATTGAGTCGAGGCAAAAATTTGGTAACAATGCTAAAATAATATACCTTAGTACTTGTCTAATATCTTAACTTGGCTTGATCTGTGTGATATTATAATAAATGGATATGATTATTTTATCTCATCAAAACTTTACAGAAGAAACATTTACGATGAACTCATTATATGTTGACTATATTATGGTGGACGCTATGGTAACCTCTTAAATATAAGAACTCCAATATGGGAACTATTTGATGAACTAAGTGACTTGTACTAGAATGTCACATTGTGAAGATATTAAGATTGATGTCTGATGATTTAATATGACTAGATTCATTTCATTTTCAATACGTTGTTAAGCTTCAATAAACAAAATTTCATCCCTTATGGGAAAATATAAAAGGGTAGTGTGAACATTGAATTTTGGTATGATATATTGAGTCATGTTAGTTGATCATGTTTATACATTACATGAGAATTCTCAAATTTGAAAATATTAGCTATCTAGGTGAGAAACATATTATTACATGATGTAGGGTGAGACTTGAGAATTTATAGCTTATATAAGGTGGAAGTGAACTAATTACTTTAAAAGTGGGTATCCATTAGTAAACCTTTAAGCTAAGGTCCTCATGATAGGCAATCAAAGTGAATATCATTGAATTGATAGAATTAAATTAGAGTGAAACTTAAATTGAATATTCATGGTAATAATTGCATCCGACATCCATGTACTATTATATATAGGATTTGTCATCCTCTTATAAATATAGGTACTCATGTGTCTATGAAAATAAATACAACTTAGGTTCTACTTGGAGGGTTCACAGATAGATGCCACCTATGTAAGAAGGATATTTTGATGTTTAACTTGTGATATTAATACTTGTTTCTCTTAACTATCCATGGTAGGTTAGGAATCCTAGAGGGTTGTACCTCATTAATATAAAAATATTGGGATTGCATTAGAAGGAGAATGAAATTTAAGGGATAAGGACATTATTAATATTGAGTCTACATATTCGTATGATGATCTAAAGGATATAATATTGCACATTGGTCTCAAGTATGACTCAAACACTGATCATGTTTGGAGCAAGTATATAATTATTGGCATATGCATTTTGAGGTCTAAAAGGATGCTTTATACAATTATGATCATTGAATTTAAAGAACCATATTATGGGCAGGAAACATCACTTGGGCCCATGTCAAGGCTTTTGGCATAATCAATGCTTGATAATAATATCTTGACTACTATTATTAAAGGATGTACACTCTTTACTACTAACCAATTCTTAGATTTGAGTCTAGATTGTATAGAATCCTATACCAAAGTATGCTTGAATCTTCGTGCTTGGAGAGAGATATCATGGATAACAATATTCTTATCAAAGCCTAACGAATCCTTATTCTCCCATGTAAGAGAATATTAATACATATAGAACCCTATGTTGATAAGATGAACCCAAGGATGCTCAAGTTGGTTATGAATAATAATGGGTCCAGTCTAATTCAATATCTTGATATCATTTAAGGGAAGTGTTATATTAGGTTTGTTAAATCATATACTTAATTGTGTTCTCCTAACTATTGATAAGTGCAATACTAAAAGATAAGCATAAAAAAAACCTTGATTATGGGGAAACTTGTGTGTAGGTCCTTTGAGAGACCTTGTGAGGAGAACTACATGTGACTTTGACCCGTTTGGAAGTGGGAACATAAGCGGTCCTTGGGCAAAGGATGCCCTTGTGACTTCAAGTTTGTAGGGGGAGGGTCTAGGGGGGTTAACTCCAAGGGTTGGGGTTGGTCTTAATTGGTTGGACCTTTCCTCCTCCATAAGCTTCAGTTGAGGCTGAAATGGGTATCAAATGGGTAATGAAATGAGTCAAGGGAAGCTAATAAATTGTATTTAATGCATGATATGTTTTAAATAGTAAATGAGTAAAGTATGTGATTTAACTACTTATAACTGGTAATTGAATACATGTTTAAGTTTGGAAAAGTCTTTCATGTGTTGGTTCCATGTGACCTTATGTGTCGTGAAAACTAACTCCATATATAGAGGTCTCTATGTATGGGCCCATATATATGTTGAATGTGATTGTGTCTCATGTTATGTATGACCCACCCAAGTGTTAACCTCTAGGATATTTTAGAAATGATAGACAGTCATTGGACTGTGCCAATGATCGATGTCTGAGCTACTGTTAGGGATTAGTCAGCATTCACCTAGTTCACAAAGGTGAAGGTAGCAGGCTACCCTAGTTATAATTAAGATACGACAATAGTTGCATGGGTAGGGACCCATCCGTGTGTGTAACGGTAATCCAAGGCTAATTGTTGTATCAAGGAGGCTCACTAGCTATCACTAAGGGCACGAAAGTGACCAAGGCCAATGTTACCTAAGATTGTGAAGAAGATAGTTGATAATACCACTAAGGTCACAAAGTAGTATATTTCGGGAGCCACTTCTTCCTGGGTGGACAAACTTGTCGTTGGTGGCCTATAGGCGATTGAAGTCAGAATCCACTGGGTTTGGTAGGTTCACTACTTGGGGAAACCCTTGGGATGGTGAACGAACCCGTGGTGTAGCATGGGATACACCAAATCCCCTTCCCAGTTGTTAGGCTATATACCTAGCCTTGTGGGTTTGAGGATGGACCCATGGTGTAGTATGGGATGCACTGAATCCTCTTCCCATTTGTATAGTGGTGCAAAAGACCGAAGGGAAGGATAGGACCCATGGTGTAGTGCGCAATGCATTGATATTTTTTCTACCTAGAATGCATTATGGACATGTGTTAACCATTGTAATGTGTAATCTTGTCTCTGTGTATGTAATGTATGTTGGATCTCATCACTATGTATTTGTGATGAATGTTGGAGCTCATCACTATGTATGTGATGTATGTTGGAGCTCGTCACTATGTAATTGTAATGTATGTTGGAGCCAACCACTAATGTTTTCATGATATGCATATGAGCTAGACATTGTTATACATGCGATGTACATATGAGTTGATCACCATTCTACTTGTGATATGTGTATGATCTAGTTGTGATTGCACTTGGGATTTGTGTATGATCTTAACACTATTGTACTTGTGATTTGCGTATTATCCAAACTCTATTGCACTTGTGATCTATGTATGATCTAGTTGCGGTTGCACTTGGGATCTGTGTATGATCCTAACACTATTGTACTTGTGATGTGTATGAGAAAATCAGCTTGTGTATATGGAGGTATGCTCATGATAGCCATTGTGTTTAATCTTTGAGATTACTGTATGAATGACCTCTTGTGAATATTGTGCATGTTTGTACACCAACGTTTGGTAAATATTGGTATGGACCCAACACTTGATGGAAATATTATTATCATTATATTATAATTGACTATGTTGAAAACTTACATGTACTAAAATAATAGTTATCGGTTAAAGGTGAGATAATAGATCTCATACAAGAGGTGAGATTGAACTCCCTCTATCATTGTGGGGAACACTACAATGTCTCTGATTCCCATGATGGGATACGTAGGTAGGTTCATCATGAACCCTTGAGGCTTAGGTTGTAGGTCTAAGAAAGAACTTAACCTTGAGATGTAACACTCTTTTGTGAAAGCATATATCCCAGAAAGAATGATTTGACACCACCACAGGAATGAAGAAGTGTTGAAGTTAACACTATTAAGCTTCATGGAATATGATGGGTTGGTTAAGTTGGTAGTTGTGCTTTGTTTTAAAAAATTGTAGTGCCCAAGGAGCGAATTTTACATTGGTATCGGAGCAACTGGGTTCAAACACTAGACCTATAAAGCTCACTTATCTGGATGAAGTATGATTGTCTCATACTACCCACCAACCATAACCAAGTTGGTCACTTGATATGTACAAAATTGTTTTGAATATCTTAAATGAAATTTTCAGCTACTAAGAATAGATGGCTAATCCTAACCAAAAATCAAACATGGATGGGTGCAAAAGAGAATTTTGATATACAAATTATAAATAAAAATTAGAGTGCATAGCAAAAGGTTAAGGTATTTCATGATTGCTATGGCCCCTAACTCACTAATTGGATTTGAACTTAAAATGCAAAGAACTTAAGGTGTATTCTGGAAGGGTTAACTAGTAAATGTGTATACCCAATGGTATAACCTTGAGCCCTCCTAAGAAAAATCAACCCGTAAATTCAAAATGGAGGATTTGATTTAAGAAAAAATGCTTACTTGAGGGTATATTTTTGGTACCCACCCTCATGAATCCTATAATATTCATTTTAAATTGATCAAACTAGGAAAAATTTAACCATCTAAGGGGCAAGAGTGAGGGGTTCAAAAACAATTAACTTGGTTAGTAACTCAAAATTTGAAGAAATTAACAAATAAATCCTTCTAATAAGTTGGGGTGACTTATCTTAAGGGGGGAGGATGTCACATCCCCAACTAATAACACCCATGTGAGACAATGTAGGTAGGAAAATAATAAATAAAGTAAGGGGGTAGGTGCAAAGAGATGGTTCACAAAAAGGGGGCTTAAGTGGCCACTTTTTTTTTGAAATCAGACAATATTGACCTTTTGAGGATAGTTACACTCAAAATTTTGAGATGAAACAAAAACATGGATCAAAGTGCTCTGAGTCTACTTTCTAAACTACTAATTTATTTTGAAAATGGTTGAGATTAAGGGGTTCAAAAGAGGGACATGCACAAATTGGTGTTGTTTTTGTCAAAAAAAACATAACATAGAAACTCTTGTACGACCCTAGCATGGTGAAATTTTTTTTAGTATTTTTAAAATTGCTATAGTCAGAAGTTAGCTAACAATATGTAGTTGATGCATGATTTTTTTGATAATTTTTTAATGAATATTTGATTTTTTACTAATTTTTGAAGTGGACACTTTCTGAAAAATACAATTTTGGTTGTGATACCCCTACAAATTTTTGTAACTAATTGATTTTTTTTTTTTAAATTGTAGAATGTAGTCTAGATTCTAAAAATGTAATTTATTTGAAATTTTGATGAACAGTTAATTTATAACAAAAAAAACACCAAACATTATTTTTTGCTAAAAAAGAGACACACAAACAAAATAAATTATGGATGAAAGGCTTAACATTGTCAGAAAGTGAAAAAAATTACATCGTTGGATAGCTAAGAGAGAACCTAACATTACCCAGATGTTCAATTTGATTGATATTGAACCACATGCAATTTTGATAGTGAGCATGAACTCGATTATGTGAAATATTGTAGAATTTGCAAAAACACATCTTTGGTCATTGGGAATGCCCTCCAAGCCTTTGGGTTGGTATTCCAAGGAAAATACCAATCCCAAGGCTTGGAGATTCCCAAAGCAATATATAACGCGCACACGTTATAACGCCCTCGTGTTATATCTCTGTTTTGACATGGTTTTTTGCATTTGTGGGGAACATGTCTAGCAAGACATAACACGAGTGTGGTATAACATGCTCACATTATATATTCATTTATGTTAAATGCTACTCTATTGAATGTATGTTTATATATTTGTATGTTTGTATGTACATGTATGCTTGTATGTCGTGTATGTATGTATGTATGTATGTATGTATGTATGTATGTATCATGCATGTATGCATGTATGCATGGCTATATGTATGTAATTGTATTGTATCTACACATGTACATGTATGCTTGTATGTATGTAGGATTGTATGTACATATGTATTATGCTTGTATGTAAGTATATGTATGCATTTATGTATGTCTTTAGAGGGAGGGAGAATTTTAAAGAGATATAGAGTTTTCTAGGTAGGGTGGGATTGAGAGAGAGAGAGAGGGAGAGAGAGAGGGGAGAGAGCGAGACGAAAGAAGAGTTATGGGTAGGGTGCCAAAGGGGAGACTTGAGAGCAGGGGGGTAGGAGGGGTGGTAGAGACCTGAGAGGAGAGAGGTGTGGGGGGAGTGACCTAGAGAGGGAAGAGGGGAGTTGGAGTGAGAGGACTTATCTAGGTAGGGTGGGAGGGAGGGATATATAGAGAGAGGAGAGAGAGAGTTACCTAGGTAGGTTGCCAGAGGGAGAGACCTGAGAGAGAGAGGGGGTGGGAGGGAGAGACCTGAGAGAGGGAGAGAGAGGGAGTGGGAGAGAGTGGGAGGGAGATAGAGAGATAGATAGAGGGAGCGAGAGAGGGTGGTGGGGATTGATTGAGAGAG
>VDFB02271358.1:929072914-929159301 GCA_007258455.2 Sequoia sempervirens | reverse complement strand
AATCTATAAAAAAACCAACTTTCTCATAATGCGATCACGTTTTGAAGAAGTAGAGATATGATTGTTTTTAGAAAGAAATAATGCGCTCATGTTATAACGTGAGCACATTTTGGCTTGATCTAAAAATAGTAAAAAAATCAATATACCTATGATCTCAAGGCCCACATTCTACATATGCTCTTGGTTTTGCGCATGCTCTGAAAAAAAGTATCTTTTTGATGATGTTGTGAAGTGTGCATGCATGTTTTTCACATTCCATCACCTTTTTCATAATCTTTCCACCACCTTTGCATGAAATAGCAGAGTTTTCATGTTGAAAGGTGTATAATATCAATTCAAGTATGAATTCCATTCAAAAGTGATATACAATTGATGTTTGGAGGGGAACAAGCTTTTGGAGAAGTCAAATTGTTGAGGAGTTTAAAGAAAGAAGAAGCAAAGACTACATAATTGGGTAGTACTCCTCCATTTGAAACTTTGGTTTTTTAGGTATGTGAAGTCTTTACACATTTTCTTTCATTCTATTATGGCTTGCTTTCATTTTTTTTATTTTTCATATTCCATGTTGATCATTGTTTGTTTGTCATTATAACCTTTGGTTGTCAATGCACATTTTAGATTACACAATTCTATACACTTGCCAATTACATTTTTAAATCACATCTCTTTGAGGTATTTTGTTATTTAACAATTGACTTACCTTGTGTATGCTTCCACATTTTGTATACACATATATATGACATAATTTTTAAAGAAGTAAAATAAAACATAATTTCTTAAATCTTTATTATGGATATGCATACCACTCTCCAAATATTTCATTGAGGTATTTTGTCAAACAGTTATACCAATCAGTTGATTACCTTGTCTATGCTACTAAATTTTCCATACATGTCTCTAAAAAATTGGAATATACTCCTCCCATATTGATAGATATATGAAAATATTTTGGTTTTCATCTTTATTTCTAAATTTAGCTCATCACTAAATTTACCTCATCACTTATGTTGTGATATATTTTAAATGTTTACTTGATTAGTCTACCTTCAAGGGATTCTAACCCTTCTCTCCATTGTTTCAAGACTCTTTGTTCAAGGCTAAGTTAGTCACATGGGGAAAGGTGTAGCCTATCTTGCAATCATGGCTCAAAATAGAAGCACAAACAAAGCATTTGAATTGTTTGAAAATAATTTTTTTGTATAAATGTATGCAAAATGTGGTAGCATTGACAAGCTAGTGAGCTCACTCACTAGCTTGCCAGTGTGGTAGGGTTGAGAAGGTAGGGGAAACATATGCCTTATAGAAATGGTGTCTCATGGTGATGTTGAGAAGGTAGGAGTAGCATGTGCCTCATAAAAAGGATGCCTCATAGAAATGGGGTCTCACAGTGATGTACATCACCATGAGACCCCATTTCTATGAGGCATACGTTGTCCCTACCTTCTCAACCCTACCACATTGGTATGCTAGTGAGTGAACTATCTTGCCAATGCGGTAGGGTTGAGAAGGTAGGGGCAACATATGCCTCATAGAAATGGGGTCTCACGGTGACCGTGAGACCCCATTTCTATGGGGAATACGCTTCCCCTACCTTGACTATACTGAGACCCCATTTCTATGGGACATACACTTCCCCTACCTTGACTATGAGACCCCATTTATATGGGACATACGCTGCCCCTACCTTCTCAACCCTACCACATGGATAGGCTAGTGAGTGAGCTAGCTTTCCAATGCTCCACTAGCTTGCCAATGCGGTATGGTTGAGAAGGTAGGGGCAACGTATGCCTCATAGAAAACATCACTATGAGACCCCATTTCTATGAGGCATATGTTGCCCCTACCTTCTCAACCATACCGCATTTGTGGGCTAGTGAGCTCACTTGCTAGCCTTTCAATGCGATAGGGTTGAGAAGGTAGGGGCAGCGTATGCCTCATAGAATTCACATGCCTTGTCCATGCTTCCATTTTCAGCCTATCTTGTAATCATGGCATGCCACATTACCACATTTATTTAAGGAATTCCATCAAAAAAAATCATGTGACCTTTGTCTATGCTAGAAATACTCTTCTATAGGATGATTGTAAGTATTTTTTATGAAGCCTTGAATGACATATATTTCATTTATTTGAATGGATACATTTTTTAGGAAATAATATTTGTCTCATTACCATGCTATAGGTAAAATTATCCGCCATGCCAAAGAAACAAGCAAGGAATAAACTAATAGACAAAGAGTATGAAACCAAAAAAGCAAAGGAGAGAGAACGGGTGGCAGCATATGTGAAAATAAGAAATTGGATACAACTAATAAAAAAAAGACAAATGAATAGGAACCTCAACCATCAAAAAGAGAACAAGCATTGGCAACACAATGGGCATGAATGTGAAAGCATCATGGTAAGACAAATTCAGATATCATAGTTGGAGACACACCCTTTACCGTAAGTGAATACGAAGGGACACCATTAAGCACAAGCGAATATGGAGGGGCACCATCTACCACAAGTGAATATGGAGGGACACCATCTATCACAAGTGAATATGGTTGGACACCATCTCAAATTGAGAATAATTTATCACTCGGATTTGATGAAGAAGGTATGCCATTATCCCCACGTGAACCTCAAGGTATGTCTTTTACTCCACCCTCGATCGAAGCTATGTAATCTAGCCCACCTCAATTAAATATTGATGAAATTCCTAATGTTGAAATGTATGTACCTAGGTGAACACCACCTATAATTTTGTGTATAAAGCCAAATTATTTGATTAATATTGATGAGGATATTTTGCATCACATGGAAGGTAAGATTCCAACACACACTTATAGAAGATATGTTGATAACATTTGGAAATCATTCTTTGAAAGGCTAAATGAGACCGCAAGATGTCAACTATTTGATGAAATGATGTGGGGTATAAAGTATAGAAACATCATGAAGACTCTTGGGTTGAGAACATCGAATGCATTGAGTGAAAACACTATTGTGAAGAATCAAATGGATTCCTATGAGAGTGTGGGTAAGACCTCACACTCAAAGGATAGTAATGTCACCTGATGTGTCATTACATCAACTTTGGTAAGTAGTCAAACAAAGAGAGCTCGTCTCATTAGAGAAATGAGTGAAAAAATGGGAATTAGTAGAAAGATTTAATCAAGATCTGTTCAAAGGCAACAAAAAATTGAGGGCACTGATTCAAATGAATTATGGGCATTCTCGGGGAGACTACCATGAAAAGATTAAAAAAATGTTGAAGCATTGAGAACACTAATTAAAAATTATTAGAAGAATAACACAAGGCCATCTTTGAATCAAAGGGATGTGGTAAGAAGGAGAATCAATAGTCAAAATTGTGAGCCACATCCAAAAAATTTTTGGGATACAACTCAAACCTAATTTTTTGTAAATTTCAATAGGATTATCCTCAAATTACACTAGTAGAATTTAGCAAATAAATGACTACGTGATTAAATCTTTTAGTCACGTGACTAACACTAGTAGTATTAAGAAAATAAATGACTAATTTGGTCATTTATAAGTGACTAATTGGGTCATTGGGTAAAATCACAACTAAATGACTAAATAAATGACTAATAGTAGGAAAATAAAAATGACTAAATAAATAACTAAATAAATGTGCTCATTATTAAAATATTGGCCATAATTTTCATTTTAATAAACATACTCTAAAACCTTCATCAAGACCTTATTTTCAATCGTAGCCCGCCATAATTAATAATAAAATATTACAAATAAAATTACTAATAAATATTTTTTATGGAATAAATATTTTGTTTTGTGGTGTCATCATATGAACACCAAAGTTTCTTCTAAATTGACGAAAAACCACCAAATTATAAAAATTAATGAAAACCATAAGAGAACCTAAAAAACTAAAACCCAAAAACCTTGAAAAATTAAAAAAAAAGCAAAAGGAAGAGAAAAAACAAAAAAAAAGAATAAGAAACCAAATAATCTAAGAGGAAAAATGACCAATTTTTTTTTTATAAGCATAATTTTCATTTTAATAAACATACTCTAAAACCTTCATGAAGACCTTATTTTCAATGTAGCCTACCAAAATGGAGCAGTGAGTGGAAACCTTATTTTCAAGGTGGCTCGTCAAAATGGAGAAGTAAAGCATGGCGCCTGATTTTGGATTGCAACCTTTGCCCTTTTTTTTGCATCGGACACGATTTGTGCAAAATCTTATGGTAAGTCACTTTCCATGGTCAGGCCATATGATCCATATGATCCATTCTTTTTAATAATTTTACTAGCTACTTGTTGACTAACAATGATTATGTTCTTTTTTAGGCTAATTATGGAAAAGAAGATCCATCTTGTGTTGCAAAAGTTAAAGATTTATATAGAGAACTTAGAATCGAGGTCTGTTTATTCTTTTTTTTTCCGTTATGAGATGTTAAAAGTGATCTTTTCTTTTTGAAGTTTCCACTATCAAATTGCATAGTTCATAGGAGAACTTACTTTTATCTATAAAAATGATATTAAGGGACATGCAGATTGAGTTGTCTATACAAATTTCAAAATTTGAACTCTTAAAATTAGCTTCCACTTTCTAAGGGGACAGGCATCTAAGGGGGCAGGCAAATCACTTTTGAAGTTGAGTGTAAAAAACATAGTAACACATAAAGAAAAAGGATGAACAATAATAAAGTGAAAAGTGGCTCTTCTTATATCAACCATGTAGAGTACAATGAAAGGAGTGCAGAGATGGTAGGGGTTTAATGTTTATAGTGCAGTGGAATAGTAGTTTACTTGTATAGTAGATGTCATCCTACTTTGTTTGAGAAATATTACTGATTTCCCAAAATTAGGAGTTCACAAATGACACCAATAGATATTATAAATAGAAAAAAACAACAATATTTTCATATAAAAATAACAAGAGTTGATTCATAGGCCCTATGAAAATACCTAACTTTTTGGCTCCCCTTTGATACTTTTCTAAATACTTACAAATTACATCTCCATGATTAATATGGACTGGAAGGGTTGAAAGGGCACATGTTAGTCTTTTCCATTTATTGGGCAATAAAGAGTTTGAAGTGACTGGAAGAATCAAATGTAGCTCTTTACTCTAGATGCTTTATTCTCATTCGGTTATTAATATATCTAGATATAAACCATGATGACTTAAATCAGAACTAGAAGAAATCTCATGAAAACTACAAGAAGAGATCAATGATTAGATGAATCATGGAAATGAAACCAACTCCATAAGCCACAACAAACAAAATATGCAATGCAAATGAGAATAGAGGCCTTCAAAGGAGTTTTCATGGATAAGGAATCATCCTCCCTTAGATCTCTTGTGAGAATGTTTGAAATCCCTTTAGTTATCCACAATATCCACATGCTATGAGCTCTGATACAAAGATTGTGCATAGTTCTTCTCAGTTTATTCAATTTGGTGCTATTATTTTTATCATGTGATAGAGGCTTCAAACAACCCCTGTCATTAGTATTTCTCTTCTAGAACTATCTAGAAGAGGGTAATCAAAATCAGTACTGGAATATCTAAAAGTTGAAGATCCTTTCCCTTAAACTGAAGCTTTGTTCTCAACAAACCATAGTTGAGACGAGCCAAGAACTAGTGGAAGGGAAGTTGAATGAAAACTGAGAGAAACTAAAAGCCTTCCTATGAAAAGTTCCCTTTCCACTATAACTGTTGGTTCTAGTGTCTCCTTGTTCATTTTTTCTAGCATCTCCTCATTTTTCATTTCTTGATAGAGAGCTTCTGAAAGATATGCAAAATGTTCTTCAATCTCAACAATCAATGTTGAGATAAAATGGAAGCATTGCTCTTGCAAATAAGGTGCTAAATCATTTATCCTTGAAGGAGATTTATGTGCATGAAGAAAACTTATGAGGTCTTCTAGAATATTCTTGGACCCCTCATCTGTGGTATCTTTTATTTGACTAACAATAGTTCCAAAATAAGCGTTAAGGTGACCAAACCAGTCTTCATCATTTGTCATCATAAATCTAAAACTCAACCCAGGTAAATTGACACTTTTTAGGTCCCCTCTCTTGACAAGCCAACCCTCACTAGTAGTTAATTTGTGAAAATGGGTGTCAACATCTTTGTAACTTTCCAGAGATGTAACTATGGCTTCAAGGCATTTACCAACCTTAATTCTAGTTGACCTCCACCCTCATGCTCTTGTTTCCATTTAGTTTCTTCCCAGCCTACAAATCACATACTAATAAATGGTAAGCCTTGAATGTAACGCCCCATCTTGGTTACCGTTATAACAAAGTATAAAGAGTAAAGTTAACCGAATAATTTTTTTTTTAAAGTTAATTGATTACACAATTGCTATAAAGTTTCCAAGACAGTGTTACATAAACATATTAAATAAACTTAACACATTATCATAATTCAAGTTCAAAACTAATGTCATGAATGTTCCAGTTTACATAACTTAATATAACCAAATATCCAACTAAACAAATTACAAAATGAGAGATTTCAACAAATCTCAATACAACAATAAGATGGTACTATGAGTACACTCTTATATAAGAGGTGAGTTTACAAAGTAGAAAGTGATCACCACACAACTGATGTCCATATCCTCGAACATGCTTCGCATCCACAATCACGATCCAAGAGGTAACTAGAACCAGCTACAAGCATAGGATCATCTGCATGAAAATATAAGGAAGATAGAGCACGGTTTCCTCCCGACCACGTGAAACCCGAAGGTCCACTCCCTCCATGCTAGGAGACAATGACAAGTCCATAAACAAAGAAGACAAAAATTTATGTTTACATGGTTTACAGATTCACATGACGACATTACGATTACAAATTCAAACAGATACAATTCAAGTAACAATTCACATCAAAATAGAAAATTGAACACAAGGAACACCATCATGGTATAGACTAAGAGTGTCATCACATCGTCGGGATAGGTTACCCTAGCGAATCTTCCTAGACTACCATCCCTCTCCAAGAGTTACCCTAGTAGCCTCTACCGATTCCCGGCCCCTATGCAGACTAATGTGGAGTCGTTTCATCTTTCAAGAGGACAAGATGGCGACTTGCCATTCCAGGCCTTCTCAGCCTTTTCTCAACCTAAACGAGTGTTAAGAAAGTAGGCGAGGCAAACATTATCTGATTTAGTATTTACAACTACCCAACCCCTAATACATTAGTTAGGTTTTCACTGAATTATCACACCTATGATAGGTTACCCAGACAATCACTTAAGGATTTCGGCCCCTACCGCAAGCCACTCTTTCTATAACATGACTCAACATCACAAGACTAGGGGTAGCTACCAAGCATAAAGATCAAAACCAAAACATTTATGTCTTTCACTAGAGATTAACCATAATATCTAAGATGCTTCTATAGGCAACGACAAAAGGTGCAAAACTATACCCCCAAGTATAAATATCCGTAATCGAGCAACATGATTAATATGTATTACACTCAACAACACCATTTTCACTTCTCATGCTTTAAAGAAGAACAAATCAGAACTCAATAACATTACATGTTCGTTCCCATAATATGTACATATCTCATCAAATGCACTCATTTAATCTTCATGAATTAAGAGTTCAAAGCTAACAATTTATTGACATTATAGAATGTCTTACAATTTTCTATTATAACTATTATTATTATTCAATACAAATAATAAGAGCTCCTCTATTTTAAAATCACTTAATTCCTATGATACAATTTATTAAATAAAAAGTATTTTTAGCATTCTAGGAATCATATGTTTAAATCCACTTTATAAAGGACCTATTAACTATAATGTAAGTAACATTATAACATAAGTACAATATAAATTCTTTATATTTTATAATTCAATTACCATGAAAATAAAGAAGCATTATAACTTACAACTAAAGTTTTTGACTTTCTTCTTTTCTCGTGTAAAGACACACACTTAACTAACACTTGCATTTTAAAAATGTCTAAGATCTAACAGTTATTTAACAAAGAAACTACCACCTTTGATGTCATGCAAAGGTAAATCAGTTAAATTCCGAGTATTAGCTCTCAGTTAAATTTCATATCTTTAAAGATTAAGTATGGATACCATGCATCCATCACAAGTAACAGTTGCAGGCAAGAGCTTTACCAAAGCCATAACAGGAATCTATTCAGAGTTAATTGGAGGATTCTTTCAGTATATAACCATTCTGGCTATTCCAAATGCAGATAAAAGACTTAGAAATCAACAGCCAAGAGCACAAGAAGAAAAATAAAAATAAAAGAATCTTAATAACCACCATGAAACATACACCCACTGAAAGGAAATCTCCTGCACAAGCTTACCAAGCTAAAATACGTTGACAATTTTTTGTTTTTATTTATTTTATTTTATTTTTTTGTACATAAATACATTTCTATATACATACGCTACTGGCCTATCAATTTACCTACGGTTGAAAAAGACCACACTAATATAGACTAATTGTTACATTCGCGCAGGATCAGAATATAGGAAAATCACGCCATGCAATTAAGCTCCATTTAACATACATAAGTCTCAGAGAATAAAAGAAATGCATAGATCTAGATTAAATAAGAATTCTTAAAATTACATCAGGAAGTCTCTACGCCATGCAAAGGAATTTACACTGAACTAATATGTCAAAAACATACAAAACTAATATACTAAATGTTAAGCGCAGAACATGAGCTCGAAATTACATCTCCTGATCATGTTTACTCTGCAATTATCATTAAAAGAAGGTTGTGCGCAGATTTAAGCAGAGAGATCTGTAGAGAATAATGTTTAATCTTTCACCAAAACAAGATAATTGACAACAAAATCCAGAAACAGAGGTACTATGGAGACACGCACAATACTAAAATATAGACCACAATAAAATCGTTGATATAAGCCTTTAGATTAGATACACTCCTACAGGAGAATAATCTACATCCAAGGTCTAAGCTTTAGGAAGAATCTCAACTGTCTAGTAATATAAATGATGTATATTTGCTTAGGGTGCAAATTTGAGGTTTGGGGATAATATCAACACAAAGTGAAATTCTATTATTGCTCTGATATTAAATCACGTACATAATTGGGCTATGTTCAGCTTAAGAAAATAATAGGAAGTAGGCTTTTACAGCTATAAGAATCCTTGATTCTAAGTTTTCTCAAATACCTAAAGGCAACGCCTCTACCAGAAAATCCACAATTATAATTTCTTGACTTCCATCTATTTCTACACTACACAGACTTCGTTCTTAATGCTGTATCAAAATTTTTCAATAATACAATGAATATTTAAAAGAAATCCATTGTTGTTTTCAGTTCAACAGAAACATTCTATGTTATACTTTCTTGAATCATTAGTTTCATTACTTAGCTGTATTTTCTACAAAATTTGATGGCTTGATCTGATGTTTTCTCTATTTTATAAGCAGGTTTGACAGACAAATACTTTTCCCCAAAGTTTATTGAAAGAATTTACAGAAACTTAAAAATAAGAGATGAAAACCTGGTAAACTTTGAAATTCGGGCTGAAACAAGTTCTGAAACTTCTGTTGATTCCCAAATAGCCACCAGAATTCGATTGAAGAAATCAAATGCCACCTATCCCAAATGAGATGCTTGAAAAATAATCCAGAAATAGCTACCTCCCTTCAATTTTTAAATGCTATTGCTATGTAAAACCAGAGAAGAATGCCTCCTGAAATATTGTCATCCTCCTCTTTTTCAAGAATCTCCTTTGTAAATTACGCATGTATCCCTGAACTAATTCGTTCACTGAGCTGGAAATATTATCGAAGTTGAAATCCAGAAGCAGCTTTTTTGTATTCCAAAACCCACGATCTCTGTAAAAATCCCCCAAATTCCCCAAAGCCTGCCAACTTTCTACAGAAATTTCCAGAACCTAAGATAACCAATTCCCGTACTTCCCCAATGCAATAAGTTTTTCCTAATATGGTCGACCAATTCAACATAACATTAACTCTAGATCCCCTTTTTAATTATCTTTTAGTTAGAAATTTATAACTTGAAGAAAAATTATTCTCATATATATCTATTTCCACAAAATCCTCCACAAAATCCTCTTGCCTCATTAAAACAACAACTTATGTTTAATTAAATTCTTTTGAAATAATCCACTTTCACCATTTAAATAAATAAATTATTTAATTCAAATTAATAAATTTAATCATAGCACAAGTTTAAGTATTTAAAAATACATTAATAGACAATTGTTAAACTAAAATATTTATACACAACACAAAACAATATAAACGAACACAACAAAATACACTGGACAACTACACAGGGTAACATAAAGATACTCGTTCGAAAAAGAATGATGGTTCAAAAGGACCTGTCAATACCTCCGACAACATATTTATAATGAATTAGGGTATGCTCAGACCTGACAAGCAGGTGGAGCCGTTACTCGGTACCTATGTCTGCAGGAAACATCAAAGTTAAAACATACATATATATATATACTCATGTTAGAAAACACACCGTGAATAAAAATTGCAGCATAGCAGGGTATTCACGAATAAGTAATGCTACACTATCTTATTCACCAACACAAACAAGCAAGATCAATCATAAATAATCATAAAAACATGATAAACATAAGCAATAGTCATAAACAAATAAGCCATATCATGAATGAATCTTTCTCAATATCATCAAACTAACATAACCAAATAACTAGGATGCCAATGTATCATCCGTAAAATCAAAACAACATAGTATCCAGAATCAGCTCTAAAATGAAACAACATAGTATCACAAAGAACTAAGCATCTAACAAGCAGAATCAAACTAAACAGTATGTCGAAACTGGAGGGACACTACATTGAAATCATGGAACAAAAAACTACAAGAGAGAGAGCAAGCATACAACATTAAAATTGTGACTTGCAGTAGTAAAAGAAAAGAAGCAATAGGTAGTTTGATATACAATCAGAAAAGGGAATTTTATGAGGTTTCCTTAAGGAAGAAATTAAAAAATAAATAAAATAATGCTTCAAATTCCATTTAAATGTTCAATTGTATAGTAGATGTCATCCTACTTTGTTTGAGAACTCTTACTAAATTCCCAAAAATAGGAGTTCCCAAATGATGCCAATAGATATTATAAATAGAAAACAACAAGATCTGATTCATAGGCCCTATGAAAATCTCTAAATTTTTGGCTCCCCTTTGATACTTTTCTACATACTTACAGATTACATTTCCATGATTAATATGGACTAGAAGGGTTGAAAGGGAACATGTTAGTCTTTTCCATTTATTGGGAAATAAAGAGTTTGAAGTGACTGAAAGAATCAAATGTAGCTCTTTACTCTAGATGGTTTATTCTCATTCGGTTATTAATATATCCAGATATAAACCATGACTTAAATCAGAAGTAGAAGAAATCTCATGAAAACTGCAAGAAGAGATCAATGATTAGATGAATCATGGAAATGAAACCAACTCCATAAGCCACATCAAACAAAATATGCAATGCAAATGAGAATACATGCCTTCAAAGGATTTTTAATGGATAAAGTCAAATCATCCTCCCTTAGATATCTTGTGAGAATGCCTGAAAACTCTTTAGTTATCCACAATATCCACATGTTATGAGCTTTGATACAAAGATTATGCATAGTTCTTCTCAGTTTATTCAATTTGGTGCTATTATTTTTATCCTATGATCCAGGCTTCAAACCAACCCCTCTCATTAGTATTTGTCTTCCATAACTATCTAGAAGAGGGTAATCAAATTCAATACTAGAGTATCTGAAAGTCGAAGATCCTTTCCCTCAAACTAAAGCTTTGTTCTTGACAAACTAGAGATGAGATGAGCCAAGAACTAGTGGAAGGGAAGTTGAATGAAAACTGAGAGCAACTAAAAGCCTTCCTAAGAAAAGTTCCCTTTCCACTATAACTATTGGTTCTAGTGTCTCCTTGTTCATTTTTTTTGGCATCTCCCCATTTTTCATTTCTTGATAGAGAGCTTCTGAAAGATTCGCAAGATGTTCTTCAATCTCAACAATAAATGTTGAGATAAAATGGAAGCATTGCTCTTGCAAATAAGGTGCTAAATCATTTATCCTTGAAGGAGATTTATATGCATGAAGAAAACTTAGGAGCTCTTCCAGAATATTCTTGGACCCCTCATCTATGGTATCTTTTATTTGACTAACCTTAGTTCCAAAATAAGCGTTAAGGTGACCAAACCAATCTTCATCATTTGTCATCATAAATCTAAAACTCAACCCAAGTAAATTGACACTTTTTAGGACCCCTCTCTTGAAAAGCCAACCCTCACTAGTAGTTAATTTGTGCAAATGGGTTTCAACATATTTCTAACTTACCAGAGATATAACTTTGGATTCAAGGCATTTACCAACCTTAACTCTCCCATGCAGATCTGGTAATCCATCATCTATTATTTGCTTCATCCTACTAACAAACAAGCTTTTAAAAAGTTCATCCCACAGACTCTTTGAGTGCTTCAAAACAATCTCACACACACATTGGAATGGAAACTCAACATTTAAACCAAAAACCATTTTTAGCCACTCCAAGCTCCCTTCAAATGCATCCATACTATCCAATGTTTCTCTGATCAATGTCTCATTCTCTACAAGTTCCTTGCCACTTTTCACAAGATCAAGCAAATACTTTCTCCCAAGCCTATCTACAGAGAGAATATCATCTGCACATGTCTTAAGTCATGCTAAGCAAGAATGTGATATAAATTCGCTCGAAAAAATCATCATGGTAGCTTGTAGCTTCTCTCTATGAGATTTCCACAAGTACACCTCATTGTCTAGGTTTGGAATCCCACCAAACAATTGTGATTCAAGTGGCACTGCCAACACAGTCTTATAAAAAGAGGAAAATCATTTAGAACCTCCAAGAAGAGTTCCCCGGCCTGACATAGTGTTACCTGTATGACTTTTACCACATTACAAAAAATGGAACTGACTAGCCCCACCTTATCAGTCTATTGGCCAGACATGTCTTTTGGTTCCATCGATGCGTCAACGGTTCTATTTTTTCATCAGCATGAGGATCTTCTATAGATGAGATGGGGTCTCTTGTTCCCATGATGGTTTGATAGGGATGTCGTTGATGGATAACAAGAATAGGAGACCTCATCTTGCGGATAGAAGATCCTCACGTTGATGAAAAAATAGAACCGTTATGGGGAACTCCACTGACGACATCCCCATCAGACCATTGTGGGAACAAGAGACCTTGTCCCGCTAATAGAAGATCGTCACGTCAATGAAAAAATAGAATCGTTCAATCGACGACATCCCCATCGAACCATCGCGGGAACATGAGACCTTGTCCTGCCGATGAGAAACAAAACTGTCGACACATCACTAGAACTAGAAGACACGTCTAGCCGATAGAACCCTTGGTGTGTGAATTCTTCTAGCCATTTTTGTTAGAATGAAGCAGATGGAGTTCAAGGGTTTTGTTTAAGATGATATGGAAAATTTTATTTGGAACCAAATAGAGTTGAATGGGTGTTTCAAACTCAATCAAATCTTGTTTAAAACAACCCAACATGAAGACAAGTGTACTTAGAAGATCAATATTGCTTATGTGATCATCATGATTTGGTTTAGAGCCAGGAAATTGAAGAAAAATGGTGATAAAGAACAACAGGGCATGGGTAGAAAATGTGTTAGGCTTTTTTGGGAAAAATGTTCCTTAAACATTAGAGATATTCAAATTTGGGCAAAGATTTTGACAAGTTCCTTGCAAAATCCATTTTTTGCACATTCTGTAATCAATCATTTCATTCCATGAGATGACATCTCTTTGAGGCATTTTGTCAAACAATTCAGGTGTTTTCTCTACAATTCCACATCTTGCATATATTGTCTACTAGAGCATATCCAACTATAACATCCAAGTATCTTTTTAATTCCTCTATCTTTCATCAATCTCTTTACTATTTGAACCTTGTATAGATGTTTTAGAAAAGAACGTAAGTTGCAACATTTTTAGGATCCAACTAAAAATATGAATGGCTGATAAAAAATGCACACCTAATGATCCACTATATATGTAAATTGTAATGCAATAAGGGTTATTGACATGTGAAGTATGTGTAGCCCTCATCCACTAAACTTGCATGACTGCATGCACCTAGAACCCAACCAAAGCTTACAATGTTAGGATGTGTTCTAGAGTGCTTCATTAATTCAAATATTTTGAGAGGTTCCTTGCAAAATCCATTTTGTGCACATTCTGCAATCAATCATTTTATTCCATGAGATGACATCTCTTTGAGGCATTTTTTCAAACAATTCAGGTGTTTTATCTATGATTCCACATCTTGCATATATTATCTACTTAAGCTAGTTTTTCCCATAGTTGTTATTTGGTGTTTTCAATGTTGTAGAGTCAAATTTTCTTGTATGCTTGAATGTCTTTTTTCATAAAATCAAGATTATACTATGCTCCCTGAAGTTTTGAGGACATAGATGATAGGGGATGGTGGGATGTGTTTTTGGTACGAGGGTACTTTTGGGTCATTTTTTAGGGGATGGTAGGGGACAACTATTAAAAATAGGGAAAATTTTAAAAATATAGAGAAATTTCAAATATTCATATCAGAACATTGATAAAGCATTCATCATAGGCATTGTAGAAGATTAATACATAACATTAGACTTGAATTGAGTTTTCACATAAGAATTGACAAACAAAGTAACAAAATTCAAATTCTTTTATTGTCAATGTACATACGTATTAAATAAGAATTATAACAAAATTCCCAAAGGCTTCAAGTTTCAACTATAAAATGACAAAAACATAGAAAATATATGGCTATCCCTAATCAATAGATGCAACTAGTAGGTATGTATCAAAATTGGAGCTCAATTTTGTGTCATTGTCAGATGCAAAGGCAGGGGTAAGTTTCTGGGGTCACCAAGTCCCTGAAACATTTCTAGGATGGGAACAGGGGTACCAAGGTAGGGGATGGGTCCTTGTGGAGCACTGAGTTTATATCGTTTGGGGTTTCAAGGTGGGATTTTTCCTAACCATAGAAAACCTTTGTGGTTGGGACAAAGGTATACACCCCTCTTGCTTATTACACCTTATCATCTTCTAGAGACCTCTGGGTGACTCCTAGAAATGGTACTGTGATAGATTGAGGAAGAAAATAGTAACAAAGGTCATTATGATAGTAAAGTGGAGGTTGGTATGTGCGCTATTTAAGTCTTGTAAGATTCTAACCTAGAATCTAGAGGCACCAATTAGGAAAAACCTAGTACAAGCCTTCATAAAAGAGTTTGCAATACCAATACATAAATGTATTTGATTTTGACTTGTATATCTGAATAGCTCTATTTCTTCTTGAATTAAACATTTAAAAACTGGTGCAAGAGAACTAAGGCATTTGTGAAATGTTGATTCATGGAGGTCTTAGGTCAGTTTGATTTTTTATTCTAGAAGTCATTAATAAGGTCATGATTAACCAATTCATATTGTAAGCATGTGCAAGCATAATGAAGAGTGTTGGAGGTGGTGGCAGAGTTGTGAGAGGTTGGTAATTTCATTTTTCAATAAACCTTACCCCAAGTTAGTGTAAAGTGAGAGTTTTTAGTTACAGAGGTTAGATGAGAGTTTTCCCATCTAAAAATTGTTGATTAGGGCCCTATTTGACTGGTAAGAAGATTTGAGTGGTTGTTTGGAGTTGGAGGAAAGAATTTGAGGTACCTCCTTTGAAACAAAGACCTAATTGGTCTATTAGGATAGCATTATTTCTAGGTTTTGCATGAGATGGTCCAAAGTGACCCATGATGGCTTTGAAGGTAAGTTATAGTTTTCCCTAAAGGGTGTCTAAAAGAGTAGATATATTGATTATTGAGTGGTTCATTGTGAGATAAAGTAAAAAATATGGGTCTGCGGACCTACCAGATGAGTTGAAGAGTTTTTGCAGAGTGATTTGGAAGAGTTTTGTGATGATTTGTTCAAAGCCAAATTCCTTTGCATCAAAAACTTTCCATCATATTGAAGCTTGATGGGAAGAAGGATCCATTGAGAGAAATCAAGGGGTGTTACTTTCTAGGAGGAGAGAGGTTGTGGAGTACTTGTTGGCTTGAACAAGTGACTGAGCTCACCTTGTATTGAAGAGGATGTACTAGGTATGTATTTCCTCAATCAAGATTAAATTATAATTGATAGTTTTGTGATGAGATGGTGTTGATGACAAATTATATAACTATGATAGTTGAAATTATTTTGGTGGTCATATGACATTATTTTTTAGAACATTTATAAAGAAAGTATAGATTAAAGTTTGTTGTGTGAAAGCAATGAGTAGGCTACATTCCTTTACTTTCCTTAAATATTGATTCGGGTGATGATGATAGAGGTATGATTCCTTCTGTTACCTCACACTTGCTCTAGTCATGTAATCACCTTGATGACTGTTACCTCACCCATGTTCCAGTCATGTATTTACCTTGATGACTGACTGACTTGTTTTTAGGGCTTACAACTTACAAGAAAAATGAAGGCCCTTTGACCTTTTAGATCATCTATGATAATTTAATTACATTAACAAAAAAGCATGGAAGGATTTAAGTACTTAGGGTTTTGTTGAAGATATCACTATACTATTTGAAGATTTTGGTTTGTACCTATATTAAGCCAAATGTTATGTTTTTGGCCTTGAGATTGAGTGAGACTCTCAAAACTTACATTTTTTGGTCTTGACAATATACTTTTAGTATGATATGGTTAAGATGGTTTGATTGAGAATTTGAGAACAACAAAGGATAAGCCTCAATCTTTTATGTCATTTAAAGATTAGAATAAAGATTATTGGGTAGGACAACTTAAGACCATAGATTTGCACCAATTATATATCAACTAGAGACCTAACCTATACCTCATGCAACTCTCCATGACTGTAAATATGATCTTCAAATTAGAAATATATGCATTATTTACAAGATTTATTGGTTTAGTAGATACTTAAGGAATGTGTAAACATGATAGTGAATACCTTGAACTAGTTAGCTTTATCTACTAATTACTTATGATCAACTAAGGACATTTATATTTCAATTTTAAATAAAATTTCAATATTGAACTTCAAAACTTAGACAATTTCCACTTGCACTGCACATAAATGGAGGCACCCTTTTAACACATTTCTTTGATTATGCTTTCATCTCCTTTCACATTTGAGTATACTAACTTATTTAAAAAAAAAAATGATTTCAGTGTTCTATCCCATGGCTCAGTTCTTGTTTTTGTGTTGAACACAAATCAAACACTAAGCTTCAGTGTCATGTTGGATGGTCAGAAGGCTACAATGTGAAAATAGCTTCTTTACAGTCTTCATTCTATTCTATCTTTGCAACTTTGTTCTTTCCAAATTTATTTTTACATACTAACAGTGACCATGAAAAAATTATTGCAAGAGTGGGAGGTTATTCTTACCTATATGAGCCACTTTGGTGGGCATGCATGATTACTAGTAAGTTCTTATTACTTATCAAATCAGGTTTAGGTGACAACTAGAGAATATTAATGTTTGAGAATTGACATAGATTACTTGCATTCAAACTATTAATTTCCTTATTTACAATCTTTTTTGATATTATAGTTGTATGGCTATAGAGTTTATATATTCATTATTTTAAAAATTTACAATTTATCTGTAGTGACTTCACTGCCAGTCCTTAACAACTATTTTAGAATAAAAAATTTTACTAAAAAATACATTCATCATCTTTTACGAATAACTACTAACTACCTTGAAAACCAAAAACTCCTTTTGCTTGCCCACAGTTTTGTAAAACCCCCAAGAACTAACTACAAAATGCCAAAAACCTCAAATTCATGGTAGAGGGTTATGTTAACTGTAGAGTTGCAGACGAGCTACTCGCCATAGTTTCCATAGAGGTCTTGTTCTTGTTCTTCTTCCTCTGAGGTTGCTACTCCAACTTCTCTAGCTGCTCCAACTTCTTTAGCCACTTCACTTCAGCCTTTTCCTTCTTTATCACTGCCTCAACCTCTATTAATTCCACAATCAATTTCAGAGCCTCCCACCTGCATGCTGCTCCCTCTCTCCATCTAGCTTTACATTTTCCTTCTGGCCATTTCACAAAGGGTACACATTTTACTATTTCTTCATCCTCTTCGCTTTCAATTCCCTCACTGATATCCATCCCAACTCCCGAAATCGTCCATTCCAACAGTGATTCCATGTTCTTCAGATAATCCTTATGCACCAGTGCCTTCATCACCTTTTTCACAACTTCAATCAACTCTCCCAAATCTAAGCCCCAAGCCATTATGAGCAAATAAATGTCCAAATTAGTTATGTACCTGTGTGAGATGGCCAAATCCTCTTCCCATAATTAGTTGCACTGAATGCACTAATCATTCATCCCTGTACATGAAACACTCCATCAGTCTATTTATCGATGATTCTCCATAAAAGTGTGAGAATTGTTTCTTCATTTTAAGCGTGAAACCAATATCCATCACCTCTACAACGACAAAGCCACCACCTCATGTACACTATTTTCACACCTATTGTTTGCCATAGTAGAGGAGGATCGAGTAAGTAATTCTTTGAGAATTTAATAACTTCATTCACATTCCTTTCCATAAATGCTTGGCAAACATCATTCATCACTGCCGCCTAACTCCACACATTTCTCTCATTCACTTCAAGAATTAAAACCTGGAAGTACTCCATTTTAGAGCTCCCTAAATGCATCACCCGTTTCAGTCTTGTCATTGGGGGAGAACATTAATTTTAAATATCTCAACGATGCCTTGGGATGTCACATCAATTAGAATAACCATTATTGTCGTATTAGTGAGTGTGATTCTTCTTCCACTGAAACCTTCTCCACTGATGAACAAATTTCCTTAGGTCTATTGGTGGGACACTAGATAACGTTACCTCGATGCACCCCAACTCCACTGATATACATTATGCACTTGATAATCCATGGTTATATCAGACCATTGGGCGAATGCAAACATTTGTTCCACCGATGTTCATATGTCACAACGATGTGCTTACTTTTGGTGACTCTGTCAATCTATCGGGGAGAGCGCCTTAGGAGTAAGCCCAATAAGGTATTGTTACATTGATACTAGGTTATGAGCTGCTTTCATCAGGCCATCGACGAGGCTATAATGGGGGTTTCACTGATGAGGTATTGTTAGGCCAAGAGTGGTAATTTTTATTTAGGGATAGGGAAATATTTATGGAGCCTCATACTATTATGGTCTCATGCTTACTATTATGCTTTTGATAGATTTTTTCTAAGGTAGTGTACTATTTGACAAAATGCTTTGGTAGACATGTATGGAAAATGTGGTAGCATAGACAAGGCAGTGAACTGTTTGAAAAAATGCCCCAAAGAAATGTGGTCTCATAGAATGCCATGACAAGAAAATGCAATTGGCAGCTACTCCTAGTTATTAGTTATGCAATGTGAAGTAATTGCGTAACTACTTAGGTTGACTTTGTAAAAACTATATTGTAATTCAAATTTTGTCATCTATCAACATCTAGTTATTAGTTATGCAATGTGAAGTAATGCTTTGAGTTTGAAAGGTGTGCAATGCAATGTAATCAAAGATATGAATATAAACTACATAAATCTATTTTTTACAATTCATTAGTTAAAATCTTTATTTTATTTACTCTCTATATCTCTAGGCTTTGGAAATGCCTTTCGATTTCAAAAAAATAGTTTTTATCTCTTGTTCTACAATTTTTTTACCTTTTTCTTTAAATCCAAAATTTTCCTAATTTTTGAATGCATGGGGTTATGTTTCAGAGCTTTAATGCCACTTTTTTTGTACATCCCAATGTATTTTACCTTCACCTTGCATCAGTAGTAGTAGTGCTCTCATATTGCGTGCATGGTAATGTAGTGTTTATATTTGCCGCCTTTGCATCTAATTAGCATGAAGCTAATAGTAACATTGTAAGCAGTGCAATGAGTGTTGGTTTTTTAGTAAATTAGATTGATCATTGCAATTTTTTTTGAAATTTTCCTTTTGCAATTATTTAAATACACACATGCAAGTACTATTTAAGTAAGTAATGGTTGTTTTATTATGCAAACAAGGGTAATCATTACCTATGTAATATAATGTGTTATTTTTTTTTCTTTTTGCAGAAATGTATTGATAAACTCAAAGAAAGAGATAAAGTTAGGGAGTCAACTTGAAAGGAACAAGAGATGCAAATGTAGACATTCTAAAGGTCACAAGTAACATACCCCTTGTTTATGAAAACAAAATAGATGGAATTGTTTGTCTGAAAGAGAAATAGGGAACCTTCACATGGTGGCCACTAAAATATTTGTAGAAAATGACATAGTTGAACATGTTTATCATGTACTAGTTAATGTTAGACATCTTGGTTTACTACTTTATGCAGTATTTTGAATGTGTTGTTTAGGGATCTTAATTATCATGGTGTATTTGAAAGATTTGGAAACTCTTAGATAACTTTGACATTTTTTTATTATATTTAAGTATATACTCTTAGACCGCTTTGACATCTTGTAACTTGATATATACATATATATATATGCATTAAAATTATTGTTGACACTGAAATATGATTTAAGCCTACAACTTCAATATTCTTCATAATTCGTATTTTTCATGATCATGATTAAATAATGTTAATTATTTAATTATTCTCTATAGTCTTCAATTCTTCTATTAATTAAATAATCTTAATTATTTAATTAATTCACATTTTCTTTATTGTATCTGATTAATTAAATAAACGCTTTTTATTTAATTATGTTACTAATTAACCTTATCCTTCTTGTCAAATTAAATAAATCCTTATTTAATTTACTCTTTATCATACTTCAACTATAATTAAATAAATTTATTTATTTAATTATTCATTTAAAATCCTTCATCACTTAATTAAATAAATCTTATTTATTTAATTATTCTTCAAATATCGAGTCTTGAATTAAATGAATTATTTAATTCATTAATTCTATTTTAATGCATTCCTCTATATTTTAGATAATTATGAGTTATCTAAGTATTCACTTTTACTCGACTTGACATCTATTTTAATCGCTCAGTTAACTCTTGATTTAATGTTGAGTGGCGTTCTCGAGTAATCTCTTCGTCAAATCATTCAATCGTCCAGTTCTAAATTATTTGTGTGTACATGCGGATTAATTAAATATTCTTATTTAATTAATTAAATCTTGTGCGTGCATTCAAACATGAGTTGCTTTAATCAATCTTTATCTTTGTCATGCAAAGATATTTCTTCTGTTTTCTAATACCGAACTGAAGATTAAATCATTTATTTAATCTTTAATTCTATTTCTAATTTGTATCACTCATGTCACTACTGACAGTTATCAAAATGCATGTCTAATCAGTCAATCTCAACCGTCCGTTGATCTTTCAATCATGGCCTATCATTCGAATAATCAATTTTCTATAAATTGATTTGTCATTCTTCATTCCAATCTCTCTCAAAATGAAATCTCTTTTCGAATCTTGCAAGCACTTAATCTTGAATCTTCAATATTTTGCTAATCACTATCTTAGGCTATACTTGCACGAACTTACGAGAAATCTAAGGGCAATTATACTACACAAGCAAAATGGAGAAGGGAAATCAAAATGAATCATGGAAATACGTTTGAAATTGGTGAGATTGTTTCAGTTTGTTTACGTTTTACTTTCCTTTGTTCTTTGTTGCTTAACATTAGATTTGCATTTAGATTTAGCATTGCATGTTTGCTTCTAATCCGTTTCTTGTGCACTTTCTTGGCGTTACAATTGTTATTGCAGATTACCTTTATTTATCATGATGTTGAATCAATATTTTAATTCTAGCATGTTGTAGCTTGTTCGTAAATGTAATATTTTTATTTATTTTTATGTTTTAGTTCAAGTTTAATATTATGTTAGTTTTGCATTATAAAATTTATGGTACTTAATAAATTATTCATTTCATTATATTTACTACCAATTAATGGAAACTAGTAAATAAAAATGACTAAATTAATAACTAAATATATGACTAAAGTAATGACTAAATTAATTACTAAATATATGACTAAATATATGACTAAATTAATGACTAAATATACGACTAAAGTAATGACTAAATATATGACTAAAATAATGACTAAATATATAGCTAAATTAATGGCTAAATATATGACTAAAGTAATGAATAAATTAATGACTAAATAAATGACTAAGTTAATGACTAAATATATAACTAAATTAATGATTAAATATATGACTAAAGTAATTACTACCACGACTAAATAAATATCCAGTTAACAATAATCAATGACTAAATATATGACTAAATAAATGACTACCATGACTAAATTAAAGACTAAATCAATGACTAAATCAATAACCAAATCAATGACCAAATCGATGATTAAAAATCAATGACTAAATAAACGACTAAAATAGTCTAGTCATAAATTTAGTGGTGTTATAAATGACTACAAATGAACCACTAATAGTCACATGACTAAACTTAGTCATTTATATACAATTTTTAGTAGTTTATTTAGTCATATATTGCTATTTGTGTACTAGTGTTAGTATTTTTCAAATATATTTTGAAATGCTTAAACCTTTTTATGTCAAGATAAATAACACACTCACTACTTGTTGTTATAGACTACATATTGAATTCTCTAACCATTATGATGTTTATTGTTTTATATGTTTAGATTTGCATACTAACGATGTTTTGTAGGATTGTGGCATAGAAACCCCACCAACATCTTCAAGAGAGTTCTTATCAAAAAATTTATGTGAAATAGAGAATGGCCAAACATTCTACAGGATAACATGCTTGGATAGTTCATGTGAGCATTGTGGTGGCTTATAGTGTATGCCAATTTTTCAACATATGGAAAGCACAGATGAGGAGGGAAAAAAAATAGTAGAGTTTGGGAAGTATAAAATAATGGTATACATTACAAAAGATGAGTCTCAAGCAAAAAGGTGTGATTTTTTCATTCAAAAGATTCAAGTATATCAATTTATGTCCATGTTTCGTGACAATATAGTGTATGAGTATGCAAGGCATACCCATAGAGCCCGATGGTTGGACACACAATTCAAGCTATGAAAGGACACCTTTCCAGTTGGCAGCATAGTATCAGTGGTTGAATTTTTAGAGAACTACACTCTACAACCACAACGTGAGGTGCAGTCATAGTATTACAACTCCACACAAGTTTTGATATTTGTACACATAGCATTCATTCATGCAACTAATAGTATAAAGGACCAAAGGAAGGTATTGAGGGAGTATCCCTTTTATATTAGTGATGATCACACACATTCTCTAGAGTTAGTGCAAGGTTTCTTCCAGATGTTCTATAGTGATTTGGCTAAGAGGGGCATAGCATACAGTGGGCATATAATATGGTCAGATAATTGTGCAATACAGTTTAAGAACTCACACATGTTCTACTAGTTGAGCAGGATGCATGCCATTATAGATGTTGAGCATATGTGGAACTTTTGTGAGGCCAGACATGGAAAGGGGGAGCATGATGGTGTAGGAGCATGTGTGAAAAGAGCATTAGCACGAGAAGAGTTAAAGTATAAATACAATGCAAACTTGATAGATGCAAGATCAATCATCGAGTGGTGTAATGCTTCAATGGGTCTAGGTAATGAAGGTACATCTTCAGTTCATATAATTTTTTGGTTGATGGATGATACTAAAATTGCACCATATGAGGGTTGTTGTACACTATCAACATCGAGTGAAATACACTCTTTCCTTATCTCAGATGCAGGTTCATGGAGTATTAATACACGAAAGATGGCATGCTTTTGTTCTTCATGTACAATGCAAGTTTGGAATGATTCTGAGCTAGGGGAGTGGGTTGAAAAATGGTTGAAAATTTATCTTAGCCCACTTCACACATATTGTCCTTCAACGACATTGAAACTAACACAAATGGAATCATCGGTCAAATTTGACCATGTATCATTTCTAGTTCAACCAGGTAAATATATCTACTTGCTTAGTTTTTAAAATTCCTATTGTTATCTTACTTTGTAGTGTATTTGTAATGTTGACAAATTTCAAGAGATTTGTTGCACATATCAATGCACGACATGTTTATGTAGTTATTGCAGATGAAGACAACGAAGAAGGAATGAACTATTACTTGTGTCATTGTGTTGAGGAAAAAAATAAATTGGAAGCCCCAATTATAGATGGAGAAAATATCGAATACCCTATAGGCTCAGTTGTTGTTATTGGAACATGGTTCAAAAGGTACCCACATAAGAGTGTTAAATATTGGCCGTTTTAGGAATTTGACACACACCATAAGATTCTTCATTACACAAACCTTATTGTGGCATCCAATGTTCATTTGACCAAATATGGGGGTAGACCTTTGAACAAAGCCTTGTGGAAGGTATGTGAGTCTGACCATGAGGCAATACTTGACACAATAAAGAGTAGAGAAAACCCAAATGGTTTGTTGGATTAATTTGTAAGTATGCACATTGTTTCTTATTAATTTATACTTGTATGCACATTGATTTGTTTGATGTCAATGCTATCATCTTCTTTTACTTTTCCTATTTGTAAGTAACCCGCTAAAAATTGATTGGTGTCCCTTGTAGAAAATACAGATTTATGAACCATCCAAAAGAATCTCAGCCAAAAAAATAATGCAACATCCTTATTTTGATGTTCTTAACAAATCTCAATTATGATTTTGAGCCATTACAAAAGTATGTGTGAAGTTTGGTGAGAGAATTTCAAGTTATTCATATGAAGTTAACCTTATCATGAGCACCTATGATGTAGACATTATAAGAGAATCTCAAATTTCAAATTATTCTATCTATGAGAGGTGTTGTGTGCAATAGGTATCTTGGAACTCCCAGTGAAGATGTATGACTAGGAGTGACTAAGTTGAGAGATTGACATGCCTATCCTCAATGGAAGCATCAAGATTTATGCATTGTTGTTCTCGAGTTGGAACCAAATGGTGTGAATTTGTTGTCTATGAGTGTCTTCCGTCTATTTTTATTTCATTTCCATTTTGGATGATCTTTTTTTTATTTTCTTACTTTGCATATTTATAAGTAAACTACTAAAAATTGATTGGTCTCTCCTTGCAAAAAATGTTGATTTATGAGCCATTGAAGAGAATCTTAGCCAAAAAAAAAATGCAACATCCTTATTTTGATGATCTTGACAAATCTCAATTCTGATTTGAAGCCATTATAAAAGAGCATGTGAAGCTTAGCGAGGGAATCTCAAGTTACGCATTTGAATTTAACCTCATCATGAACACCTATGATGTAGACATTATAAGAGAATCTTGAATGTATGGTTGACATTGTAAAAGATCTGTGAAAACAAAGTACCTAATGCATTGTGCCTATGGTGCAGGGCACCCAGGCCTTCATTTTGTAAAAGGGCTTTAGTATGTAGTGTCTTTATATTTAAGGTCATGTTTTTTTTTTTGAAATAAGGTCTTTAAGACCATGTTGCAATGTTTTGGGTCGGTTTTGGTTAGGAGTCATTTTGAGTCAATTTGGTAAAGTTGCAAAAATTGTACACTTGGAGGATTGAATAACAAAGATTCATTGTTTTCTGCATTTTCTGACATTGAATTTTGTTGCTACAACAATTTGTACATTTTGGTATGGCCTAGAAGTGCTCATTTGTGCATTGGAATTGATGGAGTGAACTACCTTTCATTTGCATCTTGTCTCATTGGATTTCATTAGGATTTGAGTGAGTTATAGTGTTTTAATAGCTTGCTCTGCATCAATATAACTAGCATGCAGTCTAACTTATTATAAAAAAACTTCATTAAATAAATAAAATCAACTTAATGATTATATATTAATATCAATATAGCATACAGTCTATTGAAATAAACACTTGTAATGAGATTTACTCAAATATTGAAATTTGGTGCAGGGGCACCAAGGTTATTGAGAAAACTTGGTTCATGTCATTTTAAGTTAGTTTTGTTAGTTAGTTTTGGGGTCATTTTGGAGTTCATGTTGCATATTTGTCAAAATGATGTAACATTGCAAAAATTGAAAAAATTTCAATGTGAAAAAGTGCAAAAAAATGTAAACTTGAAGAAGCCCAACAGCCATGGGAATTCAAAGGGAAATTAGAGCCATTGTCATAGGTTGGTTAAGGTTTAAATATGTTGGGAACTTGAAGGAAGAGGTTTTTGAAGGTTTTTGTGAAGGAAAAACAATAAAAATCCCCTGGTTTCTCTTGTAATTCTGTGTGTTTCATTGAATTTTTCTGGTATGGATTATTATACTTGGTCGTACAAAAGTATTATGTCCTAAAATATTTTTCAATTGGTAGAGATAGATGTTAGCTATGTTTTTTCTTTGGATTGAAGGAAATTCATTGAGTTTTAAGAATATTATTGTCAAATTACTGATTGTAGGTCTGTACAGCCAACCATAAGGGTTTGAAGACTAAAAATGAATAAATGACTCATCCCACCTATTTTTTTCTCCATGACTCGGTAGAATGAGTCAAAAATTGTAGGATTAGATGTAGGAATAAGATTTAGGAGTAGGGAAAATGTTTAGGAGTGTTTTTGGTTGTTGTCCCAAAGGAAATTAGGTAAATTTTGGTTTAATAATGGAGTTTAGATGTTGGGTTTTGGTGAAATTGTCTTAGGAAATATTTGGAGATGATTGATTTGGCATGAGAAAGTATATATTGAAGTATTTGAAGCTTTAGAAGGGCAGGGGAGGTGAGTTGAGTGCCTGGGCATGATGCTCTAATTGTCAAACTATGTATTTTGAGTGAAATTTGATGGTTAGAGGAGGGAAGTTGTAGAAACTCTTAGGGGCAGTAGATTTTGATGAACATTCAACCATGTGTAGACATAACTAAAGGTGTTTCAAGCCTTGGTTGGCTATGTAGAAGCCTGAAATAGTGTTTTTCAATAAACCCCTTTGGAATGGCATAAAGTGAGGGTTTCATGTTTTGGTGTCATAGGAAGTGATTTTTTTTATCAAAATTTGTGGATTTGGAGGTTTTGTAGACTGGTAAGTGACTGTCCATAAAGATTTAGGGTTGGAAAGGTGTTTGAGTGGGTGATGCTTTGTTAAAGTCACCCAATTGAGGTATAGGACAATGTAGTTGCATAATTTTGGAGAAGTTGGTCCAAAGTGACCTATGTTTCTTTTGAGATATGATTTGTAAGATGTTAAAGGGTGTCTAAAAATACAATTGTTTATTGTATTTGAGATTGGATATGAGAGTTTTGGTCTAGAAACTAGGTCTACAGACCTATAAGGGAATTTGAGTTAAGTTGTGAAGAGTTGGAGAGATAGGTTTAAAAGCATTGCAAAGTTGTTTCTAAAGGCTTGAATTGTTATTGTAGGTTGATTTCCTCTCTACTTTGTGTTAAAATTTATTACTTCCCTCAAACATTTGTAATTCAAGAAATGTAATCCCTTAACAATCTAAATTGCAAAAGGGCAACAATCTTTGACGGCCTATTACCCAAATATCGTGTTGGTTACATGAATTCCATTTGAGGAATTCAGATCATGTAGGGAACCTCTACAATAACCTCTCTCATTTTTTGTTATCTTAGATTCATTTTTCCGTGGTGTATAATTTTGACTTGATGGAAAAAGTGTCAATTACAAGTAATGTAAAGTTACAAAGTGGTGCAACTTTTGTTCTGCAACTCGTGTAACTAAATGTATTGTTCCAATGCATCTGAATAGGTATGTTTACGCTAGGAATGGTCCTCTTTCACACCCAAACACACAAAATTTCTTTGAACTACGTTCAACCGGATCGATCCCTTAAAAGTCCAAAGTGAAAAATGTTTGCAAACTTCAACATGTTATTACTTGAATACTGTGATGCTTAGAATTTTTTTTTTGATCTTATGGGATCACATTGGGCCCCTCTACAATAACCTCTCTCTATTTTCACTATCTCAAAGGCATTTTTTTTGTGGTGGCAAATTTTTATTTGGAGAAAAATTTATCAAATGCAAGTAGTTGAAAGTTGCAAAGTGGTGCAACTTTTTTTCTGCAACTCGTGTGATAAAAAAAAATGCTCCAACATGTCTGAATATGTATGTTTATGCTATGCATGGTCCTCTTTCATACCCAAACACACAGAATCGATCTAAACTACGTTCAACTGAATCAATCCCTTAAGAGTCCAAAGTGCAAAATGATTGCAAACTTCAACATGTTGTTACCCATATATCGTGATGCTTAGAATATTCTCACCTAAGCCTATGGGATCACGTTGGGCTGCTCTATAATAACCTCTCTTAATTTTTGATATCTCGAAGGCATTTTCCCGTGGTGGAAAATTTTCACTTGGGGTAAAAGTTGTCAAATGCAAGTAGTTGAAAGTTGCAAAGTGGTGCAACTTTCATTCTGCAACTCATGTGACCAAACAAACTATTCCAACGTGTTTGAATAGGTATTTTTATGCTAGACATGGTCCTCTTTCACACCCACAAACACAAATTCGCTTTGAGCTACATTCAACTCGATCGATCCCTTAAGAGTCCAATGTACAAAATGGCTACAAATTTTAACATGTTACTCAGATATTGTGATGCTTAGAAACTTCTTGTTTGATCCTATGGGATCACATTGGGCCCCTCAAAAATAAAATCTCTCAAATTTCGCTATCTCGGAGGCATTTTATCATGGTGGTGAATTTTCACTTGGGGAAAAAGTTGTCAAATGCAAGTAGTTGAAAGTTGCAAAGTGGTGCAACTTTCATTCTACAACTCGTGTGACCAAACAGACTATTCCAACACATTCAAATAGGTATTTTTATGCTAGACATGGTCCTCTTTCATAGCCAAACACATGTAATTTCTCTGAGCTATGTTCAATCAGATCGATCCCTTAAGAGTCCAAAGTGCAAAATGGCTGCAAACTTCAATATGTTGTTACTCAAATACCATGACACTTAGAACATTCTTGTCTAATCCTATGTGATCATGTTGTACCCCTCTATAATAACCTCTCTATTTTTACTATCTCGAAGGCATTTTCCCGTGGTGGAAAATTTTCACTTGGAGAAAAAGTTGTCAAATGCAAGTAGTTGAAAGTTACAAAGTAGTGCAACTTTCATTTTGCAACTCGTGTGACCAAACAAACTATTCCAACACATTCAGATGGGTATGTTTACAATAGGAACGGTCTTCTTTTGTACCCAAACACAAGAAATCGCTCTAAGCTATGTTTAACCTGTTCAATCTCTTAAGGGTCCAAAGTACAAAAGGGAAACAACCTTTGATAGGCTATTACTCGAAAACAATGACATTTACAAACTCTCTTACGAAATCTCTATCTGAGCCTCTAGGGTCGCATTGGGCCCCTCTACAATAACCTTAATTTTTGTTATCTCAGAATCATTTTCCCATGGTGTCCAGTTTTCATTTGACGGAAAAAGTGTCAAATGCAAGCAGTGTAAAGTTGCAAAGTGGTGCAACTTTTATTTTACAATTTGTGTGACCAAACAAACTACTCCAATGCATTCTTATAGGTATGTTTACACTAGGCATGGTCCTCTTTTGCACCGAAACACTACTTCATCTACTATGAATATTATGTTTTGTAAGTGTTGTGAAAATTATGTATCATTTGCTTAATTGAGTTGTTCTAATCAAAGGATTAAATATATTAGAATATTTTTATGAATCATTTCATGGAATATGTGAATCATTTCATGGAATATGTTAGAAACCAAGATCTAAAATGAAAACCAGAAGATCACCTTCCACATAAGAGAAAAAAAAAATAGAGCTATTGCAAAAAGATGTGCAACATAATATTATTCAGGAATTTAATAATTACAAGATATGATTTATTTTATAAAATCAAAGATGCATAACCCTAATCTTATCTTGAGTAATAAGATAGCTCAATAAGATAAAAATGAGAATTAATTAACCTAGGAATTAAAGAATGCCTAAGTTATGCAAGTGTAATTAAATATTAATTACACCAACACCCCCCATAAGTGCAACTTAGGGAGACTATCAAAGCATGCACCTAAAACTAAGATGAATGCAAGAAAGCATGAATGAATGGGTCCTGACAACAAGGCCTGATCAGGTACCCAAGTACAAATGCAATAATGAGGTAGAGAAGAAAACCCAGTGGGACAAAACCCGCTACAATGAGATGACTGCTGCAAAGAAGCACTGGAAGAACACTGTGGAGTAACACTGGAACCACAATCTAAAAATCAAGGAAATATACTTCTGTCTACAACTGAAACCAAAATCAGAATCATAATAATGTGACAACAGACCTCATGCCATGAAACACTAGAAAACTCACAAACTAGAACAACCCTGGAATCTGTGAAGCAACAGTAGATGAAATGATGACAGAATCTGGAAACTGTGTATCTCCATGCCGATGCCAAACTGAGACTAAAAATCTTCCATGGGTAGGAGTACCAAAAAGAATTTGGAACATTAACCATAAAAATATGGCCCTCAAACTGAGAAGGATTTGAACCAATGTAGATCAAGAAACATAATCTTTCAACTGAAGTGTGAACCGATGTGAATCCAATTTGTGTCAAGATAAGACAAGATGTGGCAAAAAGAAACTAGGAAACTAGAATAACCCATGTGAGTTTCCATTAAAACAAGATGGAAATCAAAGTGCATGCACACTCTAATCAAATTATTATGCAAGAAACCCCCTTGATGAAACTTTATCTCAGTTCATTTATTACAATAACCCCATGATTGTAAAAGGAGAGAATGCTAATATGCATAAACATAAAATAAGATGAAGTGATACTGAAATGAAGTACAAATATTCAAGTTTCACTTTTCCAACTGCCAAAACATCTAAGTAATCTCCAAAACAGCCATTGGGAAAAATCTATAATAATGATAAACTTGGGAAAGATATATAAAAATGTGCATGGACAACAAAATAGAGCTCCTCAATAACTTTCCAACGCTGCAAAGAAGACGAAAATCGGAGATCGTGGCAAAAATTTATGAGTTCGGAAGCCATAAATGAACATCTTATTTCAAATAGAAATAAATTTAGCTAAACAAAAAAATACTGAAAAATAAACTACATCAGTGGAAAGTGCTCGGAACCAGCTTTTCGGTGATATCTTGTTTTACTGATTTCGATACCGTATGCCCAAGTTATGCCAAAAAGAAAAAAAGTGCTCCTTTAGGGAAAATCAAGGCTAGGAGGGGGCTTGGAGCATCATACAACCATTGACGTCATGCTGACGTTAGCACTTCATGAGAAAAAGTTTGACCGCATGGAGGCTATCAGGGAAAAAAATTGCCCCCCCTGCCTAAAATTTTTTTTGGCGCCAGTATATACCCTGTGGATCAAAATATTCCTTCATCGATAAGGGGCTGGGCGTAGGCCCTTGGTTTCCGATGTGATGTACGCTAGTGGGTTGGGGTTGGTAGGGGGTGGCAGACTGGTGGCCCCTCGATGGCCGTTGAGCGGTGGAAACTTTTGAACTGCAAGCGCCTGCATAGTCCCTGAAAAAACACATTTTTTAATTTTCTTTTTTCAATTTTCATGCCTCAGGGAGTGTGCTCATGGGGAGGCCGTACAGCCCCTAGGCAAAATTTGTTTTTCCTTCTGGACCAACTTCACCAAAATCGACGAAATGAAAGGTGATCTTAGGGTTTTTGGCTGCTGCGAACGTAATGGTGATCTCCATTTGTGCCCAAACTGCCCCAAAAATTTGGCTACCCCCATAGCTTGCAAAAAAACTCTTAGCTTGAAACCCTCACAAATTTGGGAAACGATGACCAAAATATGCAAAACAAAAGCCAATCTTGACTTTTTCTAGCGCTCTGAATCCAATGGTGAAGCCCGATCTAATCCAAAATGCATCATAAATGAACTCAAGGCATGATACCCTCGAGGAATCTAGAACGAACTCTTCAATTATTTTCTCAAAAAAACTGAGAAGGGGTTGCAAATCGAGGCTCTGATACCATGTTAGAAACCAATATCTGAAATGCAAACTAGAAGATCACCTTCCATAGAAGAGAAAAACAAAAAAATAGAGCTATTGCAAAAAGATGTGCAACATATTATTATTCAGGAATTTAATAATTACAAGATATGATTTGCTTTATAAAAGTAAAGATGAATAACCCTAATCTTATCTTGAGCAACACGATAGCTCAATAAGATAAAGATGAGAATTAATTAACCTAGGAATTAAATAATTCCTAAGTAAAGTTATGCAAGTGTAATTAAATATTAATTACACCAACAAAATACTAATTGAAAACATGTTTTTTTGCTTACAGATAAAGCATTTCATGGAACTTGTTGGATTAAACTAAATTGAGATATGTAAGAACAAGGGAGTATTAGAAAATACATTGCTCAAAGATCTTAAATAAGTCTTCTTGGTGCAGGGGCACCAAATGCATTTTGTGTTAATGTTGTCAAATGAGGTCTTTTGATAGTTTTAGGTGTGTTTGAGGTTTTTTCAATTCAATAAGGTCCTAATAGACCATCTAATAGGTAATTAGGAGTCATTGAGTTTATATTGTCACATTTTTGCAAAATTGTCAAAAGTGCAATATTGAAAAGTTATAAAAGTGCAAAAAAAATGTAAAATTGAGGAAGCCCAACAGTCGTGGGAATTCAAACGGAAGTTAGAACAATTGTAATAGGTTGGTTAAACTTTAAAATATGTTAGAATCTCAATGGATGAAGGTTTTTGGAGGTTTTTTGAAAGATTGAATAATAAAGCTCCTATTTTCATTGAAATTATGTATCTTTTCTATTGAATATTGTTATTGCAGAGTAGTTGCATGACCTGTATGACCTGATGGTGACTCCAAATTGAGTTGAATTGTTGTTTCAATTTCCTATCTATAATTTTGACTGATTTTTGAGACATTCCCATTGGGGGTGTAGAATCTTATTGAGTTTTCCCTGTAGGCGGGTTTGAAACTCCAATTTTAAGGTTTTAAAGACATAAAAATATGATCTTGGCCCATTCCACTAATTGTAACTCTTGTAGCTGAGATAAATGGTCCAAATATGGTAGAATTTAGTTGATTGAATGGTTTTGGGAGCAGGAGAGATCATTTGGGGGTTTGGGTATGATGCCCTAGTTGTCAAATTTGAATGTTTTAAATGAAATTTGATGGTTAAAGGTGGGTAGGTGAGGGAAAATCTTGGGGAAACAAATTTTGGTGATAGATTAAACATGCACAAGCCATTTGAAGCATGTTTGATGCATTTTTGAAGTGTAAAGAAGTTGGGAAGTTGGATTTTCAGTAAACCCCTTTATAACTTGCTAAAAATGAGGGTTTTGTATAAAGAGGACTTAGTGAGTGGTTCACCAGCTTAAAGTTGTAAATTTGGTGGTTTTATAGACTGTAAATGACTATCCATAGGTATTTGGGGTTAGCATATTGTTTAGAGGAGAGTTTCTTTGTAAATTAGGCCTATTTGGCTTAAGGGTACAACATAGAAGCACCAATTTGAGGGATTTGTTCCAAAAGAGTTATATGAGCTCTTGAGATATGTTTTGGTATGATTTAAAGGATGTCTAAAAATATAATTGGTTAATGGGTTTGACAGTGGAGTTGTGAGATAGGTCCAAGAAATTAGGTCTGCAGACCTACAAGGAAAATAGTGAACTTGTGAAGGGAATCACCCTAGTTAGGGTTTTGGAGATTGAAGGCTTGTTGAAATAAGTTAAATTTGTGATTGGTAATTGAAGGACTCCCTGCTCTGCATCACTTCTCTCTTGTTGCAATTTTGGGTGGATTATTACTTTCAAAGTATTGGGAATGCTTTACCTATTTTCTAGTTGGTAGTTGCCACTCTACAAGGCTCATCTCTTGATATATTTTATACTCATTCTTAATCAATTATCAAGTTAATAATTAGTGTATTTATTTATAGTTAATCTTTTCTTTTCAATTTATACAATTTTGGAATTTGTAACTCTACTAGTATTCCTAGAAATATTGAAGTTGTTTAGCATTGACTAATAAAGTTGTTTAACATCAATCAATTAATATTCAATATAAACCATGGACAACAATGATCAATGCTAGGGTTAACCAATTAATAAGTATACATGTGAATAATAGAAGCACAAATACTCAAAAACATGTAAGCTTTGAAGTATACACATGAATAAATAGTATACACAAACTAATACAAAGTATATGCATGAATACAAGGTATATGCATGAAAAAATATAAGTTGCAAAGTATACATTGGAATACATGTAAGTCACAAAGTATACACACATGTTGTAAAGTATACACTTGAATACACGTAACTCATATCTATTGAACCATGGATTTATATGCAAACATGGACACCATTGATAAAAAAGATTTGTATTAACCAAATATCCATGTAGGAATACATCAATATATGTCAATATAATATAAAATATAGGTACAAAATAGTCATATAGGCTTGAGAATGTCATATAGGCATATAATGTCAAATATATCCAATACAAAATATGTACAAAAATTCCATATAGGCATACAACAAATGGATTTGGAATAAAAAGTCACTGCTTTCCATGCTCTCGAAATAAACTCTTGTCCTTTGCTTGTTGATCAAATGGAAATAGGTATGTCACTCATTTATGTTGCAGTCAAGGAGCACTCCTAGTGCTCCTCCTAGGGTTTAGTTATTGGTCAAGTATTATTTGTTACAATAAGAAGTAAAGACATTAATATATAGAAATTACATTAAAAAAATAAAATATTTAACAAAATAATCACTTACCTTCATCTGATGATCACTCTCCACGAGGGAAATATTTAAATACCCATGTTAAGGTGTGTTGAAGCCCTGTATAAACCATCCAAATAGAAATTAAACTACAAATCAATAATGGTTTGATTTTTCACTAACATCTGTAACAATAAATGTAAATTGAAATTTAGTAATTTTCCTCATACCTCCCATGTCAGAGCCATTGAGGATTCTATAGCAAATGAAACACCAATCTCCATTGCCATCTGAACATTTAGATGTGTTTTCACTTGCAACATATGAAAATAAAACAAAAAATTATTCAATCACGAAAACTACAATAGTGATCCATGTCATGACTTATAATGTATGAGATAATGAACAAAATTTTGAGTATTATTAAACTATATATTTCTGACTATCGTGCTTACAATTTTCCCTATCCATATCTTGTTTTAAAGCATGTGTTTTTAGATTTTTACTCATAGTAGCAAGTCGGTGAACCATTTGATAAAATCCTTTCATAGACATGTATGATAACTGTGGTGGCATAGAGAAGGTAGTGAACTATTTGAAAAAATGCCTCAAAGAAATGGGGTCTCATGGTGATGGAATGCCATTACAAACAAATGCATGTCATGGTATTCCATCACCATAAGACCAAATTTCTTTCAAGAATTTTTTGAAACAGTTCATTGCATTCTCTATGGTATTATTGCTTACTATTATGCTTTGATAGAAATTTTTCCAAGCATCCATAGTTTGTTGGAAAGTACCTATTTTAGGCTTTTAGCCATAGCAGCAAGGAAGTGAGTAGTTTGATAAAATGCTTTGGTACACATGCATGGAAAATGTGGTATCATAGAAAAGGTGGTGAGTTGTTTGAAGAAATTCCTCAAAGAAATGAGGTCTCATGGTGATGGAATGGTATTCCATCACCATGAGATCACATTTCTTTGAAGAATTTTTTCAAACTACTAACTGTCTTGTCTATGCTATTGCTTACTATTATGCTTTGATATATTTTTTCCAAGCATCCATAGTTTATTGGAAAACACCTTTTTTAAGCTTTTATCCATAGTAGTGAGGAAATGAACGGTTTGATCAAATGCTTTGGTAGACATGTATGGAAAATGTGGTAGCATAGAAAAGGCAGTGAGCTGTTTGAAAAGTGCCTCAAAGAGATTGGGTCTCATGGTGATGGACATCACCATGAGACCACATTTCTTTGAGGCATTTTTTCAAACAACTAATTACCTTGTCTATGCTATTGCTTACTATTATTCTTTTATATATTCCTTCCAAGCATCCATAGCATAGACAAGGCAACGAGCTATTTGAAAAGAAGCCTCAATAAAAAGTGGTCTCATGGAATGCCATGACAATCAAATGCAATTGGAAGATGCTCCTACTTATTACTTATGCTATGTGAAGTAATTGTATCACTACTTATGTTGACTTTCTAAACAACTATATTGTAGTTGAAAATTTGTCATCTATCAACATCTAGTTATTAGTTATGGAATGTGAAGTAATGCTTTGAGTTTGAAAGATGTGCAATGCAACGTAATCAGCAATATGAATATAAACTACACAAATCTATAAAGTGAAATTCATTAGTTAAACTCTTTATTCTATTACCTGCGTGTAGGTTTGACTAAATCCACTGGCACTGGGAGGTGTTCCTTCAAAACCTCCAATATTAGCCTATTCAACATCCAAAATCACATATTAAAATACCATTCATAAAACAATGCTATTAACATGTAATAAATTTATAATTTTTTACTAGTTACATACCTCAACGATAAGTGCAGTGGAGAAATAAGTAGGTGTAGGGCCGGTGTATCCAATATCAACACTATGACCCTGCAATTTTATTAAAATCATAAAACTAAATTAGTTAATCTTTCATTTCAAAATCAAAATTTAATAAATTAAATTCAATGAACATGCTAACTTTTACCTCAGTATCAATGCCATAGGACTCATGTAAAACGTCAACTTCCCTTGTCATCTCCATAGCTACAGACATATCCTACGTAGCAGCCTCCTAAGTGTTGGTGGAGTCATATGAACAAGTCACCCTGCAATATTGACACAAATGGGATCAAAGCCCACCACTCGAAGACTCCCATGGATGGTGTTGTAGAATAGGGTTGGCATGTTGGATGACACTTTGGGTCAAAGAGTTGATAGCTTGCAAAGTATTTATGTTGGCACTCTCCTTCACAACGAAAAGGATAATGATGTTCTCATGAGGTGGCCTAGCAAGAGGTCGTCTCCCTTGCCGCATAGGATCTTGATGTGCACCAGGTCTATCTTGAGCCAAACCCCCACCTCTCCCCTGGAAGTCCCTCATATCAAAATAATTTGGGATTTTGCTCAAGATGAACTCACATTATAGTTTCTTAAGGAAATATTGTGGGAATTCACAATTGTTGCATGGTGGGTAATCAAAAACCATGTACCACCTATCCCAAAAAAGTTCTTAATCTATTGGTGGTGGCACCAATGAATGGGAAACCTCTTCTCATTGAGGGTAAAATTTGCATTTGAGTGTGGGTCAGTGAATAATGAGCACAAATCACCTTTTTAAATTTTTAAATATTTTACATCTTTACATGATAATTTATCTTGGTAATAAGCCCTAGATACCTACCTCATATCTTTCCAACAGGCTAAGTGTTTACTGATTGAATCTACATGTTTGAACATTTCTTTCAGTGAAGTTGCCAAGGTCATTCTTTTTGCGATTAAACTGTTTGGATCGTTCAATCTCCTGATTAAATCCTCATTTTGTTTTTTATTATTCTTAATTTCACTCATTAAGTTTTGTTGAGTGTTAGGAGGATGTTGAGGGATTGGTGGATATTGAGATTCACTACAACAAATCCCTGTGATTTGCTCCATTTTTTGCTTCCACCCACTGTTTTAATGTATTTTTTGCCAATTTTTTGAAAACGTCAACGCTATTTATTAGGATGGCACTATTTTTGGCATTTATTTGCACCGATCAAGACAAGTCGATGCTAATTTTGGCTCTCCTTTGCACTGAAATTAGCACCGCCTTTAGCAATATTGGCTTTGAGTGTGGCTCCACCGTTAGTGCTGCATTTGGCTCTAAGTTTAGCTTTGGGTTTAGCGTTAGTTTTGACACCCCTATGTTGTACAGACTTATTTATATGTCTCATCAATGATGTAAAATAGTGAAATGTCAACAAGACATGGGCATATCGAGGAGAGAATCACTTACGTCACATCGACAAGGTATATCTACAAGTGTTTGACAAAACACAACTCTTGGATATAACGAAGTAATGTCAATGAGACATTGAGATATTAGTAAAAAAAATAATATTGTATCATCGACACTCCTCAAGTAATGATCAAAAGCATACATCGCTATACTGCCGGCAAGGTGAGAAACATATGCGGTAGAGCGGTATACACCGCAACCCCGCAACAAGAAGCCTTGAGAAAGGCGGTAGTGCGGTAAATAGTAGAAGGGAAGGGGAAAACACTGCCATATGGTAATGATAATCATGAGTCTCCCCGACATGGCATAGTTACACCGATATATAAAGAAATACCATTGAAGGAAAGTATCAATGAGACAGTGGCATATCGGCAAGAGATATTAACTTGTCTCATAGACACCGACAACCAATATCAGAGGAACATAAGATCTAATGTTGATGAGACATTGATATATCAGTAAGATAAATAAGATTGTCTCATCGACACTCTTCAAGTAATAATCAAAATCATACACCGCTATACTACTAGAAGGTGAGCAACATATGCGGTAGAGCAGTATACACTGCAACCCATCAACAAGAAGCTTTGAGCAAGGCAGTAATGTGGTAAACATTAGAAGGGAAGGAAAGAACACCTCCATACCACAATGGGTAAAATAAGAGATGGTAGTAGTACGATAATCGTGGCATCATTACAATTTACAACACTAAATACAACAAATCACGTCAGTCACAATCTATTTGAATATAGCCCACCAAAATACTCTAAAACTCTAATAAACATATTAAAATTTTGGTCGAAATCTTATTTTCAGGCATAGCTAGCCATAATGGAGTTTTCATTTTAATAAACATAAAATAAATCCTTTGTTGAAACCTTATTTTCAGGTGTAGCCTGCCAAAATGGAGAATTGTTTTAGTAAAGAATGACAAAGAATGGTAAGGAGATGTGTGTGATAGGAGGCATAGGATTCATTTTTTTTTATCTCATTCCTACTCTGATCAACAAGGGTTACAATGTTTGTGATAATATTTGTAATCCAGGTATTTAATTGACATATGTTTGCATAATCTCAAATTCCTTCAGATTCTTTTGAAGTATCAATGTATCCTATATAGGGTTTAGGATGACTTATTTTAATTTTTTTTAAATAAATTAGATGCTTTTGAAGTATCAATGTGTCCTATATAAGGTTTAGAATAATTTATTTTAATTTAAAAAAAAAAATGATGTATTTTCCTGTGTTTAGATAATGTGAAGATCTCCTAAATCTTCCCTAGCACATTGTCCTCTTTCACACTATGTTCATTACTCCAAGTACTAGGGTTTTGCATTTTACATATTTAATATCTTCATGATAGTGGCTTTTAAATAGATCTCAGCCTCTTCTTTAATCTTTATCATGGTAACCCTTGAGTTCCATAATCCATCTTCAATCTCTTCTAAGACCACTATCTTAAGCTAGACTGCATAGTATGCATATAAAGCAACTCCTTCATACCTACCATTGTTCCAAACCACCACTCACTTCCTTCCTTAAAATGTTGCCTCCATAAGCATAATAGCATGTTTTAAAATCATGGTTGCTAGTGATTGACTATTAAGGTCACTACTTTCATCAAGATACAATGAGTTTTTTGTCTTCAAACTTAAGGCGTTATGCAAGATAACATTGTGAATTGTTTGTTGTGTACAATATGATTTTCTTGCACATTTATTGCTTTACTAACCACCTTTAAGACTGGATATTGCATCATCAGCTGCAATCTCAAACAACTCACTCACTGTCACTTGAAGATTCCTTTCATGAGCATCCTTGTATAAAATCAAACTATTCCCTATAGACTGCCTACTTACCTACTAATATAGGGGACTCATTATTTCATGGTATTTTGGGTTTTATTTAGAAGGGGTTAATATGTGGCATTTTTATGTGCAAGAAGAATAGATTGTGATGCAACCTTTGGGTATGGACGGTACATAAAAAATTGGATTGCTATAGGTGTCATAACTAGGTTGGATTGTACCATGAGCCAGTCTAAAACACTTACGGGTGTTTTCACTCGGGAACAGAACCTAAGTGTAGGAATTTCCAAATATCCAACAAAGGAAGTTCCTACATTCTAAAGATAAATCATAAATCTTCTTTTCTAGTTTTTGATCCAAACTGACTTCTTTAATATCCGATAGAGAAAGTTTGTACATTCTAAGATAAAATCATAAATATGATTGTCTTTGTACAATTGCTCGTTTGAATTGTTTCTTTAACAACTTTAGGGACACGTCCACGTACATATCTTCTTCTTGTGCTAGTTGAATGCCCAGGCTCTGCATTTTCTCCAATCTCCATCTAAAATAATCAGCAATATGCATTAATTTATGATTGTACCTTGTGCCGGTGTGAAACACTTTTGTGTGTTTACACTCCGAAGTAGAACTTGTGTGTAGGAATTTACAAATATCCAACATAGTAAGTTCCTACATTGTAAAGATATATTTTATGAAACATTTCTTATTCTCTATGAAACTCTGTATATATTCTTGTACTTGTAAATTTTCTTTTATGGTTATGTCTATTAAAGAAAACTGGGTTTGAATAAAAAATGCTTCACCCTTTTTTGTAAGTGAGTAGGTAAATTATTGTTTAAGGAAAAATCTTACAGTGTTTACATTTTCAGTTTACTAATTTCAAATCTTCATTTTCTATGTATATAAAATTGTATGTTCTCTTTATCTCTAATGACATAAAACAACAATGTTATCAGAATTAGGGTTTTCAATTTTAGCACCATCATTGTCCACACTTTTCATATCCTGTCCACTTTTAAGTACAATCATCAAAATTTTATTTTTATTTATTTTCCTAGTTAATCTTGATTCCTTTCAACACAACACAATAAGTTGCATGTTAAATTTCAAACATTTTCTTTGCATTTTTTTGTATATATTATTTTCTCAGTGCATCATTATGTAACAAAAATTTCACTTATGAGATGTACAGTAAAAATAAATCAAAGCGCATGTTTTCTTTGTCAATGGAAATGTATGGTGAATACCCTATGTCTTTTAGATAAGTGTGCAAGAAAAATAAGACATAACTAATTGAATCTAATTTTCTATTGTACAATTGTTTTTTTATGCGGAGGCTACAACAGCTTATCATGGATTAGTTTTGGCTAAGAAACAAGGGGTTTCTAAACTATAGCTAGAGGGGGACTCTCTTAATGTGATTAATTTTCTCATGATGAAATGTCCTCCTTCATGGTTAATTGCCAATTTTATTAATGAATCAATATCTATTATTAACTCTTTTGAGGAGATCAAAATCACACATATTTTTTGTGAAGCGAACATGATGGCTAATGGGGTTGCCAACGTGGGAGTGGCTGAGAGATCTGAGTAGGATTCTTTTGAATCACTACCTCTTAATTTGAAGTGTATTTCTAATGATGACCAACTAGCTTGTTTCTAGGCGAGATGTTCTTGGGGAAAGGTTTTTCATTATGATTTTAAATTGGGTTATGCATGTCGACCCTTTGCTCTTTCAATTTCATTATTCTTTCCTTGGTTTCTATAGAAGGATGGACTAGCAGTTTTGACAGGGTTACTTGGAATGATAATCCCACACATATTTGTGGGTGTTTTTTGGATTGTTTTTAGTAGCGCCTGGTTCATTTTACTTTTTCATTTCTTCCAAGTGTTCTTGGGTTTTCATTTGTTTCCTATCACTATGGGTGGTGACCGTTGCAGAATTGAGTTGAGTTCCTGTGAAGAGTTTCAGAAAAATGCTACTGTGTGGGAGCACTTGGAATTGGGGGGGGGTTACTCAATTTATGCAGAGAATTCAAGGCTCGTACCCTAATGTAACTGATTTATTTGTGAAAGGATGGAATGGGAGGTCTCTTCATTACTAGGGTGTTGAGTTTTGAATTGAATAGGATTTTATTGTAGAGGTAACTAGTCTTTCAGTTGCTGGGAGAAAATTTTTCAGAGACAGGGGAGTGCCTAAGAAGGCTTTTGTGAATTTCTTTAAACATGACGAGAGGAAGAAGGTTAAGGAAATTGGAAGTGGAGGTTATGTTAGGAAGTCCCTGAAGCCGCTTTGGAGGGACCTCATGTTGGCCATTATGCACTACTTCACCCTTGAAGGTAGATTCTTTGTGGTTTACACTCACCATTTTATGCTCTTAAATCATTTTAGGCATAATGTTTTAGTTTTGTTTCCTTTTTACCTATTACATTCTATGGAGAAGAGTATTGAAGACCACATAAAGAACCCTAAGAAGGTGGTTCTTCATCAAGAGCTTATGTGCTTGATTTTTGCTCATATCAAGCTAAAGTTGATCTCGGTCTCCCCTAAAACTCCTGGTAAGAAGGAAGTTAAAAATGATGGGTATGAAACAGGGGACTCTGTCGGTGAATGGGTTGGTAGTTTGGAGGAGGAAGAGTCAAAACATGAGGATATGTTTGTTGATGAAGGAGGCTCTGAGGAAAGGGATGAGGAATTGGAAGAATGGGGTAAGGGCTATGAGACTGATGCGGAGTTGTGGGAGACTATAGCTAATTCTATTAGAAAATCTTCGAAGGGGAAAACCAAAGGCATGAAGAAAGTGAAAGCTTCCACCAAAAGGAAATTGAGGTGGTTGCTCTTGGTTCAAATGTGATTCCTGTGTTGTCTTCTGGAAAAGAGGGTTTGAAGGGTTGTCATCCTGTGGGTGATGTCGATCCTTCAAATTTTGATTGTGTTCAGAATGCTTCATTGGGGAACCTTGTTCCTGGTAAGGATGGTCTGCTAGAGAGCTCCCTAGTGCAAGGGCTCAAAGTGCCGGTTAATTTGGGTGGTCAGTTGAGTGGCCTCGTTGATATGGGAAACTCTATGATGGAGGTGAAGCCTAATGAGATTGGCTCTATGAATATGTAGGGGATTGATGTCGTTAATTATTCTTAGGATTTTTCTGTTGTGGAGAAGGAAGTGAAGAAGGAACGTTTGGAGGCATTAGCTAATTTGGAAAATCTACTAGATAAGGAGAGGATAAAGGTAGATGTTGTGGATCTCAAGGATTCCCCAGCCAAAGAAGAGGATGAAAAGAATAGGGATTGTTCCGATGCCCTTGTTGACTTGGAGCAGAAGGGTCAGCCTCTAGTTAACTGGGATGAAATTGACATGAATATGTTTTGTAGAATGGCCGAAGATGGGATGAGAAAATTGCTTTCCCTGGTTAAGTGGTTATTTTATGACGTTAAGGAGCTCAATCTTCAGATGAAAAATTGGCAAGATGTTTTTGTTGCTCTGCTAATAGGTAACCAAAAGGAGTGGGAAATAAAAGGAAAAGTGAAATCAATCCATATTAAGCTTGATAAGCTATTGGCTGATGTTGATAGTTGGGGGTTTCTCATGAGGAAATAATTTCCTCTTTGGAATTTATTGCTAATAAAATGTTAGAGGACAGAGTAGCAAGTCTAGAAAATAAAATGGGAAAGATGTCGAAGGATCTGAAAATGGTGGTCAATATTAGCAATAACTCTTTGAAGACCACTGCTATGGGTCTTTTTGTTCTAAATGAGAAAGCGTTGAATTGGACCAAAAAACTGCTTGACTTGGGTAATATGGAGGAAAGGATTGAAGAGATTAGTGTCAGCTCTTACCTGGAGGAGAAAGCGAAAGCTTCTACTCCTATGCTAGAGAAGGACATGTAGGTGGGTTTGTGCCTTAAGACGAGGAGCAAGATGAAAAAGAGGGCTACTGTTGATTTTGAGGAGCTGAAGGATGTTATCAGTATCCATGAGGAGGTCATCAAGGAGAACATGTCCTCGGCTAATGTTTTAGATAATTTACTGTAGCTGGTGCTTCCTCTTTTGGTTTAGCAGGTTTGCTAATGTATTTTTCTTTTGGGTTTGCTAATGGGTTGCTAATGTTCCATCTTATGTCAACTTCTTGGTTTTTTGGGTGCTAGGCTTAGTGGTTTAATTTCTCTTGCAGCTTGGTGTCATTGTAAAGGGTTTCAGGGCCCCTTCAAAACCTATTTTTCCTTATCAAAAATTGATTCAATCTGATTTTCTATTGTACAATTATTTTTTTATGTGCTTTTTACTTTTTGCATGTGGATTACCCTTAGAAAGAGACTACTTATCTTTTCTTAAATGAATCCTTTACATTTCTTGTCTATGAAAGGAATTTACTGCTTGACAACAGGCTCATGAACTTCATACAAATTAAGATTAGTGTAAAAGGCCATCCCCACAAATGTTGTTTGGTCTAGAATTATAATGGAAAATAAAAAATCTTGCTAGGAGAATAAAATAGGTTTTCAATTGTCCAAGTACAACATAATATTACTGAAGCATTTCAAAGTTTAGGGATTTGAGATTCATGGATCTCCTTGGAGATCACCCACTGAATATAATAATAGTAAATTAGTATGAACCTTTAGCCGTAAATTAAAATGCAATATAATATCTCTATGTCTCTCACACATGAACCTTTCATATAACCACATACCTTGTAAATGTTGACAATCAACTTATGACATTCCTTAAGTCAACTGTGAGACAGGAATTCCTCTAATTTCCAATAGCATGATATGCTATCAAACACATTTATGAAAATCAATAACATTCGATTTTCACTATCCTTGATAGTTATGTAAAAAATTTCACACAATTTATCTGAAAATCTCACTCACATAACATTTATGAAAAGGTCATTAGTAATTTTTTCTCACACAAAAAAAATATTAAAATAAATTTAGTGCTTAATCAATGTTGTCTCATTTATTTCCACCCACTTTTCTCTTAGTGATTTAGTTTTTTTATGCCATCCACGTCCTCTCTCCATGGCCTCCTCTATGAATAAAAATTCTACCATAGAAGCTTTCACTGCACTATCGCTGAGAAGGAAGAAGCAACTTGCAGGACCGCGATAAAAACTACTCTACCACACTAAGATGATGAAGGAGTCATGGGATAGTGGTGGTCACCACACTACCGTCAAGAAGGATGAAGCACCTTACAAGACCATGGTAGAAACCACTCTACCACACCGAGCTGATGAAAGAGCCATGAGACAACAGTGGTCATAGAAACAAGGCGGGAGTTTGGATAGGGCAACATTTTGATTTTCCATTACCCAATTCTATATCTTTTCAACATTTGTAAATCACTTGTTCAATTCTATATCTTTTCCTTTCATGTAAAATAATGTAAATCACTTATTTGAACACTGCAATTGAAATCATCTCTTTTCTTTTATGCATCTCGTTAATGCTGTAGTGAAAATTTGATAACAATTAGTTTACATTCATTTACTTGCACTTGTAAGTATTCATATACATCTACACACACTTCACATCCATTTCATATAACTATGTTTGGGATTTTTTTGTGAGTAAATGGTGAAAGAACATTGTATCCTTATCCACATTTTATAATTCATGTTAATTTTTTTTCATTGCAAAATAATATAATTGATTTCACATGAATTATCAAAATAAATTCATGCTAATTTTTGTTCATTGCAAAATAATATAATTGATTTCACATGAATTATCAAAATAACTACTTGATAGAAAATAAAGAATTAACATTCATGCTAGTGATGTCAAGAAATATTTCCATTGTTTGGTTAGTGTAATCAAATTGAGGATGAAAATTGAGTCACAAGGCTAGACTAGGAAAAATGTACAATGATAGGCACTCAATTAGGCGCCCCAAACTAATTACATTAACAGCCAAAAGTCAGCGCTCAAGTTGGCGTTAAGGAAGAAATCAAATGACAAAAAAGGGAAAAAAGGGAAAAACACCGCGTGAAGGAAGAAATCAAAATAAAAATTTTAAAAATTTCCTGTGTGAAGGAAGAAATCAAGCGAAATAAAAGGGAAAAACATCGCGAGAAGAGAGCAGGGCGCACGAAGAGAGTACAAAGCCAGGATGCACGAGGAATTCTGGTGAGGAGAGTACGCAAGTATTTGAATTTTATCATAAGATTATATCAAATTTATTAAATGATATTTATTTTATTTTTTCTTCGATCGGTGATAGTATTTTTATTTCAAAATATACAAAGCTCCATATAAAAATTTCTTCCAACACCATCACATCATGTCTGTTAAAATAGAATAAAAAACTACGGATCAAAAAGCCCTACCACAACCACCTAAAAACTATCCAACTAACTACTACCCAAACACTAGCTATTTACAATATTGAAACCAAAAATAGGGTTTAACCCCTTAAACTTATACATCAATAGCTAGCTTAAACATAGTAAACTAGTTTACGTGAAAGTTCTAGAAGGGCTGCCTAAATGCAATGGGAACATTTCCTCGAGTGGATTCACCTTCTTTATCGAATGCAAAACATTCTTCTCACACAGCTCCTCTCTGGAAATGGCTTTGAGTCCCACTATTATCTCCGGAGTCTCCATTAATTTGATGCACAGTTTCAAAGCTTGCCACCCCCATTCTGCACCCTCTCTCCACAAGGTTTTGGTTCTTCCTTCTGGCCACCTAATGAAAGGGCGATTTATCTCTACTACTTCTGGGTCCACACCTTCCATTCCTTCACTTACAAAATATTTTCCTGGTATAGCCCTTTCTAGGATACTCTCCATGTTCACCAAGAAATCCCTATGCACCAACACTTTCATCACTTTCCTTACAACCTCCACCGACTCTCCTAAGTCCAGTCCCCACGCCATGATTAGAGATTATATATCCAGATTAGTCTGATATCTATGCTTCAAATCTTCGAAGCCATTACCCAGAATGATTTGCATAGATTGTGCCACGTTCACATCCTTGTACAAGAACAAGCCACACAGTCTATTCACCGTCACTTTTCCATCAAAAGGATCCAATTTCCTCCTTGCTTTCAGAGTGAAGTTGGCCTCCATTTCTTCTCTGGTACATTAGCCACCAGACTACTTCACACTACCATCCTAACACTCTCCTGACTCCCACAAACCAAGAAGCATCGAAATAAATGCAAGAAAAAACTTCATTACATAGAAAATTTCCGACTATCAACATTAATGTCAAACGTACATCCAACGTCGGAAAAAAGAGCTAATTCTTCAATAATTTCAAAAAAAATTCCTTCAATAATTTTTAAGTAATAGTCTTCAATAAATTTATCTGGATCATCAGTATAGTCTTCAAAATTGGCCACCAGTTCAAGTTCATTCTGCTTTCATAATACTTTATATCCATGAAAACTAAGCTCTCTAAATGGTATAGAGAACTCTAGTTCAAAATCTTTTAGATGAGGCTGCTCCTATAACTCTCTTACTCGCTTGACAAATCCTTGAAACTCTGACTTCTTAACATTCAAAAGATAAATGGAATGTCCTCAACACCTAGTAGAGCTATCAAAAAAGCTAACTAAAAGCTAACCAAACTTTTTAGTTTAATAATTTAATTATAAAGTTTAAACTTTGAATGCTAATTTTTTTGTGTTATTGGCTTATTACAGCCTGCAACATTGTTTAATATTTATATCTATAAATTGTCTCTATCACATTAATAGTGTGTCAAAATGGAAAGGAACTTGTTGGAAGTAGTATGCTCTCAATTGCCAATACTTTGTGAATCTAGATCCATAGTTAGTAATGTCCAAACAAAACTTGTCCCAACAACCATAGGGAAATGAGCATGGGGGAAGGCTTAGGTAATCAATTGACAATATGAAAACCTCCTATGTAGCCCATTGATTATTACCCATTTAATTTTATCATTTACCTATGGCTGTCGGGACAATTTTTGTTTGGACATTAGTAACTATGGATCTAGATTCACTAAGTATTGGCAATTTAGAGCATACTACTTCCAACAAGTTCCTTTCTATTGTGAATGTGATAGAGATAATTTATAGTTATAGATATACTTAGTATTGGAAATTTGGAGCTTAACACTTCCACATTTCTTTGATCAATTTGGAGCATAAGACTAAGACTACTCAAATGACATTGCAGCCAGGAAAAAAATTATTAAGGGAATAATAGTAGTATACTTGTGTATGTGTATTTCCTTCAGCTAAAATTTGCATTTATACTTAAGTGATCGATCTATACTTGTGTATGTGATCAAATTTTCTTTTATTTAATGATATTATTGTGTATTTAAGGTCTATTTAGTAAAGAGTGCATGGAAAAAGTTTTAAATCCTTAAAAATAATTAAATTTCTAGGGTTTTTTCATTTTTCTGAGTCTGGGCTGAGTCCCCGAGTCGAGTCACCCTAGCTGAGTCTAAGGAGAGTTCAAGTCTTGTTACTATGGTTGTGATACAAACAAAAGGTGCTTACACATTGGCTGAATATATCCTCATCAAAATGACCAAAAAGAAATTTCAAATTTGTAAGTAAACTCTGACAGTCAAGAAAAATAGTCATAAAAATTGGAAGTTGAACTTAATTCATCTACATCAGGATCTCCCCTCCTAAATTTTGGACCACATCCATTACCTCCACATAAAACTAGACATCCTTGGTCTTCTTGGTTCCCACACCATGATATGGTTATACAAATGAAAATGAAGCAAAGTAATCATCTCCTTCTCCACTGGCTGGAAGAATGCATGCTTAATGTTTTGATACATGATATCAGCTCTCTCTTCTACTCTCATGGTTGAATACCAAAATCCATTATGGTGGGCCTCCAGAGTTCCAGTCATCTTTCATCCTCTTCCACCAAATGTTGGCCTGATCCATGTTTGCCAGCCTAATTGTCTTTGTTTTTGAAAGCTGAAGTTTCTCTTGAGTCACCAATGTAGCTCTCTCTTCCTTTTCATATTCTTTCATTGCTACAGATAATCTTTGGGGTTTAATTATTTGTACCACATGGACGTTGATGTGCTTTGAATACTTGCATCTAAAGGAAATTTCCTTAACATAAATATTGCTAGGGAATTTCAATGTTGCCATTGTAGTTGGCATTAAAGCCGGTACCCGCAACATTGAAAATTATCCTTATATAAGAATTCCCTCCATGTTGTTTGCTTGTAACACTCTTGATAGTGGCTACATGAAATATGATTCTAATTCCTCTTCTACATCAGAGGGTTCATATCCTTGATTTGATTCTTCTGAATTATCAGAATCAAAATCACTAGCTTCCATATTCAAAAATTCCCAACCACCATCTTCAATAAATTTATCTGGATCATCAGTAATACTCTTCAAAATTGGCTTCCATTTCAAGTTCATTATGCTTCCATAATACTTTATATCCATGGAGTTCAGCCATTCCTTAATGCCATCAAGTGAAGATTGAGGAATGGCGTCAATGCGAAGTACATCCTACTTGAAGTCTTTGAAAACAATAGCCATATCAAATTCCTTTTTCCCAAGTCCTACACTCTCAAGGTTAACAATCTCAATCTCATTAATAGGGATTACTAAGAAAGGTAATTCCACCAACTCTACCAAACAGTTTGCCGTAGGAACAATAAAAGCAGAGGCTTTGAAAGGAACTCCATGAAAACCAAGCTCTCTAAATGGTATATCAAACTCTAGTTCAAAATATTTTAGATGAGGTTGCTCCCATAGCTCTCTTACTCGCTTAACAAATCCTTAAAACTCTGTACTGATTTTATTTTTCTTGACCCTCTCTGGTTGTTCTTCCTCAATTTCATTAGGATCATACATTGACCTTATTGCCCCTCCTAATGTTTGGACCACATCCATTACCTCCACATAAAACTAGACATCCTTGGTCTTCTTGGTTCCCATACTGTGATATGGTTATGCAAATGAAAAAGAAGCAAAGTAGTCATCTCCTTCTTCGTTGGATGGAAGAATGCATGCTTAATGTTTTGATACATGATATCAAGTCTCTCTTCTGCTCTCATGGTTGAATATTATTGAAATCCATTATGGTGGGATTCTAGAGTTCCAGTCATCTTTCTTCCTCTTCCACCAAATGTTGGCCTGATCCACAAGTCTGCCAACCTAATTGGCTTTGTTTTTGCAGGCTAAAGTTTCTTCTAACTCACCAATATTAGCTGTAACTTTTTTGAAATTTTATTATGGTATGTGCACTTTGATGTGATGTAATATGATTATGGTTTCATCTCATATGTCATAATATTAGATATATAATAGAAAAATAAATTATTGCATGAAATAAATAATAAATTTTTATTTTAAATGTTTTTTTTTGCAGAACACAGGTCTTCCAGAAGATCAAGATGATCCTCAACATGATATTATAGAACCACAAAATATTGGTTCTACTGGTACATATCACATGGCAGATGATAATGATGATGCAGATATGGAAGACACTGAGGCCGATGATAATGATGATGACGACGACGACAACGACAAAAATGATGATGATCACGATGGTGATAATGATGATGAGACAGTTGGTGATAGTAACCGGTGACATTCATGATTAGATAGACTACATCATGGGTCATTGCTAATACATTGTTATGATGACTCTTTTCATGGTCACTATCTTGTGTATCATTTTCACTATATCATTTGGGCATGTATCATCTTGACTTGTATCAATTTGAGTTACATAATTTATCAATTTTATTTATATCATTTGTAGATATATCATTTTCACTTATGTCGACTGTTGGACATGTATCATTTTGACATGTTTTTGATGTACTGGCATATTTGACTTTCACTTGTTTTAGTTATATATGATGATGATCTTATCAGTATTGACTTGTCAATTTATATATATTAAAAGTGGTCGATGATTTTTGGATGGATATTTATTAAGTATGATGATTTTGATTTACTACTCAGGATGGATGTTGTCAAATTCAATTAAATTATAGATATTTGACTCACTTATTTTAATTATAGATGATGATCATGTTACAATAATTATATTGTTATTTAATCATATGAGTTAAATAATTAAATTACTTACTCTATAATCATATGAGTTATTTAAGAGGCATGATAAATTTAACTAATTAAATTGAAATAAAACATATTAAATTAATAAATGGAAGCAAAACAAGAAGCATTTTTAGAAGCAAAAAAGGAAGCCAAAACAAGAAGTATTTTTAGAAGAAAAAAAGGAAGCAAAACAAGTAGCATTTTTAGAAGCAAAAAAGGAAGCAAAACAAGAAGCATTTTTAGAAGCAAAAAAGGAAGCAAAACAAGAAGCATTTTTAGAAGCAAAATTGGAGCAAACCTAGAAGCAAAACTAGAGGCAAAATTGGAAGCAAAACTAGAAGTAAAAATGGAAGCCTAATTGGGCACTAATTTAGGCGCTATTTACGACGTTATTTCCTGATGCTATTTTAGGCGTTAACAAAGGCACTATTTTCAGCGCTAACGGGGACACTATGATTTTTGACACTAACCACAACGCTAATTCTGACATTACGTCCAATGCAAAATTGGCATGAAAGACGACACAGAGATGATCATGCTTGTTAGCACTGAGTTTAGCACCGACCAACTCACCCAATTCATGGACTGAAATACACTGAAATCTGATGCTATTTTAGGCACTATTTTCCTGTTCTATTGTAGTGATTGTGGTTGATTAGAAGCAATCTTGGAAGAAAAATTGGAAGTAAAATCAGAAGCAAATGTGGAAGAAAAATTGGAAGCAAAATTGGAAGCACAATTGGAAGCAAACTTGGAAGCAAAATTGGAAGCAAAAGGGGAAGCAAAACTAGAAGCAAACCTCAAAGCAAAACTAGAGGCAAAATTGGAAGCAAAACTAAAGTAAAAATGGAAGCCTAATTGGGCACTAATTTAGGTGCTATTTACGACGTCATTTCCCGATGCTATATTAGGCGTTAACAGATGCACTATTTTCGGTGCTATTTTAGGCGCTAACGGGGACACTATGATTTTTTGACACTAACCACAACGCTAATTCTAACATTACGTCTGATGCAAAATTCGGCATGAAAGACGACACCGAGATGATCATGCCTGTTAGCACCGAGTTTAGCGCCGACCAGGTCGCCCAATTCATGGACTGAAATACACTGAAATCTGATGCTATTTTAGGCACTATTTTCCTGTTCTGTTGTAGTGATTGTGGTTGATTAACTTGAGGATTTTGTTGTTGTTGTGCTTGTTGAGTATTTTGAGGAGGGTTTGCAGGTTGATTAACATCTCCTAAAAATTCAAAAAATAAATATAAAAAACAACCTAAAGCTAACAAATTCAAAACAAAAAATAAACAATCCTTACCTCTCATACCTCCTCATTGACGTGGCGGAATCATGGAAATGAAACAAAAACCATTGATGAATAATTTTGCAAAATAGCTCCTCCTAGAATACAAGCATGAAAAATTAGGGTTTTGGTCTTGGGCAAGTAAAAAAACACAGTCACAAGTTAGAATGAATTCAATTTATTTTTTCTTTTAATAGGTCGTAACACGAGTGTCTTATAACGTGAGAATGTTATAACACACTCGTGTTATGGGATCATTGTGGCCGAGCCTCGGGCTTGTCACACCAAGCCATAACGTGAGTGTGTTATAACATGCTTGCGTTATGAGATTTCAAAATTTTCTAAAAATTTGGCTACAAATTGGATACCCATCTTTTTGCACCCACCTAAGGAAAGAAGCAATCAAGAAGGGGGGAAACACATTTAATGAGACATGGTATGCCTACCATTTCCTTCACCATTCACGTGATGGGATAGATTGAGAGGGACAAATTCAGAATAAGGTGTGTATTAGAAAGCATGGTGCAAGAAGAAAAGGGGTGCCTATGCCATTAATATGGCATGGTGACCCATTTGCTAGGATCAAAATGATAGTTTACAGAGGAAGTTTGAACTGCAACCTCCATAAAGACACATTCTTAAGAAGTCTAAGATAGATCTTTTACCAGAGGAGGTGGGTAGCAAAACTAGAGAGGGAAGCAAAGAGAGGGAAGGTGTTGAGAGGAGGAAAAATAGAAATGGATTTGTTGAAAATGCTTTAGAAATTTTTAGGTAAATGAAAAATCACAAGTTTAAAGCCAAATTCCACAATTGATTCGAACACCATCCCTGCTTGTGTCATAATTAGAGCTCTTGAACAAGTGATGGAATTCCCATCAAGTTTGAAGGAGAAATTTTATCAGACGTGTGGGAGATTGAAAGAATAAGGAACACAATCTTAGGAAAGTAAATGGGAAGGAATGCATCGTAGGGTGATGAGATGAGGAGAAAATGAAGAGAATCGCATGGGAGGAAGGAAAGAAATTGCAGGGTGTTGGATATAAGACCCTCAAGGTGTGAGGAGAGTTCAACTGCAAGGGAAAAGGAATAGTCTTTTGTCAAGTACAAAGAAGGGGAGATGTATAGAAAGAAGCATAGTTGAGGATGATTGCAGGAGGGAATAGGAGCGGGGCATATGACAGATTAACAACAACCTTAGACATGATTACCACCCAAAAGGTTAGGTGTTTCCCTTGATCCATTCTCTTGCTAAATTTTCCTTCATTTTATTTAAGCAATGTTGAATAGCAACATTCCTTGTTAGTTTTCTTATGGTTTCATTGATAAAAGAAATTCCAAATTTTTCCATAGTTGGGTGCAAAGACTACAATGAATTTAATCATGGGATTCATTCAACAATTATAAGTAGTAATATGTGTTGAAATCAGTATAAGTAGTCATCCACAAACACATGAGAACAACATACTCTATTTTACATTTACCATCATTTGTCGTTGTATGACATATGACCTATGGAACCATGGTTTGAGAACCCCTGAGTGGATATTCATTGGATTTATTACTATTACTTGTACCTATTGGTTAGATCCTAAATCTTTTGTATACCCTACAAAGTAAATTGACAATATTTCACAAGAAGACATATGATAATATTATTCATATACTTGATATAAGTAATACAATAAGGTATCATTGTTATGACTCGTGTATATCTATGAAGTAGCATTTTATGCTAAAATCATATTTAGTACTTGTATAATATCTTAACTTGGCTTGATTTGCATAATATTATAATAAGTGGGTATGATTGTTTTATCTCATCAAAAATTTGTAGAAGAAACATTTATGATGAATTCATTATATGTTGAATATATTATTGTGGATTCTATGGTAACCTCTTAAATATAAGAACTCCAATATGGTAACTATTTGATGAACTAAGTGACTTGTGCTAGAATGTTGCATTGTGAAGATATTAAGATTGATGTTTGATGATTTAATATGACTAGATTCATTTCATTTTCAATACATTGTTAAGCCTCAATAAACAAAATTTCATCCCTTATGGGAAACTCTAAAAGGGTAGTGTGAACATTGAATTTTGGTATGATATATCAAGTCATGTTATTTGATCATGTTTATACATTACATGAGAAGTCTTGAATTTGAAAACATTAGCTACCTGGGCGAGAAACATATTATTACATGATGTAGGGTGAGACTTGAGAATTTATAGCTTATATAAGGTGGAAGTGAACTAATTCTTTTAAAAGTGGGTATCCATTAGTAAACCTTTAAGCTAAGGTCATCATGGTAGGCGATCAAAGTGAATATCATTGAATTGATAGAAGTAAATTTGAGTGAATCTTAAATTGAATAGTCATGGTAATAATTGCATATGACATCCATGTACTATTATATATAGGATTTGTCACCCTCTTATAAATATGGGTACTCACGTGTCTATGAAAATAATACAACTTAGGTTCTACTTGGAGGGTTCACAAATAGATGCCACCTATGTAAGAACGATGTTTTGATGTTTAACTTGTGATATTAATTCTTGTTGCTCTTAACTATCCATGGTAGGTTAGGAATTTTAGAGGGTTGTACCTCATTAATATAAAAGTATTGGGATTGCATAAAAAGGAAAATGAAATTTAAGGGATAAGGACATTATTAATATTGAGTCTACATATTCATATGATGATCTAAAGGATATAATATTGCACATTGGTCTCAAGTATGAATCAAACATCGATCATGTTTGGATCAAGTATATAATTATTGGCATATGCATTTTGAGGTCTAAAAGGATGCTTTATACAATTATGATCATTGAATTTAAAGAACCATATTATGCGTGGGAAACATCACTTGGGCCCACATCAAGGCTTTTGGCATAATCAATGCTTGATAACAATATTTTGACTACTATTATTAAAGGATGTACTCTCTTTACTACTAACCATTTCTTAGATAGAGTCTGGATTGTATCGAATCCTATACCCATGTATGCTTGAATCTCCATGTTTGGAGAGAGATATCATGGATAACAATATTCTTATCAAAACCTAACGAATCCTTATTCTCCTATACAAGAGAATATTAATACGTATATAACCCTATGTTGATAAGACGAACCCAAGGATGCCCAAGTTGGTTTATGAATAATAATAATGGGTCAAGTCTAATTCAAGATCTTGATATCATTTAAGGGAAGTTTTATATTAGGGTTGTTAAATAATATACTTAATTATGTTCTCCTAACTATTGATAAGTGTAATACTAAAATATAAGCATTAACGAAACCTTGATTATTGGGAAACTTGTGTGTAGGTCCTTTGAGAGACCTTGTGAGGAGAACTATTTGTGACTTTGACCTGTTTGGAAGTAGGAACGTAGGCGGTCCATAGGTGAAGGATGCCCATGTGACTTCAAGTCCGTAGGGGGAGGGCCTAGGGGGGGTTAAATCCAAGGGTTGGGGTTGGTCTTAATTGGTTGGACCTTTCCTCCTCCATAAGCTTCAGTTGAGGCTGAAATGGGTATCAAATGGGTAACGAAATGAGTTGAGGGAAGCTAATAACTTGCATTTAATGCATGATATGTTTTGAATAGTAAATGAATAAAGTATGTGATTTAACTACTTATAATTGGTAATTGAATATATGTTTAAGTTTGGAAAAGTCTATCACATGTTGGTTCCATGTGACCTTATGGGTTGTGAAAACTAACTCCATATATATAGGTCTCTATGTATGGGCCTAAATATATGTTGAATGTGATTTTGTCTCATGTTATGTATGACTTTCCCAAGTGTGAACCTCTGGGATATTTGAGCAATGACAGGAAGTCATTGGACAGTGCCAATGATCGATGTCTGGGCTATTGTTAGGGATTAGTCAACATTCACCTGGTTCATGGAGGTGAAGGTAGCAGGCTACCCTAGTTATAATTAAGATATGGTAACAGTTGCACGAGTAGGGACCCATCCATGTGGGTAATAGTAATCTGGGGCTAATTGTTCTATTGAGGGGGTTCATTGGCTATCATTGAGGGCACGAAAGTGACTGAGGCCAGTGTTACCCAAGATTGTGAAGAAAATGTGTTTTCATTTACTAATTCATCAATTTGGTCAAAATTAACTGATTCGTGTGTTTTCATTTACTGATTCAAGAAGCTAAATGAATTAATTAATTATGTTTCTTCAATAATGAAGTTCATGAATTTGGTCAAAATTAAATGGTCCACATTATTAATTATGTGTAACAACAATTAGTCCAAATAAAATAACAATAACATTAATAAAATATATACAAACATTTTAAGTCCTAACATAAACAAAAATAAAATATATTTGATGCATTAGAAAGATCTAAGAAAAAATAAAAAACAAAATTAAACAAACCTACCTTAGAAATACTCTGAAGGCCTCCACAACTCTTCAATCTTCTCCATGCATGAATCCACCAAAGTGAGACTAGCAAAGGAAAAAGAGTTCATAACTGATTACAGACCACACTTTGTCAGTGTGCATATTATACTTTCAAATGGGAATTTATACAAACAATATTCAATTTACAAACAATCAATACTCACCCAAGATATAATAATAAGTTAATGAATATAAAAACTATTATTAACTTTATAGTTTGGAGGCAAAGTTCAATCGTTATATGTTGCATGCTGATTAAGAGCTTTAATCTCCACAGTCACTCCATATGCTTCAGATTTATTATGGCTAGCACATTGCAACAAGTTAGTGCTCTCAACTTCTCTAGTGATCTGAAATTTTCCAAGACTTGTATTTTGTTTGGTTGTTCAACAATTTTTATGATTTCAAATTCTTTAAGTGAGGCTAGACTTTGAAGCTCATCTAGCCAGTCCTTCATAGACAACATCTCAAGGTTTACCATGCTTGAAAAAACATTTATGCCCTTCAGTTGCTCGACTTTATGGAATTTATTGATATTGGTTAAGGTTTCAATCTCTACTAATTGCTCACTTTCATTCAAGATCTAGCATTGTCAAGGGTTGATCATGGTTGTCTATGGTGAATCATGAAGAATTCTAGGTTGGGGAGATATAACTAACCATCAAGCCAAGCCTAAGGACTTGTTTTCTAAGTGATTCCATCATCCATTGTCACTCTAATTTCATCCTAAGGAAGGTTTACACATCATTGAAATTCATTGGAGGTGATTAGAGATCTCCTAAAGTGATTCTTGCATCATTCAAGTTTCATTCATGCATCCTATTCTTGCATATTAGAATAAGATTGCATCATGGTTTAAATTTCTTAGTCTTAGACACACTTAAGGCTAAGGTTTTCATGCACATTTCATTATTTCTATTAAGGTTTAATTACAAAACTAGGGGTTTGACCAAGGCACACCCCTCATTAGCAAATCAAGTTTATATTCTGTTTTGTAGGTGTTGTCATAGATTCGGATCCGAAACTCAGTTTGAAAGGAAAGAGTAGGTGTTGGAATACAAATCAAAGTTTTTAATTCATGAAAAAGCAGAATGGGATTGATTCACCACAAGTGGTGAATGAGTCCCACTATGGGTTTTTCCAAAATCTATTTGTAGATTCAAATACCCTTTTCCCCAAAACAACTTTCTGTGCAGAAACCCTGATGTAGGACTAATTTTCCCAGGTTGGCGAATGAGTCCCAATTGGTCAAAAAGTCAAAATTTCTAGTGTTTCAAAGTGGTTTCCAGTCACTTCTAGATTCTAGGTGCACATCATTCATTTGATTACTTTTTTGTTATGTTTTTTTGGCATTTCTAATTCATTTTATAGGTCATTACACTCAATTAGGGTGTCACATTGTACCTTGAATTTAATTGTCTTTTCCAAGTCTAAACTTGGTGTGAACCCCTCAATAGATCATCTTCAACCTCTAGGACAACCCTTAGCAAGATATATTTCTCCTTTGCAGAGAGACAAGTGTTACAATTGAATGAAATTGAAAGTGTGGGTATGCTTTATGTCTAAAACCATATGATAGCATCTCCCCTATCAATATTTTCATCATTTCATTTTGGTGAACCTGCATTTAGGTTCACCAAAATGAAATGTTGTATATGTGGTTAGGATGCTATCATATGGTTTTAGACATACAACATACCCACACTTGATTACAATCTTGGCAACTTGGAATGACTTGCAACACTTCTCCAATCTTGCTCCTTCTGAAATCTGCAACCTAGCCCTACAAATCACACACAAAGGAGAGGGAAATTTTTTGGGGGGTTAATGGATAGGGGTTTTTCTTGGTCAAACCCCTTGTTGGAAATCAATCCTTGAAATAGAATTAAATATGAAAGGAGAATGATGAATGAACAAGATATGATGCTACAACTCACCAAACCCGAAAAATAAGGTGTTGCAAGTATGCTTGAAATGGATACAATGGATGTGGCTCTTGAATCTAGCTTGAAGGAGATATATCTTGAATGCAATGCTTGCTTGAATCACAAACTCTACACCACAATTGTTAGCACAATAACAAACATGATGCAAGAGATATTTGACATGATGATTGATGCTTGAAGAATTCTCTAAAATGTTGAATAATCTACCCTTGAATGCTCTTGAATACTCTTGTGAACTCAATCTTGCTATAAGGATGTTCATTTAACTTGCTAGGTGATTCTATGAATGAAATAACCTTGTATTTATACTCAATTATCCAAGAATTCCTATAATTACAACACTATAAGTCGACATTAGATCTTAGAGAATAAAATCCCGCTAGATTTAACTTAAATTTTATTTTGAGCTAAATGGGACTCATTCGCCACCCTAGGCGAATGGGTCCCTGATGCAATGACAGAGGAAGAAAACCACTTTCTCTATCTCATTTAACAAAACTGAAAACATTCTTTGTTTGATTTCTCATCTCAAGTACACATTTTTCTTCATAAAACCCTTAACTCAAACACTCAACCATGCAATTAGAGTTCCATATTCCTCAAGGGCCTTCAAAACACCATTAACACCATGACAAAGATTGAATAAAACTAAATTGGCTTCCTCCAATATCAATTGATGATCATTTCGTTTCCAACTGTCCTCAACCTTCCACAATGGCACATAATGACTACAAGCACTAACTTGAGCCTTTAAGGCACAACCAATCAATTAAATGTATGGTACACCATCATATGAGTTAAAATAACAAAACAAAACACTTCACAAATCCCAAATACACTGGCCACTTGTTTAGATCACACTTCCTACATAATCTGGCCTAGTTGCTTTTAGGTCTACCAACCCATCTGTCAAAGATAACTCCTTCTAAAAACCCTATCTTCATATTTTAATTTCCATTTTGGATACCTATTTAAGGGTTTTAAAACACGTCTTAAAGCCAGGATAGGTTGTTTTGAGAAAATAGATTCAAAACATGACTGTCCACATTCTGTTTAGGCCAAATTAGGCTTTGATTAATCAAGGGCTTATTGGTTCTACAAGTTCCAGTCACAGATTTATTCAACCAACAATTAGAACACATGTTATTTAGTTTTATTATGCTTAACAAAACACCACAAGACCATTTTCAAGAGTATTTTGTTGAACCCTAGGTATTAACCTCAAATTCTGTTTTACCAATTTGTACACAGATTTACAGCCTGAAACTTCAATTCTTCCACACATCAATCTTAATCATTTGATCTAAAACTCCAAGAATATGAAAATATATTCTACCAAGATTGTTTCCAGCCAAAATGAGAACTTTCCAATGGCTAAAACATGAGAAACATAAAATCTTAGGTTACTGTTTACCCTAATCAAGGTTCTAATAGTTTTCAAAGAAATCACAATAACTTACTCAAGTCCTCACCAATCTATATGAAACAAATTTTGAATGGAAGGTGATTGATATTAATTACACATACAAGCCTTTATAATTGCACTCTTGTGTGTACAAGGCCATACAAAATTAAAAAACAAATAATTTTTGTAGAAAATGCAAATAAAATAGGGTTTCCTTTATTCAAACTCATAACTCCAATCACCCATGATTACAAAAGTGTCTAAAAGGAAATTTTAAAGGAAAAAAACATGAATTTTTAGTTTCTAAATGCTTTTGAATGACCCAAGAGCCAAATGACCCATCACCTTCCTTGTTTACATCCTTTTTGCAATTTTGCAATATTGTGACAACTTTTACACATTTCAAATTTGACACAAAACTTTGATCATTTAACACTCCTAAAGACCCTAACACATGAAAAATGACCAATAAGACCTTGTTACAATTTTGAAACAACAAAAATTGATCAACCTTCCAAATTTGCTTCCTAGAATCATGACATTGTCAAGATGCTCCAACATCATTCTCCCGACCAAATGATTTTTCAAGTCCACTTGAATTTTGAAGTTGTCCACAAATCTCCATCCTTTACATGCTCTTCCTATGATTTAACTTGAAATTACTCCTAATCACCCTCATCTTCACCTTAGGTCTCATTTTTTCCATGCAAATCAGTCCTTTATCTTGCTTGCCAACTGAAATCAGATTCATTATGCTTTGGTGCATCTTAGTATACAAACAAGTCTAAATAACCCAACTACACAATTCATAGGTCCTTCCCTTATTTCTAATATAAAAAACAAGTGTAAATAAGTCTGCACAACCATAAGAAATAATCTCCCATACCTGGTTCATGACATTTTATAAAACACCTATCCAAAACCTTCTTCTTGACTCTGAAATATGATTGTAACAATTCTGTCATAACTAAACAATTAGCATACAATTGTATCAAATTATAAATCCACAAAACCATGTCAATGAATGGATAACAATACACCTAAGCCCCATTTAAAAAAAATTATATTCATGGTGGACACAATCACGATAATTATATCACTCAAAAGTAACTCTGTACACTATTTTTCCATATTTTACCCCAAATACAGACATAGGGCTTCACAATTTCATATGCTAACCTTAACCTTTCAGTTTAACACTCTGGAATATTTGAAAATACATTCAAAACTATCTATACACCAAGTTTTAGGAGATTTCAATGGTTAAAATTTGAGAAATGCAATTTTAAAGGCTCAATGTTTACCCTGGTTCAGGGTTTTACCCGCCTAAAGGAAAATGCACATAACTCTTACAATCTTCAATGAATTTAAATGAAACAGAATGAAAATTCAAGTATATTCACAAGGCTTCAATTATCAATGAGGGAGGAGAGGTTTTTTTCACAATTATGGTCGTACAATGGCCAACAACCCAAAAAATGCAGAAAAACTATAGAAAAATAGGGTATTATATTGATGTCATCATTCTTACATTTTTCCCCAACCTTCCTCAAAGATTGTGATGCCTCAAAAGGTCTTAAATAACCAATCCCAACACCTCAAACTGATTCTTCAACTACTTGACCCTTGGCATTCCATGATTTTACATTTTTTTTACATTTTTACATAATTGTCTTGACAACATTTTGTCAAATTTGCACTTTTTACATTTTATGCCCAAAATGACTTTCTAAAACCTAAAACAAACTTAAAATGATCCAATTGACCTTATTACAACATGAGATTGAAAAAACTAAACCAAAATCCTAAAATTTCCTCTTAGAGGCATGTACTTGCAAGGGCACCTACACCAGTCCCACCTAAGGGGACTCATTCACCCAAAATGGTGAGTGAGTCCCACCTTAGGAATTTGAGGTGGGTTTTCAAGATTTTGGTGTTTTAAATTCTTTTTTCTGGATTATCCTCAAAAATACACATAAATAAGGCTTGTGGATGCAAAATGGGGCCAATTAAAGCATAATAAAGCCCAATTATTAATGACAAGCCTAGAAAAGTGTGAAAGTGTGTTACAACACTTTAAAATAAGGAAAGATTAATGTTGAGAAGAGGTTATTTAGGCATAATTCACTAACAAGACCTTATAAATTGTGTAAAAGTGAGTTAAAACACTTCACAAAACTCAAGTAAGGTACCATTTAAATACATTTAGTTCACAAGGGCCCAAGACCTAATGTGAATATGTTAGGAATATTACAACACTAAATCAAGGCCAAGTTAAAGGGACCTTTTTCAGTCATTACAATGGATATATGTTAATATATAATATATAAATGCATATACATGATGATCTAATTATCATCAAAGGAAATCAAAGACATTCACCCTAACAGTTCCAATTATCTAGAAACTACGATCACAGGTTCACTTACCAATTCCAAAACTAACTCGACTCATCTTAACTATACTAGGATGTGAGTGTGTGTATGCTCAATTAGGCTCATTAAGGGTTGCCAGACCAAGCTCTTCTCTTGAGTGATCATACTCGCCCTCTCTTACCTAAGGGCTTGATTCTCTTCCTGCATCCAACTTAGTGCATCACAAAGGTAGTTAGCCATTGACATGATATTGGTTTGCATCATCAAATCATTAAAGTAATCATATTGCAATATATATTCATTCATCACATTTTCCATTAGTATATTCAAAACATAATCATACCTTAAAAAGAAATAACATTTTAATGCGTATTTAAGTATTTTATTCAGGTAAAAGTACAAAGTTGTGTCACACTTTTGGCCAACTTATCAGCACAAGTTAATTTTAGTATTTCTAACTAAAATTCACTTTTGGTCAAACATATGATCTTGTAAGATTCATTTTAGGTAAGTTAGATATGTCCACAACTTTTCCAACTAAAATTGTTGGCTAAATGTATATGTAGCACCACTTTGAGGCCAATTTACCAAAAAATTATAGATTTATTTGAAAAAATGATGTTTCAACAACTTCTACTCATGTAAATAACATTTAAAAATGAAATAAAAATACCCTTTTGTAGACCCATAAGTGTAGTTTTCAAAACTATATATATTTTAATAATTTAATTATTATTTATATTTTTCTTTTTCTTTTTATTAAAAGTAAGTTATCAACACAAAATATTAGGTTGATTACCATGCCAAGGAAAAATAGTAAAACTTATTATTTTTTTTCGGAAAAACATGATACACTAGATAAAAGAATATATATCAAGATGGTATATTTTTTTCCATTTTAGATAAAAAAGAATATAAAAGTTGACGTCAAATGGAAACAACTATGTTTTACTATGCACACATTAAATAATATTTATTTAAAATATATATTTAGAAAATTTGGAAAAAATATATCCATGCACTAAAGTTTCAAGTTATAAATACACCAAAAATTTTTGAAGAAAAACAATAAAAATTACTATATAAAGATTGACGTCTCATGTAACTTCATTTTTCAGCATTTTCCAACATCTAAATTATAGTGTTAATTTATAAAAAACTATATTGAATTTTTTTTAAAGTACAAGCATAAAATATACTAAAATATAAATATTTTATTAGTTTACATCATTTAAAAATGTAAAACATCTATGCCACTTTTTAATGATTCAAGTTTAAAAGTTGGATCAGTGTTGATTGTTTCCCTTAAAAAGTGTGACACAACTTTGTACTTTTACCCATTCACCTATTTAACATATTGAAGTCATGATTTACATTTATCATCATCTTTACTCATGAAGGTAAAAGTAACTCGGTAACTAAGAAACAGGGTGTAACATCCTTAGTTTTGTTTTGGAGTGATTTGTGTTTGTTTCTTGTTCCTATGTACTAGGCAGATGCATGGTTGGTTACCCATGTATTTTGGTGAGATGGAGTATTTACTATATGGAAACTCTTGAATTCCTATTTTGGAGGCGACCTTCCATTTTCACTTGATTAGTGTTCTTCAAACTATTGGTACCTGTATTTTCAACTTGCATCTTCCATGTTGAGCAGTGTCATTGTGGTCACTTGTGCAGATTCATGTGCCATTAGTATCTTCAACTCTAGATGTTTGTATTCATTTTCCATCTTATTTGAGTAGTTTTTTTTAGGGTACTCATGCAAATTTTTTTCTTCTTGATCCTAATCATCATCTATTTCAGAGGAGGTTCTTCATTTCAACACTATAACAATCATCTTTCAACATTTGTCTACAACTTCTTTGTGTTTCAATGATTTTCTTCATGTTCCTATTCTTTTTGGGAATTTTTTGAAGGTTTCCTAGTCCTTCATTCACCTTTCTCTCTTTTGGAGAGGATTTTTCCCATGAGGTTTTCTTCTTTTCTCCAGTTGTGAGAGATTAGATTGTTTGTACATAGGTACCTCATTAGACCTCCTTTGTCGAGACTCATCATCCATTCTTTTCTTTTTATGCATTTTCTTTTTAGGTTTTTTAGCTACTCCTTAAGTTTTTACTTAAGGGGGGGTGTTAGAGTAATCATGCATTAGCTAATAATTAATTAATATTTAATTGATTATTAGTCTAATTCATTTCATGCACTTAAGCTAAACTTAGGAGTGTTTTTTCTTTTACTAGTCGAGCTATTATTAGATCATTTTGTCTCATCACATAGGATAATGACACTTTTCATGATCTAATCCATTTCTCACTTAGTGTTTTCTTTTATAAGCACTCTCCCTCATTGTATTATTACACTCGAATACTTTTGAAGATTTCCATTCTATAAGCTTTTCTATTTGAGGATATAGTAGATTATTGTTTGTAACTCTCTTGCATGGAAGGTGTTTTTGTTCATTGTTTGATCTTGCATCTCATGGTTTTCACAATTCTAACATGTGTAGTGGCAAAAATGTTTATGTGATTTTTATCAAATAGAAGAAAAATTTCCTCAATAGTGTATTCTAAATATGCAATGTGGGATTCTACAAACAAAGATGTGATGTCTAGTAGAAATACATCCCAATATGGTGGATCTAAAAAAGTATGTAAATGTCCCCGCACATAGAATCATTGCAACCCATAGAGATATCGACTCTATTTAAAATGTAGCAACATGTGATGTGGGATATGAGATCTTAATACAATCCATAGGACTACATTGTTCATCCCCAAATGATGACTAATGTCTCACAATATGTTTGAGTAGGATTATATGATTTTTCTGCATGTCTTGGAACTAGATGATCAGGTAAGAAAATACCATGATTGAGAGTAAGTTGTTTCATTTTACCATTTTAACAATGAATTCAATCTTCTATTGTATTCATTTTCTTCCCACAAAATCCACACTTGATTTTCTATTTATTAGGAGGATTATGAATAATACTCAAATGGAAGGGATTTAGTGTGAGAAACATGATCACATGAACCAAAAAATACAAATTATCTAAACACTAAATTATCTCCTTGATTCAATAAGAAATACCCCCCAAGAAAATTAGTGTTGAAACATAGCCCTCCCCCCTCCTCCCTCCAAAAAAAAAAGATATGCAAGAAAAAATTATAAGTTTGTTTAAGATTGGATTCTTAAATCTTCCATTCATAACTCATGAAGATTTTTAGAATTTGTGATAAATGAGAAATTTGAATCTTAAATCTATTTTCAATAATTAATTCCTCATAAAATAATAATAGAAATAAAAAAAAAGTTAGCTAAATTTTGATAACTAGGGTGAAAGTTATGACCCATCATAATTTACTTTGACTTAGAAAGCCAAAAATAATTAAAAATAACACAATTTGAAAAATTTAATCATACCACAAAATTCACAATAAAAAGAACTTTATGTCAACTCTTTTGAATGCAAAAACACCACCTCCCTATTTGCAAGTTATGAAAAAATGAAAAACACTGCGACTTTTCCAAGCACTTTAATAATTTATGTGAACCACTAGTTTGTAGGTTAAAATTGATGGTTATGCTGATAGTTAACATTAGTAGCTAGCTAACTACTAGTGGCTAGCAAAAACACAATGATTAAAACGTATAATGCTAAGGTCACAAAGGTTGACTACTAGCTTTAAACATTATGTTTAAACAACAAATAGTACTGCCCATGTTGGAGGGAAACCACCAAGTGAAAAATCAGATGTCTCAATTCTTGGAAGGGGGCATTTCAGCCCTTGCTTAAAAAACCTTCTTTTTTCTTACTTTTACATATCTAACAAATTTCTATAGTATTATACGAATTTTGTACTTTACAATTGGGTAAATGGGGTTAAAAACCGTAAAAAGACAAAATTATTGAATTTGATGAAATAAAATGTATATCTTTGTTTCTCGAGCCTTGTAAATTTATTTGTGATATTTTCTTGGTTCTATGGTACTCTAATGATAAATATGTGTTAAAGTCACCTTGATTAGGAAGAGGTGTGCATTCATGACTCTGATACCATGTTGAAGAATCCAAGATTTGGAAGCACAAAATAACCTTCCAGTAGTAAAAAAAATAATGCACAATAGGATGTTTATCATATAAACATGAGAGTGTGTAAATGTACAATTAAATCCTTGCATATATAAGCAAGGTAGAGAAGGTAGCAAGGTAGGACTAAATGACTAACTACCCCTCCAAATGTACAACATATGTAAGCTAAAATGATGAGTGCTTGAGCATGTGTCAAGTGTGCATGAACTAGGTGTCTCAAAAGGTGAATACATGTGTCTCAACCACATGAAATGAAACCAAAAAAAAATCCTAACTCGAGACTTAAATAGTGTGAATGAGACATTCTAAGTAGACTAAGAACTAACTAATTTGATAATGTCACTATTTACACTAATAATAGCCAGATGGCTATAACATCAATACTTATTTTTATAATAGAATTTGTTTACATTTAAAATCCATTTTTATCATACATGTTAGTAGGCACTAATACAATTCTTTTATATTCTTCTATTTTTTTTCTAAATATTTAAATGTAGAACATATGCCAATGTATCAATTTCTTCTTTTTAAATGTTTTTTTTTCATTAAAAAATTTAACCATCAAAATTAATCAAAATTATTTTAAAGTCAATACCTTTATAGTTTAAACAGGATAATATATGAATAAAAGTTTAAACTATTTTCTTAGCGAATTTCCTCACAAAATGATTTAAAGTGCATGAAAAATCCCTTTCAATTTAAATTTAATTCAATGTAAGAAAAAAGTTAATTCTCTTCTAAATGTCTTATAATGTTACCTTTTCAATGATTTTTCTCTTCCAAACTATCTCCCAAATTTTCATTGTACTACCAAAAGAAGAAACAAAATTATTTATTAGCCTTATTAGTTTATTAAAAGGAAAAAGTTTTACTTCTAACAAGAGACAAAATTTTTCAATGGAAAACTAACATCTATTCAAGGTTCTCCTCTTTTGGAGGATTTAGAAGAGCTCTATTGATTCACTTTACTTGCAATTGTTTTGGCCTACAAATGGGAGAAAAGAGGTAAGATCAAGGGGTTTCCATTTCCTACAAATTAATTTTTAAATTTTTAAAAACTCAATAAAAATCTTATAGCCTAGTTAGAAATAGTCTAAAATAGAAAAAAAAATGCTAAAGTCAAGTGACATACCTCCATATCCCAATTTGTTTTCCTTACGATAAACATCAATGCAAAGGTTTGGACTCCAGTTCCACATATCATCCCCAACCATACACCCTATAAAATAGATAAAATTCATAATTAAAAAGTAAAACAAAATGGACTTAATGATTTATATATGTGTAAGCATTTTACTTTAAAATTTACTCACCTTAACTTCTAAATGAAATATATAGCCAAGAAGAGCTCCAAATGGAATACCAATTATATAATAGCATATAATGTTTATGTAGGCTACGGTAACTTGCCACCCTAATCCCACAATGACACCTAAATAAGATTTAAAAGAAGAAGAATAAATTACAACAAGAATTTAATTAAAAGATTGCTAGAAAAAAAAATAGAAATTTAAATTTGAAGTACTTTAAATGATGGTTCTATTTTCTAGAAGATAGTTATAAATGATTACATTGATAGCTTAGTTCATTAGTTATAATTTAGGAATAAGAAACTTCTATTATAAGTGAACTCTTAGTAGATATGTTATAACCTATTACTTGAGGACATAGATATCAATATTAATGCAATTTAGTTATATTAAAATTAGAATTAAAAATATAAATAAATGAATTAAAATTCTCATAAACATGTAAAGTATTTACCTATAAGGACTAGTTGAATGGTATTCAACAAAATTGTAAATGCTAGTAATACGGTCAATTTATATACAACATTTTGTACAACACTGTCTATAAAAATCTTAGCAAAGTCACTACGCAAGGCCAAAATTAGAGTTAGGAGTGCAAGCCCTATAACTGTGGAGGTAATGACTGCAACAATGACTGAAAATTTGGCTCCCTTAGGCCTCCTTGCTCCAAGTTCATTCACAACCCTCACACTACAATTGTACTTCTACGTTAGAATTAAACAATAATGATTAGTATAAAATGTTGATTTAAGTTGTAAGTATACCTGGTTGAAGCAAGGAAAGCAAGAGGTATAGCCATCTCCCATGAATTTATGTTTAAACTACACCAAAAAATAACATAAGTCAAACTTCACAAGATCACAAAGGCATAGATAATTTACATGAACACAATCACCCACAAGGGAATGCGCTATTGTGTTTATTTAAATCAAACTTCAAATTTATTAAAATAATTTATACTAGAAGAATTACAAGATACTTGCGTATTCATAAAGTACAATAATAATTCTAAGGCATAAGTTTTTCATAGTCCATGAAGAAAATATATGAATGCTTGTGGATTCAACTATATAATTTTTTTAGCATCCATCTTTTAGATCAAACTTGGTGATCCATCATGAAGGTGAGGGAACAAGTGATGAATCACTAAGTGTAATCCAAAACATGAATGCAAAAAAGAAAATTATATAGTTGAACTCAAAAACATTCATATCTCATAAAAATAATTTAGTTAGAACTTAACCTATATAACCATATAATATTAAATTAAGAACAATTCACATGAATTAGATGATGTAAGATGTGGATTCAATAACCCAAAAAATATGTAAGAAAAAAATAGATTGTTGGGTATCTAATTTTAAAAAATACAATTTTTATTATAAAAATATCTTTATACTTAATATTAAAATTAAAAATTAAAAATAAACAAAAATATATTTTAGGTTATAAAGACATTACAATTGACTAAAATGTATTAAATAATAGATGCTACAAAGCTATTAGATCAAATTAAAGATATAAAAGAGGGTGTGATGCATTTAAAACCTTTTTAATGTTAGATGGTAGTGTTTAATTCAATTTTATGGAAGAGAAGTAAAAATAAATGATTTTTCTTGGTTATCACATTGATCAATCATTAATAATTTTTAAACAAATCAATTTGTAATTACTTTCACCAAAATGCATGTGAGTAAGATAATAGATAGATTGACAAACATTCTTTACTATAATAAGAAAGAAATTAATATATTAAAAAAATAGATTTTATTTAATATCCTTCAAAAAATATGTCTTCAATATTATATTATTTTGAAATTTATATTTTGATCATAACTTATTAGATAGATCTATAGAATTAATATTAATTTAGTATCCTCCTTAAAAAGTTCTCAACATAAAATTATTTGGAATTTTTATTCTTATCATAATGTATTGCATAGGTGCATAGAAGTAAGATGATATGGAGAAAGAAAATAAGTGAGAATATTTTATTTCATTTTAATAATATAAGTTAATGTGGAAGGTCCATTCACTAATTTGGATGATTACATAAATATGTATGTTTGTGAGAGTAAAATTTGTAAGAAAAAAAGGGTTTTGTTCTTACCAAATAGAGAGAGAATTGATTGCAACTTTGACATTTTTTAGATTTCCTGTCATGAGAACCAATACTTTGTAATACCACATCTCCAAGCTGTTGAGAAAAAAAAAATCTATAAGAAATTATATTTTTTTATATAAAGACATATACTTTGAAATGATTTCAGCTCCTACACTAACATTTTTGCATGTTAACTAATGAGAGGTTTTTGGAAAAGTAAAATCTAACCATAACATAACACCAGATGCTACTGATAGCTTAAGAAAGGGCCAAATATCTACAAATGCTTCCATTGAATATCCTTTCCATACATCTAGACACCATCTGCATGTAACATAAACATATTGAATAATCACATGCATCCACCATGCTACATTTAGGGAAAAAAGTGCACCACCAAGGCCCATACTCCATTTTGAGACAAGCAACCAACATAGTATAATGTTGAAGATTGCCCCAAGTGTTGATGACCATGTAGTTATGAAATTCTTGGATTGTGATTGTAAAAACCTATTAAGAGTGTAAACAAACATAAAAGAGAAATTCATTGGAATGTACCACAAAGATACTTTGGTTGATAGCTTTGCAATATCATCTGGTTGGCCAAGGAGTTTTAGTAGAGGCGAGGTAAAGATATAGATGGGTAAAGTTGCCATTGCAAAACCAGTGAGCACAATCCAAGAGCGTTGCATGTATATTCCCAACATGTGTTCTTTGTTAGCTCCATAGGCTTGTCCACATAGTGTTCCCAAAGCAGTCCCCATTCCTATCTACATAAAATAATTTAGATGGTTAAACCTAATAGTTAAAGGATTTGCATATACATATAATCTTCCAATAGTATGATATAGACAACTTGAGAAAGATATTGTTGAACAATGTGAGAGATAAGATGCTTTAACATAACATAATGGGAATTTGTATCTTGGTAGACCTTTGATTTTAGGCATTATTTCATAAGTACTTTCCTCTTTAATAGTGTTATTTGTAGAGTTATTACCAATTGCCTACATAAGTCAAATAGAATACATCTAGGCTATAGGTACAAATTTTTATAAATAGTTAATTACTTTGACTTAGAAAAAACCCTTTACAATTGAATAAACTTGTACCTAGAATTAATCATTCCATTTACTATCACAACTATTGAAACGTACTCAACTATTGAATCCTCTCCCCTATCAATTTGTCCAATTCATTCATGAAAATTTTACAAATTTTTATAAACTAGCAATCGCACTTGGTGTGCAATGGGTACGCCGAAGATAGATGCCTTCACTAACTCAATAGATGATTGATGCAAAGATCAAGAGTTTTGAAAGTTATGAGTAGAGTAGACTTCAACCATATTATAAATAATTTATATATAGTATATTATTATAAATTATTCATGTATTATATAATTTAAATTTAAATATAATAAATAATATAATAATATATATAATAAAATAACTATAATTATTATAGAGATGTTATCTTATAATATATAATATGAATATTAATTATATATAACTTTAATATGTAAAGGTGCATTATCATATCCTTAACCAAATGACATGCTACCTTGAGCATAACTCCCCAAGGACACATTGCATCCTTGGATTGTTGACATGAAACAACCAATCCATAGTTTTTATTTGCTCTCTTTCCTTTCAATTAGGCAATATTTTGATCCATTTTTTGCATACATTTGTGTAGTACATGAGGTCAATTGGTAAAACCTCTTAATGAAATTGTTACTCCTTTTAATGCACCAAATCCAAATGCTTGGGTAATGATAGCTCCTTCAAGGGTTTGAAATGAGATAGGATGTTTGGGTATGCCGAAGAAGTGTGGAAGGTCAATTAGGTAATATTTTGATCCATTTTTTGCATACATTTGTGTAGTACATGAGGTCAATTGGTAAAATGTCTAAATGAAATTGTTAGTCCTTTTAATGCACCAAATCCAAATGCATGGATAATGATAGCTCCTGCAAGGTTTTGAAATGAGATAGGATGTTTGAATGTGGTTTGAAATTAGTTTGCAAGGAAAGAAAATAAAGGGGATGACTTGACCAAATTTTGAAAAGACAAAGGTCAAGTCTCACTCACAAGGTCAACCTGGAAACATTGAAAATGACCTTCGACAAACACATGCATTTAACAAAGAACCACAATTGTCGTTATTAGTATCCAAATATGCCAAATTTCTCTAGTGTTTTCTAAATTATTGACTGGTTGCACAATCTTTGTTAAACACATATCCATTTGTTAGAGACTTAGATGAAGGTTAAAAAAGAGAATTTGAAAGCCTCATTAATGAAACACAATTTTGTAAAACATAGAAATCTAGAGTAACTGACAATTATTGAGTAGTTTGCATTACTTTTTAGGCATTTTGAGCCAATATTAGAGATCTACAAACTTCCATGGAAGATGAGTTGGAAATTGGAAAGGAGTAGGGAAGTAAGATTCAAAGATAATATGTGTTCGTAGAATTAAGGAAAAAAGAAAAAGAATTTGCAAATCAAGAAATAATTCCACCAAGTACCCTTTCGAAGGGGATGATGAAAGTTGAAACATATACAAGAGAAGGCAATGCTTCGATGTTCTCGCAAATCTTACAAACAACATTTGAATACCAAAATAGCATGGGAAGAGGAATAGGGAGGGGGGGAGCGGGTGTTCCTTCTAGGATATTGAGGGGTGAAGATGCATTCCCTTGGAACACCAAAAAATACATCAATAGCCAGCCCTTCAAATATAGTTGAATACTTCTTCGTAGTACAAGCTGTATTCAAAACTGATTGTTGGTCAAATTAAAATCAAGGATGGAGACAATGTTTAATATTTTGTGAATCTGATGACAGTAAAAGCTTAGATTTGAACTGGAGTATAGAATAAATTGATGACATATTTTAATTTGTTTTTACTTTCAGCAAATACCATAGCTTTACCTCAATCCCCTTTACCTGTCATTGAATAAATCCTTATTTGATTTGTGTTCTAAGTTTCTAACATGTGTTGTGCAACTTGGTTAATCATGTAACATATTGATAATTATCTAGTTTTAAAAAAAAATCCATGGCAATGAAGAAAGAGCATTACATAGTTGTGTTTGTCCACTCACCTAGTCTGGTCAGTAACATAATAATAAGACTTGCTCTATATTGTTGCAATTTTAAATTAAATTTTGATGTTTAAGATCTTTTGTACAGCTGCCTGGGACAAGAAGTAAAACATAAAATTATCAAACTGGTGCTAGTTTAGGGCATATATAAATTGACACATTTTATTGACATTTTTTAGCCGAAGGTCCCAGGTGAGCTGTAACTATCCGTGCAAAATATTGTCAACGTAATTGTATTCAACTTTAAAATTGATAAACATGTGCAGGTATCATCATTTAAGATTGGACACTGACTTGACCTCACAACCATGCATCAAAATTCACACTCTTTCTTTGTGAATTGTATGAAATTTCACTACAGATATCTGAAGAAGTTGTCAATCTTAAATGATAATATCTTTGTCAATTGTATGAAATTTTACCAACTCTTATATTGAAGCCTTAAGTCCAAAACATATACATCTATAGATTTGTACACATCATCTATTGAAGGCTTCCTCTGCCTGTTTGTTATGCCCATAAGCTAAAGTATAATTGTATCTGAACTTGAGAGCATCTTAAATGCATTCAGAAATGAATCTACCACTTCAAAACATTACATCACATCAGTTACTATAACCAAGTCAAAGGGACCTGCCAGCAGTTCAGATCTGCTACCCCAAAGCAATGGAATTCTGGAGAGAGTGTTTTACATTTTTTTAGCTAAAACATTTCTTTTGAGAAGATCAAGGTTCTTTGGAAAATCAGTAATCTGGACCAAGGTAAGCTGCAACAATGCCTGCAAAATATTGAGGAAAAGTAGTTGAATTCAACTTGAAAATTGATAAACATGTGCAGGTATTATCATTTAAGATTGGGTGCGGACTTGACCTGAAAACCATACATCAAAATTGAAACTCTATCTTTGTGAATTGTTAATCTTCAGAATAAATTATTAATATTCTATGCTATAAATATGCAGATTAAAGTGATCCATTATGGAATTTTTTTTGTCTACATTTTGTACTTACCTATTCTTTTGTTCCACTTCATTGGGCACATGTCAATCCACATAATAGGTTGATTGTGTTTTTCTTTTCTATATACACACAATATTTGCATTGTTCACTTGTGCTTGTTTGTTATCTCCATGATCTCATAATTCTTATATCTTGCTCTTCCCCCTTTATCTCTCCCTCTTGCAATCATAACTTGATGCTGTTGGTAATGGAGCCTAAATATCTTCTTGATTCAGAGGTCGTACTAATTAACCTCATGTATTTACACAAATGCATTAAGAAAAAAGACCAAAATATTAATTAGTTTAAGGTGAACTAAAAAAACGAACAACATTCACATATCTGACAGTCCATTACAGAAATGGTCAAATCGGTACATAGAATAGATTATAGAATTACATAATGATGAAACTCTGTGCCAGGAAAAAATATCAGAGAGTAAATATTTGATCACTTGTAACAGTCTATTTTAGAAGAAATAATGAAAAAAACAAAAAGCATAAGAAAAATATAATTAAATGTTAAATAGAAATAATTTTAAATGAGAACACAACCTGCAAGTTGCAACAGCTGTGATGTGTAAGATTTTGCAATCTAATTATAGTTTAAATTTTAATGGCGTGTAAGTGAATGGAAAAGGAGAAACCAACAAGTGAAAAGCGAGTGTAGAAATTTTGTGACAATAATGTAGATGTTTTTGAGGACCTACCAGAACAATTGCCAACTAACATATATCTTAAGTTATTTAAAAATGAAAACAAAAAATAATTAATACTTATTGGTCTGAGATATATGATATCTGGGAAGCAGTATTTTGCATCTTCAATGGTGTTGATAAAATTCTTCATAGTTATTATGATGACAGTTTTAAATATATATTCCATTGCATATACCTATAATTTTCTTCCCAAATGTAGAGAGCATCAGCATTTAGAAAGATGAATTTACAATCTAATGATCATGAAATAAGTGTGAGGGAAAGTAAACAGCAGAAAAATAAATTCCGATGCTCATGGTAAATTTTAGGCAATGACTTTTGAGCTAACCAATGCTTAGGGCTCCTTTCAAAGTACAATGAATCTTTGAAGTCTTTTTTCAGAATTTTTAGTTTGGGCTTCTTTAAAGATATTCTTATTTCCAATAGAATAAGATCAATCTTCAAATTTGTAGGTGAAGAAAAAAATTGAGAATGTTGTCTTGCAAAGATCAAACGTGTGTAGTTGAGACAAATTACTGGTAAGTGATAGTCCGTGCTACTCTACCTAATATATAAGTCACCCTTGAATAATTCACTGTAAAAATATCATTAATAGAGAAGATTTAGAGAGCTATGCAGTTTAACTAGTAATTTTGTCAAAGGTTTTAGAAGACTGAAGACACCCGTCATTGATCTTAGAAGTAAGGATTTGAAAACAACAAAGACAACAGAGGCTACGTTAAAAAATAAAATTGACTTTCAGTAATTACATCTGTGGATTCCACAGAAAACTTCTTATTGAAATGTGATGACTTCTTCAAGTGACAGAAAAAGTAAGGTAAAGAGTATAAATTTGCTACTAAATTATTGACTAATTCAGCAAATACAAGGCAATAGATAAGACAACCTCTTACTGAGAAGGTCCCATAAATTTGATAATGAACAGTGTAACAGCTTACATTGATCATATGATGCTTCTAAATAATGATTGGTCTAGGTGGTGATTGAAACCCATGATTATAAAGTGGCATAGAATGTGGGTACAATGCATTTTAATGCTACATTTGTTTATGGTTCCTTTAAATGTAATGAGTGGAACTTGGAAATCACCTTCTGTGAGTGGGAGAGATGCTGCTATCATGATTGACAGACTGAAAAGGCATTTATAATGTCCATCACCATTGTAAAATCCCCATTTGCTCATTGTTAACCTTAGCTGCTCTGCAATTTGGAATTGCTCTGTTTCTTTGCTTCCATTTTTTTCCAATCAGTGACATGGAAAGCAAGGAAATTAAAAAAGAGGAAACGTTGTAATCCTGTACAAAAAAAATTCCATATGGGCATTGGGTTGAATCCTGCAAACGAAAAATGAGTTGGCCATAATCAAGTTGCCCAAAATCTAAAATGATATTTGGGCGACTTACCTGAAGATTGTGCAGAAATAGTGTCTTTCCGTACGTCTGCAGAGTAGGAGAGCAGTTGTATATCCTTTGTTGCGTACTCCTGAATACGAAACATATTTGTTAATATAGATAATACCTGATATTGGAGTTTCTTGGTAAGTATGAAATTATTGTAAATGAATTTTTAAGGTGAATAAATGTAACTGATAAAATAGAAGCATGTAACCTGTAGTTGTTTTATGTATTAGTGTTTGTTGAGGAGGTTCAATTTGATAGTGCTAATAAGCGTACTTCCTCTTGCTTTCGGCGAGCTACATATGGGCTTTGTTGCATACGTGCATATCATTCAAATGTGAAGGCTGGTTTGATGCGCAAACTTGCAAGATCGCGTACTCTAGAAATAGCTATGAATGTTAGGCCTTGCCGGTCCACATTGCCGATGTCGATTGTTGCCTTTTCAAGTGTTAGGCCTTGTGATTTGTGTATTGTTAAGGCCCATGCCATTTTGAGTGGTATTTGTCGACGTCGACCATGAGTCAAAGGGGCAATAGGGACATTTTTTGGATTATTGAGGTCCCAAGTAGGGCCTATGTAATTGTTGAATTCAACAACAACAAACAATGGAAGTGAAGGTGGATTGTCCGCATCTTTGTAGACTATTGCTTTGACTTTGCCAAGTGCACCATTAACAAGGCCTGTTTCCACCCATAAATTTGAACATAACATTACTTTTTGTTCAACACATAATAGAAGCTTATATTGAAGTTGTTCTTCATCTGGATTTGAACTTGGTGGTCCCTTAAGTTGTTCTGCAATTGATAATGCAACAGGTTTTGCCAAAGACAATGACATTTGTTGGTTATGTATCGAGACCTTTTCATTTGTTGCGAAGAGATGTATTGAGGATAAGAAACCAGTTTGCTCCATAGAGGTCAATGCTGAGCTGGAGCGAGACATTAGAATTTCCAATCTTCAATTGTAGGTTCTGCATTTTGCAAATTGGAGAGGAGAGTCCGAAATGAAATCTGTTCTGGAGTTTCACCATTTTGACAAAAAACTTTGCTAAGAGTGATAACATTTGTAAAGCTATGCCATAGAGTGCCTCCATATGATGTTGAGGCATACATAGGGATGTCCTTGACTGGTGGAAGCTGTCCAAGATCACCAAGGAGCATGATTGAGCGTCCTCCAAATGGTATTTGGTTATTGTTGGGGAATGCTTCACATAGCCTCATGTCAATGCATTGTAGCAACTTCGGTCCAATGAAGCTCATTTCATCTATCAGTATGTACCGAATATAGTACATTTTTTCTTGGAAGCTTGCTAGTGTTTGTCCTTGCAAGGGTTCCATATCTTTGATAGGTATTTGTAGAGCTGAGTGGATTGTTGACGCTTCTATGTTGAATGTTGTTATGCCAGTTGGTGCAATAAGTAGTAATGGTGATTGACCAATTTGGGTTGAGCTCGTGAGTTTTGTTTTGATGGCTTTTATGAGGTGTGATTTACCTATTCCAGCAATTCCTTGAACAATTAATTTTAAAGGAGGTTGGCAAGTATCAACTTGTAAGTGTGACATAATAATATCAAATGCTTTTTGTTGTTGGACAGATAGCTCATGTTGGGTAGGGCAATTGGAAAGATGGGGGACTTGAAATGTTGGACGATTGGATTCTATGAATGTAGTTGCAAAAACTTGAAGTTGTGGATTGATTTGGGAAGATCCCCAATCATGGTGCAAGTCAATGTCACGGTGACCAAGCATGTCTAGTTCGTCAAAGTGGAGGGGAAGGCTTGGGTATAGGTGAGACAATAGTTGCCATTTAGATGGGTTGTTATTTTGTATTATATCTTCATCATCTGAAGAGGTGTTGGAATCTGTATTTTCAAGAGCTTCTGTTTGTGTGCGTAGCACATGCCACGGATGATAATTACATGCAAAATTCTCCCATTCTTCTATAATTTGTGCTGATGATGAACCAATATCATTTTGAATGTTGCGAAATGGCTTGTACAGTAGTAGTTCACTCCAACAAAATGCTTCATAGTTTTCGTCATCTTTTGTGGGGATGGTTATGAAGCATGGGGATACACGTACAATGGCTTCTATCGAGCACTTTTTCCATTGGCTATGCTTTCGGGATGGCTTGAAAGTCCATTTTCTAGTTACTTCAATAAGTGACATGGACTCTAGATTTGTTGGTTGATCCATGTAAGTATCAATGTAGTTTGGGGATGCAGTAGTTTGTTCAGAGGACAATGAGACACGTTGGAATTTTCTTTGGCTAACATTTAAAGAAACAAATATCCTACTTGATAGGCATAGGGGAAGTTTTAGCAAGAGGTGGCAACTTTCTTGGGCTCCAATATCATGATCTACTAGTGTTTCAGCAAGCATTTTTCGAAAAGCTGTGGGTGCTAGCTTGTCAGAGTCAATATCAGTTGAAATCCGAGAGAGCATTTCATGATATGTTTCTGATTTACTTTCCGCTTTTGCTGCATATTTTGCAATGTATTTGAGGACAACATGGATAGAGAGAACTGGCTGACAGTCTACATTGGCCCTCCAGATAGAGAGTATATAAGGGTTGTGTAGGTTTAAGCGATCATCATTGCGAGAAGGGGTGAATGTTGGTTGGCCATGGTCATCTATTGCAAGACTTGATTGATCTTGGATGCTCCAAGGGGCTTTCTAGCGGCATTGAATGGTTGGGCATTTTCTCCTTAGGAATGTTTGTAATGTACATTTTGTATGACGTTGTACACAATTTACCAATTCTGTGTAGTCTATTAAAGGCTCTAAAGGTATAATCATTCTTATGTCCATTAAGCATGGATCATCAAGAAGACTTCGGTGGATTGTTTGGTTTCTTAAAGGAAGGGGTCTGGGATTCCATGCTGAGACATATGTATTGATGTATTGAACTGCATTTTGTACTGATTTGAGATTATTCCATTTTATTTTCTCGATGTGCGGTGCATCTTTTAGCCATAGGAAACCATGGATATGTGCCGAACCCCTGTGTTGCCATTCATACCTAGTGAAAACTTATTATTAGGAGTTGTTTAGAATGTATGTAATGTAAATTGATGAAATTATAATAATTTTACCTGTACCAGTAATCTGTTGCACCAAGTAGCTTCTCCAAGACCTCATCACGAAATGTAGTAAATCTATGGTGCATGTACTGTGTTGTAAGGTGTGGATTTTGAACTATATTTTATATCCTCCATTTGTAAGCTGCTTGTGGATTTGTAGGTGCATTAGATGGCATTATACTATGCAAGTTTGGCCATTTTGTATCCGATGCACTGAGTGTGAAGAATAGTGTTGGACAACCAATTTGTATGACCATATCGGAAAGCTCTGCTCTAGAGCAGTTCCAAAATTGGCGTGTTCCACGAATTGACGCCCCGAAGCGTATGAGTTGTTCTGCAAGCTTGTCATCAGGCAAGTCCTTCAATCTTTGACGAAGATCAAGAATAGTTGTTGGTAGGCTTGGGTGGATATTTTTATGAACAAAAATAGATGTTTCTTGGCTGCGATGGCGCATTATGATATTTAGTATGAAGTACCTAAACCTTGGGTGTTGGCCAAATCTATTATCATAATATCTAAGTAGGTGGTGAGCATATTCATGTAATTTGACTTCCTTAATGCATTGTTGCTTGAAGTCGGCAATGCCTATAGGAAAAAAACTGGGGAATGCCATTATAAATAATCCTTATGTGTTGTATTCATTGATGGGAGACAGAGAAATGGGTGGCCAATCTATAGACAATGGTGGCCGGCCTTCTCCTAGTTGCAATAAAGACCGCAATTCTTCGACCTCTCTGCGTGTTGGTGGAAGGTTAGCAACAAATGAAGTAGTGGGTTGCATGTTTTCTTCTACATCTTCGTTGTTTGCATCATATGTATGCATCATGGTTGTAGATGTGGTAGTAGGAATAATGTTTGTTTCTTTTAGGAGGTCTATAATGTTAGTGGAATCACATGGCAGAATGGATAATGCGGCCTCATCTAATTGTATAGCTTTGTAATATGGATCATTTAAGATTTTATATTGCAAGGCCTCGTATACACGTGGTTTACTTACATAAAAGTTGTAGTCTTTTTGCCTGATGTTTTTTTTGTTAACCAATAAGATATCTAATTCATCTATACGCCTGGGCAAGTGGGTTGCAATAGTAGAAACATCTTGAGGAAAACAAATAGTGTGTCCTGTATATTTTAGCTGGCCCCCCTTTGCATAGGTTACTTGAAGGATTGGGCTAATTCTTGCTGTTAGCATCTCTTCAACTTGCGTTAGTTTTTTTAAACATAGGGGTTGCTCACCTGGGTCCATGTTATTCCATTTGGAAAAACGGTGGCCATTTTTTTCAGATGCGCATCTATAACAAGTAGGTAATTCATTTATTTCCTTTGTTTTAATGCCACGGTATTTTTCCATGCAAACAAAACAGGTTGGCATATTTGCAAGTTTATCTAATTTTGAGCGGAAGTTATTTCTTGCAGTATAAAAAATTTGGTTGTGGATGGATATGAGAAAATGGATCAGCTTGGATTGAATTATATATTTCAGGTGGAAGTGGATGGAGTTGTGTGGGATTTGTAGAACAGGTGAGTGTAGATCTGGAGATGCCATCTATACGATTTTGTTCATTTTCTCATCTTCTCTTATTGATCTCATCTTTTCTTGCATGGTAGCGTAATCATTGTAGCTCATTTCGTCGAGCACGTTTTTCTTGCAACCTTCTATTGTCTACCTCCATTTACCAATTTCTGTAAATGAAATATAAATATAGACTAATCATATATATTTATTTGGAGCATTGAATATAATATGATGCTCTAAAAATAGATTATACAACTAACATTATAAATATAGACTAATCATAAATATTTATTTGGAGCATTGAATATAATTTGAAATTTGGCACGTAAATAACATGATGCATTTGAGAGAAAGCATTGAGCATACCAAAAGGAGTCATTTTATTTATATTTACAAAAATTCAGATCTCGAAACATATAGTACATTATACATGTTGTTAACTAATTACAAGAGTTAAGCACGCTTAATAGCAGTAGTAACAATACTTTGTGTTTCACATCCATTAAATTTATTTGACTGAACTGTAAGTGCAAGTAGAAACTGGCAGTTGATAACATTGGCTATAATGTCAGTAGCAGAATTGTTATCTGCTAGTAGTAGTTGAAAATCTTCTGTAGAAACACCTAACAATGTAGTTGATGGTTCTTCAAAAGCAGTAACATGAAGAAGCTGACCCGTTTCATCTTCTAAGTCCATCTTCAACATGTAGCTAGAATCACATTCTGAATTTTCTGAAGAACACTTAGGACATTTATAAGAACTGGGAGAAATTTGGATAAGTTTTTTCTTACATTTTTTGTTTTCCACCAAACGAGGGCAAGAAAAGTAGTAAAAGTTGTCTAAGTGTAGTTTTGTGATTGTGGCCTTTACATAGACATTGGTTTTTTCAACAGTGCTTATGTTTGTAATAGTTGAAATAGGAATTGGATTTTCAAATTTGTCAATGGGAAATTTGGCTTTTGAAATGGAAAGGTAGGGTTTTTCATTTTCTCTACTTGCATACCATGTTTGTAATCTTGTGGCTTCTTCCAAGATAGGATTAATTAAAATGATTGTTGGGAAAATGGTATCTATTGATTTTCCAGACCAAGATGTTATACAACCACTTTTGACCAAAAGAATAGGGGGGTTTGAATGTAAACAAAGCTCAGATATTTGTTTCCCTGTAATTTCAGTACCATCTTTTTTACGTATGGTTGACATAGGTGAGATATAGAGGACAATGCCAATGACATCTACAAGGGTATTAATAGGAAATGACATTAATGATTCTATTGTTTTTATATGAAAGCTATTGCTGGGTATAGTAGAGTCAGCACAAGTGGATGGAGTTATCATTGAAGTGCTATGGAGGAATATTTTGTAAGGATTTGTGGTGCTGCTATATTTTGTGTTAGCAACTTTAATGCGACCATTAGATATCACATAAAGACTATTGGATTTTATAATAGGGTAGACTTTTGATTTTAGGCATTATTTCATAAGTACTTTCCTCTTTAATAGTGTTATTTGTAGAGTTATTACCAATTGCCTACATAAGTCAAATAGAATACATCTAGGCTATAGGTACAAATTTTTATAAATAGTTAATTACTTTGACTTAGAAAAAACCCTTTACAATTGAATAAACTTGTACCTAGAATTAATCATTCCATTTACTATCACAACTATTGAAACATACTCAACTATTGAATCCTCTCCCCTATCAATTTGTCCAATTCATTCATGAAAATTTTACAAATTTTTATAAAATATAAAAAATTTGAAAGTTTTATCTAATGAATGTTTAATAGAAAGAAAGGAACTAATTATTTTCTTCTAAACACTGAATCTTCTAATTACATTAATGACTGACTGTAAGTGGATAGACCCATTAAACACAACAAAACTGAAAAAAACACCGAAGTGGGTGAGTTAAAACTGCTTACCAAGAGGCATGAGGTGAAACCCACAACAATGGTGGTCACAATGGAAAAGGAAGCTAACTCCAAGTCGCCAATATGTCCTAAAAATGCCTGAGTAATGACATTGAACCCATATATTGCAAGCCGACTGCAGATTGCAGCACCAACAATTTTCCATAGCACTTTTCACTCAATCCAAAATCTTGTGGAAAAAGTTGGGCTTCTTATGACCTCATTTGCTTCTTCATCAATGAGAGCTCTGCTAAGCAACTCTTCTTCCATGTTATTTTTTCTCCTGGATTTCACTTGCAAGCTTGCAGAGCATTTAACATAATCGTTTTCCTGCTACCTTTGTTCTATGCGTTTATTATAGAATTATTATTTTTATCTTGTGGACGTTAAAAGTTATTCTATTCTATTCTATATTTTGGTATGGTGCAAATTAAATTGTGGGTACACGATTGTTTCTGGTGAGCTGAGTGCAGCCAATAAAAATGTGTGTTGTTTCTAACTCCTAAAAGTTAGGTTGTCCCTAACATGATTGGTTAGACTTGTCTGTGTTGTAGTGTTGATGCAGGAGCATCCAGTGGTGTAAGGGCAATCTTGCATCACCCAAAAATAGTTAAATTTCAAGTTTTTCAGTTTTTAGATGTTTTTTACATTTTTGGATACCCTTTTCGTTATAATGAAATTTGCAATTTACGGTTTTTAATTTCTATTCCTAGGTTGAAAGATATTGCAGTTTTAGTTTCCCAGATTTGCACTTGAAAATCTTCCGAGTTAGATTTGAGGCACTTAGAGTTCCCGAATCGGCCCCAAAACTTTCTGAAATCAGCATAGCAAATTTTGAGCGTGTTCTTGACTTTGAGACCTTTCCAACAATTCAAACGGTTCACGAATCAGAGTCCCAGATCAAAAGTTACAGCCCCGGGAAGTTGGCGCACTTTCTAGAAGATACAATTGCAAATGTTCTTTTGAAATTTGAACTTCAAGTTGTAATTTTTCGGCGCCAAACCACCTAAACTCAAAATTTGAATGTTGTTTTGGCTCCAAACTAAAGAGGAGCTCTATTTATGGGCGGGTTTCTAATTTTTGGGTAACTTTTTGGGGACAAGCTCGCATATTGCGAAAGAGTTATTTTGTAGCTTTCTGTAACTTGCATGTGCTGTAGAACTTGGGGATTTGAGATCCTCTGCATGTAAGAAGCTCCATTTTCTAAATAATAAAATTATTCTCTTGTTTGTGGGTTATTTTGTGTCGGGTTGTGCCCTCATCAAGTGGTATGAGCCGGTTTTCTTGAGCGTGTGGACAGATCGTCGATCATTGAGGAAGTTCACACGGACCGTGGTTGTGGGTCGAGGTCAAGAAAGATGCCTCCAAGAGTGATGCCTGGTAGGCATGGTGGTGCTAGAGGTGGTCGAGGTGGCAGAATGCTGGTGGAAGAGATGCACTGCAGCCCTCCAAGAGACAGGTTGATGTGTTACAAGAAGCGGTGATAAAGGGTTAAACACGAGGGGGAGAAGTGAGATGAAGACAGGAAGAAAGTTCAAATGCAGAGAGGAAGAAGAAAGCAATTGAACAAGACCAAATGCGGCTAATAAAGGAAATTTCAAAGATGGGAAAAGATAGAGCAGAAATCCCCAGTTATTCTGGAGTCTAAACCCCGGAAGAGTTGATCGACTAGATCAGCGAGCTAGAAGAATATTTTGAGTATGAGGAAATAGAGGACCGGATCGGGTTAGGTTTGCAAAAATGAAGCTGAAGGGCCATGCCAATATTTGGTGGAAGAGGTCGAGTTGGAAAGAAATCAAAGAGGAAAAGGAAATATCACCGATGGGATCGCATGGTAGAAAGCGAAGAAGCGATTCCTTACCCGGTGGACTATGAGTTAGATCTGTTGAAGAAATTGCAAGGGTTGAAGCAAGGAAGCAGATCTGTGAAAGAATATACTGAATATTTTCACAAGATAATCATCAGAACGGGTCACACAGAGGCCAATAAGGAGAAGGTAGCCCGATATCTTAATGGGTTACGACCGAGCATTCAGGAGGAGTTAAGCCTAGTCAGAATGACCACCATTGAGGATGTGTATCAGTTTGCTCTGAAGGTGGAAGAGAAGTTGAACAAAAGATTTGATGGCAAGGAAAAGGATGAGGAGGTCAAAGTGGAAGGGGCGTTGGAAGACCTTCAGGAAGCTGAAATGATGATGAAAAGAAAAGTGAAGATGTGGGTACTAGCCGAAGCCAAAGGAATGACAACTTCTACCACCCTCATGATCAAAACAGTGGTGATCAAAGAGGTGGAGGACAAGGGAGATATGGACAAGGATCTGGAAGAGGTGGTTCCAAAGGAACGTGTTTCTAGTGTGGCGGAGAAGGGCATCGAGCCTATGAATGTCCACAACACCAAGGAAGGGTAAACAAAAGAACAAAAGGTCGTGGAAGGGTTGCGCATGCAGATGAGGAGGCCCAATCTGAACATTCAGATGATGTTGAAAGGGGAGAAGCCCTAGTGATTAGGAGAGCCTTGGTGACTAAGGAAAATGAACTAGAATAGAGGAAGAATCTGTTTCGTACAAGGTGCAAGTGTGAAGGAAAATGTTGTGATGTCATTATTGACGGTGAGAGCACCGATAATCTGGTGTCAAAAGAAATGGTCACAAAGTTGAAGCTGAAAAGGGAAAGGCACTCGCATCTGTATCGGATTGTCTGGTTGCAGAAAAACCACAAAGTTTTGGTCAATGAGCAGTGCCTAGTAAAGTTCAAGATTGGGAGCTACCATGATGAGGTACTCTGTGATATCATCCCCATGGATGCATGTCACCTGTTGTTGGGGAGGCTGTGGCAGTTCGATAGGCAAGCTATACATGATGGCCATGCAAACACTTATTCCTTGACAAGGATGAGGGTTCATCACAAGTTGAAACCCTGAAGGAAGAAGAAAAGGTATGCAATAGTGCTAGAATTTGTTATGTAGATGGAAGAAAATTTTTAGAAGGTATGAAGCATGAGCGTGTGTGTTATGCATTGATTCCTAGAGTGAGTAAGGAGGATAGTGAGAAGGTTTCAGAAGAAGTTTCTGGGATGTTGGATGAGTTTCAGGATATTGTTTCTGATAATATACCTGAGGGTTTACCACCAATAAAGAAGACCAGTCATCAGATTGACATGATTCATGGAGCCAGTTTACCAAATAAGGCAGCTCATAGAATGACTCCAGCAGAAAATGAGTTGAACAGACAAGTTCAATAGTTGTTGAGAAAGAACAGACAAGTTCAATAGTTGTTGAGAAAGGGTTTGATATGGGAGAGTTTGAGTCCATGTGCAGTACCTGCAGTACTAGCACCAAAGAAGGATGGGGAGTGGAGGATGTGTACAGATTCCCAAGCCATAAACAAGATAACAATCAAGTATAGATTTCCCCCTTGAGGATGGATGACTGATGGGCTGTTTGAGTGGGCTTTCGGTACTTCACAAAGATTGATGCGAAGAGTGGATATCCCGGCGGATCGAGAAAGGAGATGAATGGAAGACTGCCTTCAAGACCAAAGAGGGACTGTACGAGTGGTTAGTCATGCCTTTTAGGCTAACCAATGCACCGAGCACATTCATGCGGCTCATGAATGAGGTACTAAAATAATTTCTGGGAAGTTTTGTTATTGTGTATTTAGATGATATTTTTATTTTCAGTAAGACGTTGGATGAGCATCTGATGCATATTCAGAGAGCCTTTGAGAAGTTAAGAGAAGAGAAATAGTTGATTAATC
>VDFB02271358.1:929046555-929067048 GCA_007258455.2 Sequoia sempervirens | reverse complement strand
AAGCCAGAAGGTAAGCCCATTTTGTCTTCGGTGAAAAGTTAAATGATGCTAAAGATAAAGTATTACGTATATGATAAGGAATTTTATGCAATAGTTCAAGCATTAAAGAAATGGAGACATTATTTGTTGCGGAAGGAATTTATTCTATATACTGATCATCAAGCCTTGCGGTACCTAAATAGTCAGGGAAAATTAAATCAGAGGCATATGAAATGGGTAGAGTTTTTGCAGAGTTATACCTTTGTTTTGAAACATAGGAGTGGGAAGTCAAATAGGGTTGTAGATGTCTTAAGTAGGAGGCATACATTGATGACAAAGATGCAGATTGAAGTGGTTGGATTCAATGAGCTCAAGAAACTGTATGCAGAAGATCCTGATTTTACAGAGGCTTGGAAAGCTTGCAAGGAACACATTACGATGGGCGGACAAAGGTGGCTGGATTTCATAATCGGGATGGCATATTATTTAAGAGGGGAAGTCAATTGTGTATCACGAGGAGTTCCATGAGGAGAACGATAAAGGAGAAGCATAGTGGAGGAATGGCCCGGGGACATTTTGGCCGAGATAAGACCATTGCCATTATCAGTGAGCATTACTATTGGCCTCAGTTGTCACAAGATGTGAAGAAGTTTTTACAAAGCTGCAGGGTATGTTAGATGGCTAAAGGAGTGAGCTATAATATAGGCTTATATCAGCCCTTACCTGTACCAGAGAGGCCATGGGAGGATATAAGTTTGGACTTTGTTCTTGGTTTGCCAAGGACACAACGAGGGAATGATTCAATTTTTGTGGTGGGTTATAGGTTTTTGCAGATGGCACATTTCATTCCATGTCAGAAGACCCATGATGCAGTCCACATTGCTAACTTGTTCTTCAAAGAGGTGGTGAGGCTACATGGTCTTCCAAAGAGTATTGTTTCAGATCATGACACCAAATTTGTAGAATTTTGGAGGGACCTTGTGGAAGAAAATTTGAGAAAGCGAGAGTTGAAGTTCAGTTCTACACACCATCCACAAAGCAGATGGGTAGACAGAGGTTGTTAACAGAGTCTGGGTAACCTACTGAGATGTTTGGTAGAGATAAACCCAAGGGATGGGACTTGATCTTACCCCAGGCAGAATTTTCTTACAACAATTCTGTCAACAGAAGCACTGGTAGATCACCATTCCAGATTGTGTATGGAGGTAGCCCCAAAAGAGCTCCAGAATTGAGGAAGATGGACCAAGAGAAGAAAATAAGTGCTAAAGCCGAAGATTTTGTAGAACACATCAAGGATATACATGAGAAGGTAAAATAACATATTAACAAGATGAATATGTAGTATAAAGCTAAGGCATATCAAAAGAGGAGGTATAAGGAGTTTCAGATTGGTGATGAAGTGATGGTCCACTTGAGGAAAGAAAGGTTTCCAGTGGGAACATATAAAAAATTGAAGATGAAGAAGTTCGGTCCCTGTAAAATTTTGAAGAGGCATGATTCGGGGAATGCATATGAGGTAGAGTTGTCGGATGGATTCAACGTTTCCTCTGTGTTCAACATTTCAGATTTAACAGAGTATCATGAAGGTGGCATAGAGGAAGTACCAATGATGGAACAGTGTGGGATTCCAACACCTACTTTAGAAAAGGAGGAGATTGAAGAATCCTGGATAGTCGTGTGGGAAGGAGTACCAGGAACAGACAATATGAAGAATATCTGGTGAAATGGAAAGGAAGGCCTGTTGAAGATTCATCCTGGTTTCCTAAGGCAGAGGTCAACCATTTGGGTTTTCCTCCACCATCTGAAACGTGACGGGGTCACTTTGCAAATTACCCTGGGTGTCTGATGCAGGAGCATCCAGTGGTGTAAGGGCAATCTTGCATCACCCAAAAATAGTTAAATTTCAAGTTTCTCGATTTTTAGATGTTTTTACATTTTTGGATACCCTTTTCGTCATAATGAAATTTTCAATTTACGGATTTTTAATTTCTATTCATGGTTTGAAAGATATTACAGTTTTAGTTTCCCAGATTTGCACCTGAAAATCTTCTGAGTTAGATTTGAGGCACTTAGAGTTCCTGGATCGGCCCTAAAACTTGCCAAAATTGGCGTAGTTTATTTTGAATGCATTCTTGACTTCGAGACCTTTCCAACAATTCAAACGGTTCGCGAATCGGAGTCCCCGATCAAAAGTTATGGCCCCGGGAAGTTGGCACACTTTCTAGAAGATACAATTGCAAATGTTCTTTTGAAATTTGAACTTCAAGTTGTAATTTTTCGGCGCCAAACCACCTAAACTCAAAATTTTAATGTTGTTTTGGCTCCAAACTAAAGAGGAGCTCTATTTATGGGTGGGTTTCTAATTTTTGGGTAATTTTTTGGGTACAAGCTCTCATATTGCGAAAGAGTTATTCTGTAGCTTTCTATAACTTGCATGTGTTGTAGAACTTGGGGATTTGAGATCCTCTGCATGTAAGAAGCTCCATTTTCTGAATAATAAAATTATTCTCTTGTTTGTGGGTTATTTTCTATGTCTCGGGTTGTGCCCTCATCAAGTGTACTGTCTATTCGGACATCAGAATGTTTTTTTCTTTGGTATACATCTTTATGCATTAAATAATTCACCAAAAGTTTGTAGTTTGCATGAATCCACCTAACATGATGGGTCAGACTTGTCTGTGCTATAGCATACAGTCTATTTAGATAGCACAATGTTTTTTTCTTTGGTATACATCGTAATGCATTAAATAGTTCACCAAAAGTTTGTAGTTTGCATGAATGTTTTTTGTCCATAATTGTTGCTGGTGTACATAGTTTTGCAATATATGTTCACCAAGTGTTTATAGTTTGCATGAATGTTATTTTTTTCTATAATTGTTGTTTGTGTACATGGTTATGCAATGGCTAATCTAACTTGCTTCAAATCATATTTATTCATTTTATTTATGTCCTATTAGATGTATATCTAACAGGTGAGACTTGTTTGTGCTCTAGTTTATTGTCTAGACATCAAAATGTACTTTTTGTCTATTATTATTATTGTTATTCATCAATTATTGCTGTTGTACATCAATTATTGCTGTTAACCCCCACCAAGCCCACAGGTCAGACTTGGTTGTGCTCTATTGTATTGTCTAGACATCAAAATGTACTTTTGTCTATTATTATTGTTGATTATTGCTCTTAACCCCCACCAACCCCACCACCCAGGGCGGGTAGGGTTGCTGGTGTTGGCCTCAAGCAAGAGGAGATAGTAGGGAGGGAGGGAGTCTTAGTCAATTGGGCCCACTCGCAACAACTATAATTCACTCCCACCCTGTCCATGTATTATATAATTCATCATAAGTTTATAGTTTGCATGAATGTTATTTTTAAATATGTGTTTTAGTTTTGCATGCTAAATGCATGGAAAATGCAAGTGGAATTTACTATCTATTTTTAGGGGTTGTTGTCTTTATAAAGAGTTCCCCTTGTTGTTTAATTTTAAGGTTTTGTATTGAAGAGAAGACAAGACTTCTATAATGAGGCATCATGATGTAATTTGGTTTTTGAGGTTCAATAAAAGAGTTTAGAATATTGTTGTAGCAATTATGTGTTTTTGCCTCTATCATTTCCACATTTTTTACATATTAATTAATTAATAAAAAATATTTAATATAATTTATTTTTCCTTTCAATTAATTAATAAATATGTTCAAATGTGCATTTTAATGACTATATAGGTGTTGTTTCATAAATGGGAGGACATTTTCTTCTTCAATCAAAACTATAAATCATGCATACCATAGTTGAATTGCTATGTCTCATGTTTTAGTTGAAAAAAATAGTATCTTTAAATAACATATGTCAAACTGATCATCAGTGTGTGAGACTTTGGAAAATTTAATATTCACATAGTTGAAAGGTAGGAATGGGTTGAAAATACTTATTCTATATTGTTTTGTATTGATTAATTATAATAAATGTAGTTTGAGAGGAGGAAATTTATTAAGAAAGATATTATTTTGTTAAGAATAAAGAGTCACAATAAGATATTATTTTTCTATTTTATTGGATGATGGAATGTGATCCCAAATTTTGATGACGTAAAAAGTTTACATAGTCTAATGTGAAAATTTTCAAACTAATTTTATGGATTGTGGAAATTTTATGGATTTAAAAGAGATTTTGTAAAAAATAAAAAAGAATGATATGTTTTTACATTAAAAAATAAAATTATTAATGATTGTTTGACGTGAGATGGTATAAGGATGTTGAATGTCTATTCAATATAACATATGAATTTATAGGATAGGAAATGTAATGATCCTCCTAGATTACACTTGTTCCAATGGATGTGCATGTCTTTTCTTGGATAGTATGAATCAAACATGGGGGCTAGTGAAGCTAGGTGTTCACTAGGTGAGCCCCAAGGGACCATATTAAAGTCACACCTCTATGTCCACTAGGTGAGCCCCAAGGTTGTTTGTATCAAAGCCATACTTCCATGACTTTAATAAGGACAAAGAGGAAAAATGCAACAAGAAAGAGGAATGATCAAAGGGATTTTGCTTAGTTCATGTGAGGTCTTACTCTTAGGGGACATCGTGCTTAACGTCTCCAAGAGAGGATAAATACAAGGTTTCATCCTAGGGAATGTCATACCCAATTATTCCAAGAGAGGATAAGCGCAAAAGGTCTCATCTCATTTCCAAGAGAGGACAAGTGCAAGGTCTCATCCTGAGGAACATTGTATCTAATGTTTCCAAGAGAGGACAAGGAAATATCACGCTCTCAGAGGAAGTCAAACCCAATTACACCACCAAGAGGAAAAACACATTGCATAAAGAAAGAAAATCACATCAAGGAACATGAAAAGGAAAAATGTAGTCATGCCAAAATAATGGCAATGTATGCCCCCACTTTAAATAAATTGCAAATACCACATTGTTAGTAATTACTTTAAAGTAGCCATAAATGAAAAAGTAAAAGAGAAAGAAAGGGTTGCCCCCCAAAAACACATAAGGGATCTATAGATTCGAGGTTACTAAGTTTTTTGCTACAATGTTTTTATAGAGCTTGGATTGCCACCATCCCCCAAATACACATAGAAATGGAAGAATGACACAAAGAGAGCGAAAACGAAGAAAATCCTTTTGGGTTAACATGGAAGAGACATAGGGTGTCTCAACGCCTTGCATCATCCCCATAAGGAAAACAAAAGATAAAAATGAAAAGGAAAGGAAAAGAAAAGGATAATGAAAAATATTTTGGGTCAACATGAAGGAGACATGATTGTCTCGATGCCTTGTGTCATCCCCAAAAGGAAAACTCAAGACAAAAAGAGAAAAAGGAAAAGCAAAGATAAAAGATCAAATGAAAAGGTAAAAATTATACGACATATAGAAGAATGAAGGTACAAATAGAGGAATGAACAACATCACAGGGGATCACATTGCACACATGCAATCAAACAAAAAGAAAATGAAAAATACTAGTAAGGAAAAGGTGAGTCAACCTAAAGCAAGTCACCCACCTTCCAATCTTGGTCTAGATAAGTGGAAGGTAGATAACAAACCTAAGGGACAACAACAAGTGCCTTACCAGGACAAGGCCAACAACTTCTTGCCCCCACTAAGTGCAAGACAAGAATGGGTTGAGGTAGGTGATGAGAAGGGTCATGTGATAGTGAGAATAGATAATTCTACAACTATTACATGACAAGGGGTGGAAACTATATGAAACTAGGCAATCACACAATGGAAATCATTACCATCAAAGTGAAAGCTTTTCAATATTAAGTGGAATGCACAACATTCATTGGTACTATGTTTGAGAATGCGATGATAGGCATAATGTGGAACCTTTGCATCATTATGATAAAGCACTAATCTATTCATAGGTGGTAATGTTATGAATCCTTTGTTAAGAAGCAATTGTAGTTTCCTTTCAATTTTAGGTGGTGGACAGAGAGGTTGTAGCTTTTGTAATTTATAAGGTCTTTTGTGCTTGCTAGATTGACCAACTTCTCTAGTTGAAGGTTGAGGACTTAAGGTGATCCTATCATCCATGTCATTATGACTCATTGGTTGTTCTTGAGGAAGAAGGACATTCATATCAAGGGGAGAATCAAATATCACCATGCCATCACTACGAAGCTTTAAGTATTCTCTAGGAGGTTTATCAATGTGAGGGGGATCTCGATATCCTATCCCTTTTGTGTTTTCATTAGTTGGTTGTTGCTTTAAAAGTCGATGAATTTCATGTTCACTTGTTGTGTCACAACCTTGTTTTCTTAAGATAGTGAAGCCTTTTCCATATGTTTCTTTGAGATTAATTGGAGTGTTTATTACTTTGTTATTATAAAATGGTTGAGTGTGTGCTTGTTTAGAGGAACTAGGCCCATTCGATGTAGGGAGCTTAGGTTCTTTTTTTTTTGGTTTCAAGATGTAAGTAACCAAACATCTCAAGAGGTGGTATTGTGGGAAGATCTGGTTGTTTCATGGAGGGATAGAAAGATGCATTAACTTCATATTATCAAGACAATCATTTAGAAACTTATCCATGATGTCATCATCTTCTCTAATAATGTCAAAATCATGAGGAAATGCATTAGGAGTTGATTAAGCATGAGTGAGTTCAATTTCATTAGGATCATTACCAAAGGCACAATTTGACACATCGACCAAATTTTTCAATGAAATCCACAACTTTGCGAAGCGCAAATCCATTATGCAAGATTGAACAAATGCACTTGAAATGAAAGAAGCAACAAATCTAGAAACTAAAAAAAAGAAGAAGGCAACCCACAAAAACACAGAAAAGCAATTTTAGATCCTAAAAATTAAAGAATCAAATTCAACAAGGACTAAGATACCAAGAAGGGCATCTTGGTCCTCATGGTGAGATTCTAAAGTTCCAGAGGCTGAAACAAATAACAAACAACAGAGAGATTTATGAAACAAAAATCTTGAGAGGTACTAAGACACTAGGAAAGGCATTTTAGTCCCAGCAAAGGTTTTTTGCAGAAAAATAGTGAATTCTAGAATGTCAATAGTGTTTACAGATTTCCTATGCAAGATACCGATGCTCAGAAACAAAAAAATGTGCAAATAAGTGCAAGCAAAAGTAACTAGGAACAAGTAGTTAAATGCAATGTGGAAACATTTTTTTTAATTTTCAATGCAATAGCAATTTTTCTAAATTCAATTAAAATGAACAATGTACTTTTTAGTTTTTTAATGAAATGAAATGATGCAATAAAGTAAAGATGCAACCTATATGCACTTTCACTAATGCAAGTATAGAAAACCCTAAATGTAATTTCACTAATGCAATATACAAGAAATCCTAGATGCACTTTCACTAATGCAAGATGCAATCTAGATCTAAGGACCTTAATGGACTCCAAATCAGAAATGAAATGAATGCTCACAAGTCGGGTTCACCAAAATGATGAATAGGAAAATGTATACCTCAAAAGATATCACACTTTTCTATTCAACCATTCACTATTGTCCTAGGAGTCTTAATTGGATTGACTCACAATGAGGTGGGTCAATTCACAATTAGGAAGGACCTAGGAGGGGGTTCTTTAAGTTCTAAGGGTTCACCACCAAGCAAATGCTTGGAAAAGACAAATGTTTGAAAACACAGTATGATATGCAAAATGACCTAAAACTAGAAATGTAGGCTAAATGAGAGATACAAATAATGAAATTATGCAATAGGGAGATATAGGGAGATAGTATGTGTGTACTTGGGAAGTCTAGAGATGCCGTGAGGATTCTAGAAATGCAACGAAGCTATTTAGAAATTCTAGGGAGGACTAAGATGCCCAAAATGGTGTATTAGTCCTATTGTTTTTCGGGGCCAATACGGAGTCTTTGGATCTCAGAATCAGATCTCAAAAAATCTCTAAAAAATAAATCTAGTAGGACTAAGATTCCCAAGATGGCATATTAGTCCCGTTTTGAATTCCTGCTAACTTCGAACAAGATCCTGAGCTCCAAGGTCTAGACTTGCTTCTCTTCAGATCTCAACTTTTGAATTTTCCAAATGTGGCCCGTAGGGAAGTTTTTGTGGAGATGAAAAATTTGAAATGCTACTTTACACTCCAAGTGATCTTCAAGACTTCAACCTAAATCTACAATCACAAGTATGCAAGATGGGAAAAACTTGTTTGTTAGTGAATGGGGGTTTTCCTTGGTCACACCCCTTGTTGGTAATTAAACCTTGAAATGAAATAGAAATAGTGAAGGAAATGATGAATGAACAACATGCAATGCTACAACTCATCAAACCCTTATAAAATCTGCAAACTTGTGTGTAATGACTGCAATGGATATAGATCTTGAATGCTTGAGAGATATGGCTTAAATTACTTACTTGGATCAAAACCCTACATCACAAATGTTAGCACAACACACATGATGCAAGAAAACTCTTTGATATGATACTTCAATATGAAAATGGCTCCAAATTCTTGATAGATCTGCACCTGAATGCTCTTGTGAACTCAATTTGATATTATGAATGATCTCACAAAAGACTTGTATTAAAATGAATGAATGAACCTTTTATTTATACTTATGCTTAATATCCTGAAATTACATCACACCAAGCTGAAATTTGAATGCATTAAATAAAGGAGGCTAAATCCCACTAGAATTTGAAATAAAATCCTAAAAAATGATTTGAGGACTGAGATGCCCTAGGTGACATCTTAGTCCCAAGTCCTAAAAACTTGGGGAACAAACACCAAGAAGGGGCCCAATCCAAATATCCCAAAATTAGGGTCCTGAGACCCTTGGGGGACTAAGACACCCTCGGTGGCATTTTAGTCCTAACCCAAAAATTAGGGACACACTGATGGAGTCATTAAATTATCATTTATGCTTGGAAGAATGTTAGGATTAACCAGAAAATAATATTATTCATAGGGCTTGTGGACACAAAATAGGACCAATTAAGCAATAAAGAAACATTTAAATAAAGCAAGGTAGGCCCAAACAAGTGTAAAAATGCAAGGGTATGCATTTTCCTACACTACAACTTCAACAACACCCTCTTGAGCAATAAGGACTCACTTGATTCTGATTCATCCTTGTGGTGTACTAGCGACCCCATGCTCTCTTGATCGGCATGTACAATTTGATTACTCTTCTCAAATTTTGAATGTCCTCCTTGAGATGATTCAAAGCATTCCCAACTCTTGTGTCCATATTGGTTGCACTTAAAACATTTTCCAACAAATCCTCTATCTACCTTGTAAGCCACCTCTTCCATAAGACCTTCCCCCTTTTCCTTGATAACCACCTCTATCATTATTGGTTGTCCTACTTGAACTTCTATCCTCTTCTCATTGATGATGTTGTTTCCCCCTACTTGTTTGGTGCTCCCTTCCTCTAAAACCTTTTCCTCTCTTCTTCTCTTGCTGACTTTGCTTCCTTTGCAATTTCTCTTCTACCTTTAGGGAAATTTGATAAGCCTCTTCTAGGCTTCTAGGGGACATAAGGCTTATTTCATCTTGTAAAATATACTTGAGACCATTCATATATTGAGCTATTTTCTCCACATCTTCCTCACCATGCCTAGATCTGATTACCAACTTGTAGAATTCCTCCATATAGTCTTTCATAGACATATCTTTCTACTTCAAATTTTGCAATCTCTTAAAGATATTAATTTGATAATTACTTAGAAGGAATTTGGCCTTCAACTTGGCCACCATGCGATCCCAAGAGTTGATCTTCTCCTTATTCTTCCTTCTTCTCTCATTCTAGACAAAGTCCCACCACATGGTAGCATGGCCCTTTAATCTGGTGGAGGAAAAATTCACTCTTTGTTCCTCTGCCACACCCTCATATTCAAAATACTTATCCAATTTGTTGATCTAATCGATCAAATCTTCACCATTTAGGATTCCTACATAAGTTGGCACTTCTACTTTGGGTTTAGAACCTAGACACTCATGACTGTCCCCATCAATCTCTCCTCATATCCCTTTTGATTCTCCCCCTATCCTTCCAAATTCTCTTCTCTCTGTTGTTCTTCCTCCTCATCACTTACACCCTCCTCTGGGGTCCCTCTTCTCTGTGCTCTCTCTAGGGCTTCCATTCTTGCAATCAGATGTTGCATCATCTCTGAAACTCCCTCACCATAGTCTCTTTTTCCTTTGCCTCAGGCTCCTCCTCTACCCATTCTCCTTAGAGGCATTTTGACTACACACCAACACTCAATCACTTAAGGCTCTAATACAAAATGATGGAACACCTTAAAATAACCTCACACAAAATTATGGAAGTTCGGGATTTAAGTAAGATCTAATAAAACAAAACTTTGTTCATTCATAGTTATCAACAAAAAGAATAAAACTACAAATTATTTTGCAATGAAAGAGGAAATCAAATTGGAAGAGTTTATTTTCTCATTGGCACAAATGGCTCAAACAATTGATCTTAGTGTTCAACATATACTACAAAGGCATACATTTCACATTACATTTGGCCTTCACAGGTCAGCCGGTTACATTTCCCTATCGACACAACCCAAAACTTCTACCTTCCTCCTAGTCACTCAAGTACCAACGCTTCCATCCAATATTTAGACCACTTGATGGTACACCTCTTCACAAACATAAACCTATGTTTCCTCTTCAACAACAAGCCAACCTCTGTTTCAATGTGTTGCTCTCCCAAAATACTCATTTCCCTTCAAATTGTCAACAACCAACAACATCCTCTATGCTAACTGTTGATTCAACAAACTTGCAACTATCAATTTTCCAACAAAGTCAACCAAGAAACTAAAAAAAACATTAAAAGGAGATTATACAAAAACAAAACTAAGCTACCAAACTACAAGAAAGGAACAAAACCAAATTTGAGACAAAATGGAAGAGATGCCCTGCATCAAAATGATTTATTAGTCCACAAATACTACAAGGATAAAGATTCTAACATATTTATTTTCTATGTCCTTTTCTATGAAAAATAGGAATATTGCATTTCTTGAATAGAGTTCTTAAAACTTGGTGTACTTGTATCATCATCTTCTTTTCCATTTCTAAGACCTTCATTATTCAGCTTCACAAATGATATAATGGTCTCTTTAAAAAAAAAATCTTGCATATCCCACTCTTCTCATCATCTTAAAACTATAATCCTTCAAATGACATATTTTGTCATTATCATCACAACTATCAATAATGATAGATTCAAAATCATTATTATCTCCAACATTACACTCTTTATCAAAAAAATATTTAGCTTTATCACTTTAATCAAATGATTTATCAAATGAATAACATAAATCATTTGTATCACATGAGACATTACATAATGTAGGCTTATATCTTAGACACTGATTTTACTTTTGACATGTAAGAAATTGATCTAACTTATCATTTTGTTCTTTCAAATTTGATATTTGATATTTTTGTAAACTATTTTTTTCCATCTTCATCTTTTCTTCTAGTTCTTCATTTTTTATTTTAACTTTTTCCAATTCTTTTGCAAGAATGTCATTTTCACATAAATATTCATGTATTTAATTTTTTAACTCCTTTATATTTTCTTTCAATTCTAAATTACACTACATAAATTTTATCAAATCTTCCTCCAAAAAATCTTTTTCAGATATTAAGTTCTCATTTTCCTTTCAATCTTTCTTTAATCATTGCCATTGAAAAAAAATATGTTTTAGAGAAAAAGTCACTTTTCCTCAAATTTTTAACACCAATTTATTTTTTTGGTGTGATCTCCCTTGTTATACAACAACCAAGATGCCCACAATAGAACCAAATGTTGGAAAAAAAACCTTGCCCAAGTCTAAGGTTTAATATTTTGTTATATGTAGTCAACATTGATATGATGCAATAAAAATGGAAAACTTAGATATGCAATAAGTATAAATCATATTATAATAAATTATACACATTCATATATACATCCATAACATCATATATTCATATGCATTTCTCATAATTTATTCATCATGCTTCATCCATATATATGTCTTATATATATCTTCCACACTTCCTTATTCTCATATATATTTAATCCACATGATTCCATACTTTCACATTCTTATCTCTCACTTTTCCCTTCTTTATATAGCCTCTTAATGCCTCTTCATAATTCATTTCCATCACATCCTTTCATAATAACACTTAGTTATCTTATTCTCACAAATTTACCTTTTCTTCTATGATATTTTACACTTTATAGCTTATTTAGGCACATTATAAGTGTTTTAATGTTATTTAAGTGGTATATATAATGGATACGTAGGTCTAGAAATGATCCAAATGACATATGAGGTGCCTCACAACCCTCTATATCCTACCAATAATGAGATTTATGATATCCAAAATCACACTAAGTGTAAGGAGAGAGCATTGTTAGAAATTGCATGTAGAAAATATCAATTAAATGCAAATAAAGATTAAACAGAGGAATGAAAAACACATAAATAATAATAGCAAGAGACAATATTTAACGTGGTTCACCCAAACTTAGGCTACATCCACCAACAAAGATTCCAATATTATTTTATAGTAAATAGAACCGATTACAACCAGTAATCCTTGCAACTCAATACCACTGCAAATGCTACAATACAATATCAATGGAAACCCTAGCCCTTAGCCTTTTATCAAGACTTATGTCAACTAAAAAATATGGTTTTTTATGTTGGCCAATAGAAAAATCAACTCCCGACACCTTTATAAAATAATAGAAATCATGAGAGGTTTTGGGGGTGTTGCCCCTCGACCTTGCCCTGTATTGCAACAGGGAGAGTGCTAGGGGTGTTGCCCCTGGACCCCACAAGGGGCACTACCCCCAAACCCATGTTAAATAATTTGGGGTCAAACCGCGTTGATAAAAGTGGGGAAAATTTAACCTCCAAGTCTGATTAGGCTCCATATACCAACAAGCATACATCTACACACATTTCCAAACATGACAAACAATGTTCATTGACCTTAAGAAAATAAATGTGCCTAGATTAGCAGAAAATAAAGTTGTGGACTAAAAACTTTGTAAGAAAGATGTTAGGAGTTTGATGATTTGTCTTTTGTCCACAAAAGCTATAGTTGCACAAATCGGATTGGTAACCAAGAAACCCTAGAATAATTGTGTAGAAAAATTATGCCACAATATGAAATAAATGTCGCGGAGAGACAAATGTGAAAAATAATGCAAAATTAGAGAAACTTGAACTATACCTTTCTAGAATAATGCACAGTTTGTTTTTCTAAGAAAAAAGTTTTTTTTTCTAGGGTTAAGATTCTACAAAATAAAACTCTAGTTTAAGAAACAAGTATTTTGTTCTAGGTTTGAGATCATACAAAGTCACAGTCAACAATAGAGCATAAAATTAAAAAAATGATATCTAAACTCAAAAAAAATCCTACCCAACATTGTTCAACGATTGTGCCACTTTGCTTTACAATTGCACCTATCTACAGTGCATTCACACCTATTTGTTGTGCAATTGCATCTATTTTCTTTGCAATTGCACCACTCTACTTGAAAAAATGAATTTTATAAAAAATAGTGATGAAACCATAATTTGAAATGAAATATGTCATTTTTGGGTTATGGATCTACAAAATTAAGTTTAGTAATGAAATAACAAGCACAAATGGGTCAAAAAGATTGAAAATTATTAGAAATCAAATTAAGAACTTCATAATGAAACCTAGTAAAATCCTACCTACCAAATGTGCCACTCTATAAATCAAATGTGTCAATACTTAGCATGATTGTCCCAATCCTCATCATCATTGTGTCATTCTGGCAAGAAGATGCACGCCAATCTTCAGGAAAATTAGCCAATCTTTAGAACAGTTGTTCCAATTTGGAAAAGGATACACCAAACTAGCCTAAAACCTTAAAAAATGTAAGAAACTCATGGATAAATGTTAGATTCAAGGACCTAGGGTCCTATTGTGCCAAAATAAAGAGGGTTAGAAAATATTGAAGGTAAACAAAGGAAGATACAAACAATACTCAAGCACACTATCTTCACCTAGAACCTTAACTCCTCTCCTTGATGAGCGAAAATGAAATGCACCCTTCATTTTATTTTCTCTTGATATTGATATGTGGATTGCTCAATTGTGTAGCATAACCTTGATATGATTAATAGTGATTGTTAGATAAGGGATTAAAGTGAAAACACACAAGTATGATAGCTCAAAAGATGAAAAATGAAGGATGACAACCTCTAGATATAGAGTCTTGAAGAGGCAAAATCAATGGCTACAAATGATTGATAATGGATGGCTAAAATTCAAGAAGGATTAGGGTTTGGATCAAGGATACAATAATATTACAAGTGTCAAATGATAGATAGGATCTAGGTTTAGGATAAAAATAAGCACAAAAATCGTTATTGCAATGGTTAGGATTAAGAGGTTAAAGGACATGAATAAATAAGATTAAAAGGTAGTTTGACTTTTGGCTAGATGTTTAGGTTCAATGAATCTAGAGGAGTTATTTAGACATGTGAAGGGGACACTTGTCACATGAGGAAAAATTTAGATTATGATTCATGTGTACAAGACGAAGAGCTAGGATTAGATGGACAAGGATAGTGGATAAATGAGAATTAAATATTGGAAGAAAAGATAATGAGGATTAATTATCCTAAAACTAATTGAGAATTAATTAATTAATTTAGTTAGAGGATTTGGGGATAAGGCACAATTAATTAATTAAATTAAATATTTATTTAATTAATGAGATTATGATGGGATAAATAATTAAATAAATATAAATATTTATTCAAGTAAAGGATTAGGATGAGGGAGATTAATTAAATAAATGATAAATATTTAATTAATTAAGGGATTAGGATAAAGATGGGAATGTATAGGAATAATTAAATAAATAATAGATATTTATTTAGTTAATGGCTAAGGATAGACTAAAGTTAGATGTAGTTGGGTAAGGTCATATTTTAAGTGTCTATAGTTATTAATAAGAAATAGTTTGTTGGTAAAATGTTGCATTTATAAGTGATGCAATATCATTACATATGGGTTACATGTATAGTCATAATGTACTAATTGATTGTATAGCCAAAACACTCTAACATACAGAGTTGTTCATTCTGGTGAAGCGGTTATTACATATAATGAAGTTGCAAGGTTAACATTATAATCTTTTACTTTTAGAACTGGCAATTATAATTCTGAATGGATTAATATGAAACAGTTATAATTGTATTATAAACATATATTAACAAGAGGAAGACTTTAGGGATTTGATCTCTTATCCATAAGCTTTGACTATTTTGTATGCTCACACTTACATTATATTGAGGGGAAAAAAGCATAATAAACATCAATTAACCTAAGTTCATAGTAAGAGGATACTTACAATATCATTGTGTATTGCATTTCAATGTATGAGTTTAACAAATTCGGTACAATTGAAAATAATGTAGAATTGAATAATATGATTTTTAACAACTTATCTTTAAAATACTATAATTAAATAATAGAAAAATTATTGCAATTCTTGCCTTGCTCCTTAGTTTAGGATTAAAGTTTGTAAAATACTATTGATTGATAAATGAGTTTATATTATTAGTATTTGATTAGTTAGCTATATATTTAATAACTAACCAATCTCTTAGTTTTCAACTTATTAAAGTGGTATTAATTTATGTTGATTTATTGGTTGTGTTTATCATTTATGGTTTTATTGCAAAATTAAATAACGAGAAATAAACTAGAAAATAATTATTATTTGATTGAAAGAAATAATTAAATAATAATAAAAAAAAACAAAATAGTAATTAATTATTTTTACTTTTTTATTAATGTAAAAAAACGTATCATAAAATTTATCTAATCTAATTTATTTATGTAGTCTTTGACCATCTATTGGCTTCATATATTGGTTGTATTTATTGTAAATCAAATTTTGAGTCAACATTTTATATGAGTTTTATTTAATTATAAATTTAGTTTTAAAGCTAATAAAATAATGCTAGATGCATGGCTAGATTTAATACTTAATTGTATTTTATTTTTTTAACTCTTAGAATTTATTGTCCAAGTCATTGTAAGTCAATGAAGATTTATCATTTACTCTTAGGAAACTCAAGAGAGAAAAAACTCATGTGACTATCTTTGTGCACTTTATGATATAAGCAACCTTGCACACCTTATGCATTGTGTAATCTATATTCACCATTTTGTTCCCTCATTTATTTGATGAATTGGATGTGTATACATTACATGATAAGATCATTATTTTTATCTCATTTCCTATTACATCATACTCAAAATTATTCATTTATCCCAAACACAAATTAAGCATCTTTTGTCTCTTCTACTTGTTTACCCTACTTTCTTTGAGTTGTTCATTCTAATTATATACTTATATTGCATTCCCTCCTATTATGATAATGAATAATTTCCACAAATTTATTTTCTAGTATATTTAAAATCTCAATTGATATTTTACATTAATAAAAATTATAATGATTGTATTCCAAATACAATTGTGTTAATTTTAGTTACAAATAATAAAATTATTTCAAATAATGTATAAGCTATTTGAAATAGTCTATTTAAAATATATATTTAATTTTTAATACAAATATTTGATGAAACAAATAACAATAATTTAATATCAAAAGACTAAAAATCATTTTGCATAATCTATAGTAAAATATTTATTATCAAATATAAATATCACTTCCTCTTAGGAAACTTAGAGGGAAAACACTCATGTGACTATCTTTGTGCATTTTATGATCTCAACAACCTTGCACACCTTATGCATTGTGTAATCTATATAAAGCATTTTTGTCCCCTCATTTTTCTAATGATTTGGATGTGTATACATTACACATTGATAAGATCATTATTTGTATCTCATTCTCAATCACATTTATTCAAAATGATTCATTTATTTGAAACACTGATAAAACATTTTGTGTCTCTTCTATTCATGTCCCCTTCTTGCTTCAAGTTGTTTGTTCTAATTCTATAACTATGTTACATTCATTCTTTCTATTATCACAATAAACAATTTTCACAATTTTATATTCTAATATTATTAAAATATCAATTTACATTTTACATTAATAAGAATTATAATAATTTTATTCTAAATACAATTATGTTAGTTCCACTTTTAAATATAAAATATATTTCAAATAATGTCTAAACTATTTGAAATATTTTATTTAAAATATTTATTTATTTTTAAATACCAAACAAATAAATACTAAAATTCATTATACATCTATCTACAATAAAATATTTATTGTTGAATATTAATAAACACCTCTGACCTAACTAATATAATACCCAACTCTTATTTATTAGTGCCTCCACTAGTCTTTGCTCTTTTACTCTCACAACCAAACCTCTCTCCACTTCGACGTTTGAAGGGTTGGGGAACAGACGAAGGATGAGGATTGGAGGAGAGATGTAGAATGCACCATTTGCAGTAAGTCATTTGAAATGTGAATTTTCTATTGATGAATTGTTGATGGTGAATTTTCTTAGTGCAATAAAAACACCTAATAAAAACACCTATCAATGCCCATCTACCCTCTCCAATCTCCATCCTGGATATTACACCAGCATTCCGCATTAAAAGAATTTCATATTTTGGAGAACAAATAGAATTTATAATAAAACAAAGCATAATGGCATTGCCATTGGAGGAATGGTTCTGAATAAATTATAGTTTGGACAAAATATCCGTCAGAGAAGGAGTTGACGACAAAGAGATTCGGCGAGAGCCCAAGTTTCAAGGAGTCTACAACTAAGGGGGCATCAAGGACCACCGGCGTACATATTATTATTTCATCTGCAATTTCTGCAAATTCCTTGCACAACATTTAGTCTAGGCACGATTAGATGAAGATAATAATTAAAATATTTTATTCCTAGAAACTATTACTACCTATATTGTTTGAATGCAAATTTCAATAGTTGATCTCTTGTTTTCTCTGAGTTCCACACTCCTTAATTTCTCCATTTGCTCCAAGCTTTCTATGCCCGACAACTCCCAGTAGGTGTGTATACTTAATTTTTCCAATCTTGTGCAATATTTTAAACCTTCAATTTTCTCGATTCGGTCACAATATCCTAAACCAAATTTTTTGAGAGAATTTAATCATGCAAAGCTCAAAAGCTCATCCACCATTGGAGACCTCCATATATCCAGAGATTCAAGGTTTACTGGTAGTGCTTCGATCTCTATTAAATGATTATTGTTAGAAAGACATAGACTTGTAAGTGTAAGGAAGCAAAGGTGTGCGGAAACACTTCCTACGCTAACCTTGAGAAGATGATTATGCAAATTTCAAATAAAATATTACAGAGATTTGAAGAAACACATAATACCACAAACAATAAAACTATAACACAGTGATTTACGTGGGGAAAACCCTTTCGGGAGAAAAACCCCACACTCCAAAACTTGCACAATGTATTATCAAATCTTGAAACAAATTACAACACACTTGCAATGTAAGTTCTTACAGGATTCTTCACCTCAACTCAATTTAGAGGAATTTTAGCAGCATACAGACTTGCAAACTAACTCTCACATTTCTCTCACACAAATGACTATCTCAAAGTACCAATATATAGTATTACATTACATATGAGAATCTTCTAAAGATAAAACTTTTCTTTTTTAGAAAAATATAATAAAATCTCTTAGCAATCTTATCTCTATCCCCATATAAAAGATACTTCTCAAAATAGCCGCTTTTCATGTATCACAAAATCTTCTATTATTGGTTTGCTTTATTTTTTATTTCCATGCAAGGTTGAGACACTTCCCTTTTTTTTTCTTTGTTTTTTTTCATTTTTATCTTTTTGTTTTAAAATGCTTTATTCATAACATTCTCCCACTTGTCGAACACCTTGCATGAGCCAATAGAAAATAGATAGTTAATTGTTGGGGGCCAAAAGGCCCATTAATTTGGAACACCATTTAAACTTCTCTATGCTCACAGGCTTTGTTAATGCATCTGCAACATTTGCCACAGTCTCTACCTTTTCCAGCTTCACCCTGCCATCCTCAACCATATCTCTTACAAAGTGATATTGAACATCATTGTCTTTGGTCCTGGCATGAAAAGTCGGGTTCTTTGCAAGGGAGATTGCACTTTGACTATCACAATAGACTGTAATTGCTTTGTGTTTCAATCCAACATCTGAACACAAATGCTTCAGCCAAATGACTTCTTTATAGGTAGGAGTAGCTGCCATGTACTCTACCTTAGTAGTGGAAAAAGTGACCACAACCTATCGCTTGCTCATCCAACTAATTGCACCACCATTAAGAGTAAACACATACGCATTGGTGGATCTTCTGCTATCAATATCACCAACCCAATTTGAATCCACAAAACCACAAATACTTAGGGAATGTTGATCTCCTGTACCATGAAAACATATAGAGTACTCTGATGTACCCCACAAATATCTAAAGACCCTCTTAACTGCATCCCAATGCACTCTTCCAAGATTAGACATAAAACGAGAAAGAACTCCCACTGCTTGATCAATGTCTGCTCTTGTACAGAACATAGCATACATTAAGCTTCTAACTGCACTCTAGTAAGACACTCTGCTCATGTCTTCCATCTCCAATGGGGATGTAGGACATTGTGAAATAGAGAGCTTTGTTCCCAATGCAACAAGAACACAAAGTGGTTTACAATCCTGCATGTTGAACTTCTGCAAAACACAACAAACATACTTACTCTAACTAAGCCATAGCTTTCTGTTCTCACGATCTCTTCTTATCTCCATTTCAAGTATGTGTTTTTCTGCACCAAGATCTTTCATTTCAAACTTCACAAAGAGATGAGATTTCAATTTTGCAATCAAACATTTTCCTTTCCCAATAAACAACATGTCATCAACATGTAAAGCAATTACCAAGAAATAATCACCATTAGATTTAAAATATACACAGTGATCAGATTTAGACAGCACAAATCCCAAACTCAACACATATGTATCGAACTTTTGGTACCACATCCTAGGACTTTGTTTTAGGCCATACAAAGATTTCTTTAACTTACAAACCAACTTGCTTTTACCTTTTACCACATAGTGCTCTAGTTGTGTCATATAAATCTCTTCCTCCAAATCACCATGAAGGAATGCAGTTTTCACATCCATTTGTTCCACCTCTAGATCATAAATTGCTGCAATAGATAATAAAAACCAAATGGATGTCATTTTAGCAACAGGAGAAAAGATCATACTGTAATCAATACCTTCAACCTAAGAGTATCCCTTCGAAACCAACCGTGCCTTATACTTTTCAACATTTCCATCTAAACCAATCTTTTTCTTAAACACCCATTTACATCCAACAGGTTTTCGACCTTTGGGCAATGGTACAAGGTCCCATGTATCATTCCTATTAAGAGTTGTCATCTCTTCATCCATGGCTATTTTCCAGGACTTTGCATCATTCATACCCAAAGCTTCTTGCATAGATCTCAGTTCATCAATGTTAGTACTCAAAG
>VDFB02271358.1:928973019-929023594 GCA_007258455.2 Sequoia sempervirens | reverse complement strand
TTCTCCTTGGTTTTGAGGATTCACTACTTTGAGACTTTTGTGCTATTTTCCAAAATCAATTCCATCCAACTTTTTCTTGATACAATTGTAGCTTGTCATTGTGAAGTTCATCATATGAATGTGAAGAATGCTTTTCTTCATGATAACCTTTAGGAGAAAATCTACATGGAGTAGCCACATGGGTTCATAAATAATCCTTTACTTGTTTGTCATCTTTATAAGTCTCTCTATGGCCTCAAACAAGCCCCTTAGTCTTGGTATCCTTAGATGGACTCCCAAAATTTTGGTTTACATGATGTCATTATAATCTAAAGTTATAAATTTTATAGTAAGCTAACATCTCACATTTTTGGCTCTCAATGTTGATGACTTGTTGATCATAGGGAGTCATTCATCCACCATCAAGACAATAAAAGTTGCTCTACATGAGTAATTTTTGATTTTACACTTGGGAATTTTGCATTACTTCTTGGGGGGGATTGAGACAATCACTTAGTTATCTTTAAGTGTCATTATTACATACCTTAAGTATTCACTTGATATTCTCTCTAGATTTTACATGGTCAATTGTAATATTACACCGCTCCATTTATGTTGGGGTCAAACTTGAGGCTAAGTGTTCTTCACCTATAGTTGATGATATTTTGTTCCAACAACAAGTTAAGAGTCTCATCTACTTGACTCATATGAGATGCAATATTTCATATATTGTAGGCATGGTCTCTCAATTCATACGAGTGATAGATGAGTTGTGTTGGAAAGTGGCTAAGTGAATTCTCCACTACATTGAAGGTACTCATAATTACAAGAATTAACATGTTGTGGGTGTGGATAGTGACTTCGTAGGACATTGATTTAGATTTTTTAGGTAATTATTAGGATTTCAAGCCTACTTTAGGGCATTGCTTCTCACTTGGTTCTAGTCCAATTTTTTGGTCAAACAAGAATCAACCTGTACTTATGATTTCATCTACAAAAGTTTTAGAGTATCAAAGGACACTCAATACCATCATTGAGGCTATATAGCTTTGAAATATTCTCACTGAGTTTGGCATTCTATTCATAAAGATTCATCTTTTGTGATAATCAACTTATGATACAAATCTCAAGGAATCTAGTCTATCACCAACAAATAAAACACATTGAGATTCACATGCATTACATTCGAGAGTCAATTCAAGAAAATTTCATTGATCTTAATTATTGTCTAGCATCAAAGAAAATTGAAGGTATCTTAATCCAAAGCAAGTTCATCTACAAGCTTTGTTGGGGGTGTAATGAGTGTCTACTTCAGGAAGGGCTTCTTATTCCTCTCTCTCTACTTGGGGGGTATTTCTCTCTATTTTGGAGGGGTTATTCTTCTTATGCAAAGCTTATTTTGGGGGGATCTACTTGTGTATGGGTACCTCATCAGGCTTCATTTTCTAGGAGCCATGTATTTTCACCCATCTAAGCAATGCTTAAAGGGGAGTGTCAGTGTAGATTTTTTATTTTTCCTTATGTTGGGGTTATTTATTTTTTCTACACATTATTAAACTCACTTAGGTTATTTAGGCATGGTTATTATGAGGACACATGACATAATCCTTTAGTTACATATGTTGCTCTTACCCATACTTGGGTAGTTAAGTCACACCCTCTTTTGGATTTATATGCCACCTCTCATAATCATTTGTTTGTCTTTATTTGAGTAGGTGCAACCATGTAATTTGACATTTACCAAATAGGTAAAACTATAGCCTATTTTGGGGAGTTAGAATTATTGTACCTCTTGGATATATATGTCACTATTTGAGCTATATATACAACACTCACCTCTCTTCTTTGTTTGTCAGGAAGAGTAATGTGAGAATTACCTATACTCTCTTGCATTTTGTTTCTTAATTTATCTATTTTCAAGATTATCTCTCCATTCCACTATTTTTTATCTTTGATCATTTGTCAACTAGAGTACATGTGATCTACAACCATCATTAGATCTTGGCTCAAATTCTCATTACTCATAGAATATAATAACATGACTATATATACTACCCATATGCAATAATATTGCATCACTTATAAACACAACATTGAGCCAACAAGATAATTCTCATTAGAAGTATAAAATTCAAAAGCTTGGTCATATAAAGATCCCACAAAAATTAATCAAACATGAAACTTAATATGATCCTTAAAATCTTAAGCAATTCAAAGAGACACAAGAAGTATTTGAACAAGCAATTTTTTTTATATTTCATACAAGGCTCAAGAAAGTAATAATCAAGGTGGAGAATATTCAAATCCAAAACCAAAAGTATATAAAATTATGAGAGACATTCAAGTGTTACCATCATTCACTATGGCATGACATTTATAAGCTAAGCACAATGAAAATGAGAAGACACCACAATGGAGAATATCAATTAAAATAAATAGGCCTAAAACTCAATAACTTTTGTGATTAAAGATATGATATACGAATATCCACAAAAACACATAGAAATAGATTTTGTATGAACAAGGCCAACACTCATAGGATCTTATTGTTACTTGCCAATGTGATTGAAAAAAAATTGAATTATGCATCTAGAGTTATGTGTATAAAGGAATCATCCCAAGACATTTGAAATTAATGTGGACAATGATTTAGGATTGCCCAATTGCTTTAGCTCCTTCTAGGGTTTTTCACCTAAAAGGAGAAAGGGATGGGGTCCAAAATGCAAATGTCTACACTTAAGATTAATGTAAATGAGATTTAATATGTCTAACTATAATGTATTAATGCATTGATCTGAAAAGAAAATGATTTAAAGATGCAAAACCTAAGAAATGCAAAGTGCTGGAAAACACACTGTGATATGTAAAAACACCTAAAAATGCAAGTAGATGATGAAATAACTGAACATAATTGGAGAGGTGTACTTGGATCTAAAATATAATGTGGAGAGATTCTGGAATCTTGAGAAATTGACTGAAAATGTTGACTGGGACACTTACGCCAGGCTAGGCAACTTAGTCCTAGTTTCGACAAAACTTGTTGGAACAGGAATTTGCCAATTGGGCATCCAGAAATGCAAAAACCACTTTTCAAGCCTAGCAGTGGGACTAATCCACCTCTAGTGGTGACTTAGTCCACTTGCATATTTTAGGAATCTTAGGACAAGATCCTATAGCTTCAAGTCTGCACTTGCTTTTCTGACAGGTGTTTGGTCTTAATTCTACAAAAAATGGGATAAAAAGAATCTCCAAGATTGAATTAGGGTTATGTTGACTTGAATAGATTTGATGAATTTTTGGCCATTTTTCAACACCTATTTCTTTGACAAATCTTCCTACAAAGTCCGCAAACACAGATACATAGAGGGAAAAATGGTTAAGGGTTAGAGTATAGGGATTTGCCTTGGTCAAATCCCACTTTGGTAATCAAACCCTAGCTAATGAAATGGAATATGAAGAGAATGATAAATAAACAACATGCAATGTCATATACTTACCAAAACCTTGATGTGTAAATCTAAATATATGCAATGAAGTGCTCCAATGGATGACTTGATTATGCTTAGAGTGCTTGAATACTTGAGAATGATTAAGTTGATTGCTTGAGTGAATGATTGAATGAATAGATGAATTAGGAGATGAAAAATGAGGGAAAAAACCCTTATTTTATACTTTCTCTTGCTAAATTTCCTGAAAATAACACATCATAGGCTGACCTTAATGGTTAGAGAATGAAATCCTACCAAAAAATTTTTTTTTTTTTAGTTGTGTGCCAAAAAGGACTTAGTCGCCCCTATTGGAGACTTAGTCCCACTTAAGAAAATTAAGTGGGTGTCGGGAATTATAGGGAATTAAATGTTGTCCAACAGGAATATCCTCAAAAAAACACATAAGGGGGGCCGAAAAGTGTATTAATGGGCCATTTAAACATGACAAAGGGTTGAATTAGTGATGACAAGTCTAGAAAAGTGTGAAAGTGGGTTACAACACTTCACAACACTTTAAAATAATACTTGGTAAGTGATAAAAAGGAGTTATTTAGGTGAATTATGATGAAAGGGTCCTAGAAAGGTGTGAAAGTGGGTTACAACACTTCACAACACCTTTAAAAGATAACCTAGAAGTCTTAATGATTCATAAGGGTCCAAGACCTAATGTGAATGTGTTGGACACATTACAATATTAAATCTAGGAAAAATCAAGTCAAAGTCCACTAGGAGGGCGTAAACATGAGAAAAAGTAGAAGGGTTAGTTTTTTCGTGTCCACAATTAACAATAATGAATTATAGATCACAAAGACACCAAATATTATTTATCCATTTGAAATTAAGCACTTACTAGTCATCCTCTATAAGCATCAACAATAAAAATTTTACCAAAAATGAACATGTGACATCCATTTTCAAAGCACAATGAGTATATTCTCTAACACAATCACTTATCAAGATTTTGGAAAAAATATAAATTAGCATAGTGACATTCAATGCCACGCCACATTATCATCCATTTTTAGTTCTCATTTCTCTTACTTTTATTATTGATTTAGTCTTGGTGTTTGAGTAAGGTGCAAATAAATCATCCCAAGATATTTGAAAGCAATTATAATGAATTAGAGATCACAAAGACACCAAATATTATTTATCCATTTGCAAGTAAGCATTTACTATTCATCCTCTATAAGCATCAACAATAAACATTTTCCCAAAAATGAAGTGACATCCATTGCCAAAGCATGGTGAGTATATTCTCTAACACAATTACTTATCAATATTTTGTAAAAATTAAAAATTAGCATAATGGCATTCAATACCACCCCACATTATCATCCATTTGCAATTCTTATCTCCCTACTTTCATTATTGATTTAGTCTTGGTGCTTGAGTAAGGTGCAAAAAAATCATGAAATTTATTTCTTGCATAGTAAGATTCATGGTGTTTCTTAGATCCACCAAGTTTTTTCTTACCTTAGGTATCATTAGTTGAGAAAACATTTCTACTCTAAGTTAAAATAACAACAAATCATCGTCCTTGATAGGATCACCACCTTAATCGCATCCCAAACACTCAATTTCTCAAATCTTGGTCATCTTGACTCTCTAATATAAATCTAGTATCAAGTTGTTAGTAGCAAATATTTATAATAGCATACCATTATATAATGTTCACTTTCTACTAGTTTTAAGATATTGACTCTAATCTATCTTATTCCCATTTTAATATATATTCAATTACAACCTTAACTAACTTGTTTCAATCAATTTATGTACTTGTCTCAAGTATCTAAAATTTGGGTATGCTTAGTTAACTTATTTAGTCATTGAATGATATGAATATTTACCTCTAAAATCATACTTTACACTCAATTTACATAAAATATAATTAAGAATGTTATCAACCACCTTTACCAAATACAAATGAGTTCAAATATTTTTTTTTATAGAATTTATTGGCTTTTAACAATTTTAATTTAATTCAATTTTTGTAAATCTTAAAGATATTATTTAACTTCTATTTTGATAAAAAAATAAAAAAATAATGCAATTCCTTTTCAAACAAGTTAACTTAGAAATAAATTTCCCACTCTTTCTTCTCCATTTATTGAATGCTTTTTATTAGATGTAAAGCAGGTTTTGAAGGGGCCCCAAAAACCTTTACAAAAAAGGAAAGTTGTTTCAAAAGATAACTAAACAGAGCATTCAATAGCCAGCATGGAACAAAACATCAACAAGATAACTACCAAAAAGGAGGAAGAAAAACAAAAAACTACATATTCTTCAGAATATTAGCAACTTGCATGTCACTCTCAATTGTCTTCTGATGTGCATCCATGACTTCAACAATTTCTTTAGTAGGGACCCCAACTTGCATCTTGGTCTTGTTGCGAGTTCTAGCACCAGGCCCCAAAACATTTCCCTCATTAACCAAAACATCCTATGAACCAACAACCTTATCAATTGAGGCTTCCTCCACCACTTGCCTTTCCCTAGTAGCTTCTTTCTCACTAGGAGCGCCCTCCATCCATTTCTTGGCCTTCTCATTGAGAATAGAAAGGCCCTTAGCCTCATACCTCATAGTATATTTAGTCCCTTCAACAACCTTATCCAATTTCATAGTAACCCGTTCCATCTACTCTTCCAAGGTCATAATTGTTTGTTCAAAAATCTGCTTCATCTTTAGCATCTCCTTAGCAACAATCTTCAAGGAATCATACAACTGATCAACTTGATTCTGAAAAAAAGATTGTGTATAATCCCCAACTTTGCTCACAACACCTCGAACCCTCACATTAGTAATGTTGAGCTCATGAAAAATCCATTTGAACAATCTAAATAGGGAAATGGTGCCCTCCTTAGCTAGACCCAAAACATTGGGAAAAATCCTCCTGATCAATGTTAAACACATCCCTAACTTCCACATCACCCTCATGGGAGATACTATTCTTATCCTAGCTCTCACAAACCTCCTTACCTTTAGCCCCAACCATTGCCATTTGAATTTTGCAAAGAGAGATAACAATGTCCTCAACCACCATCCTCCTTCTATTCTGCTTATCCATACCCTCATCAAGGGATTCCAAAGCATCCTACCTGCCGCCAATCTTCGGAGAAGAAACAACATGCTCCTCCTGTACAGGGCTACCAGACCTCATAACCAACTTCTTTCTACTACCCTCCTTCAAACCCTTCTTTCACTTAGACCCCGAAATAGAGGATGTCAGGGACACATCCTCAATAGTATCAATCAAATCTTTCAAGATGGTAGAGGGAGTAGTTGGCCTAGTTTTGCAAGGTTTTTTACCAACCTCTTTCTCACTGCAAGTCTCATAATCCTTTGGGTCAGGAACATAGTAACCTTTACCACTCTTACTCGAAGTAGGGGGTTGCGAATACACTTCTATAGAGGCCTGAGAATTAGGAACATAACTATGGAAAACTAAAACTAGACCATAGATAATGTGGGTGATAATATTCATCTTATACTGCATATGTTGAAAGCTAACCTAGGCATATATTACACTTTGTAAATTAAATTTGTCCTTTTATATAATATAACAAGTGACACATTGTGTTTGATTTGGTAAGATGTGAAATGTGTTAGTTGGTTTAAAGTATTGTTGTTAGAATAATTAATTTTCCAATCTACTAATATAGTTTTATTAAATCACTTCACATGTATAACAATATCTTCTCTCAATTCATGGTCTTGAGCTTTTCATTTTTTTTATTTCATTTGCTTGACATTCTCATCTACAATAGCAAGTCCCTTTTCTTTGCAAATATAATTTTTCATTTTTTTCTTTGGAGAAGCTTTCATCAAGTTTTTAATCATTTTCCTCTTGATTTTACCATTTCCATTATTACAAGATGCAATTCTAGAAATATATTCATTTCCTTTAGTTCTTCAATAAATTTATCAAGTTCCATTGCAAGACTTGTGTCTTTTGAGACATAAATTAACTTGGTATAAACCTTCAAATTCTTGGGTTTTTTTTTATCTTGTATAGGATTTATTCATACTCCAAACCATTTTTTCCTTCATTTCTCACCTCTTTAGAAGGATCTTGAGGTAATTTAGATCTTTGTTGAACTCCAACTAGTTTCTCCATGGTTGTATTTGCCAATCGAGTCCAAATATCCACTAATTAGTAGCTTCCTTCCTCTTGTTGAACCTTTGTTTTTGACTTGTGGAAAAATAGGTTTTGAAGGGGCCCTAAAGCCCTTATAACAAGAGACACCCAACACAGCTGGAGAATAACGCAAAAGTAGCAAAAAAAGATAGGCTATTGTGAAACAATAGTCAAGCTACCACACACAAAACACATCCAACAACACATATACATTTAAACCCAAGCTAGTGACAAAAGAAACAAGGATGGCCAACTACTCCACCCCCAGACCCTTCCTAATGCTTCGAGCACCCCAAACCTAGGTGTGGAAAGCACAAGGATCATCCTCCAAGGGCTCAAATCGAGGGGAGAGGGGAGGGCAATCCTCCACTACCCCAAGGTGATGAAATAGGAGCTATCAACTTTACTAAAGCATCCTAAGAGATATGATCCCTAGAATTGACCCTTGGAAATGAAGTGTCCTAAGGTGGAACAACCAAAGGGCCCATGGAAGATAACTCATTAGGATTCCTAGAAGAAATTGCAGTCCTTGGGGCTAATTCCTCCTCCAACGCCTTAGAATAAAAAAAATCCCCAATCATCTAATGCTCACAATGTATTTTTTCCTCCAAGTCACCTTGCCTTTCTTGCAACGAGAGCTAAGGCAAGCCAAAGCTAGGTGTCTTGTAGTAAAACATTTCAAACAACCAAAGGGGAGACCCTCAAATTCAAGTGTTTGAGTCCATGGTCTATCCCCATCAAGTATGAAAATATCCCCAAGCAAATCCTTAGAGGTGTCAATGTCTATGAGAATACAAGTATAAGTAGTATGACCGTAGTTTACCATTGTAGCATCTTCTTATAAAAATGACCAAGAGCATTGCTAATAGATTCAAAACAAGACACTTCTCAAAACTAGAGAGGAAGATTGGGAAGTCTAGCCCAAATAGAAAGAATACTTAAAGGATTTTGTAAATGGGTTGAAAGAAGGAAACCAAATTTAAGAAAGAAGGAATTATTTCCCCACATCCAAACCCCACCATCTGAAACTTGTGTCCTATCAAAAGTTGATTAGAAAGATGCCAAAAAAAAAACCCCTACCATAGGAATAGAGTTCAATCCTGCCTTCAATAAGAGGCCTCTAAGTCTCCAAAGAGGGAAGGCCAAAAAAAAACATTAAATCTGCATATGAGAGCATGACTTTTAGAGTGTTCTTCATTATCTAACACCTCTTTCCCATAGATAACAACATGGGAGGAAGGAGAGCAAGGGAAGGGTTTACCCCATTGGGAGGGGCGAGTAAAACCTAATGGAACGTGAGAACCACAGTTAGGGGGACAAATCACAAATTTTGCATAAGAAACATTAACACCACCAACACCATGGCTAGAAGAATGTGCCACATAAACCTCAAGAATAGGGGTGTCACCAACACCAAACGGCAGAAAATCATCCACCGAAGTGCGAAAGGAAGCGGGAACCATGGCTGCAACAACACATGAGCAGGCCCCAAGGATAAATCAGGCGTAGGTAGAGACAGGTCTTCCAAATCCCCTCGAACACCCCCATAAGGGGCATCTGAACACGATAGGACAGAGTTGTTTGAATGAGAAACTAGTGTTCACGAAGAAGACATGAGCGACATATCTGGTTTAATTTAAAACCAAAATTCAACCTTTGTTTGTTATGTAATATTATCCAATGAGATTTCCACTGCTTGAACCCCTCGTGGAAATTGCTTTTGTGCTTCTTCTTGTACCATAGATTTTGATACTGGTGTTTGCATATGCACCTCCTCTACAAAGGGTCATTATTCCTAAATACAAGACATTCGCTTCATATATCATCTTTATGCAGTTCCATAGTATTATATTTTTTTGATAATGCTTTAACTTTTCTTAATGGACTGGCATATATATTCGACAGACTTATGGTAATATTAGCTTGTTGATATTTAGTGAGTCTTGGTGAGGAATTGTGGGTTAAAATCCTGGTTAGAATTGACAAGTCTATTATACATCCTATATTTGTAAACTCATAAAGTTTGATAGCTGAAATTTGTAAGATTGACAACAAAGAATCTTGAGTTTGCTAAAACTTGTAAGTTTCAAGAAATTTATAAGTCTTAGATGTGAAACTTGGCTAAGTCTATGAAAAAATAGAAAATGAACTTGAACTTTACAATAAAAATAAATAAAAACAATATTTTTTTTACATATATCCTATATTTTCTTATTACTGATTTTTTCTTAGTTAAATGGTTAAGTTTTTTCAATTAAATTTGAGGTTGAGTTTGAGTTTGAGTCACAAAACAACTTGAGTTCCAACATAATTGGTTATCAATAGCCAATAATCCCAAGGGATATTTTATATTATTTGTGGTGTGTAGATCTAGTAATGATAGAGAGGAGTTAATTTTGCTTGAGTTACCTAGGACATAGTATTGAGTGACACTTTGGCATAACATTAAGCATTCCTCATTAGCTAACTTAATTTCAGTGTTTTTTCTTGGGGTTTCTAGTAGTGTTTTGGGATACTTGGAGCACACATGCAATAGTTCCTCAAGAGACCTACAACAAAGTGGATATAGAAGGGTATGTAGGCTTAGATTAGGCAGGAGATGTGGATAGTAGGAAGTCTACCATTGGGTATGTGTTTAGCTTGTTCACTGGTGCAATCAGTTGGATAATTAATCGACAAGTTATTGTCACTCTTTCCACTATAAAGGTAGATTTTATCGAAACTACTCATGCCTTTTTGGTGGACATCTAGCTTTAGATGTTGTATTTAAATGTTAGGCCAAGTTAGGGAGCAAGGAGGAATAGTTGTGATAGTTAGAGTGACATAAGCTTGATAATGAACCCTACATTTCATAAGTGGATAAAACACATTGATGTGCAATACCATTTTGTTTATGAAATGATGGTGGATGAGAGGACTAGGCTCAAGGAGGTGGATATTTTGATGTATGTTGTAGATACTTTGACAAATATTGTGAGTACAATGAACTTTATGCATTTAGAAGATAGTACACTTTTGTTGATTTTATTATTTTCTCTTGTAAGATATATTAGAACTAGTGAATGCTGGGATTATATGTCAAACACCTTACAATTCCTCTATTTGTATTTATTATTTATTTTGTATTATTTGTGTCCACATAGAAAGGGTCATCTCACTTGAGGTGACACTTTATGCCATATATAAATTACAATATGGCATTACAATAATATCTAGTGCCATGTAAAATATGTGGGAATATTTATGACATTGTAAGATGTGTAAGAAATTATATGATGCACATAAGAGCATGTAAGAGGGGTTTGTAAAGTACACCAGAAAAATTCATGAGGAATTCTAACCAACTTATCACTAGTAAGAATGATGCATCATAGAACATCATTCTAAAAGAGAAATGAGTGCAAAGTGAAGTGCCCAAGTTTGGTGGGTGACTTATGACATGAGAACTACATTTTATATTGATCTTGTTGACCCATCATTAAGGGGTCCTTGAATTTAACTAATGAGTTTGGGAGTTCTTTATTTTCCCATGGTTTGTTGATTCATGGTTTTAAAAAGTCACTCATGATTTCTTGTTTGGGCTTGGTATATAAATTATATGCTTGGGATAGAGATGTATAGTACTTCTATTCCATAAGGGTTTACATTGTCAAGTTTTCTTGAGACATAATTGGTTGTTGGGTGGAGTTGATAATCAAAGATTGAATCATTGCTTTTACTACTTTCTTATATGCTATTTACTTGTTATTTTTCTGACATATTATAGTGCGAGCACATAATAATTGGCTTCATACAAGTTTGTGACTTTTATGTTTTGTGATCTTAATTGAATTGTGGTTATATGAATTAGTTAAATATTCACATGTGTGTAGTGGCATATTTTAAGTATGTATGGAAAATGATTCATGTTGATGAATTGTCCAGTCGAATTTCCATGTTGATTATGAATCAATACATCCATGAGTTATGTACATATAGCATTTCATTAATCTTAGACATACAAATAATTAAATCAATTTGTATATTTCCCTTTACAATAAAGATCATGATGTGTGAAATAAATATATTACAAATGGATAAAAACCCTAAATACAATATGTAGTGCTCATAATATCTTTAATATCATTCAAGTTTAGTTCTTGATATCAACTCTCTTGAACCAATGTATACCAATTGTTGGTGGGTTGGATGATCCTATCCAAATGGTGATAGCCTAGCCATAATGACCATGGAGTGTTGGATATATGTTATACCATAATGTGATATATTATCATGATCAAGATATATGTGATAGAATGAAAAGGAGTTGTTGGACAAGAGGGTTTGGAAGGAGTCTCTGGACTCTCTCATCACTAACTGGATTCCAATCAGTTAGTTTGGTTTTGTGGTTTCCTGTTGTTGTTTCTTGTATTTAGGTTCATTATTTTTTCGGGCTTGCGTCCCCTTTTGTTATTTGGTCAAGCTTGTGTGCCCTTTTGTTGTTTGGTTGGGCCTATATGGGCCCTCTTGTTGTTTCTTTGTTTAATCTTATTTTATTCTAAACTTATGGGATTAGGGACCTTTCCTTGACTTTTTAATCAAAAAAATATTTGTCATGATTAACTAAGCACACATGCTATAAATTTAAATGAGCTAGCTCATTTGTAATATTATACAATGTAAATATGGAATGCATCATAATAAAAAGTCATACTTACTACACAATATATATGAGATACAAGGGATCCATATAGGTATATTGGTCATCAAACTATTCATCTCATGCATATTGGCCCAATTAACCTCTACTTTATCAAGTAGGCATATGGCTTGACTTTCCTACTTGTGAACTCTATTATAATAAAATACATAAGGTTCAAGAATTTGCATTTAATTTAAAATATTTTGTAAACTATCACAACAGCTAAGTGTGAAATGGTAACATATCACAATCATTAAAACTTGTTCATCCTATCTAACCATCAAGAGTAGTAATCACAAGTAAATAATCAAGAATAAAATATAACTTGACTTTACATAAGGAATGAACATTCATGAGATTCATAGTGTCATGCCCACATTTTACATGTGGTCATGAACACAATCAAACAACATTTTTTTTAAATATGTATATAATTTATTTTATAAGTGTTTGATACCTTGCATTGGGGTGGAAGCCTATGGTGGTTGTGCCCACTATAAGGTCACACTCGTATAGGCGCTACTATGATCATGAACACATGGTCAATTAAATCACATGTATATGAGTATATGTTGCAGCAAACATATGTAATAGATTTTATATATACATGTGTCCTCCCATTAGATGTGTGCAAAAATATCATAGGCACATTCTCGGTAAATGTATAATTGTTCAACCAAGTTTCATATTATTTTAATCATATGAGAGGAGGGTACACATTTTATAAGTACACACACATATAAATGCTATTTTAAAAGAGATTTATTTTGGATAGTTCACCTAGTTAAAAAAGGATCCAAGACTCGTACAATAGGGCTTATCCCCTAAGAAAGGAACAATAAACAAGGAAATAAAAATATATATAAAATGAAAATACAATAGGCCATCTAGCCACCAAAAACTACTCCAAAAATGGTAGTGTCACCAACCAATTTCTTGCCCTACCCATTATTAGGTGAAGAAATATACTCCTATGTAATAAGTATAAGGACCTCCATCAAAACACCTTGAATTCAATCAATTCTTCCAACATCCTCCCTACCCCTAAGGATAAATACTATGTTAGTAGTCCAATAAGTGATTGCATTACCTGATCTGAAATTGTGCTAAAACACTATTCTATAAAAATACTTAGCCACCTCCTTAGCTCTTGAGAGAGTAGTATCCAACAACCAATTCCTATGTAAATACTTACTTTGAGAACTCCAATGATCAATTTGGAAATCCCCTTCAATTATAATTTTATTCCAATTATTATCACTTGCATTATTTAAGCTCTATAATGTTGCTCTTGCATCTACTGAATTATTAGGATCAAATATAAAATTATAGGCTTGTATGGTAAGGGGCCAACCCACCTCATGTCATTTCTTGTTTCTAGTTAGTTTAAGCCTATACATATTAGATCTATACTTGTGTCTTTCTTATTTCCATCTATTGTGTGTTTTCCTTTCTTGAGTATGTATTTCCTTCCAAATTTTCTCTTCTTTCCTACCTAGTTAAAGTTTTTCATTTATCCATCCGATCATGCTTTCTATCCATTTCTTGCGCCACCATTATATTTTTTAGACTTCTCCATCTTTTCATGTCCATTTCTTGACCCTTGATGCCTCTAGCTATAGTTTGAGTCTTGTGTATGGTTGACCTCAATCCTTGATATTCCTTCCTATGCTTTAATACCCCTCCTAACTTCTCAACATGTGTCATTTTGGTCCCATTAGTCTATTTTTAGCACCATCACATTCAAAATGGAATCTTTTATGTCCATGATCACTTTTCAAATTTAAAGTTGCAAGTGTTCTTTGTGGTAAACTTGTTATATTTGTGGAGGATATAAAGAGCAATCTTTTCATTTAGGTGGATGTGTTGGAAACTTATTTTATGTGTCTCATCTTTGCTTTATTATGCCTCCAGGTTGTGCATTTAATCTCATCCACTCTCTTTTTATAATTGTAGTGTAGGAAAAAGTATACCTTTTTCACACTTAATTTGGGAATTAATATCAAAATGAACTTAATTATGCCTTAATTTAGTGTTGTAATATGTATTTTACATATTCACATTGAGTTTTGGGCCCTATAAATTAAAATGGAATTAAGTATGCCTTATTTTAGTGTTGTAGAGTGTACCTCTTTACACTTTCACACTTATTTAGGGCTTCTTTAATTAATTGAGGTTAATTTTCCTTAATTGGCCCTTTTAATTCAAATCCAATCCTAATTAATTACAATTTCTAAAGAGGAAAACCCAAAATTTGTTCATGCCTAAACATTGTTGGATCTCAGTTGTGTTTATAGTTTGTCCTTGATGACAAAATCACTTACTTGGGTTTCATGGTCTGACAATTTCAGATTTGGTCTCTCAGGATCTTTATGCTTTGACATGATACATATTTGATGGCTCTTGATGATGTTTGTTTCATATTTCAGCTTGATTTGTTTCAAGTCGATTAGAGTTGGTTCATTTATGGGATCTTGATGCTACTCCATTCATGTTTATCTACTACTTTCAGATATTCATTTGCAAATGTTTATGATGTTTCAAGTTGATTACAGTTGGTTCATTCATGGGATCTTGATGCTACTCCATTCATGTTTATCTACTACTTTTAGATATTCATTTGCAAATGTTTATGATGTTTCAAGTTTTACATGTTGATATTTTTCATGTGGCTTCAGGTTCAATATTATGAACACTATTATTTTGCAAATGATTATGATTTAATTGGACTGACAGTGTTGATAAGGTTTGGTTCAGGTTATTCAGATGGTATTCATGGTGACAGGGCTTTCTTCAGCTTCATATTTATGAAATTGTCACCTTCACATGTAAAGGTATATTGATTCATGGCATATATAGATGAAGGTAATGCTTATGGAAATATGGTTTCAGTTGGTATGACTTATTGTTGATAAATTTGGCACATACTATTGGTTCATTGCTTATTTATATTGCTTTATCAAGCAATTACACCATCTCAGGCAGTTTGGTTATTGATTCAATTGCTCCATGAAACTTGGTTTAGTAAAGATATCCTATTCTCACATTTTATCTGGTGGAATAGTATACACTTTAGTTTTGGCATCTCACTTGTTTGATGGTATTTATTGGCTCAAATGGCATATAATTTTTATCATTTTTACTTGGAGTTTTCTATGCCCAAGCCTTGACTTTATAGTTAGCATCCAAAGGCAAATATGCTTATCTTGACTATTCGAAGCCTTCTCATTTACATATGATATTAATTTATCATTGGCATGTTAATGATTTGTGGGGTTGACATCTACATGGAATCAACCCTATTGGGTTTCCCAAAGCATTTTTCAGTGGTGATATTGTGTTCGAATTATGTAAAAATGTTACTTGGTTATATCATTTGGCAGCCATCATTTTCCATATTTTTAAGTCGGCATTATGAGAATCTTTGACTCAAAATATAGCTTATTTTAATGATCATTATGTGTCGACAGTTTGCAAACAAAATTTGGAGGTGATCATGTGGTTGGGTCTGTGGTAAATGATTAGTCAAGTGAACTCATAAGCATTTTTAATCAGTTGATTATTATTGTGTATTTTTTCCTTTGGACTCCAAATCTTTATTAACTTTGGCAAAGTCATCGACTGACTTGATAGAAGACTTGCTTAGGGAAAAATGATATTGCATTTTCATTGATTATGGTTTGGAACCCTAGATTCGCCATGCTAGAATTTCAGTTGCATATTGTGCAAGGTTGCTGTGGTATTTTGATTTGGTTTTTAGTTATGTTGGTCTTTCATGAATGGCAAGATAGTTGGTGGTCTTTGCTTGAGTTAGAAATGATAGTTTGGGCAATTTTCGTGAAGAACTTAAGGGATTTTATTTGCAGGTTAAATCCACCGTGATAAAGGTAATATCTATGCATTATGTTTGATTTTTCAAAGGTAAATCTGGTAAATGAGAAGTAAAAGAGGAAAACTTTGTTTTAGTTTCAAATAAATTTCTTAACTAATATGAAACTACCTTGAACCCGAGTGTAAACTCAAGGGTTTCATCTCACAGTAGCATTTCATTTTCATATCATTGAAAATCCTTGTTTGGCATCATGATTAAATGTTATGTTTCTTACCAGTTCAAAAACTCTGGTTATTGAATGCGGGTTTTTTCTTGACAAAGATGTATAACTGTTTCACAAACATTCTATATATGTATCTCTGCAAAAACACAAAAGAGTGTGATGAGAAGAGAGGAAATTGTCTGGACAGAGTATTGCTTATTGTGAAATCATTTTGTAAAAAGAGAAGAGTGGGCTCATATTGTTTTTTATCTCTGATTGTATTATAGAGATTATGTTTTTAGTTGAGCATTATTGCAAAATCATTTTGTATCCTATTGTAATTTTATGACTGCAAAGAATGATTGCAGTTATAAGGTTTTGATGGGTTGCAATATTTTGAATGATTGATGAAGTTGGTGCTTCAGAAAGATTATGGGAGTTGGTGCTCCTCATTGTTACAGAGGTGGTGCTCTTTGATTAATAAAAAGGAAATTTTAGCGAGTGGTTTTTAATACCCCAAGAGGGTTTTTCCACTCAGGAAATATCGTGTTATGTGATTTTATTTGTCTCTCATTTTGTTCATGTTAATGTGCTCATTCAGTCAATGCTCTGATACTTTTAGTATGCTCAAAAGTTTCTTATTTCAAAAGGTTGTCATGCAAATTTAAAAAGTCTTATGTTAAGCAAATTAAAAGTGCATTGGGAAAAAGTTGTTGTTCTGTTACAAAAGCACATACAAGATTGTTCACACTTTAATTGAATAATATCATATGATGCTTTTAACATGAGTTGTAAATGTTAATCAAGTTTCACATCAATCTGATTTTAAATGTTGATGTTCACTTGCGTAAACAAGTCTGCCACATTGAGTTTAAATTTGTAAAAAGTTTTGTTGTGTTCAGAGTCAAAAAAATAAAAATTGCATCACTCTGATTCACCCCCCCTCTTAGAGTGAATCCATTTCCAACAAACATAACACTTATCATTGAGCAATGTGTGTCCTAGGTAAATGACCTAGGACCCATTCGCCCATGGGTGAATGAGTCCTCACTTAGACCTAGGGTCTAAATTTAAATTATGTTTTTGGCGGTATTTTAATGATTTCAAATGTATATTCACATGTTGGCTTGTATTATTTGAATTTCGGAAAATTAATGTTGCATACTTTAATGATGGAAAAAGTACTCCCTAACATGGCCTTGATTTAGTGTTGTAATATGTATAACATATTCGCATTAGGTCTTTGGACCTTTTAAACTAAATGAACTTAAATTGTACCTTGCTAAGGTGTTGTAAAGTGTTGTAACACGATCACACTTTTCTAGGGTTTTATTGATTAGTTGAGCCTAATGAACCTATTTTTAACCAAAATGTACCTTAATGATGCCTTTTTTCGAGTTTTGTATAGTATTGTAACACACTTTCACACTTTCCTAGGTTTTTATTTAATAATTGGGCTTCTTTATGCTTTAATTTTCCTTAATTAATACATATTTTCAAGGATAATCCTGACATAAATCAACAACGAATTACAATTCAAGTGTTTTTAGGTTGTGTGGCCTAGAATTGGTGGTTTGGGACTCATACACCACTCTTGGTGTATGGGTCCCACTTAGGGTTTTGGGTCTTGATCCTGATTTCACACCTTTCTAAGCATTTTTGAATTTGGTCCCATAAATTATGCCTAATGGGACTCATACGCCACTACTAGTGTATGAGTCTCGCGTGGTCCAAAATTAAAATTAATTCAAATTCTTGGTGGTATTTTATTCTCTTAGATCTAATGTTGGCTTGTAGTGTTGTAATTTCGAGAGATTTGGCATAATTAAGTATAAATACAAGGTTCTTTCACTCATTTTCATCTTGACATCCTAAGCATTGAAGAGATCACCTAAGACTTTTTTGAGAGCATTCATAATAGCATATTTGAGTTCACAAGAGCATCCAAGAGTTTACAAAACATCACAAGAGCATTCAAGAGTAGATTATCAATCATTTTAGAGAATTCTTCAAGCATCAAGAATTATGTCAAAGTCTTCATGCATCATGTTTGAATTTGAACTAACAATTGTGATGTAGGGTTTTATGATTCAAGCTAGCATTCAATTCAAGATCTATCACATTCAAGCAAGAGTCAAGATCTACATCCATTGGAGCCATCTCATACATGTTTGCATCACCTTATTGCAAGGGTTTGGTGAGTTGCAACATTGATTATTTGTTCATTAATCATTCTCCATTCCTATTTCATTTCATTACAAGATTTAATTGCGAAAATGGGGTTTGACCAAGGAAAACCCTTTTCCACTAGCAAAACAAAATTTTTCCCTCTCTTTGGTGTGTGATTTGTAGGCTTAGGTTGAAGATACATTGAAGAGAAATTTTGGAGAAAGTTATCAAAGTGTTCAAAGTTGTCAAAGTTGTCAACTTGCGTTGAAGATCCTTGGAGAACATCTACAAGTTGCAAATCGGAGATTCGGATCCAAAAATCAGTTGGGAAGGACAAGCAGACAAAGAAGAGAAGATTTAGAATTTGAAGCTTTAGAAAACCTCAACTGGAATGATATGCCACTTTTGGAATATGAGTCCCAGTTTAGGTCAATTTTTAGGTTTTTGTAGTTTCAGATACCCATTTTCCAGATTTGTGTTTCTGCATAGAAACCCAGATCTGGGACTAAATTGCCCAGACTAGCATATGAGTCCCAACAAGCTTTAAAATTAGTGTTTATCATTTTAGAGCTTCATCTAGTCATCTTCATATTTCCAGGTGCACACATTTCAACTTAAATTTTTTTGTTTTGTTTTACATGCTTTCTAGGTCATTTAGTGAAAGATTACATTGCATTAGGTTTAAGCATTATAACTTGCATTTCATTTGTCTTTCCAAGTCTTAATTTTTAAATATAAGAACCCCTCTTTAGTTTACAATCAGATCCTAGGATGGCCCTATAGCAAGATCTCTTTCTTCTTTGCATTGAGATCTCTAGGGTTTTCCTCCAATGAAATAATTGGAAAGTGGGTTTTCTCTATGTTCTAAACCATACAAAGGTATCTCATGCCCCTTTTGTTGTTGTTTCATTTTGGTGAACTTGCATTTAGAACACATCATAATTCTGATTTGGAGTGTATTATCATCCTAGATCTTGCTTGCATTAACATTGCATTAGGGTTTGCATTAGTTAATTTGCATTCTAGGGTTTCTAATTCTTGCATTAGTGAAAGGGCATATAGGTTGCATTTTTGCATCTCAAATAACTGAAAATCATATAAAATCTACATTTACATTTAGTTTACACATCATACAACATAAAAAGCATAAAAATCAATTGAAATTTTCTAAATTCTTTGAAAAAATCCCCACTAGGAGTCATACACCCCTCTGGGAGATTTAGTCCCAGTGTAGATTATGCACTTCATTTTCTAAAATTTAACTATGTTTCTGTGCTCCTATTTGTTGTGGATATATTTCTATTTCAATTTACAGAGTTTCTCTTATAGCCATTCATTGCACTTAGCTTATATTGCATTTGCATTTATCTTTCATTTAGTAGCCCTTGCATGAGTATTTGGTGTCCTATTTCTAATACTATAGTGAGACCAATTTTGAGACTCATGTCATCCCATGATAGCACAATTGTCATGGATCTTGGGTTGTCTAGCTCTTTCACTCCTAGTATTGACACTAGTTCACTAGGTATGGACCATACTCTTAACAACTATTTTCCTTCAAGTAGTGTGATGCATGTTGAAACAAGGATTGATAGTGTTCTGTAAGAAAACATAATTCAAATTCATGAAGATTTATCAAACCTTCAACATCAAGTGCAAAATGAAAACATTTCAACCACCTCCATTCCTACCATAGATAACATTCATTGTATCCTTGAAAGTGAAGATGGACTTGACCTTGTGAAAAACATAGTTCAAATCTTTGGAAAACACTTCCCCTCAACCACTAGTTGTCCTTTACCTACAAGCAATGCCACAAGCCAAGGAGGAATTCAAATTCCTCCTCCCACAACAGTTGACTCTATTCCTACCTATACCAACCCTTAAGTCACAACAACAATGCAAACAACTAGTAATGTGATTCCTTCCTTAAGTATTTCCACTAGCATCCCTAGTACCTTTGTGGCATCGCACATCAAATCTCCTACCACCTTACCACCTATAAGAATTCCATTCACTTGCCTCTCAAACACATAAACTCCTCCACCTTATTCACCTCCATCTAATATTACAAGCAATGAGCCTCTCATAAACCAACTTTTGCAAACTGTTTCATCCCTTCAAAAGCAAGTTTTCATCATCAATCAAAATAAAAATGGCCCACCTACATATTATGTCAAAATCAGTCCCTTGTCCTTGGAGATATTGAGAACACCAATGCCACAAGGTGTAGAGGTGCCTAGATTTGAGAAATATGGGGGGAAAGAAGATCCTTCTAACCATGTTTCCGCTTACACAACTTTGTGTAGTGATTTTGTCCTTGAAGATAAGCTCTTGGCTAAGCTTTTCCTTAGGTCCTTGAAGGACACTGCCTTAGAATGGTTCTCTTCATTACCAAAAAATTCAATTCATTCATTCAATGAACTTGTTGAGGCATTTATAAACCATTTCCAAGCGCATATCACCCCTAAGATGACCTTGGTAGATTTGATGAGATGCAAGCAAAAAGAAGAAGAAAAGATTACATATTTTATCTCACGTTATCAATCACTTTATTCCCAAATCGATGTAAAGGTTCCTGATCCTCACCTTCAAAAGATGTTCATATAAAATTTGCAAAGCAAGATACAAGATAAGCTTACCATGATGAAATTTCCCTCCATGCACTTATGTATTTCCCTCTGTGATTATCAAAATTCAGTTAGTAGTCAAGATACAAAATCCACTTCTAGTCGAATTGAGAAGTCTGATTCCACAAATTAAAAAAAATCTCAACTTTTTAGAAAATAGAATAAAGGCTTCCTTCAAGTCAATCCCCCTTAAAAAAAACTTAGAATGCTAATAACCAATTAGTTGTTGTTAAAGCCATGATACCCTTTAGCTATAGGGACCCGAAAAGACAATTCACTCTCTTACCTGATACCCTTCACAACACAATGACACAACTCTTAGAACAAAAGATGATTACCTTGCCCCCGGTTAATACCCCCGATCCTGATAAACCATTACCCACAAACTATAGACCAAATGCTTATCACCAATATCACTGACAAAATGGACATGACATGGAACATTGTAAGCATCTTAAACATCTTGTACAAGACCTCATTGATTCTAGTCATCTTTCTATTGGAGGTGTTAGTGATCAAAGAAATAAGTCTGTTGCCCCTCCTAACCAAAACTTGCAAATTTTTACCAACCATGTGCCTAATCATAACATTTCATTCATCAAAGCTAACGAAACTACAAAGAATAGTGCCATGAATGTTGATATGGATGATGATATTGTTCAAAATGGTCCTATAGATAATGATCCTATGGATGATATGGTAGGAGTGATAGACATCATTCCTCATAAGGACCAAAATAAAAATCCTCTTGATATTTTTTTCTCCTCACAAGATATACTTAAACATGCACCCAATGGTCCTCTTTACATAGTTGGAAAAATCTATGACAAGCCCTCTAATGGGATATTAATAGATCTTTCCTATGGAGAGAACGTGACCAAAGAATTATTACTTCTGCATGAGCTCTACCAAGAAATATATGATAAATCAAAAGCATGGATCAAGATGCATAATGGTTTCACTTTCCCTATGATAGGATCAATCACCCTTCCTTTATAGATAGGACCGAAAGAATTAGATGTCTCATTCTCCATCATCTCACAGTTGAACCAATTTTGTGTGAAGCTTGGTCACCCGTGGCCACGCTCCATTGGAATGGTCTCGTCGGTTGTGCATAAGTTTTTAAAGTTTCTCTTTGAAAATGAAAATTTTACTGTGCATCATAGTGACTTTAACCCGTTGTCTAACTATCGAAACTTTTCATTAGATTTCTTTTGGCCTGAGCCCATGGAACCTATTAGGCCCTGAGAGGAATTATTTTTCATAACTTATCAAAAGTTCGAGGAAAAGAAAATAGAAGAATTATCCCTCTGAAACATGTCTCAACCTACAACCGAGCCTACCATCCTTGACAAAACCATGATTGAACCTAAAGAATTTCCAAATAACCAAGACCCACCTGAAACAAAACCTTCACCTACTTGCTACAAAAGACAAAGAGATAATGAACATAGTCCCATCACGCCTAGAATAAAACAAGTTTATAAAGTCAAAGAGAAAGTGGTCGAACAACCTCTCGTGGTTACTTCCATTCCTCCCATTAGGGAAGAAAAGAAACCTATTGTTGATCAACCCACTTCTGCACAAACACAACTTGAAAATAGAACTAAAAGAAATAGAGGTGCTCGAGAGCATAGGTGTAGATATTATGCCCTTGCTCGTAGGTTAAACAAAGAAGATCAAGATCCAAACTTGACTGAAGCAATGCATGATGATTCTCCCCCTTTCCCGAAATAAAAAGATCCTATAGCACAATTGTAACAAGTGTTAAACCCTTCTTTAGACATTATCATTCGACCTCCTATTGTGATTAATTATGATGATGATGAGGAGATTACTAGAAATGATGAGGAGATACATAATGAATTGAATACATTGTTTTTCGCTTCCATGAGCTTAAATGACAATTCTCCTAAGAAGAGAGTTGAACTTGGAAATGACCCTAGTTCAATACTTGCTATTATCCCTTTGGCTAATTGTTTGGCCTCGACATATAATGAACATGATTGGAATGCAGATGACCTGCTTTAGGTTGACTCACATGTTCTTTACTAGTCTTTTGCATTATTTCTTTTTCATTGTATTTTGTGTGATTGCATGTGTGTAATGTGATCCCCATGATGTTCTTCTCTCTCTTTGTGAAATTCCTTTATTTGTACCTTCATTCTTCTCTATGTCATAAATAATTTCCTTTAATTTTCTTTATTTCTTTTCTTTTTCTTGTGTTTTCCTTTTGGGGATGATGCAAGGCACCGAGACATTCATGTCTCTTCCATGTTGACCCAAAATCTTTTCCTTTACTTTTATTTATTTCTTTTCTTTGTCTTGTGATTTCTTTTTGGGGATGATGTAAGGCATCAAGACAGTCATGTTTCTTCCATGTTGACCCAAAAGGATTTTCCCTTTGTTTTCACTCTCTTTGGGTCATCTTTCAGTTCTATGAGTATTTGGGGAATGATGATAGTTTTGAGCTCTCTAAAAACATTGTATAAATAACATACTGACCCCATCCATAGATCTCTTATGTTTTTGGATTTTTTTTGGGGGGCAACCCCTCTCTTTTCTTTTGCATGATGTAGATTTATTCATAAACATATGACTTGGCATAGAGCTTTCCAAGTTACCTCTCATGTCTTCATTGTTGTTAGCATTTATCATTTGCTACTTTAAAGTAATTTCTCATAGTATGTTTTTTAACAATTTCTTTAAAGTGGGGGTATGCATTGGCATTTTTCTTTTTCACGTTCATGGTGTTGTCTTTTTACTTCATGTGACGTGGCTTTCGCTTTGTGGAAGAAATTGGGTGTGATGTCCTTCAAGAGCGTGATCTCTCTTAGCATATTATATTCCTCTTAGTGGCTTGATGCGACACACTACATCCCCTAAGTTGTGAATATTCTATTCTTTGATTGGTCCTCTCTTGGAGACATTAGGCACAATGTTCCCTAAGTAAAGACCTTGTATAAATTAAGCATGACTCCTTTGAAGATTCTTTACATTTTGCATTTACAAAATTTTGGTTATATGGCCACCTTGCATAACTCACTTTGCATGCCTATGGAGCCATCTTGTTTGTTCATGAGTTCCAAGCATACGAGGCTTTGCTTGCCTCATGAAGCTTGAAGTTCATTTTTTGTGTGGTTCCTTATCAAAGTTGTCAGGAGGTATAACTTTGATATGGTTTTACAGGAAGCCGATCTAAGGCATGACTTTCCCTTAACCACTTGTGTGTGTGTGAGCACATACTAGTCGTGTGTGTATGTGTCTCACCTTCTTGGATTAATCATCCAATAAACAACCTAGATTTTTGTTGCCTCAAAGTGAGCGTGCATTTTTCATACAAACAACCTAGATCTGATCCACATCGTGTTGGACAAATGGTCAAAGCTTGATCCATCCCTTTTTTTTGTTTTTCTTTTCTTTTCTCTTTGTCTTTGGCAATGTATGCTTGTGCCTTTTTGTTGCTCTTTATATTATTTTAATGTTTGTTCTCTTGTGCCAATGTTGGTTTTCCATAGGACCTTGGTCTTGGGGGCTTGCACAACCCTCTCAATCATGGTGGTCCTATCTTACTGTCATTGATGCATTTGAACCCCTCTTAATGTGTGTTGGTCTACTTTAGTGTGAATTTGAAGCAAGTTCATCCTCTCACTAAAGTGGGGGCTAGATGTAATGACAAAAAAGGTACTCCCTAACATGGCCTTGATTTAGTGTTGTAATATGCCTAACATATTTGCATTAGGTCTTGGGCCCTTATAAACTAAATGAACTTAAATTGTACCTTGCTAAAGTGGTGTAAACTATTGTAACACACTTTCACACTTTTCTAGGGTTTTATTGATAAGTTGAGCCTAATGAACATATTTTTAACCAAAATGTACCTTAACGATGCCTTGTTTAGAGTGTTGTAAAGTGTTGTAACACACTTTCACACTTTCCTAGGTTTTTATTTAATAATTGGGCTTCTTTATGCTTTAATTTTCCTTATTTTGCATCCACAATCCTTAATTAATGTATATTTTCAAGGATAATCTTGATACAAATCAACAACCAATCATAATTCAGGTGTTTTTAGGTTGTGTGGCCTAGACCTGGTGGTCTGGCATATGGGTCCCACCTAGGGTTTTGGGTCCCCATCCTGATTTCACACCTTTCTAAGAATTTTTGAATTTGGTCCCATAAATTATGCCTAATGTGACTCATACGCCACTACTAGCGTATGAGTCCCATGTGGCCCAAAATTAAAATTAATTCAAGTTCTTGGTGGGATTTTATACTCCTAGATCTGATGGTAGCTTGTAGTGTTGCAATTTTGGGAAATTTGGCATAATTAAGTATAAATACAAGGTTCTTTCACTCATTTTCATCCTAACATCCTAAGCATTGAAGAGATCACCTAAGACTTTTCTGAGAGCATTCATAATAGCATATTTGAGTTCACAAGAGCATTCAAGAGTTTACAAGACATCACATGAGAATTCAAGAGTCTTCAAGGGTAGATTATCAAGAATTTATAGCATTCTTCAAGCATCAAGCATCATGTCAAAGTCTTCATGCATCATGTTTGTTTTTGATCTAACAATTGTGATGTAGGTTTTTATGATTCAAGCTAGCATTTAGTTCAAGATCTATCACATTCAAGCACGATTCAAGATCTACATCCATTGGAGGCATCTCATACATGTTTGTAGCACCTTGTTGCAAGGGTTTAATGAGTTACAATATTGATTATTTGTCCATTCATCATTATGCATTCCTCTTTCATTTCATTACAAGGTTTAATTACCAAAATGGGGTTTGACCAAGGAAAACCTCTTTCCACTAACAAAACAACATTTTTACCTCTCTTTGGTGTGTGATTTGTAGGTTTAGGTTGAAGATACATTGAAGAGAAAGTTTGGAGAAAGTTGTCAAAGTGTTCAAAGTTTTCAAAGTTGTCACCTTTCATTGAAGATCCTTGGAGAACATCTACAGGTTGCAAATTGGAGATTCAGATCCAAAAACCAATTGGGATGGACAAAGAAGATAGAGAAGAGTAGATTTAGACTTTGAAGCTTCAAAAAACCCTAATTGGATTGATACGCCAGTTCTGGCATATGAGTCCCAGTTTAGGTCAATTTTCAAGTTTTTACAGTTTCAAAAACCCATAATTTTCCATATTCCTGTTTCTACACAGAAACCTGGATTTGGGACTAAATCTCCCAAACTGGCATATGAGTCCTAGCAGGCTTTGAAATAAGTATTTTTAGCATTTCAGAGCTTCATCCAATCATCTTTAGATTTCCAAGTGCACACATTTCAACTTGTAGTTTTTTTGTTCTATTTTACATGCTTTTCTAGGTCATTTAGTGAAAGAGTGCATTGCATTAGTTTTAAGCATTACAACTTTCATTTCATTATCTTTCCAAGTATTAACTTGGTGGTGAACCCCTCATTAGTTTACAATCAAATCCTAGGAAATCCCTATAGAAAGATCTATTTCTCCTTTCCATTGAGATCTCTAGGGTTTTCCTTCAATGAGATAATTGGAAAGTGGGTTTGCTCTATGTTCTAAACCATATGAAAGAATCCCCCCATTTTTCATTATTTCACATACCTATAAATATAAGGTTATTTTCACTACGTCTCACCTAAAATTTTTGAGAGAGCATTCCTATAGCAATTTTAGGAGATCAAGAGCATTTCAAGGCATTCAAGAGAAAATTTAGTGAAGAATTATTTCAGCAATCAAGATCCAATTTTCATATCAAATTCTTCTTGCATCATGCATGATATTGGAGCTAATATGTTGATGTAGAGTTCATGATCCATTCAAGCATTCAAGGCATTGTTTCAAATCAAGTTTCAAGATCAATATCCACATCCATTCAAGCTATTTCATGCTAGTTGCAGATCTACATTCCAAGGTTTATCTAAGGGTTTGGTGAGTTATGCCATTGCTTTTTTCATTCATCATTCCTTCATGTTTCATTGTTTCATTACAAGTTTTAATTACCAAAATGGGGTTTGACCAAGGAAAACCCCCATTCACCATAAAAAAAAACATTTTTCCCTCTTGATTTGTGTTTGCAGATTTAGGTGAAAGATATCTTGAAGATCTCTTGAAGAGAAAAATTGGAGAAGTTGTCAAAGTTGCAAAAGTTGTCAAGAATGTTATCATCTCATAGAAACTCAATTACCAAATTTATTTTTGGCTTTTAAAACTTGAAACCTAGGAAAATTGAGAGATTTAGATCTGTTGCAGAGGTTCCCAAAAGCTACAGAAAAACCCTAAACTAGGACCCATTCACCCTTGGGTGAATGAGTCCCAAGTCAGCTTCAGTAGAGCACTTTTGGTGACTGGTGCATACCTTCTTCCCTTTCTCAGATCTGTAATTTGATTCTGGTTCCATCAGTATTGAGCTTAATCTTCAAGATCCAAGTTGTAGGTTTCATTTTGGAGTTAGTTTGATATTTTTAATCTTTCTCACCAAAGTGTTGTTTAATCGGGACCCCTGTCCTTGCAAGAAAAGGAAATCAATAGATTCACACTTTGACTTGATTCAACTCAAGGTTGTTAGTTGTTTCATTGTGTGGATCTCATTTCCTAATGAACTGAAGAAGAAGAGGTCCATCACCCCCCATTTTTCATTAATCCTTTTCTTTGGTAAACCTATATCTCTTTGTTTTAATAACCAATCCAAAACATTCTAAATGAGTTCCCTAACTCAAAAGATGCAAGAATCCATAAAAATTCTATCTAGGCCATTTTTGGTGTCTTGGTATTTTTTTAGTTTTTTAACCTTCTAAAATTTTAAAGTTGTCCATACCTACATACCTTTCTTAATGATTCTAACAATCTGCTTAATTCCTTACTAAAATTTTGTCTAAGTGTTGTTTTGTTAGAGTTTCAAATTTTTAGGGTGGTCTTTAATCTCGTCCCAGGTATCAAAATTTTGGGAAGTTTGACATAATTGGTTGTATATAATGCCACATGTTTCAAATATGATGAATTTGAAAAAAATTGTTATGACTATGGGATTGACATATCTTATTCTTTTGCATATCATTCCCAAGGAAATGGACAAGCTGAGTCTGGTAATAAAAGTCTAATGAAGATATAAAGAGAGTAATTGGAAAATATAAGAAGCCTTGGGATTCAAAACTAAAGTTAGCACTATGGGTTGATAAAACAACAATTAAGAAGGCTACGAGGAAGTATCCTTATGAGTTGGTATATGGACTAGATGCAAGAATGCTAATAAATAACTTATTGCTAATATAAAAACTCATCCAAGAATATGATAAAGATATTGATGATATCATGATAGTTAGAATTGATCAACTTACAGAGCTGGATGAATCAAGGAGAGATGCACGCAATACCAATCTCAATAAATAGCTACAAGTTAAATAATTGTTTAATAAAAGAACATCAAACAAGAAATTCATGATAGGTGACATGACTCTAATGTGGAATGCTAAGATCCAGGACAAAGGAAAACATGGAAAATTTCAAGCCATATGGACATGCCCTTATGTTGTATTCAATAATTATGGTGAAAATTCCCATTTTCTCTAAAATATGGATGGTGAAATTTTAGAATTGCTAGTGCATGGACAATTCCTTAAACCCTAATTTTCATAAGATGGGGTATATTCATGTATATTGTATTTTTAGTGTAAAGTTTGTACAAGTTTTTTCCCTTTTATTTTATTTTGTCTAGTCCACCCAAAGATTCATAGACCCTCACATTATTTTTGCTAAACAACCATCCCCAACTAGAGCCATTGGTGGTGCATTTTCAAATTTTATCCCTTTGAGCTATTTTGATCCATTAAAATTCCTTAAATCTTATGTTTGCAAGGGTTTAGTCAAAAACTTACATTAGGGCTTTGAAAAACCCTTAACCTTCATTAAAACCCTAAGTCTTTCCTGAATCGCTTGCACTTTTCATATAATTGATTGTTGACCATTATTCCAATTTCCCATCCCTTTAAGTTAAATATTTAAGGCATATTTTTATGTTTGTTTATCAGCCCCTTTTATTAGAACATTAGGTGATCATGTTACCTACATATTACTACTTAAGCCTTTACGCTTTACCAAGTCCCACAGGACACAAGTTGTCATTTTGTGTAGTCTCTTTAGTTTGTGAAAGCTTTTCACATTAATATTTTCTTATTTTGAGTCTGTGAAACGATCTTTTTCTCCTTGTTTGGCGTTGATGTGTATGGGTATTAAGCCAATCAATTCATAAGCTTTTTCTCATGCATTAACTTAAGTTGTCTTGCGAAGCCCTTTTTATCGTGTGTTTCCAGACTCTCTTTTCCTAGTAACTGAAGTTGTTTATTTGCACACATGCCTTTTAGATGTTCTAAGTCATCCTAGCTATATACATTGTAGGGCCCTTTATTCTAAAAAAATATCTTTTTTAATGAGCGAAATACCTTTGTTTTGTGAAATAAATGGGGTTCATTAGATTTTTGCACTAAATTAAACCTTCACAAAGTGATGTTAAGCTAATATTTTATTCCCCTAAACTCTTGATATCATGCCATGTGTCATGTCTTGTTTATTTTAAATGTTTCATGGAAGAAAAAATTATTGGGGACGCATGTAAAGTATTAATTTTGTTCCCGCAAGTCCCTAAAATGATGACATGTATCTCAATATTGTGTAAAAGAAAGAAAGGTTTCTCTTTGTGGAAAGGATTTTAAATCCTCATGATCATCATCAATCTTCAGCAAATCAATGGTTCATATTAAAAAATGAAGAACAATTTATTATGGGTTGTGCATTTGAGCATGCAAGGACATTGATGGTGGATTTGATATGTATCTACCAAATTCTCAAGGGTCCTGGCTCAATTACATCTATTTTTATCAATTAGGGCACAAAGCTAAGACATCATAGTGGAATTATTTCAAATTTATGAGAAAATAAAGGTTTTTCATAGTATTTCTAGGGCTTTCAACAACTAAAAAATAGTAAGTAAATTTGACCTATATTTATGTAATTTGACATAAAGGGGTATTTTTTTTGGTTTCTCATATTCAAAAAGAAAATTAAGACTCTTGATGGGTAAATATTGTGTAAAATTTTAAAGAAATCTTCTTTGAAATTGTAAATTTTAAAAGCCCTAGTTATATAAACACTAAAACCCTAGAAAGAAAATCATGGGTGGAACATTAAGGGGTGTGAAGAGGGGATTGGACGATGACATTATGGTTCAATTTATTGGGTCAGCTAAGAGACCTAGAATGGAACAAGGGTCAATAATTAGGTCTATAGGGTTTTAGATAAAAATAAGAATTGCGAAGACCCCATTATTCCAATTCAGGGGTATGCCCTATTTAAGCATGCTTTCTGAAAGTGCCTAGTTGGCAAACCTGTTTGTAATATATGGATACTAGGGCTGGGAAGATTGGTGGTGTTGAATGTATTCATTAATGTTTACCTTATTAGAGGGATTGCACATGCATATAACCTTGAGAAGAGAGCATTGTTCACCGCAATTGGGAAATTCTTGATGCACCTATATAGAAGCTACATTTACAAGGTTTTCAATTTAAACCCTAATGCCTGATTACCAATAGACTTGGGAGCCCTAACCAAAGAATATCAAATGCACTGAGATAGTTATAGGGTAAAATGGCTACCAAGCTTCAAGCCTAGAGGGCTTAATAGAGAACTTAGAAGATTTTCTAGTGGAGAGTTAGAGCCATTTAGCTATGATATCTTTGAAGATTATTTTGTAAAAATATATTTCTCACTCTGTTAGGTGTTGGGCCTAGATTTTAGAACTCAGATGTTATTGAATCTAATGGTTCTGTTTGTTGATATTCAATGAAGGGATGTGAATAAGCCCTATGACTATGTTGGTTGTATTGATAAGAAAATTCACAGGGATTTGAGCTCTATCAAGAAGGACAATTGCATAGTCATCTTCAAATAGTATTATTTGCTATTTCATATCATTTTATTTAGTGGGATAGACATTTAGTCCCCACACATTTTGATTAGGGCCTTGGATTCAATAAAAAAGAGTTTTTTCAGTGCAAGAATGGACTTACATCTAGGACAAGGATTGTGAGATGTCCAATTATTTGATTTTTGAAGTGTGCTTTGTTAAGGAGGTTCTTAGGAACTTTCGTCATTATATGGACTAGAGATTATCAGAGGAGGTGAGAATTTTTTTTAGGCCAAAGTATCTTATCCTAGAGGAAAAGATCAAACACAACTAGGGTGATTGGTTTTTCTACTATGATGCAATTGTGATTAGAGTATATGGATCTGTTGGCAATACAAGGGAAAACAACTAAGAGGGGGGGTGAATCAGTTGTCACATAAATTCAAAACTTATTCAATGTATTAACCTTATTCTCTGATTTGGTTATTAACCATGAAAACATAAATCATCAACACATCAGAAACACACATAACACCAAGATTTTTTACATGAAAACCCTGTAAGGGGAAAAACCATGGTGGAGGTTAGTCCACGAGATTATACCCTGTTAAAATTATAATGAAAATGAAATATGGGGAATGCACATGCATTCAGGCACACTGCCTAGAGCTCACTACTCAATTACAAAGGAAGACACACTGTCTTACAAAGAGATTTAGATTAAAGTCATCCATATTTTGAATTGAGAAAATAGCATCTGCTAGTGCCTAATTACAGTTCCAAAATTAAGCACATGAACACTTCTTCACTCTTCTTCACACTTCTTCACAATTCTTCACACTATGCTCTGCCTTCGAATGATTTAGAACATTATTCACACACACACACACACAAGCACACCTTTTCCACACTTAAATTTGAATAAACAATCGCTCTTATATATCTACAACATGAAATTTAATCACTACAAATCGGCCACAAAGAAATAATAAAATGAATATAAATTGTCAGCCCAAAACATTAAATATTATCAATGCGAATCAACCAAGTTTGGCCACAACTTAGTGAGGACCCAAATCAACATCTCTAGCATGAAGACACTTCAATAATTTTTTCCTCGAAGATCCACAACACACTACAAACACTATGTTGGCCAAGAACAAGAAAAACATGAACACACAAGAGAAAATCACCAACCACGATCACAATGATCAATGTGGATGTACAAAAAAGATAGAGAACAATCTAGAAACATCCAAAAGCATCACGAATCATATGAGAAGCATTCGTAACAACTAAACTAATTGAAATATCATCATCTTCAATTAGGAACACCAAATGAAGAAACAAAAAAATTGTCTAAATGGAAATCTTCATAACTCGATCAAATATTCATGTGAATATTTGAAACTCAACATGGATAAACTAGATACACTCAATAAAAAACCCTTTATTCCACAACCTCTAATCAACAATGTACATAAATAACCACCATACTAAACTTAAATTCACCATTGACAACCTGGAACTCATTTATTACAATTTTCTCAATATCCTCAACATATACAACTTCAAATATATTTATGCTAATAGTGTTGACATCAATTCCAACTACATATCATCAACACAACCACAACATCCAACAATCTCCCCCTTTGGCATTAATGGCAATACATGATGTGAAAAACACCATCAACACAACTAACTCCTGCTTAGGTTTTGACTCATCTTCTCCTCAACACTTTCACATAATATTTCTCCCCATAAGGCTTTTCTCCTCATATAATCACCAATTTTTCACATGACTCTTCTCCCCCTTTGACATCAATGACAAAGATTTCTAAGCTCTGAACCACATCTAAATTTCTGAACATTTGACTACTCCCCTTGAGTAGCAGCCACCACAACATCAATCTAAGACAAGATATGACTGTGAAATGCACAAACTGATGCAATGCAATGCATCCTTAGTTCTGATTAGGAGGGGTAATCACCCCTAACTTCTCTCTAAGATACTCAAAAGTATCCTTAGGCAACAACTTGGTAAAGATGTTTGTAATCTGCTCCTTAGTAGGCACATACTCCAATCTAACTTCCTTTTCACTTACCTTCTCCCTCAAAAAGTGAAACTTGATAGATATATTCTTTGTTTTTTAATGCAGCACCAAATTCTTGGAAATGTTAATAGCACTTGAGTTATCACAGAATATAGCAATAATCTCATCATATATAATTCTAATATACTTCAACATCTATTTCATCCACAAGACTTGAGTACAATTATTAGCAGCAACAATGTATTCGGCCTTTGCAGTAGATAAGGAAATGGCATTTTGCTTCTTGCTCAACCATGATATTAGCTTCTCACCCAAGAAAAATGCTCCACCACTAGTACTTTTTTCTGTCATTCACATCTCCTACCTAGTTAGCATCAGTAAAGGAACTCAAAGTAATATCATCATCTTTAGGATACCATAGGCCAAGATCAATAGTTCCCTTCAAGTATCTAGAAATTCTCTTCATAGTAGGGTATGTGTAGGATCATGATGGGCCAAAAAGTGGCAATATGATGAGTATGTGTAGGGTATGTGGCTGACAACATTTTTTTTACCCAAAATTGATGAAACAAAAAGGGTTTTTAAAGGAGATTCTTAGCTTTCTACCAATATAAATTATTCTTTACTTTGAGTTTAACAAATAATTATTATTCATTTTCTATTTGAATTACGACTAAAGTCTTGATTGACAGGCTGATTGAAAAACATCTATAGCTTTCAAACAATATCACATTTTTGAATCTAAAACATGTGTCACATTCTATGCTTCACATACTATAGGATTAAAAAATAAAATTGAATTTCATGAAGTTTTGACCAAGTTAAGGTGGTTAGACATCGAGAGTTTTATATTTTTAAAAGTTGCAATAAAAAATCATAATTAATTATTTACTTGGAAACAAATTACAAAAAAATATGCATCACATTAGGACATGAGTCCTCTACTTATATCTAAAATCTTATAAAGAAATATTATCATTTTATTGTGGTTAGGGTGGTCAAACGGACACCCACTTCTTATTTTTTCCCTAAAATTTAAGTACTATTGCATTGAAATTTCAAATTTTTACTAAATAGATTTTATTTATTTTTAAATAAACCTAGTAGTTTAGAAACTACATTCAATTTGCTACAGATTCTATTCTTGCATATTTTTGAAATAATATAGATAACTTATTCAAATTTTTACGTCAAGTTGCCTAACTCTAATTGTTCTAATTTTTTCGCCACTTAAGGGCCTATTTTTTCCATGATGATCTTGCACATACCTAGAGGTCACATGAGATTCTTTCAGATTAATTGAAATCTTACATCAATACATACAACATTCATGATATTAGGCCTAGTTTGAGTTAAGTACAACAATCCATGAATCATTGATCTGTATCTTGTCTGATTTGCTTTCAGAGAATCATCTTTTGTTGTCAACTTGCACCCGGTCACCATGGGTGTACCAATTGACTTTGAATCTTCCATACCAAACTTCTTCAGCAATTCCTTCACATACTTGGACTGAGATATAAAAATCCCTTTATCTAACTGAGTAATTTGCAATGCCAGAAATAATTTCATCTCACCAATAATAGACATCTCAAATTCATTTTACATCCCATTAGAAAACTTCATGCATAATCTCCTCCAAAAATAATATCATCAACAAAGAATTTAACAATCAAATCTTTATCATCATTCTTGAAATACATATTACTATCAGCAGTACCTTTGTTAAATCCAAGCTTCAGTAGATACTTTTCTAACCTTCCATACCATGCTCTAGGGGCTTGCTTGAGTCCATACAATGCTTTCTTCAACTAACACACCATATCTTCTTTGTTAGCCAACTGGAATCCATCAGGTTCCTCAATATACACTTCTTCCAATTCACCATTTAGAAAATCTGATTTTACATCCATTTGATAAAATTTGTAGTTCTTGTGAGCAACATAGGCAAGAAATAATCTTACAGTTTTGATTCTAGCAACAGGGGAAAAGGTCTCTTCAAAATCAATTCCTTCCATTTGTGAATATCCTTTACATACCAGTCTTGCTTTGTTTCTAACCACTTCACCTTGCTCATTCAATTTATTTCTAAAGACCCATTTGGTTCCAATGACATTCTTATCCTTAGGTTTGGGAACAAGAATCCATGTATCATTCTTTTCAATATATTTTAACTCTTCTTTCATTGCTCCAATACAATGCTCATCTTTACATGCTTCATTCACACTAGTAGGCTTAGTCTTTGAAATCAAGCAATACTAAGAAGGAAGAGTTGACAGAAGTTGAGAAAGAAGAGTTGATAAAATCTCAAAATGAGAAGAGAGTAAGAGATGAGAATAGGACAGTCAATAGTCCTTGGGTGAAAAAAATTGATGATGTGGTAGGTGTGTACTATAGTAATAGTAGTACTAAACATGAAGGACCTAGGAAAGGTTGTGAAAAGGAGAATTGAGAGACAAAGGATGAAGGGAGTCTTGTATTGCTTCCTTATTTTGATGATTCTAATGATAAGGACTAAGCAAAGTGTTAAGATGAAATGGGAAGGTTAGAGTGAAGGTTTTTTTGAAATAAGAAAAGAGGAAGGACATAGTAAAAGTGGGTGGATGGAGTTGAAGAAAACAAATCAGAGTATAGTGATGCTGGTCCAAGATGATAGAGCAAGAAGAGAAGAGTTGGTGAGTAAAGACAAGTGCAATCCTAAAGTCAAGATGAAGACATTGCAAGCATGGGATGGAGCATCAAAGGATGAGGATCATGAAGATTTTGTTGATACAAGACATGAAGAATTCCAAGAGACTTGGAATGAAATTGTGGCTGGGTGAACGGTGCAGGTGCACCTTTTCAAGGAACATGCCTCCAAGAGGAAAATTTAAGATTTTAATATGAATATGCATTTCTATGTTGTAATAAGGCTTGATTATCCATTTTAATGTTGTAGAGGTCCTAGGAAGTCAATTTTAATCCTAAGATGTAAAATTGCAAATCATGACAAAAGTTGTCAAGTAAAGTTGTAAAATTGCAACATTTGGGAATTTGAAGGGTCAAGGTAGTTTAATGGTTAGTTATAGGATTTTCATGGTTGGTTTATGAGTTGGAAATGTATATAAGGCCTCTTGAAGGATCGAACAAGGGGATTTTTGAGCATATTGAAGGAGAAATAAAACAAAAATCACTGTTTTGGTGCACTATCTGTAGTTTTCTTCTTTCTCAACTTGTGTATGGGTCTATACAGCAGGGATTTGTCTTGAAATACTCGGGATATATTAATAGGTGGTGTTGGATTTGTTTAGAACTTTTTCTTGAAGGGTTTTATTGTATTAGAAGCAATCTAGAGTCTTTTTACTCCAACTGACTAGAAAACAAAGACTTAAGGAGTTTGAGGGACAAAATACATTGAAAGGCCATTCCTCCTTCTATAACCACTGTACCTCAGAGGAATGGGCCAGAACTAGTTAGGAATAGGTGTGGGAGAAATCTTTTAGTGGTGATAAATGGATGTAAGTGAACTGAGAACACTTCCCCAACATCAAACACAAATTTTGTGCCATTAAAGCATGGCTAGAAAGTGAGTTTTTGAGAAATTGAGTGAGAACGGGTTATGAATTGTTGGGAACTATTTGAGAAAGTATATTTGAGGGAGACTTGAAGGTCTGAGTGGTTAGAGAAGGTCATTTTTGTGAGAAAGTGTGAAACCCTAGTTGAAAAGGGTAAAACAATAGAAAATTGGTGATTTTACAAAGGAAGTATATGTGAATCAAGGGGGCAGCATAATATAATGATAGATTAAGCTTGAGTAGGTATAGAAAAGCCTGACTGAAGTGGTTTTGAGGTCATAAGTGGTCAAGGTATATGTTTTTCAATAAGCCCTAGTTAGGATGAAGAAAAATGAGGGTTTTGGATTTAAGGATCTTAATGAGCAAGTCAGGACTTGTAAGTTGATTATTTTGTGGTTTTGAAAAGGAGGCCTAATTGAGGCCTATTTCAACATTGAAAGCTAGATTTGGCCTAGATGTTCCAAAGGAGTGGGAATTGAATTTTGAATATGTGTTGTAACTCATTAAAGGGTGTCTAGATCAGTTCTTTGTTTGTGAAGTCATTTGAGAAGTTTGTTAAAGAAGTTGGAAAAAGTGAGCCTGCTCCTACAAGGTCCACAAGGTGAAAAGTGGAAAAACAAGCAAAATAGCTGATGTGAGAGAAAAGAGAGGATTGAGACCTTTTGAATGGTGAAGATAAGTAGTTTGACTACCCTGCATTGCATCAAAATTCATGACTAATGACTTGAATTGCATGACAAATAATAGGTGATACATTCAGCTAAGTGGGGATGATCAATCATGCATCATGTTTGCATGAACTGATGGAGAGATATGTTTCTTCTAACGAAGATTGACTTGGACCCACCTTGGGTGCCCAATTTGGAATCTTGGATTTAACACCTTTTGCATGAGAATATATTTACACGGCTGAGTTAAGTGGGCCCATTCATGGATGCCAAATTTGAGGAGAAGCTTGAGAAATATCTTTGAAACCAACAATTAGTTAAGTCTTCAGTTTGGGACACCCAAATTGATGAAGAACTTGGTTTGACATTTTTTTTCATGGGATAACTCTACTTGCACAAGAATGGCATAGATATTTGTGAGGAGTTTTATCCTCTTGTAATTTTCAACTCTTTGGAGTTTACAATGTTCATAATTATCTATTTATTGCAACAAGTTGAATAGAGTTCAAGATCAGATTTTATTGTAGGTTGTGAAGAAGAATTGTTGAAGGAAAAAGAAGAATCTCAAGCAAGGATTGATAAATAATTATTGTAATCTTATTCTAAGGTTAAATAATACAAGCACTATTGATTCTGGTGGTGGAGTTTTTTCCCGAAAGGGTTTCTCCACGGTATATGTTGTGTCACTTCTATTCTTTGGTCTTATTCTTCTACAATCTTCTGTCTACTTCTACAAATGGTAAAATGAATCTAAATGGATAACTACAAAGAAATTGTAACAAAGAACACTTATTTAGATCTACAATCTCATAATTTTACAAAGGTTTTAAAGCTACATAATTACCTCCATTTTCAATAGTACACACGTCACATCTGCCCACTTTACTTATTTGGTCTCTTCCTATTTTCATTATGTGCTTCATCTCTCTTACACATACTCTAATTAAACGCTTGAAATATTTATCTTTCCTTCCCATCTCCATTGATTTTCTCTGTTTATTTCCTTAAGCTTGTGGAATTTTACCCTAAGATTGACACCCCTAGCACCCAAGAAGAGACATACATTTAGATATTTGGGACTATCAAAAAATTAGATGGGTTATTTAATTGGGGGAAGAACATTGGACCCATAATGGTATCAATTAGGTAATGGTCCACATATAAAAACTTTGAAAAAGATAATTGTTTCTTATAATTATTTTAAAGAATCAAAGAGCTTCTCCCTCTCTTTTGAGGGAAAATTGATCTTTTATAGGACTCTAAAGAAGTACCTCAACTCAATTATTTCTTCATATGATATCTCATGTGTTTGATCCATGGTCTCTTCTACAAGTGTTTCTGTCTCTACTAATGGTTTGAATACTATGTGTAGCTCTCAGTAGGAGTTGAGGACCGCCTATTGAATGTTTAGTTATTTCCATAAATTTATAGTGAAGGAGCACTTGTTGATTCTCATCTACTAGAAGGGAAATCCCTACTACATTATTTAATGGATGTGGATTTGCATACACTACACTAATTTTCCTATGACGTCTAGTTATTCTTTACATTTATTTTATTTTTTTGTTATCTTGAAGGTCATTATTTTTCTATGGTGTACTTGTGTTTCTTATTATTTCTCTACAACTAATCTAGCCAAGGGAAACTATAAAAACTCTTGTTACATGATCTTGCATCTATAGGAGAGAGGGTGACATATCGACTTTATTTTTCATGAAATTGCTTAGAGTTTGTGTCATCTCCATGAATTGAAAGACTGTGTTGAAATATTATGTGGCCTTTGTTATTAATTTTTAATATAATTTTTGTAGGGCCTTGAAGAGAACAAGGGAACCTACAAACTATGTAAGCTCTTCTATTTGAGATGATATTTTCTTGATCTCTTCCTTTGATTCTTCTAGCATATACTCAAGTTCATTTCCTCTTTTTTGAGGAATTTAAATATTTTAGCATGAATATCTAATTGATTCTTTAGCTTGGTTACTTTGTAATCCTAATTGGTAGCATTTTAATTTAGTGATCCTAACTCAACATCCTTTACTCCAATATTAACATTTTAATGGATCAAATTTTCCTTTAGGTCTTCCACCTATTTTCCCAACATGTCCTTGATGGCTATTTTAGTTACCTTCTGGATTTTAAATGTTTCTAACACTACTCTTACCTCTACCAATTTAGCTTAAGCTTCATGAAACTATTTTTAGCTACCTTTAATTTTGTATCCTTATATTCAAAAGTTGGGCAGGTGCATGAAGTTGGGTAGCAATTTCGTGGCCACTTTATAAAAAAAGTTTCAAAATGCTATAATGTGAGTGCATTATAACACGCTCGCATTATAGCACGTTAAAAGAAAAAAAATGTGAAAGTCTTCATTTTCACTTTGATTGTTTCCTTCTTCTTCTTCTTCCTGCAGCCAAAACCCCAAAATTTCGCGCTCACGTTCTAGGAGGAGGTATTGGGCACAAATATTCAACAAGAGTTGCTATTTCTTTGCAACAATGGCGCCATGATGATGAAGAGGTGGGAGAGGTAAGTATTATTTGTTGTTTGTTTTGAATTTCTTAGTTTTAAGCTGATTTTGTTAGATTTAGGTTAAATTTGATATATAAATTTTTGAATTTGTAGGATATGCAAATGAACCCACAAACCCACAAAATCCTCAAGAAGTAGAGCAACCAAATCCTGAAGAACAAAATCCTCAACAAGAGAATCAACTTCAACAACAACCTCCTCCACCAATCCCTCAACACCCTCCTGACACTCAACAAAAAATTTAATGAGTGAGATTGAGAACAACAAAAAATAGATTGGGGATTTTATTAGTAGGTTGAGTGATCCAAATGGTTCAACCACAAAAAGAATGACCCTTGCAAATTCATTGAAAGATATGTTAAAAAATGTAGATTCAATTAGCAAAAAAATAACTGGATGGCAAGATAGGAGGCAGGCAGCTAGGGAATATTATGCAGATAAACTATCATATAAACAAGTAAAGGATTTAAAAATTACAAAAGGTGATTTGTGCTTAGTATTCACTGACCCACACACAAATCAAAATCTTAGCCTCAATGCGAAGAGGTTTCCTATTCATTGGTTCCACCGCCAAGAGATTATGAACCATTTTTATAATAGGTGGTACATGGTCTTTGATGACCGACTGTGCAACAATTGTGAAGTCCCCAAGTATTTTCTTAGGAAACTATACAGTGAGTTCATATTGAACAAAATACCAAATTATTTTGATATGAGGGAATTCCAGGGGAGAGGTGGGGGGTCAGCTCAGGATAGACCCGATGCACAACTAGATCCTACACGGCAAGGGAGACGTGCTCTTGCTAGGCCACCTCGTGAGCACATTGGTATGCCTGCAGTCACGAAGGAGAGTGCAGAGGTAGAGACATTGCAGGTGATCAACACTTTAGACCCAGAGTGTCATTCATCATACTAGCCCTATTCTATAGTGTCATCCAGGGGAGTCTTCGAGTGGTGGCCTTCAAACCCATGTGTGTCAATCTTGCGGGGTGACTTGTTCATATGACCCCATCGACACTCAAGAGGTTGTTGTGGAGGATCCTTATGCAACTATGAAGATGGAAAGGGCAGCTAAAATTTTGCATGATACATATGGAATTGATACTTGGGTAGAAGTTAGCATGTTCATTGAATTTAATTTATTAAATTTTGATTTTGAAGTGCAGGATTAACTAATTTAGTTTTATGATTTTAATAAAATTTTAGGGTCACAGTGTTGAGACTGGATACACCGGCCCTCCACCTACTTATTTTTGCAATACACATATTGGCAGGGTATGTAACTAGTAAACAAGTATAAATTTATTACATGTTAATAGCATTGTTTTACGAATGGTATTTTAATATGTGATTTTGGATGTTGAACAGGGTAATATTGGAGGTTTCGAGGGAACACCTCCAAGTGCTAGTGGATTTACTCAAACCTTCACACAGGTAATAGAATAAAGAGTTTAACTAATGAATTGTACTTAATAGATTTTTCTAGTTTGCATTCATATCATTGGTTACATTGCATTGCACATCATTCAAACTCAAAGCATTACTTCACATTCCATAACTAATAACTAGATGTTGATAGATGACAAAATTTCAACTACAATATAGTTGTTTAGAAAGGCAACATAAGCAATGATGCAATTTCTTCACATGGAGGCATGTGCTTGCAAAGGTGCACTTGCACGACAAACTATGGATGCTTGGAAAAAATCTATGAAACCATAATAGTAAGCAATAGCATAGATAAGACAGTTAGTAGTTTCAAAAAATGCCTCGAAGAAATGCAGTCTCATGGTGATGGAATTCCATTCCATCACCATGAGACCATATTTCTTCAAGGCATTTCTTCAAAATTCTCACCACCTTTTCTATAATACCACATTTTTCATACATGTGCACCAAAGCATTTTATCAAACTATGCATGCTTCCTTGCTGCTATGGCTAAAAGCCTAAAATAGGTGCTTTTCAACAAACTATGGATGCTTGGAAAAATATCTATCAAAGCATATTAATATAACAATCTAATCCTTTGAACTAAATACAAAAGAAACCAATAAAATTGGTTTCCTAAGAAAATTGGTTACATAAGTTTTTTAGCAAATAAATTTTATGGGGAATAGGCTTGCATTTGAACCATCTCAATTCACTTCTGCTAGTAAATTGATACAACTGAGCAATTAAACTCTACCTTATGCTAATCCAAGTGGAAACAAGTATCAAAAAACTAAATATAATATATTCTAAATAGAAATATCTCCAATCCTAGTTTTCACCCCCTACACATATACATTAGTATTTGTCTCTTCATTTGGCTTGGTCAAGTAGTTTCTTCCTTTTTTAGAGGAGACACTCATTATACCTCAGAAAGGGTTCTTCATTATCAAACTACTTGTGCTTCCTTGCTGCTATGGCTAAAAGCCTAAAATAGGTGCTTTCCAACAAACTATGGATGCTTGGAAAAATATCTATCAAAGCATAATAGTAAGCAATAATTCTGGTCATAGAGAAGGCAATGAACTTTTTGAAAAAAATGCCTAAAATAAATGTGTTCTTATGGTGATGGAATGCCATGACATGCATTTGTTTGTGATGGCATTCCATCACCACAAGACCACATTTCTTTTGAGGAATTTTTTCAAACAGTTCACTGCCTTCTCTATGCCACCACAGTTATCGTACATTTCTATGAAAGCATTTAATTAAACGATTCAACGGCTTGTTGCTATGGGTAAAAGCCTAAAAACACATCCTTTCAAACAAGATATGGATAGGGAAAATAGTAAGAATGATAATCAGAAATATATAGTTTAATAAGTGCTCAAAATTTTGTTCATTAGATCTCATACACTATAAGTCATGACATGTTCATTGCTATTGTAACTTTTTTGTGATTAAATAATTTGTTGTTTTATTTTTAGATGTTGGTTGTGGAAACACCTCCAAATGTTATGAGGGCAATGGATATCAGTGTTTCATCTGCTATAAAATCCTCGATGGCTCTAACAGGGGAGGCATGAGGCAAATTACTAAATTTCAATTTACATTCATTGTTATAGATGTTAGTTTGACTGAAAAATCAAACCAAATTATTGATTCATAGTCTAATTTCTATTTGGATGGTTTATATAGGGCTTGAGCATGCCTCAACATTGGCATGCAAATATTTCCCTCGAGGAGAGTGATCATGAGATGGCCATAAGTGATTTTTTTTTAAATATATCATTTTTTATAATGTAATTTCTATATATTAATGTCTTTACTTTTTATTGTAATAGTTAAAACTTCACCAACAACTTAATAGTAGTAGCAGGACCAGCAAGAGCACTCTTTGAGTGCAGCAGAAATGGGTGACAGACCTATCACCATCTGATCGACCAACAAAGGGCAAGAGTTTATTTCAAGAGCCTAGAGAGCAATGACTTTTGATTCCAGAGCCCTTTGTTGTATCCCTACATGGCAGTTTTGTACATATTTTGTATTGGATATATTTGACATTGTACGCCTATATGACTTTCTCGTAAGCCTATATGGCTATTTTGTACCTATATTTTATACTTATATAAACATATATTGATGTATACGTACATGGCTATTTGGTTAATACAAGTCTTTTTTATCGATGGTGTCCATATTTGCATGTTATAAATTCATGGTTCAATATATATGAGTTATGTGTATTGAAGTGTTTACTTTACAACGTATGTGTATACTTTGTGACTTACGTGGGTTTCACTGTATACTTTGTGACTTACGCGTTTTCATGCGTATACCTTGTATTCGTGCATATACTTTGTTTTAAGTTGTGTATACTATGTATTCATGTATACTTCAAGGCATATGTGTTTGTGACTACTTATGCTTCCCTTACTCACATGTACATGCTTGAATTATTCACGTGTATACTTATTAATTGGTTAGCCATAGCATTGATCATTGTTGTCCTTCACGGTTTGTCTTGAATAAATTAATTGATTGATGGTGAACAACTTTATCTAAAAGAAAAAAACACGTTTTCAATTGGTATTCTATGAAATGATTGATAAAAAGATTCCAATAAATTTAATCCTTTGATTGGAACAACTCAATTAAGCAAATGATATGTATAAGAATTTTCCTTTTAAATTAGCAATGCATGGAAGTTTCAAAAAGTATCCTTGATATTACAAAAAGATATGTGTTTATACACTTCAATTGTGCACTCACCCTTTGGTTCTTTGAAAGAAAATTTTTCCTATGCCATTGTTACACTGCACAGGTAAACCAGATTTTGTATTGTGGAGCTATATTAAGCTACCAATCTGAAGACCAATGTAACAATGATATAAAATAATGTTTGAGACTGCAAGAAGACATCAAAATGGATAGTGTACTAAACAAATTCTTATGATTTATGAAGAACATTGATAACTCTACTCAATTGGCTTCTATTTTCAAAATCATACAAATTGAACCCTAGCATCAATAGACTCTGTATATCAAGCTACCAAAATTCAAGTTTCAAAGATGAATATTTATCATGCATGTTTTAAATGACATTCAAGTTTATGGTGGTTTTGTTGTTTATATGATGTTATGTGATATTGTAATCCTAATGCATGCTTCTAGGCTGCATATATATTTATATTTTATTTTTACTTGATTTTTGTACCAACAAACCCAAAACGAACCAAACCCCCCTCCTAAAAAATTTGGCCTAACTGGCAAACTAAACCCCCAAACCCGAACTCGAACCTCAAAACCTATTCCAACACTCTTCATTCTTCCTGCACAAACTTAATTGACCACCAAATTATTCTGCCTCTTCACTTTACCCACTTTTACTCCTTCAAACATCTCTTTTTCATTAAAAATCCCTGTTTTCCCAACTACGGCATTATGCCATAACATACCTTTGACCTCCTCTGTCCTTGCAGACCTTTTGAACACATCAAACTCCACAACCTCACCCTATTTCCAACCTATTCTAACTTGTTTTCAAGCAATTTCTTATTTTCACCTCTTCTAGCCTTACTTTTAAAGGGCCTCAATTTTGAATTTTGAACAGGGGCAACATTAGTAATCTCTTCCAATTCCTTTACCAATTTTATTTTCTTATTCCTACTCCCTATCCTACTTACATCAAGCCCATATCGCCGAGACATAGCCTGAACAATAGGTGGAATGGTCTATTTCAACATATTACATTTGAATCCTTTAGGAATTGATCCGGTTTAACATAGCTCGGAGCGATTCCATGTGTTTGGGTGTGAAAAAGTACCATGTCTAGCATAAAAATACCTATTCGGACATGTTGGAATAGTTCGTTTGGTCATAGGAGTTGTAGAATGAAATTTGCACCACTTTGCAACTTTCCACTACTTGCATTTGACACTTTTTCTATCAACTGAAAACTGGACACCATAGGAAAACCACTTCAAGCTAACAAAAATTGAGAGAGGTTATTGCAGAGGGGCCCAACACGATCTCATAGGATTAGATGAGAAGTTTCTAAGTGCCATGGTATCCGAGTAACAAAATACTGAAGTTTGCAGCCATTTTGCACTTTTGACCCTTAAGGGATCGATTTGGTTGAACGTAGCATAGAGATATTCTATGTGTTTGGGTGCAAAAGAGGACCATATCTAGTGTAAACATACCTATTTGGACGTGTTGGAATAGTTTGTTTGGTCACACGAGTTGCAGAACGGAAGTTGCACCACTTTGCAACTTTCCACTACTTCCATTTGACACTTTTTCTATCAACTAAAAATTGGACACCACAAGAAAACCACTCTGAGATAACAAAAACCAAGAGAGGATATTGTAGAAGGGCCTACCATGATCCCATAGGCTCAAATGAAAAATTTCTAAGCATCACAGTATCTAAGTAACAACATACTGAAGTTTGCAGCCATTTTGCACTTTGGACCCTTAAGGGATCGATCTAGTTGAACGTAGCTCAGAACGATTCCTAGTGTTTGGGTGTGAAAGAGGACCATGCCTAGCGTAAACATACCTATTTTAACGTGTTGGAATAGGTTGTTTGGTCACACGATTTGTAGAACGAAAGTTGCACCACTTTGCAACTTTCCACTACTTCCATTTGACACTTTTCCATCAACTGAAAATTAGACACCACAGGAAAACCACTCCAAGATAACAAAAAATGAGAGAGATTATTGTAGAGGCACTTAATGCAATCCCATAGGATTAGACGAAAATTTTCTAAGGGTCATGGTATTCGAGTAACAACATGTTGAAGTTTGTAGCAATTTTGCACTTTGGACCCTTAAGGGATCGATCCAGTTGAACGTAACTCGAAGCAATTCCACATGTCTGGGTGCAAAAGAGGACCATTTCTAGTGTAAAAATACCTATTCAGACGCGTTGGAACAATTTGTTTGGTCACAGGAGTTGCAGAATGAAAGTTGCACCACTTTGCAACTTTACACTACTTGCATTTGACACTTTTTCCATCAACTGAAAGCTGGACACCACGGGAAAAGAACTTTGAGATAACAAAAACCAAGAGAGGTTATATTAGAGGGGCCCAACATGATCCCATAGGATCAGATGAGAAGTTTTTAAGTGTTATGGTATCTGAGTAACAACATGTTGAAGTTTGTAGCCATTTTGCACTTTGGACCCTTAAGGAATCGATCCGATTGAACATAGCTCAGAGCGATTCCACGTGTTTGGGTGTGAAAGAGGACCATGCCTACCATAAAAATACCTATTAAGATGCATTGGAATAGTTTTTTTGGTCACAAGAGTTGCAGAACAAAAGTTGCACCACTTTGCAACTTTCCACTACTTGCATTTGACACTTTTTCCATCAACTAAAAACTAGACACCATAGGAAAACCACTCCGAGATAAAAAAAAATGAGAGAGATTATTGTAGAGGGGCCCAACACGGTCCCATAGGATCAGACAAGAATTTTCTAAGTGTCACAGTATCTGAGTAACAACATGTTGAAGTTTCCAACCATTTTGCACTTTGGACCCTTAAGGGATCGATCCGGTTGAACATAGCTCAGAGTGATTCTGCGTGTTTGGGTGCAAAAGAGGACTATGCATAGTGTAAAAATACCTATTCGGACACATTAGAACAATTCGTTTGATCACACGAGTTGCAGAATGAAAGTTGCACCACTTTGCAACTTTCCATTGCTTCTATTTGACACTTTTTCCATCAACTGAAAACTAGACACCACAGGAAAACCAATTCGAGATAACAAAAACCAAGAGAGGTTATTGTAGAGAGGCCCAATGCAATCCCATAGGATCAGATAAGAATTTTCTAAGCATCACGGTATCCAAATAACATGTTGAAGTTTGTAGCTATTTTGCACTTTGGACCCTTAAGGGATCGATCTAATTGAACGTAGCTCGAAGCGATTCCAAGTGTTTGGGTGCGAAAGAGGACCATTCCTAGCATAAAAATACTTATTCAGATGTGTTGGAACAGTTTTTTTGGTCACACGAGTTGCGAACGAAATTTGCACCACTTTGCAACTTTCCACTGCTTCCATTTGACACTTTTTCCATCAACTAAAAATTGGACACCACAAGAAAACCAATTTGAGATAACAAAAATCGAGATAGGTTATTGTAGAGGGGCCCAACGTGATCCCATGGGATCAGACGAGAATTTTCTAAGCATCACGGTATTTGAGTACCAGCATGCTGAAGTTTGCAGCCATTTTGCACTTTGGACCCTTAAGGGATCAATCCGGTTGAAGTAGCTTAGAGCGATTCCACGTGTTTGAGTGCGAAAGAGGACCATTCTTAGTGTAAAAATACCTATTCAGACGCGTTAGAACAGTCCGTTTGGTCACACAAGTTGCAAAATGAAAGTTGCACCACTTTGCAACTTTCCACTGCTTGCATTTGACACTTTTTCCATCAACTAAAAACTGGAAACCACGAAAAAACCACTCCGAGATAAGAAAAACTAAGAGAGGTTATTGTAGATGGCCTCAACACGATCCCATAGGTTTAGACAAAGATTTTGTAAGCACCATGGTATGCGAGTAATACCCCATCAAATATTGCTACCCTTTTGCACTTTAGGATTTGATGTTTCATTGAACTATACGGTTCTGTACAGGGTGACTTTTTTTGATGGAATTCAGTGGGCAGCAGACTTAACTGCGTTTTAGTTTTGGTTTGGTTGGATTTCAAGTGATTTTGTACATTTTAGAAGCCAATTATTGAGGGTCGGTTTGTATACCTTGTTTTCAGGGTTTTGAGTGCATTAAAATGTCATATTAAGCCTGTCACCCACTGCATGCTTTTATAACTCAATGGAAAGGCTTAGTTATGGTTATAAAACATGTGTGAAAAGTTTTGTGTGCAAGGGAGGCAAATAGAGGGTTTTTAGGTGATGCCCTAGATGTCAAATGGTGCATTTTTTAGTGGAAAATGGTGGTTTATTGCTAGGGTTTGAAGAAATATTTGGGGGCAACGATATCTCTTGAACTTTTAAGCTTGTGTAGACCTTTTTGAAGGTGTTTTAGGCTTTGGTTGGCTATGGGAAGGTTTTGAGTATGGGTTCTTAATAAACCCTTTCCTAATTTATAGTCTCCAAATATCATTAAATAGGCTTATCTTTTAGAGGTCATCCAATGGCCAACCAAACATCAATCAGGCTTTAACACAGACCCTAAGACAAATTACCAAGAGATCATACCATTTTTTTTGTACCATCATTAAGATCCAATAGACCACCTTGCATAAAGGCTACTAAATTAGCCCTATTTACAAAGAGATGACCTTTTAAACACCAGATCTTCACTCAAACTCCTCAAACAACAATATGTTGTGTCAAAACCTCCAATTCCATGATTTGTTTTCAGGTCCAAGACCTCTAGACCCCTAATACACCAAACCCTTTATTTCAAGCAAAATACTTGAGGTTTTAATGAAACTTCTATCTCCCACACCTGCCATACCCAAACAAAGCACCAAACACACTTACTAGACCTTGCACATGGTGAATAATACATTACATGGATATTCCTTCCCACATTTTTTCAAAACACCACTTGAAACCCTCATTTTCATCATGAAAATACCCTGCTACAACCCTAGAACATCATCCCAAACACTCAACCTTGAATCCACAACATTCTAAACAGGTTAGGCATGCATTTAACAAGTTAGAGGACCCATTCCACAAGTTATAGTAGGAAAAAAAGTGGAATGGGTCGAATTACATCATGAAACCCTTCTATCCAAGAACACTATGAAAGTAGGTAGCAACAGTAAAAATAAGATAACCTTCTTGCCCCTCCTAAAGTTTGGACCACATCCATTACCTCCACATAAAACTCGACATCCTTTGTCTTCTTGGTTCCCATGCCTTGATATGGTTATGCAAATGAAAATGAAGCAAAGTAATCATCTCCTTCTTCGCTGACTGGAAGAACGCATGCTTAATGTTTTGATAAATGATATCAACTCTCTGCTACTCTTATGGATGAATATCGAAATCCAGTATGGTGGGCCTCCAGAGTTCCAATCATCTTTCTTCCTCTTCCACCAAATGTTTGCCTGATCCACATGTCTGCTAGCCTAATTTGCTTTGTTTTTGAAACCTGAAGTTTCTCCTGAGTCACCAATGTAGCTCTCTTTTCCTTTTCAAACTCTTTCATTGGTACAAATCATCTCTAGGATTTAATCATCTGTACCACATGGTTGATGTGCTTTGAATCCTTGCATCTAAATGAAATTTCCTTTACATAAATATTGCTAGGGAATTTCAATGTTGCCATTGTAGTTGGTATTAAAGTCGGTACCTACAACATGAAGAGTGATTCTAATTTCTCTTCTACATTAGAGGGTTCATATCCTTGATCTAACTCTTTCAAATTATCAGAATCAAAATCACTAGCTTCCATATTCAAAAATTCCTAACCAACATATTCAATAAAATTATTTGGATAATCAGTAATAGTCTTCAAAATTGGTTGCTAGTACAGGTTCATTATGCTTTCATAATAATTTATAACCATGGAGTTCAGCCATTCCTTAATGCCATTAAGTGAAGATTGAGGAATGTCATCAATGCAGAGTACATCCCGCTTGAAGTCTTTGAAAGCAATAACCATATCAAATTCGTTTTTCCCAAGTCCTACTCTCTCAAGGTTAACAATCTCAATCTCACTAATAGAGATTACTAAGAAAGGTAATTCCACCAACTCTACCAAACAGTTTACCACAAGAACAATAAAAGTAGAGGCTTTGAAAGGAACTCCATGAAAACCAAACTCTCTAAATGGTACATATCAAACTCTAGTTCAAAATATTTTAGATGAGGTTGCTCCCATAGCTCTTTTACTCGCTTGAAAAATCCTTGAAACTGTATTGATTTTATTTTTCTTGTCCCTCTCTTGTTGTTCTTCCTCAATTTCATCAAGATCATACATTGACCTTCTTGCCCCTCCTAAAGTTTGGACCACATCCATTATCTCCACATAAAACTGGACATCCTTGGTCTTCTTGGTTCCCATGCCTTGATATGCTTATGCAAATGAAAATGAAGCAAAGTAATCATCTCCTTCTCTGTTGGTTAGAAGAATGCATGCCTAATGTTTTGATACATGATATCAGCTCTTTCTTCTACTCTCACGGTTCAATACCAAAATCTACTATGGTGGGCCTCCAGAGTTCCAGTCATCTTCCACACTCTCTCCCACTCTCTTCGTACCTCCCTCCCACTCTCTCCCACCTTCTCACTCCCTCTCCCACTCTCTCCCTCCTTATCTCCC
>VDFB02271358.1:928916463-928972886 GCA_007258455.2 Sequoia sempervirens | reverse complement strand
TCCTACCTAGCTAAGTCCCCCTCACTCTAACCCCTTCTCTATCACTCCCTCTCTCTTAAACTCTCACTTCCATCCCTTCTCCCTCTCTCCATACTCTCTCTCCCTCTCCCCATCCCACCCTACCTAGACAACTCTCTCTCTCTCTCTCTTTTAAAATTCTCCCTCCCTCTAAAGACATACATAAATACATACAAGCATAATACATATGTACATACAATCCTACATCCATACAATATACATGCACTAATACATAGAGGCATACATACATATATACGTACATACATACATGACACACCTGCATACATGTACATACAAATATATCAAGAAACATTCAATAGAGTGTCATTTAACATTAAGGAAGACATAACGCGAGCGTGTTGTAATGCGTGTTATAACACATGTGTGTTATGTCTCGCTTGACATGTATCCCAGATAAGCAAAAAAATGTCAAAACAAAGACATAACTCAAGCACGTTATAAGGTGCTTGCATTATATTTTTCTTTGGGAATCCCTGAGCCTTAGCATTGGTATTTGCCTTGGAATACCAACCCAAAGGCTTGGAGGGAATTCCCAATGACCAGAGACATGTTCTTGCAAATTCTACAAATTTTTCACATAATTAGGTTCGTGCTCACCATTAGGATTTTAGGTTCGTGCTCACCATTAGGATTGCATCTGGTTCAATATCGACAAAATCGAACACATGGGTAATGTTAGGTTCTCTCTTAGCTATCCAACGATGTAATTTTTTTCACATTTTGACAATGTTAAGCCTTTCATCTATAATTTCTTTTGTTTGTATGTCTCTTTTTTCCAAAAAGCAATGTTTGGTGTTTGTTTTGTTATAAATTAACCGTTCATCAAAATTTCAAATAAATCACATTTTTAGAAACTAGACTTCATTCTACAATTTTTATTTTTTTTTAAAAGTTAGTTACCTTCAAAAATTTTAGGGGGAGCATGGCCAAAATTCTGCTTTTCAAGAAGTGCCCACTTAGAAAATTAGTAAAAAATCAAATATTCATTAAAAAATTATCAAAAAAATTATGCATAAACTAGATACTATTAGCTAACTTCTGGTTGTAGCGATTTTAAAAATAATACAAAAAAGTTTACCATGCTAGGGTCATACAAAAGTTGCTATGTTATGTTTTTCTGACGAAAACAAAACCAAATTGTGTACGTCCCTCTTTTGAACCCCTTAATCTCAACCATTTTCAAAATAAATTAGTAGTTTAGAAATTAGACTCGGAGCACTTCGATCCTTGTTTTTTGTTCCATCTCAAAATTTTGAGTGTAACTATCCTCAATTTCACATCCAAGGTCAATATTTCCTGATTTCAGAAAAAAAAGTGGCCACTTAAGCCCCCTTTTTGGGAACCATCTTGGTGCACTTACCCAACTATCTTTGTAACTATAGAAACTTTCCCTTCTAATGCCTTGATTTTAACCTATAACGCATTTAATTTTAGTTTGGCATTCTCCAATTCAACACACTTTTTTATTATATGTTCTCTCCATGAAACCAATTGTGGTGCCTACATCTTGGGAACCCTCCTAGATGATTTTTTTCCTATCTTCTCCTTTGGAATCCTTAAAACTGGTGGTTACTATCTATATTTTATAATTTGAGTCTATAATTTGGCCCTTTGAAATTTATAATAAGGGCATGAAATGTGCAAAATGTATCACATGTACAATGTGCATTGAAATTGATATGATGCTTGCATTGTGGATGAATTGTTTTAATGGGAAAAAAGATAAATGGGTAGGAGGATAGAATGAGGATGTTAATGGTTTGATGTATGCCTTGTGATAAAATATTATTGTTTATTAGGTCATATGAGTGGAGGAACCTAGGCTAGGGTGGAGTGGACTCTCATGCCCATCTACTTGTATGTTGAGAAAGGATGAAGCAAGGATAGAGTACAATAAGATATAACTAACATTAATATAAAAATTCACATATCCAAACTAAGTAAGATAAATTTTGGAGACACTTCCATATGCCTAAGAAGATATGTGGAAAGGACTGCAAAGTATAAATGAGATGATATGACATTTTTAAGACCATGGTTCTTGGGATAGAATTACATTTTGAGAATAGACATGGACTTCATCTCTCCTCTATGTCTTGTTAATTTTATGCTCTTGTAGCACATGTATTTATTTTTGGTTCTTAACATCCTTGGATATAAAATACATTGATTATAATTGGGCAATGACTTATTGTATCTAATCCCATATATGAAGGTGATATGCCATTATTTATAGCTATGGTCTAATTCACCCTCAAGTCAGAATTTATGGCTTTCCTAAATATTTTATTATGTTGTTTTACAATGGAAATAATAGTCCTAAGCATATTTTACCTTTTTTAAAATCTAACATTCTTAGGGCTTAATTGAAGAATGTAGACTCTCTCCTAATGGCTAACCAATGTTAGGTCATTTGGTCATATTTCTACCTCCCTTTGTTGGAATTCTCTTAAAGACTAACCAATATCTTGCTAGCTTTCCTTCAATAAGAGTGAAAGCCTTCTTATCTTATTTTTTAATTTCTTTTTGAGGTATTTGAGAACCTCATACATGACCAATATGGACCCCATATATACACTCAATTATCTGCTATATAGTATATTCAAATAACATGTAAAATAAGGGAGTTATGCCTCATTGATTGTGATTTAAAAAATCAGTGCCCTTACCTTTAGAAAATCCTTGTGGCACTTTGAGTTGTATTTTGGCACATTGGACCCTAAACCTCAAGTTGTGCCGGAGTAAAGGGTTTGGTCTTGAACTCTAGACATCTAAGAGTGTGTAGGTTGTATTTCACACTATGAAATTTGAAATGCATGATGTTGTTAAGGGTAAGGGATTGAACTTGGCTTGGCTCTATACAAGTGTGAAAGTTTCATTTTGGATTGCAAAGTCTGAAATATAGTAGGTTGTTCAAAGCTTAAAGTTTGAATGGTTGAATCTTTGGAGCTTGGAATTGCTCTAGAATTTCTCCCATTAGCAAAGTGTTTATCGAACTCTAAAGTATGAAGTGCATTATACATGCCATAATCTAAAGTTTGAGTAGTGTGATGCTCCATTCGAGTGCTCAGTGCTATTTTTCCCAAACCCTAAGTTGCATAGAGTATATTGAACCTCAACTTCTGAAGGACTTTCTAATGGGAAATTTAGACTTTTAACCCTAGCTTGCAAGATGATGTTTGAAGCCAAAATCTTGAAGGCTGGGTAGCTTAGCTAATTGTGAGCTTCGATGCAAATCTAAGTTGCAAGCCCAAACTACAAGATTAAGTGGTAAGTGTGAGCCTATGTAATTTTGTTGCTAAGGTTCAAAATTTGTAGAAAAGAACCCCAAGTCCAAGTTATGCATATTTACCCCTAAAGTCTTAACCAAAGTGAAGTGATTTTCATTTTCTTGAACTCCAAGATGCTTAAGAAATGACTAATTGATTCAAGTGCAAGGGTTCATATTTTGAGTTATACATGGTATTTGGGGCTAGGGTGAAGTTAGCTTTTCATGTGTGTTTTCATGCTTAGTGCATTGGTAAGCATGTTAGGTGTACTTTTTTGTGCGACATACCTTGTGAATGTAAAAGTGCAAGGTGGTGTGCTTTGCGTCAAATTTATAACACAATTTTTTTCCAAATTATTTATATTTATAATTATCTTAGTCTACTAATGTTGATGATGTGTAACTATGAATGAGCCAATGAAGATGAGTGAAAGTGAGTCCTAGAGGTTGGCCATGGATGAAGAGATCATGACATTGAAAAACACATAAGACCTTGCTTAGTCTCTTAAAGGGATGAACTTATTGATTACATTGGGCTTTCAAGATAAAGTTTAACTTTAAAATATAAAATAATGTTAGTTGGTAAGAATTATTCTTTAAGTAGAAAGAAAATTTTTTGGCGAAGTCTTTTTCTCTACTTATTAAACTTACATTCCTTTTTGTTTTTATGAATTTATTGTTGTTGTAATTTCCCTCAAAATTGAAAAAATAAATATAATAACATCTTTCTTTCATAAAGACTAAAAGAAGAGAACTACATGACATTTAAAAAAAAAAATGATTTGCAAACTAAATAAACCCCTTTATGATCTCAAATAATCTCCTACAATATCGTGGGAGTCTGCATGCTTCTACCCAGCAACTCATTTGGCCTTTTTCTCTAAATGTGACTTCTTACCATCACCGACTCTTTTCTCTCTTCCACATTCCTTCCTTTGTACGAAAAGGTGAAAGTTGTCTTCCCCTTGCTTCTTCCCTCTTCCACATTCGTTCCTTAGACGATAAGGCTAAGCTGTCTTCCACTTTCTTTCCTGTACGATTTTGCGTTTCTTCGACTTGCTTTCCTCATGAAATATGTCCGCATATCACAGGATTCCACGTTTCTTCCACGAAGTATACAAATCACGCCCACTTACTTTACTTATCTGGTCTCTTCTTATTTTCATTCTCTGCTCCCTCTCACCTTACGCATTCTCTGTTTATGCCCTTTCTCGAAACCTTTATCTTTCCAGCCCGTCTCCATTGATTTTCTTGCATTGCTTCTTTGTGTTCAATTAAATCCAATTTCATGGCATCTACTTCTACCAGTGGCTGTATCCCAAAGAATGAGCGTATTACGGATGCTTTTCATGAAATCGCACCAGATGCATCTACTTCGGGTACATCCTCAACACTAATCCATAAGCCCTCTTTCGATGTATTCGTTAATCATCGTGGACCAGATGTTAAAACAACATTAGCCAGCAGAATCTATGATATCCTTGATAGTATGAAGGTGAAAACTTTTTTAGATTCAGAGGAGTTGGAATATGGCGATTTCTTGCCTACAACAATAGAAGCAGCAATCCGCGGTGCTACCCTTCATATAGCAATTTTTTCACAGAGCTATGCAGAAGCAGCTTGGTGTTTGGAAGAGCTCTCATTAATGGTAAAAAGTGGCGCCAAAATTATTCCTATTTTCTCCTATGTAGAGCCTACTGATCTCAGATTTGTGGCTCAAGGGAAAGGAAAGTACGTTGCTGCCTTTAAGAAGCATGAAAACAAGTGTAGATACAAGGCCGAAAAGCTTCGGGAATGGAAAGAGGCAATCTCCGATGTCTCATTGTACAGTGGCGAAATCATAAAAAATAATGGGTAAGTACCACACATCGGCCTCCCAATCTTAACAAATATCTATGTGAATATTGTGAATATTGTACTGAAAGAAATACGCAACGTGCCACTGGTAGTTGCAAAACATCCAGTAGGTCTCAAGGGAGCAGTAGAAGACTTTGAAAATACACTCCAACTCGCCCAAGGCGATCAGGTGTACAAATCGTGGGTATTTGGGGCATGGGTGGTTCAGGCAAGTCCACGCTTGCTAAAGAGTTATATAACAAAAGATCCTCTTGCATGGAGAGGTCTTGTTTTATTTTTGATATTAGAGAAGCCAAAGGCATATTGCAGAGCAAACAGATTCAACTCCTCAAAGGTCTTGGTGTGAATGAACCGGTTGACAATATAGAGCAAGGTAAGGCAATTGTTGCAAGGCATTTGAGATCTTTTAGGGTGCTCATTGTTATGGACGATGTGCGTCATGTGGATCAATTGGATGCACTCTTACCTGTAAAAGACAGCCTTGGAAGGGGCAGTCTCATCATTGTTACAACGAGGGAAGGTGAAGTTCTTACATCTTGGGGCATTCACTCTATATATAAGATGAAAGCACTAAATCCATTTAATGCCGACCAACTTTTTTGTTGGCATGCGTTTTTACAGCCCTCCCCTTTCCATGGATTTGAGGAACTTGTTAAAAAGTTCATAAAGGCCTGCCATGGATTGCCCCTGTCTCTCAAGGTATTTGGAGGACAGCTATATGGGAAGTCCAGTAAACAATATTGGGAGTCTCTGTTTCATAAGATCTCAAGGCTATTGTCTAATGATATCAAAGAGAAACTCAAAGTAAGTTTTGATGTTCTTGATGATGAAGAGAAAGAGGCATTCCTTGATACTGCATTCTTTTTATTGGAGAAAATAATAGTCTGGCAATTGAAATTTGGGATGGATCAGGGTGGAGTGGTTTGTACACATGGGAAAGGCTTCTAAATAAGTGTTTAGTTGAGATTGATGATGATAATTGCATAAGAATGCATGATCATTTGAGAAATTTAGGAAGAGAAATTGCAAATCAACATTCGCTCTCCTGATTTTGGTTGTCCCAGCAGATTATTAATTCTAGCAAACAAACAGAGGTGAGGTTAATACTTTCTTTTATTGTCTGAGCAAACAATGGAAAGAAAAACATCTTCTGGCTAAGAAGTTTATTGATCTTACATGTTAAACAGCCTTAATATCATGTCTCGCTAGTCCTTTTTGCAATCAAATCGACTTAAACAACTTACCTATTTACTCTTTTATGTGTTTGAACGGCCAATGAATTTTTTCCGATTTTTATAAGATTCTGAATTTTTTATTTTCAATTTCAGAAAATAAATGGCATTCGAGGAATTAAGGCTGCCCCAACAGGAATAGAAGAGCAGTTGTCATCTAGAGTACGTTTGTCTGTGTCTTCTGTTTTTCTGCCTACTTCTATTAATTTTAATTGTCTGTATAAATGTTCTGCATTATGTAGTTTTTCTGAATATTTCATGTTTTTAGTATTCAACACTCAAAGCCCTTTCAAACAATGTAGGAAAGTTGTTGATCAATTAGTGAGTTTGTTGAGTTTTATGGTTGCTGATCGCAGGAAGAAGACTTAAGTGAGGGAATTTTATCTCTCACACCCTCTTTAGTTGGTCTAAAGCTTTTGGTGGTTGAAGGAGATTGTTTTAATCAAGTGATCGGTGAGGCATCAAGAGAGCTGGTCTGGCTTCGTTGGTCCTATACTAGGCAGAGAAATCTTCCGGCATGGCTTTCATTGAAAAATTTGAGAGTTTTAGAACTATCTTGTGGTCGCTTAGAAGAGCTGTGGGAGGCTGAGAGCGACGTCAGTAGTCTTCCGTTTCTGCTCTTTTCTGGATCTTTCATTTTGTTTAATAATTGCAGTATGTTCTATGTCTGACTCGTTGGAAATGTGCTGCAGGCTTCCGTGCAGTTAAGAGAGTTGATTATTTCTAAATGCTACAGTCTCCGAAGATTCCCAAACTCAATAGGGCGTCTCAATGAGTTCAGCAATTGTTGGAGCACCTCGAGTTCAGCAATTGTGAAATGCTATCATCACTACCCAGCAGTTTTGGTGCTTTGACAAATCTGCTGTATGTAGATTTATCCCGGTGCATGAAGTTGAGGAGATTACCAATTTCATTTAAGAACTTGATGCTCCTGCAATATATCAATTTAGAGGAGTGTGTAAAGCTCATACTTAGGTCGGATGATTTCCAAAGCATCACAAAGCTGGAGTTTTTGAGCCTTTCTTGGTGCGAGCAATTGGAAGAGTTGCCTCGTCGTATCACAAATCAGGCGTCTTTGAGAGGGCTCTATTTAAATGCTATGAAGAGGTTAAGGGAGGTACCAAATCAAATCGGTCAGCTAAGCAGGCTGCGAAAGATGGAGATACAGAGCGAGTTGTTGATAAGTTTGCCAAACTCTCTTGGAGATTTGTCCTCCTTAATAGATCTTTCAATTCGGGAATGTCCCAACCTCGAATCTTTGCCCGCCACTCTTGGAAACTTGTCTTAACAAATTTTTCAATTCAGGGTTGTAACGTCCTGGAATCTTTGCCGACGTCTCTTGCAAACTTGTCGTCCTTGACTGATCTTTCAATTCAGGGTTGTCCTAGCCTGGAATATTTGCCGACCTCTCTTGGAAACTAGTCCTCCTTGACTGATCTTTCAATTCAAGATTGTCATAGTCTAGAATATTTGCCAACCTCTCTTGGAGATTTGTCCTCCTTGACTCATCTTTCAATTCATGTTTGTCCCAACCTGAAATCTTTGCCGACCTCTCTTGGAAACATGTCCTCCTTAACAAATCTTTCAAATTGGTATTGTTTCAACCTGGAATGTTTCAACTGGAATCTTTGCCGAACTCTCTTGGAAACTTGTCCTCCTTGACAGATCTTTCAATTCATGGTTGTCCAAAGCTTAAGCATTACACATATGTGAGTGCCCAATCAGCCAAGTAGATTTTGAGGCAGCGTCTTTATCTTTTGCATTGAGCAACCTGAAGCAGTTGGAACTAAAGGAAACAGAAGTGTGCAGGATTTCAATTTCTGAAGACTGTTATCCCGCGCCTTAAGAGTCTATGTCTTTCTAACAATAATCACTTAACAGAGATCGAAGCACTGCCAGTAAACCTTGAATCTCTGGATATATGGAGGTCTCCAATGGTGGACGAGCTTCCGAGCTTTGCACGATTAACTTCTCTCAAAAAATTTGGTTTAGGATATCGTGACCGAATCGAGAAAATTGAAGGTTTAAAATATTGCACAAGATTGGAAAAATTAAGTATACACACCTGCTGGGAGCTGCCGGGCATAGAAAGCTTGGAGCAGATGGAGAAATTGAGGAGTGTGGAACTCAGAGCAAACAAGAGATCAGCTAGGCTATTGAAAGTTGCATTCAAACGATACAGGTAGTAAAGGTTTCTAGGAATAAAATATTTTAATTATTATCTTCATCTAATCGTGCATAGACTAAATGCTGTGCAAGGAATTTGCAGAAATTGCCAGATGAAATAATAATATGTACGCCGGCGGTCCCTGATGCGCCCTCAGTTGTAGACTCCTTGAACTTGGGCTCTCGCCGAATCTCTGTGTCGTCGACTCCTTCTCTGACCGGGATATTTTGTCCAAACCAGAATTGATGCGGAACCATTCCTCCAATGGCAATGCCATTATGCTCTGTTTTATTATAAATTATGTTTGTTCTCGAAAATATGAAATTCTTTTAATGCGGAACGCTGGTGTAATATCCAGGATGGAGATTGGAGAGGGTGGAACGCTGGTGTAATATCCAGGATGGATATTGGAGAGGGTAGATGGGCATTGATAGGTGTTTTTACTGCACTAAGAAAATTCACTGCCAACAATTTATCGATGAAAAATTCACATTCCAGATGACTCACTGCAAATGGTACATTCTGCATCTCTCCTCCAATCCTCATCCTTCCTCCATTCCCCAGCCCTTCAAACGTCGAAGTGGAGAGAGGTTTGGCTGTGAGAGTAAAAGAGCAAAGACTAGTGGAGGCACTGATAAATAACAGTTAATAGATAAATAAGAGTTGGGTATTATATTAGTTAGGTCAGAGGTGTTTATTAATATTCAACGATAAATATTTTATTGTAGATAGATGTATAATGAATTTTAGTATTTATTTGTTTGGTATTTAAAAATAAATAAATATTTCAAATAAAATATTTCAAATAGTTTATACATTATTTGAAATAAATTTTATATTTAAAAGTGGAATTAACATAATTGTATTTAGAGTAAAATTATTATAATTCTTATTAATGTAAAATGTATATTGATATTTTAATTATATTAGAATATAAAATTTGGAAATTGTATATTGTGATAATAGAAAGAATGAATGTAACATAGGAATAGAATTAGAACAAACAACTTGAAGCAAGAAGGGGACATGAATAGAAGAGACACAAAATGTTTTATCGGTGTTTCAAATAAATGAATCATTTTGAATAAATGTGATTGAGAATGAGATACAAATAATGATCTTATCATGTAATGTATACACATCCAAATCATTAGAAAAATGAGGGGACACAAATACTTTATATAGATTACACAATGCATAAGGTGTGCAAGATTGTTGAGATCATAAAATGCACAAAGATAGTCACATGAGTGTTTTCCCTCTAAGTTTCCTGAGAGGAAGTGATATTTATATTTGATAATAAATATTTTACTATAGATTATGCAAAATGATTTTTAGTCTTTTGATATTAAATTATTGTTATTGGTTTTGTGCGAACCCTTTTCCTAGTACCTGCAAAACAACATGAATAAACAAGTTAGACAAGGATTTGCAAGCTAAAAGAAGGATTCCCTATGAAATCCATTTACAAACTCAAAATAGGAAATAAAATAAGCAAGAACACAATGAAATTGATAAACCAAAGATTAAATCCTAATTTAAATAGCAAACACTTGATCCCATGGGGGAATTGGTGCCAATTTGATGTGAAAATTGGCCCTTTCCCAATCCCTATGATGCAAGATTCGAATGTTGAAGAGATTGTTGATCCACTTTGTTGATGAAAGATGAAGACTCGAAGCTAAATCTGCAAAAAGCCTAGCTAAGAATTCGAATGATGGATGGAAATGGCTAAGTATTTTAGCATGGTAACTTTGCTTGGATTGTGGATGATAAAATGAGGAGATGAGCTCTTCATTTATAGGATTTCAAGATGGATGAAGGCCCAAATTTGAGCAATGTGGGACTAACATTCATCCAATGATATAGTGCCACTTGTCAAGCTATGAATGGATGATGGTTGTGCAAGATGTGGGGTTTGTACCAATAAATGCCAATATTTGAAATTCAAATTTGTTGAAATGACATGTAAGAGGGAAGGGAAAATGCAATAAATGTCACTTGGCTCAAGGCAAAGGACATGTAAGAGGTTTTAAATGCCTTGTTGGATGTACATGTTGACTTGGAATTTTTGAATTCAAATTGAGAGAATATTCCAAAAGATGCCTTGTGAGGAAAATAAAGATTTAATAAATGAATTAAATCTATTTCCATGTGCAACTTGCATTATCTAGAGGATGTGACATGAGATTAGATTAAATTAATCAAGAGTTTAATTAATTTAACAGGAGATTAGATGATGTGACTTATTTGACTTAGATTTATGGATTTATTTAAATCAGATAAGATAGGACTATGATAAAAGACTAATTAAATAAAGATTTTGATTTATTTAATTAAAAGGAGCTGATGTTAGATTAAATCAAATAAGGTTTTAATTTATTTAATTTAATGGATAAACTTTAGAGATTTAATCAAATAAATTGATTATTTAATTAAATAGGGATAATTAGACCAGATGGGTTGATTTAATTATCAAAAGAAAGTGACTTAATTAGACAAAATGATTTATTTAATTAAGAGATGAATATTGATGAATTTAATCAGATAAGAGAATTTAATTAAATGGTTAGATCGAGGGATGATTTAGGAAGAAACAATATTAGTAAGTCGGGATCAAGTGCACAATGTCAATCAGTATATTTTCGATGTCTACATTTTGCCCCTCTTTGACGCAATGCACTTGTTGCGTTGGTTCAAAGAATACACGATCTCGATCAAAATAAAAAAAATCGATATTTAAAAACTTGCCCCACTACTGCATGGCAAGAGAAAACATGCCATTATAATGCCCCCTCGAGAGATCGGACAAAAATTTTAATTTTTTGGGTGATCTCGCGAAAAAAGATGACCAAGTGCCTTACAGGTCTGAAAGGGGTCTGGGAGACTAAAAACGTGTCTAAACGCAATAAAACGATGAAAAACAAGCCTCGAACGGACGAAAACAGGTTTGGGGGTCCAAAACCCTAGCAGGACAACTCTAGAGGGTCAAAAAACCCTAATTTTTAGGCTTAAAAGGGGTCCGAGGGGTCACTTTCAAGTCATTTTCACGCACCTCCGCCAGCAAACCTTGAGATTTGAGTTCTAACCTTCTGACGATATGGTGCAACGACAACTTTCTCTGCACATTTCCAACTGAGTCCGAACCTACCAGTGGCCACCTGGCATCGGTGCCCCGGTATGTGACCCTAACTGAAGCTTCATTTTTTCATTTTGATGCATTTATTACTGCTTTTAAGGAGAGCTCACCTCCAGCGGCACTATTATGGCACCGCTCGGTGTTTAAAGTGCACCACTTTTAGCCTCTTTGCGTTGTAGCGGCGCTGTTTAGCGCCCCAGCGGTGCAATTTGGAGTTTAAAAACTCCATCGTTGGGCTTGGGCTTGGCTTGGACTCGGTGGGCCAGTTTGGAAAAGTGTGCCGCGACGACGCCCTTTTCATGAAAATTGTGACGCTGGGGGCTAAAGTGCGACGTGACGGTGCTTTTTGGCTGAATTTCGGGTCTAGCGTCGGAGTTTGAGAAAACTCAAACTACGACACCTTCACAAACTGTGCCGCTGGGAACGAGTTTGGAGCGTTAGGTCAGGAATTTTCCAAAAATTTTAACATGCCGACTTTGCATGATGCAGGATGGGCCCAGGGAGCTTTATTCTCGAGAGCACCGGTCGCAGGATCTAGCCAGCGTTCTACGGGACTTTAGCGACAGAGACTAGGATCAGCTAGGAGCTGCAAGACTATGGCATATTGCGTACGCGGCGTCCGTGCACACACACCTTGGGATGCTATCAGCGCTGGCGGAGCGATGGCACAACGAGACGTCATCGTTTCATCTTCCCATTGGTGAGGCGACCGTCACATTGGAGGATGTCTGACGCATACTTCGATTGCCCATTCATGGCCGTCGGGTGATCTACGATATGGAGGGACGCGATTACTGCACCTGAGTTCTCGCCACTTGAGATATTATTTACTGCAAGGGTCAGATCGAGCTGGAGAGGTACAGAGTTATAGCACCTCCCTTTCGTTGGGCTGTTGCAGCGATCATTTCAGGTTTGGTTGCCCCAGACAGACGAGGGCGGTATTTCAATCTTGGATGGGGATACTGCTAGGAGAGAATGGTCCGAGATAGACCAGTTTGGTTCTCGTGGGGGCCCATCCTTCTGGCCTCACTTTATAGGGATCTCCACGAGTATACATATGTGGATGGTAGAGCGCTAGGGGCTGGAGTGACTTTGCTTCATGTTTGGGCATGGGAGCACATTTTTGTGCTACGTCCACGAGTCGTTCCGGTTCCGATGGGGGCAGAGGATGCCCTGGTCACATGATACAGAGGTGGTGTGTCCTTTACAAACACTGAAGAGCATGGGATCCCCTACTAGAGGCGGGTAATAGATGAGATGCTTGTGTTCACTTGGAGACCATACCTCGGTCAGCCTAGATGGGCTGATGATGCAGACCAGCTCTTTTATTGTCGCCAGGATCGATACATGCAGGACCGAGAGAACACAATGATAGAGAGATACCTGCCCGGGCGTGTACAGTGTCAATTTGGGGAGCCGTAGGATCGGCTTGAGGACGGTTATGTGGCCGTCTTTGCACGCAACATGACACAGGTGTCATGGGGGCCTGGTATTTCTACCGCAAAGGCGGTTGACAGTTTTTGACACTTGTGGTCCAACCTTGGGCCTACGATCAGGGTTTGGTAGATCTGAGCACCACATAGGCCTACAGAGATTGGTTCAAACCTCCTCTACGGTTGACTGTTCCAGGTGAGGATCCAAAGGCATACAGGGTCAGAGGACGAGCACGAGGGCGAGGACCAAGGATCGAGATCCGATAGGATCCACCAAAGGTGCCCCCAGTTCCGCCAGGTCACGAGGATGTCCCCATGTAGGACTAGCAGCAAGATCCACCAGTCCCACCACCACGAGCCAAGGGTGAGGGTCAAGTTCATGCACAGCCACGGGCATAGCCAGCAGGGCAGGCAGATGCACGGGATGCCTTGATTTTGCAGTTACAGGCATAGGTACAGGCAATGAGGGCCGAGAGAGACCAGGCACAGGCTAAAAGGGAGTAGCTTAGAGTAGAGAGGGATCAGGCTATGCAGCAGAGACAAGGTGCAGAGCTACAGGTAGCGACAGAGCTAGGCCATAGGCAACAGATTGAGAGCATGACAACCTCCTCATCCCAAGGTATAGTGTCGGTTCGATCTTATAGGGATGCTATCTAGGAGATAGAGTACTATCGCCGAGCCTACCACGACCATGTACCTAGAGCAGATTGGGTCCTAGAGTACTCAAAGCGGGCCAGTTAGAGACCGCCAGAGGGTCACGGTGATAGGGGCGAGGGTAGCATCCATGGAGATCGGGCTTGATCCAGATTTTATGATTTACCTTTTGTGCTTTATGGGCTCATTTTTGATAGCCTGAGAGGCATTTTGTACTGATTGACACATATATAGCACCAAATGTGTGAACCCTTTTCCTAGTACCTGCAAAACAACATGAATAAACGAGTTAGAAAAGATTTGCAAGCTAAAAGAAGGATTCCCCATGAAATCCATTTACAAACTCAAAATAGGAAAGAAAATGAGCAAGAACACAATGAAATTGATAAACCAAAGATTAAATCCTCATTTAAATAGCAAACACTTGATCCCATGGGGGAATTGGTGCCAATTTGATGTGAAAATTGGCCCTTTCCCAATCCCTATGATGCAAGATTCGAATGTTGAAGAGATTGTTGATCCACTTTGTTGATGAAAGATGAAGACTCGAAGCTAAATCTACAAAAAGCCTAGCTAAGAATTCGAATGATGGATGGAAATGGCTAAGTATTTTAGCATGGTAACTTTGCTTGGATTGTGGATGATGAGATGAGTAGATTAACCTCTTATTTATAGATTGATAAGTTGAAAGCATGCCCAAAATAGAGCAATGTGGGACTAAGAATGAGCCAATGACAAAATGCCACTTGTCAACTTGTGAATGGATGGAGGATGTGCAATTTTTGAAGAATGTGCAAAGAGGGGGGAGATTCAAATTCAAAATATGGTTTGAAGGATGAGGTGAAAGGTGAAGTTAATGTCACATGGCTCAAGAAAAGGACTTGTAAGAGATGTTAAATGCCATGTTGGAAGGGACAAGTCCTTTTGGGGGGAGATTTCAAATTTGAGGAATATTCCCACTTGGATGCCTTTTTTGAATGAAAATAGGTGATTTATAAAACAATTAAATTGATTTTCATGTGCCAGTTGGAAAATCTAGAGGATTGGAGTGATTAGGATTAGCATTGATCATGATTTGATTAATTTAAATGATGTTAGTTGATTTGACCATTTTGACTTAGATTTTAGGATTTAAATAACTCAAAATGATAAAGAATGATTTAGACTTAGTTAAATAAATATTTTGATTTATTTAACCAAAGGGTGATGTTAGATTAAATTAGATAAATGTTTGATTTATTTAATTTAATTAGATGAATTGAGATTTAATCAAATAATATGGATTATTTAATTAAATAAAGATAGGAAGATGAAATGACCTAGCTAATTACATAGAGCCGATGATTTAATTAAATTGAGGGATTTATTTAATTAAAAGTGGAATTATGATGACTTTAATCAAATAAGGCTATTCGATTAAATCGTTAGACAGCGGGATAATTTAGGATGAAGCGATGCTAGTAGATCAGGATTGAGTGTGCGATATCAATTTGTATATTTTCGATGTCTACATTTTGCCCCTCTTTGAAGTGATGCAATTGTTGTGTTGGTTCAAAGAATAACCTTGCCATGATCAAAAGTCAAAATTTCTATGATTTTTTTGGATGCCCCACTATTGCTCCAGCGAATGAAGAATTATGCTGGTATACTGCCCCCTCGAGAGATCAGGCGAAGAGGTTTGATTTGAGAGTTGATCTCTCGAAAAAGAGGTTCAAGATCAGTTCAACTCAAATATTTGATGTAGAAAAATTTGATGATGTAGACACTGATCAGCCATGGCTAGCCTCATGCCTATTTTGATATATTACACCCACTTGATCCTGATTTGTACCATGACAGTGACATTATTGATTATATATATGAGATGATTATGATGTTTATATGCAATGGATGATATGATGATGCATGAATGATATGGATGTACATGATATGATATGATGACGTTTTTATGATTATGCAATGGATAATAAATGTATAGTTTATGAGATGCCTAGAATAACCAATCTATATTATCCAATGATGAAATCCAATGCATGCCAGATGATCAATGTTTCTTATATGATATGATATGATATGTAGATGGTTTGTGGATGTAGGATGGATGCATTAGTGATGATTTACGATTAACTCTCATGGTACCATGTTAGCACGAAAAGCAAGAGATAGAAGAAAACAAGAGATTCCAACAAGACATGAGATGATGGAGATGATGATGATTACTTGCTGAGGAGTTGGGATTTTCAAAGGGCCAATTACCTTATGTTTGATAACACATGTAGGCACGATGCATCAGGGTATAAAGAACCAAGATGGCGCTGCACCTAGTGTGATGGACTTTGACTCAACAAACAGATAGGAGTATTCTTATTCACACCTGACATACAAAATTTTTGCTAGGACGTACCTAACAAAGCAAGTATTCACCAAGGTTATATTACAAGAATGTCCAACAAGCACAACAGATAAAAAGATAATGATCGTTGCCCCATTCCTATCTCTCTAAATCCTTTGTTCGGATATCATCGAGAGGTCCTTGGAATGAGCACAATAAGATGAATCAAATGAAAATATCAAGTATGCAAACAAGCCAATGTTCTTCATATCTCTAGCCAAAGGGATTTGTTTTGATAGGATAAGAATCCAAGGTGATATCCAAAATGATGCCCATTGTCGGAACAATATATCCTAGGACATGCATTGTATAGGATGATGATGGTTTGATAAGTTGATTGATAGGCTTTTGATATAAGGTTGATTGACATGTCTGAAAATGATCAAGAGTTTGATTTTGTGTTTAATGGTTTGTTGTTTCGATTTTGATTTTGCATTTGATGTTTTCTTTTGTTGATTGTTGTGATTGTTTCTGTTTGTGTTGCCAAAGGATGAAGGTGATGATGAGTTTATTATGGATGATTGATTATTTCAAGTGAAATCGAGATGAGATGGATGGATTTTTTTTCAAATATTTGGATGTTTTGATGTTTTTGGAATGTTTTGAGGCTGTTTTTTTTGGTTTTTGAATTTTTCAAATGTTGTGATTTTTCAAATTTCCAATGTTTTTGGATTTTGCGTTTGATGTTTTTCAAATGTTTTTGGATTTTGTGTTTTTTGAATGTTTTTGGATTTTGATGTCTCGGGGGCTGATCAAAGATTAGCCTTGCCTACGTTTAAGCTTAGAGATGACGTAGTTCAGATTCCAATGTTTTTGATATTTTCTGTTTTTGACTTGTTTTTGGATTTTGATATGTTTTGAATGTTTTTGGATTTTTCACATGATTTGGATATGGATATGTATGATGATATCAGTGCTCTATTTGGGATTTTGCTGAAGACCAAGCTAAGGTTGAATGATCGAATCGATGGATTAATGATGATGATAACATTGTTGAGGATACACAACAATGCAAGGATTTGATTGATCAAAATTGAAGACGATAACATTGTTGAGGATGCACAAAAATGTAAGGATTGATGATGATAACATTGTTGAGGATGCACAACAATGCAAGGATAGTGTTTAAGAAACACAATGATTGGGAAGGATATCCTAAGATTATGGATTGATGATGATGTTTTGATGACTGATCCTAATTGATGAAGCTTGATTTGGAACAAAAGATGTTTTGGATGATTTGATGTGACGTTGAAGGATGCATTAGATGTGACTGATATTGATTGTTCGGATTGATGTTCAATGAATGATGAAGATTGATATGGAATGTCTTCTCGTCAAACTATGCCATGGGCTAATGCTTTGGAATTTTTGCTCATAGGTGTTTGACCAATTTTATTTCACATTTTCCAATGTTCGGATCACTACATAAGTTCAAGGAGGATATAGACCAAGATTTATTCCCAAAGCAAGATGTAAATATCTTCCCCCAGTTTCTAGCAATGTATGGAATGCGATGGGTGGATGCTCAGATAGGTGTATGGATGGATGGATATCGTAAGCATGCAAAGGATTCCAAGGATTATCTTGTGATAAGATACAATGTTCAGATAAAGAAATGCTCATTTGGATAATGCTTCATAGCTCAGATAATGCTGCATAGGATAGGATCAATGAAAATGGCCCATGTCAAGATGTTTACCATAAGCAAGTGTAAAGTGTGCACCGAAGTTTTTCAAGATCAAGATAACTCAGACTATGGATGCAGATGGATAAAGATGGATTGGATAAATGGTTTATGGATGGATGGATTTATTATGGATAAGATGGATGGAATGCTTGATTTATTACGGATGGGATGAGATGCTTTCACCTGAAGTGGCACATGTAGATGCTTGATTCTACACATGATGCCTATTTTCCAGGTTTTCATCATGGTCTTGCCCAAAGCGCCACCGTAGTGGTTTTCACTAGAGGATGATTTTTTTCTTTACTGTTTTCAATCCTTTTTCTGATTTTTTTGATTTTTTGGACAGGTTTTAAGCTCCTGCTGAATCACAAGGTGTTGCAGATGTAGATGCCCCTATCATAATGTGCCATTGATATCCTACTTGAAGAAGCTGCTTTGCTAAGATACGTGCACTTGAATGCATCTTTTTGGATTCTTGATCTACTTCGTTGATATCGGAGTTGACTTTGTCTTTGTGCGTACATCGCAATAGAGTTCCTTCGAAATCCTTATGATAAAGGGTCGTTGCCAATACATGGTCAATGTAAGAACTGTATATCATGCGTGGAGGCGTGGATGGAGTGTGTTTAGGGATAGGGGATGGATTGGTTGACAGTTTGGAACCTTTGACTCTCCAAACTTGGGAAGATGAGCAATGATGGGTGGATACGAAAGTGTGCATGGAATTGGGACCAACTGCTTGATATACTTTGTACGTCGCTTGAAAAGCTTTCTTTTTTTTTGTGGACATCTTTGCTGGATACTTTTCCCTTTTTTATTTTGCTCCATAGTTTCTTTGACTGATGGAGTTTGATAGGGATGATCTTTCTTTGTATGTTTTGGTATCCATGTGTATTTGATTTGTCCATTATGCTTTTAAACTTCTTTTTCTTTGATAATGTTCTTCGTACTTTGATTCAATTCTTTCTTTTGAGGTTGGTCCCAATTCATGGATGGGGTGACGGGTGGATGAAGATTCATGATGTGACTGGTTGTAGTATTGTTATTGGTTTCATCATAAGGATTCTTTGTGCTCCCTATGTTGATGCTTGCACTAGAAAAAGTTGCCCCCAGTATGGTGCTAGTGGCACCTTCGTTCCTTGATTCCGCCTATTCTAAGATGTCTTGTTCAGTAAACATGCTCTGACAAATGAACACCGTAGATGGCATTGTTTCAATTTGTCGCTCTGCTAACTCTGGATTCTACTGTTCTGTCTGACTTGCTTCCTTGAGTGGATAATGTTCAATATCTTTATTCATGATGTCCTTAGTCTTCATTTGCGATATATCTGATACTGTTGTTAACAACTCTATTTGATTGTAGGAATTAATAATCTGCTCTTTTTGTGTAATAGAATCTTGTTCTAGCTGAAGATCATCTACGTGTCCATCCATAGAAAGCATCTCATGGGTAGATGGAGGAGTATGTGCTACATGGATATGATCATCTTCCACAGATAGGAGAGTGTCCATTAGATTATTGTAGTATCTTGAAGACACAAATTCTTGATCTTGAATGATTTCGAAGCTGCTTTCGACATGCTTTGGATCAAGTTCTTGACATGGGTCAGTTTCAAAGGATGGATTGCCTATAAGGGGGTCTTGGATGTCGTTATTAGACATGGTAAGTGGTTCAATATCCTGAAGTGTCGAGTTTAGGGTTCCTTCAATATTTGTAACCACGAGGTCAAAGGTGGTCAACATGTCTTGGAAGGGACCATTGCTAGACCTTGGTGAGAGACATTGATCATGCTTTTGAATAAATTCTTGAGATATGTCCTCTAACTCATAATGCAATGTAGAGACATTTTCAACATGATCATAGGTAAATGGATTGTGCATTATGTCAATAGGATAAAATAATCCTAATACTCCTTGAAATAGATCACTTAAAAGTGGCTCTTGATGTATGGTGAGTTGATCATCAAATGGGGTGGAAACATCTTCAAGGTGCTCATTGATGGAGAGATCTTGATCATTGTTTTCAACAATTGTGGTAGAGGGATTTTTAATGTCGTCAACCATAGGGTCAAGTGATGTTGGAATTTCTTGAATTGGATCATTGTTGGGTATTGTTGGTGGATTTTGTTCATGATTGAAAAGTGACCCTTGACCTATGTTGATTTGATCATTGGATGAAGTAGACATAGCTTCAAGGTGTTCAGTGATGGATTGATCTTGATCCTTGTTCTCAACAGTTGTCATTTTTTGTGTTTTTGCTTGCATTTGTTGGGCAGCTTGAGAGGCTTGGGTAGCTTGAGTGGCTTGTGGAGCCACCTGATATTGTTGAAGCGTTTGTTGGTAGGCTTGATGTGCCTTTAGTGCGATGTTACAATATTGACTTATTGCACTTGGTTTTGGTGGTAGTGATGGTGTATTTGGAATCGTGTTGGATGTAGTGACAAGTGGTTGAGATATGCTTGGAGTGATCATGGTAGTGGGGGTTTGAGATATGATGGGTGTGATAGAGGTGGTTGGAGTGATCGAGGTGATAGGAATGGTCGGAATGACCGAGGTGATAGGCCCTTGGGAGACCATATTTTGATTTGCCATGATTGATGTTGTCATTTGATTAGATACCATCTATTGGTGCAATGTTTATGGAATATTCAAAATATTTGATGTGATGGCTTGATTGGTGTTAGGTGGATTGATTTGGATGGAATGATTGGTGCTAGTTAAAGGGGGAAGCCCTAAACCAAGGAATGATGTTGATATGGGTAATGGTGGTGGAGATGTCTCTTGGCGTAATGACTCAACTATTTTGGTAAGTATAGCAATTTGATCTAGCTAATTTTTTTCTTGATTTCGATCTTGACTCCCTTGATATAGTTGATTTGGCTTGTGTTTAAGCAGATTTGGAGTGTGTACTTGTGTTTGATTTTGGACAATGTTCTAATTTAGGATGATCAAATTTGGCATGATAGGTTGAAATTGACCATTGTTGATGTTTGGAATATTTGTATGATTTGCAAATGTATCCATCCCAAAGTTTGCTGGATTCATGTTTGGAAAACTTGTACTTGGTATATTCTCAATTGGCATGTATGGATTTGGTGGGATGACGTTCGTTTGAAGGCTCATGCATTGATTGTTCGGTTGGTGGATTTGTAGGTTTGGATTTAGATCTACCATCGGGAAATGTGTTCCAATCTTTGATTTGGGCATACTCACACTTGTTGTGCCATTGACATTTGTCGAGAGTAATGATCCCATGTATGGTTTGTATAGATGTGAGTGTTGATAATCAATCGACGTTGTAAGGTTTTGATAGCTTAGTTGACTTGGATTACTCATGATGTAAGGATCAAGTTTATATTCCATGTTCCTCTTGTGTTTTGACCTTGTTGCAAAAGTGACCTCTAAGGTTCTTAGGACAAATGACGAGATGAAGGATGAAAGGGGTGAATGATATGAGTGTTGAATGTTTAGGGACTTTGGATCAATGCTAGAATTAGGGTTTGATTTGGATAATGGACCTATAAACCCTAAGATATTAGATGTGATCTTAGGATGAACTTGTTCAAAGGATTACTAATTCAATTAAATGTATGAGAAAGGATACATTCCCATACACTTAACTAAACAAGGTGATTTTGATTTTGATGATTTACCCAAGTCTAGAATGATGTTTCCAAAGATCTAAAGTTGTTTGTGGGATGAAGATGATAAATGTTTGGGATGGATGAAGTGTTTCATTTGATCCTAAGTGAACCTAGGAAGGACTTGTTTACTAGACCAAGATAGTGAAGAACATGCCTTTCTCTAAGAGTAATTCAAAATCAAAAGACCAATGTTTGCATGAAAACCATATGACCAAAAGATGCCAAGCACATGTGTGGGGTCCAATTGATTCAATCTTTTCTTAATGGATTATTTTTACCACAAACACTTCTTGATTAGCTTTTCAAACTAAGATGTCTAATGTCTTAATTCCTTCAAACCCCACAAGATATATTATGTGGAATTTCGATGAACTTAAGACAAGGGTTTTCCTATCGTTTACTTAAGTAGACAAATTGAGATGTAATCCAATGTTTAGAAACATCTAAGGATGTAAATCCCAAGGGAAAGCAATAACATATGGATTGAGTCAATTGTATTTGTCTCCAAAAGGGTTTGAAATTTGGATGATGATGTTAAGTGTTTGTTTTCAAGGTGTTTTCAAACAAGCAATGTGTTTATGACTCACAAGCAATATAACACCCTAGCTCAATTGGTACATTTTTCTTGGTGGGCTTGCCTCATGCCCTTCGTAGTAGAAGAGATGATTTTACATGCAACCAAAGACAAAATATAAAGGTATGTTAAGAATGAAGTCTTAGCCTCTATATTTTAACCAAGATCGGACATGGCAAGTAACTTCTTGGAATCTAAGTTCCAATGCACCACTTTGATAAAATCGTTCAATGGATCAATTGGTCACTATAAAACAAGGGTTCTATTTCAGACTTTCCATTCGTGGAGATTGACCCATACGGCAAGAGTCCCCTTTCGGATCCATCTTGTCAGAATCAACCGCATGATACTGGAATTTCTTCCAATACCCACATTTATATCCCAGCTGAAAATACTCTTGGCTTTAGAGTGTTACTGGTTGAGTCGTTCCCTTGGGTGAGTACTTTTTCCCCAAGGAAGGCCCTCTAGGATAAACAAAAGCGAATGAAGAACAATGTTCATAACTCGATCAATCCTTGTTGGCAACAAGGAGAGAGAATGTACGCAACAAAGTCCCCACTCACACTCGCACAATAGTTTGTTCAATTTTAAGCCCAAATCGAAGTGTGGAGGTGATTGCTTTGTCTTAAGCCAAAGTCATGGAAAAGACCTTTTGATTCTCAAGATCGCTATAAAGCGCGAGAGAAGCGCATACGTCCTTTTCCAATGCCTTTAGTCTAAGTAAGCCCTCACGAAAAACACAACTACACTTGTTCTTTTTAGATCCTCAAAGCAATATGTGAGTTCATTTGAGAGCACCAAATCACAAGTGAAAGACATTTGTTCAATTTGTTAATCCCATAAATGAAATCTAGTAAGTTGTTGATCCTATTGTTCGTTTTAACCTTTGCAAGAAATGGAATTGAAAGGTTCTTTTTAAGCCCAAATGAAAACTAGTATTCTAAAGATGAAAAGATGAAAAATTCTGAAGTGTTTAAACAAACACTTAAGTGTTTCAAAACACTTTGATTGGACCACATATCATCACCATGCTCCTTCTTCCTTTACTTTTTGGCTTCCAACCTACAAAGGCGAAAAATAGTCAGATTCTGGAAAAACACAGAAATTTAAAAAGCAGAAAACAGAGGGAGAAGTAATCATTAAAAACATGTGCTAATTTTTTTTTTTTTCCCTTTTTACTGTCTCCCAGCGTCGCAACTCATGAAGGCATCGCTATTTTTCCTCCTAGTGTCGCTCTTACAGCACCACTTACCAGTCAGCGGCACTCTGTGTCAGGACAGAGAGCACGATTGCGTCGCTGTTTCTGAAAGCGTCAGAGTTTAGAATTTTTTGAAACTGATGCAGATCGGCGAGTCCAGCAGTGGAGTTTAGGATTTGAATTTTTTGGTAGGATGAGTCCAATGGCACTAAAATAGCAACGCTAACGAGCCCACGGTGCTAAAATAGCGACGCTGACGAGCCCGCGTTGGAATTTCCTGTGTGTCAAGAAAATGCAGAAATTTTGAGGAAATGTTAGAAATAATGACTTCGAGCCCTCCCTCTAGTGCCAAATGTGCGAACCCTTTTCCTAGTACCTGTAAAACAACATGAATAAACGAGTTAGACAAGGATTTGCAAGCTAAAAGAAGGATTCCCCATGAAATCCATTTACAAACTCAAAATAGGAAAGAAAATAAGCAAGAACACAATGAAATTGATAAACCAAAGATTAAATCCTAATTTAAATAGCAAACACTTGATCCCATGGGGGAATTGGTGCCAATTTGATGTGAAAATTGGCCCTTTCCCAATCCCTATGATGCAAGATTCAAATGTTGAAGAGATTGTTGATCCACTTTGTTGATGAAAGATGAAGACTTGAAGCTAAATCTGCAAAAAGCCTAGCTAAGAATTCGAATGATGGATGGAAATGGCTAAGTATTTTAGCATGGTAACTTTGCTTGGATTGTGGATGATGAGATGAGGAGATTAACCTCTTATTTATAGATTGATAAGTTGAAAGCATGCCCAAAATAGAGCAATGTGGGACTAAGAATGAGCCAATGACAAAATGCCACTTGTCAACTTGTGAATGGATGGAGGATGTGCAAGTTTTGAAGAATGTGCAAAGAGGGGGGAGATTCAAATTCAAAATATGGCTTGAAGGATGAGGTGAAAGGTGAAGTTAATGTCACATGGCTCAAGAAAAGGACTTGTAAGAGATGTTAAATGCCATGTTGGAAGGGACAAGTCCTTTTGGTGGGAGATTTCAAATTTGAGGAATATTCCCACTTGGATGCCTTTTTTGAATGAAAATAGGTGATTTATAAAACAATTAAATTGATTTTCATGTGCAAGTTGGAAAATCTAGAGGATTGGAGTGATTAGGATTAGCATTGATCATGATTTGATTAATTTAAATGATGTTAGTTGATTTGACCATTTTGACTTAGATTTTAGGATTTAAATAACTCAAAATGATAAAAGAATGATTTAGACTTAGTTAAATAAATATTTTGATTTATTTAACCAAAAGGGGTGATGTTAGATTAAATTAGATAAATGTTTGATTTATTTAATTTAATTAGATGAATTTTGAGATTTAATCAAATAATATGGATTATTTAATTAAATAAAGATAGGAAGATGAAATGACCTAGCTAATTACATAGAGCCGATGATTTAATTAAATTGAGGGATTTATTTAATTAAAAGTGGAATTATGATGACTTTAATCAAATAAGGCTATTCGATTAAATGGTTAGACAGAGGGATAATTTAGGATGAAGTGATGTTAGTAGATCAGGATCGAGTGTGCGATATCAATTTGTATATTTTCGATGTCTAAAGGTTTCATCAAATATTTGTATTAAAAATTAAATATATATTTTAAATAAACTATTTCAAATAGCTTATACATTATTTGAAATAATTTTATTATTTGTAACTAAAATTAACACAATTGTATTTGGAATACAATCATTATAATTTTTATTAATGTAAAATATCAATTGAGATTTTAAATATACTAGAAAACAAATTTGTGGAAATTATTCATTATCATAATAGAAGGAGGGAATGCGATATAAGTATAGAATTAGAATGAACAACTCGAAGAAAGTAGGGTACACAAGTAGAAGAGACATAAGATGCTTAATTTGTGTTAGGAATAAATGAATAATTTTGAGTATGATGTAATTGGAAATGAGATAAAAATGATGATCTTATCATGTAATGTATACACATCCGAGTCATCAGATAAATGAGGGGACAAAATGGTGGATATATATTACACAATGCATAAGGTGTGCAAGGTTGGTTACATCATAAAGTGCACAAAGATAGTCACATGAGTTTTTTCTCTCTTGAGTTTCCTAAGAGTAAGTGATAAATCTTTATTGACTTACAATGACTTGGCCAATAAATTCTAAGAGTTAAAAAAAAAAATACAATTAAATATTAAATCTAGCCATGCATCTAGCATTATTTTATTAGATTAAAACTAAATTTATAATTAAATAAAACTGATATAAAGTGTTGACTCAAAATTTGATTTACAATAAATAGAATCAATAGATGAAGCCAATAGATGGTCAAAGACTACATAAATAAATTAGATTAGATAAATTTTATGATACATTTTTTTACATTAATAAAAAAGTAAAAATAATTAATTACTATTTTGTTTTTTTTTATTATTTAATTATTTCTTTCAATCAAATAATAATTATTTTTCTAGTTTATTTGTTGTTATTTAATTTTACAATAAAACCATAAATGATAAACACAACCAATAAATCAACATAAATTAATACCACTTTAATAAGTTGAAAACTAAGAGATTGGTTAGTTATTAAATATATGGCTAACTAATCAAATACTAATAAAATAAACTCGTTGTTTATCAATCAATAGTATTTTACAAACTTTAATCCTAAACTAAGGAGCAAGGCAAGAATTGTAATATTTTTTCTATTATTTAATTATAGTATTTTAAAGATAAGTTGTTAAAATCATATTATTCAATTCCACATTATTTTCAATCAAGTACCATATTTTTTAAACTCATACATTGAAATGCAATACACAATGATATTGTAAGTATCCTCTTACTATGAACTTAGGGTAATTGATGTTTATTATGCTTTTTTTCCCTCAATATTAGGTAAGTGTGAGCATGTACAAAATAGTCAAAGCTTATGGATAAGAGATCAAATCCCTAAAGGCTTCCTCTTGTCAATATATGTTTATAATACAATTATAACTGTTTCATATTAATCCATTTAGAATTATAATTGCCAATTCTAAAACTAAAAGATTATAATGTTAACCTTGCAAATTCATAATATGCAATAACTGCTTCACCAGAATGAACAACTCTGTATATTAGAGTATTTTGGCTATACAATCAATTAGTACATTATGACTGTATATGTAACCCATATGTAATGATATTACATCACTTATAAATGCAACATTTTACCAACAAACTATTTCTTATTAATAACTATAGATACCTAAAATATGACCTTACCCAACTACACCTAACTTTAGTCTATCCTTAGCCATTAACTCAATAAATATCTATTATTTATTTAATTATTCCTATACATTCCCATCTTTATCCTAATCCCTTAATTAATTAAATATTTATCATTTATTTAATTAATCTCCCTCATCCTAGTCCTTTACTTGAATAAATATTTATATTTATTTAATTATTTATCCCATCATAATCTCATTAATTAAATAAATATTTAATTAAATTAATTAATTAATTGTGCCTTATCCCCAAATCCTCTAACTAAATTAATTAATTAATTCTCAATTAGTTTTAGGATAATTAATCTGCATTATCTTTTCTTCCAATATTTAATTCCCATTTATCCACTATCCTTGTCCATCTAATCCTAGCCCTTCATCTTGTACACATGAATCATAATCTAATTTTTTCCTCATGTGACAAGTGTCCCCTTCACATGTCTAAATAACTTCTCTAGATTCATTGAACCTAAACATCTAGCCGAAAGTCAAACTACCTTTTAATCTTATTTATTCATCTCCTTTAACCTCTTAATCCTAACCATTGCAATAAGGATTTTTGTGCTTATTTTTATCCTAAACCTAGATCCTATCTATCATTTGACATTTGTCATATGATTGTATCCTTGATCCAAACCCTAATCCTTCTTGAATTTTAGCCATCCATTATCAATCATTTGTACCCATTAATTTTTCCTCTTCAAGACTCTATATCTAGAGGTTGTAATCCTCCATTTTTCATCTTTTGAGCTATCATACTTGTGTGTTGTCACTTTAATCCCTTGTCTAACAATAACTATTAATCATATCAAGGTTATGCTACACAATTGAGCAATCCACATATCAATATCAAGAGAAAATCAAATGAAGGGTGCATTTCATTTTCACTCATCAAGGAGAGGAGTTAAGATTCTAGGTGAAGATAGTGTGCTTTTGTATTGTTTTTACCTTCCTTGATTTACCTTCAATATTTTCTAACCTTCTTTATTTTGGCACACCCAATGGGACCCTAGGTCCTTGAATCTAGCATTTATCCATGAGATTCTTAAATTTTTTAAGGTTTCAGGCTAGTTTGGTGTATCCTTTTCCAAATTGGAACAACTGTTCTAAAGATTGGCGTGCATCTTCTTGCCAAAATGACACAATTATGTTGAGGATTGGTGCAATCGTGTTGAGTATTGACACATTTGCTTTATAGAATGGCACATTTGCTAGGCAGGATTTTACTAGGTTTCATTATGAAGTTCTCAATTTGATTTCTAATAATTTTCAGTCTTTTTGACCCATTTGTGCTTGCTATTTCATTTCTAAACTTAATTTTGTAGATCCATAACCCAAAAATGACATATTTCATTTTAGATTATGGTTGTATCACTATTTTCTATAAAATTCATTTTTTCAAGTAGAGTGGTGCAATTGCAAAGCAAATAGATGCAATTGCACAACAAGTAGGTGCAATTGCACAACAAATAGGTGCAATTACACTGTAGATAGGTGCAATTATAAAGAAAAGTGGCACAATCATTGAATAATGTTGGGTAGGAATTTTTTTGAGTTTAGATATCATTTTTTTAATTTTCTACTCTATTGTTGACCGTGACTTTGTATGATCTCAAACCTAGAACAAAAAACTTGTTTCTTAAACTAGAGTTTTATTTTGTAGAATCTTAACCCTAGAACAAAAAAAAAAATTCTTAGAAAAACAAACTGTGCATTTGTCTAGAAAGGTATAATTCAAGTTTCTCTAATTTTGCGTTATTTTTCACATTTGTCTCTCTGTGACATTTATTTCATATTGTGGCATAATTTTTCTATGCAATTATTCTAGGGTTTCTTGTTTACCAACCCAATTTTTGCAACTATAGCTTTTGTGGACAAAAGACAAATCATCAAACTACTAACATCTTTCTTACAAAGCTGTTAGTCCAAAGCTTTATTTTCTACTAATCTAGGCACATTTATTTTCTTAAAGTTAATGAACATTGTTTGTCGTGTTTGGAAATGTGTGTAGATGTATGCTTGTTGGTATATGGAGCCTAATCAGACTCAGAGGTTAAATTTTCCCCACTTTTATCGATACAGTTTGACCCCAAATTATTTAGCAGGGGTTTAGGGGCAGCGCCCCTTGTGGGGTCCAAGGGCAACGCCATAAAAAAAACCCTATTTTGTATTTGACATAAGTCTTGATAAAAGGCTAAGGGCTAGGGTTTCCATTGATATTGTATTGTAGCATTTGCAGTGGTATTGAGTTGCAAGGATTACTGGTTTTAATCAGTTCTATTTACTGGAAAATAATATTGGAATCTTTGTTGGTGGATGTAGCCCGAGTTTGGGTGAACCATGTTAAATATTGTCTCTTGCTATTATTATTTATGTGTTTTTCATTCCTCTGTTTAATCTTTATTTGCATTTAATTGATATTTTATGCATGCAATTCCTAACAATGCTCTCTCCTTACACTTAGTGTGATCTTGGAGATCATAAATCTCATTATTGGTAGGATATAGAGGGTTGTGAGGCACCTCATATGTCATTTGGATCATTTCTAGACCTACATATCCATTATATACACCACTTAAATAACATTAAAACACTTATAATGTGCCTAAATAAGCTATAAAGTGTAAATTAAATATCATAGAAGAAAAGGTAAATTTGTGAGAATAAGATAACTAAGTGTTATTATGAAAGGATGTGATGGAAATTAATTATGAAGAGGCATTAAGAGGCTATATAAAGAAGGGAAAAGTGAGAGATAAGAATGTGAAAGTGTGGAGTCATATGGATTAAATATATATGAGAATAAGGAAGTGTGGAAGATATATATATATGTGGATGAAGCATGATGAATAAATTATGAGAAATTCATATGAATATATGATGTTATGGATGTATATATGAATGCATATAATTTATTATAATATGATTTATACTTATTGCATATATAAGTTCTCCATTTTTATTGCATCATATCAATGTTGACTACATATAACAAAATATTAAACCTGAGACTTGGGAAAGGTTTTTTTCCAACATTTGGTTTTATTTTGGGCATCTTGGTTGTTGTATATAACAAGGGAGGTCACACCAAAAAAATAAATTGGTGTTAAAAATTTGAGGAAAAGTGACTTTTTTTCTAAAATATATATTTTTTTCAATGGCAATGATTAAAGAAAGATTGAAGAATGAAAATGAGAATTTAATATTTGAAAAATATTTTTTGGAGGAAGATTTGATAAAATTTATGTAGTGTAATTTAGAATTGAAAGAAAATATAAAGGAGTTAAAAAATGAAATACATGAATATTTATGTGAAAATGAGATTCTTGCAAAAGAATTGGAAAAAGTTAAGATAAAAAATGAAGAACTAGAAGAAAAGATAAAGAAGATGGAAAAAAATAGTTTACAAAAATATCAAATATCAAATTTGAAAGAACAAAATGATAAGTTAGATCAATTTCTTACATGTCAAAAGTAAAATCAGTGTCTAAGGTATAAGCCTACATTATGTAATTATGTCTCATGTGATACAAATGATTTATGTTATTCATTTGATAAATCATTTGATTAAAGTGATAAAGCTAAATATTATTTTGATAAAGAGTGTAATGTTGGAGATAATAATGTTTTTGAATCTATAATTATTGATAGTTGTGATGATAATGACAAAAGATGTCATTTGAAGGATTATGGTTTTAAGATGATGAGAAGAGTGGGATATGCAAGAATTTTTTTTAAAGAGACCATGATATCATTTGTGAAGCTGAATAATGAAGGTCTTAGAAATGAAAAAGATGATGATACAAGTACACCAAGTTTTAACAACTCTATTCAAGAAATGCAATATTCCCATTTTTCATAGAAAAGGACAAAGAAAATAAATATGTTAGAATCTTCATCCTTGTAGTATTTGTGGACTAATCAATCATTTTGATGTAGGGCATCTCTTCCATTTTGTCTCAAATTTGGTTTTGTTCCTTTCTTGTAGTTTGGTAGCTTATTTTTGTTTTTGTATAATCTGCTTTTAATGTGTTTTTTAGATTCTTGGTCGATTCTGTTGAAAATCGATAGTTGCAAGTTTGTTGAATCAATAGTTAGCATAGAGGATGTTGTTGGTTGTTGAAAATTTGAAGGGAAATGAGTATTTTGGGAGAGCAATACACTGAAACAGAGGTTGGCTCATTGTTAAAGAGGAAACATAGGTTTATGTTTGTGAAGAGGTGTACCATCAAGTGGTCTAAATATTGGATGGAAGTGTTGGTGCTTGAGTGACTGGGAGGAAGGTAGAAGTTTTGGGTTGTGTCGATAGGGCAATGTAACCGACTGACCTGTGAAGGCCAAATGTAATGTGACATGTATGCCTCTGTAGTATATGTTGAACACTATAACTAAGATAAAAATTTTGAGCCATTGGTGCCAATAAGAAAATAAAATCTTCCAATTCAATTTCCTCTTTCATTGCAAAATAATTTGTAGTTTTATTCTTTATGTTGCTAATTGTGAATGAACAAAGTTTTGTTTTATTATCTTACTTAAATCCTGAACTGCCATAAGTTTGTGTGAGGTTGTTTTAAGGTGTTCCATCATTTGGTATCATAGACTTAAGTGATTGAGTGTTGGTGTGTAGTTAGAATGCCTCTAAGGAGAATGGGCAGAGGAGGAGCCTGAGGCAAAGGAAAAAGAGACTATGGTGAGGGAGTTTTAGAGATGATGCAACATTTGATTGCAAGAATGGAGGGCCCTAGAAAGAGCACAAAGAAGAGGGACCCCAGAGGATGGTGCAAGTGATGAGGAGGAAGAACAACAGAGAGAAGAGAATGAGGAAGGATAGGGGAGAAGCAAGAGGGATATAAGGAGAGACTATTGGAGATAGTCATGAGTGTCCAGGTTCTAAACCCAAAGTAGAAGTGCCAACTTATGTAGGAAGCCTAAATGGTGAAGATTTGATCGATTAGAGCAACAAATTGGATAAGTATTTTGAATATGAGGGTGTGGCAAAGGAACAAAGAGTGAAATTTTCCTCCACCAGATTAAAGGGCCATGCTGCCATGTGGTGGGACTTTGTCTAGAATGAGAGAAGAAGGAAGAATAAGGAGAAGATCAACTCTTGGGATCACATGGTGGCCAAGTTGAAGGACAAATTCGTTCCAAGTGATTATCAAATTAATCTCTTTAAGAGATTGCAAAATTTGAAGTAGAAAGACATGTCTGTGAAAGACTATACAGATGAATTCTACCAGTTGGTAATCAGATCTAGGCATGGTGAGGAAGATGTGGAGAAAATAGCTCGATATGTGAATGGTCTCAAGTATAGTTTACAAGATGAAATAAGCCTTATGTCCCCTAGAATCCTAGAAGAGGCTTATCAACTTTCCCTAAAGGTAGAAGATAAGTTGCAAAGGAAGAAAATTCAGCAAGAGAAGAAGAGAGGAAAAGGTTTTAGAGGAAGGGATTACCAAAAAAGTAGGGGGCAACAACATCATCAAGGAGAAGAGGCTAGAATTTCAAGTAGGACAACCAATAATGATAGAGGTGGTTATAAAGGAAAAGGGGGAAGGTATTATGGAAGGGGTGGCTTACAAGGTAGAGGTAGAGGATTTGTTGGAAAATGTTTTAAGTGCAACCACTATGGACACAAGAGTTGGGAATGCTTTGAATCATCTCAAGGAGGACATTCAAAATTTGAGAAGAGTAATCAGATTGTACATGCCGATCAAGAGAGTGTGGGGTCACCAGTACACCACAAGGATGAACCAGAATCAAGTGAGTCCTTATTGCTCAAGAGGGTGTTGTTGAAGTTGTAGTGTAGGAAAATGCATACCCTTGCATTTTCACACTTGTTTGGGCCTACCCTACTTTATTTATGCTTCTTTATTGCTTAATTGGTCCTATTTTGTGTCCACAAGCCCTATGAATAATATATTTTTCTAGTTAATCCTAACATTCTGCCAAGCATAAATGATAATTTAATGACTCCATCAATGTGTCCCTGATTTTTGGGTTGGGACTAAAATGCCACCTAGGGTGTCTTAGTCCCCCAAGGGTCTCAGGACCCTAATTTTGGGATATTTGGATTGGGCCCCTTCTTGGTGTTTGTTCCCCAAGTTTTTAGGACTTGGGACTAAGATGTCACCTAGGGAATCTTAGTCCTCGAGTCATTTTTTAGGATTTAATTTCAAATTCTAGCGAGATTTAGCCTCCTTTATTTAATGCATTCATATGTCAGCTTGTTGTGATGTAATTTCAGGATATTAAGCATAAGTATAAATACAAGGTTCATTCATTCATTTTAATACAAGTCTTTTGTGAGAGCATTCATAATATCAAATTGAGTTCACAAGAGTATTCAAGAGTAGATCTATCAAGCATTTGGAGCCATTTTCATATTCAAGCATATCAAAGAGTTTTCCTGCATTATGTGTGTTGTTGTGCTAACATTTGTGATGTAGGGTTTTGATCCAAGTAAGCAATTCAAGCCATATCTCTCAAGCATTCAAGATCTATATCCATTGCAATCATTACACACAAGTTTGCAGATTTTATAAGGGTTTGATGAGTTGTAGCATTGCATGTTGTTCATTCACCATTTCCTTCACTATTTTTGTTTCATTTCAAGGTTTAATTACCAACAAGGGGTTTGACCAAGGAAAACCCCCATTCACTAACAAAAAAAAAGTTTTTTCCATCTTGCATACTTGTGATTGTAGATTTAGGTTGAAGTCTTGAAAATCACTTGGAGTGAAAAGTTGCATTTCAAATTTGTCATCTCCACGGAAACTTCCCTACAGGCCACATTTGGAAGATTCAAAAGTTGAGATCTGAAGAGAAGCAAGTGTAGACCTTCGAGCTCAGGATCCTGTTCGAAGTTAGCAGAAATTCAGAATGGGACTAATATTCCATCTTGGGTGTCTTAGTGCTCCTAGGCTTATTTTTTTAGAGATTTTTTGAGATCCGGTTTTGAGATCCGAAGACTCTGTATTGGCCCCGAAAAATAGCAACAGGACTAATACGCCATTTTGGGCATCTTAGTCCTCCCTGGAATTTCTTAACAACTTCGTTGCATTTCTAGAATATTCACATCTCCAAACTTCCCAAGTACACACATACTATCTCCCTATTGCATAATTTCATTATTTGTATCTCTCATTGAGCCTACATTTCTAGTTTTAGGTCATTTTGCATATCACACTGTGCTTTCAAACATTTGTCTTTTCCAAGCATTTGCTTGGTGGTGAACCCTTAGAACTTAAAGAACCACCTCCTAGGTCCTTCCTAATTGTGAATTGACCCACCTCGTTGTTAGTCAATCCAATTAAGACTCCTAGGACAATAGTGAATGGTTGAATAGAAAAGTGTGATATCTTTTGAGGTATACATTTTCATATTCATCATTTTGGTGAACCTGATTTGTGAGCATTCATTTCATTTCTGATTTGGAGTCCATTAAGGTCCTTAGATCTAGATTGCATCTTTCATTAGTGAAAGTGCATCTAGGATTTCTTGTATCTTGCATTAGTGAAATTGCATTTAGGGTTTTCTATACTTGCATTAGTGAAAGTGCATATAGGTTGCATCTTTACTTTATTGCATCATTTCATTGCATTAAAAAACTGAAAAGTACATTGTTCATCATCTTAATTGCATTTAGAAATATTGTTATTGCATTGAAAATTAAAAAAATTGCATTCCACATTGCATTTAATTGCTTGTTCCTAGTTACTTTTGCTTGCACTTATTTGCACATTTATTGTGTTTCTGAGCATCAGTATCTTGCATAGGAAATATATAAACACTATTGACATTCCAGAATTCACTATTTTTCTGTAAAAAACCTCTGCTAGGACTAAAACACCTTTCCTGGAGTCTTAGTACCTCTCAAGATTTTTATTTCATAAATCTCTCTCTGTTGTTTGTTGTTTGTTTCAACCTCTGTAACTTCAGAATCTCACCATGAGGACCAAGATTCCCTTCTTGGTGTCTTAGTCCTTGTTGAATTTGATTCTTCAATTTTTAGGATCTGAAATTGCTTTTCTACGTTTCTGTGGGTTGCCTTATGTTTTTTGTTTCAGTTTCCATATTTGTTGCTTCTTTCATTTCAATTGCATTTTTTCAATCTTGCATAATGGATTTGTGCTTTGCAAAGTTGTGGATGTCATTGAAATATTTGGTCGATGTGTCAAATTGTGCCTTTGGTAATGATCCTAATGAAATTGAACTCACTCATGCTTAATCAACTCCTAATGCATGTCCTCCTCGTGATGTTGACATTATTAGAGAAGATGATGACATCATGGATAAGTTCCTAAATGATTTTCTTGATAACCTTGAAGTTAATGCATATTTCTATCCCTCCATGAAACAACCAAATCTTCCCACAATACCACCTCTTGAGATGTTTGGTTACTTACATCCTGAAATCGAAAAAAATTGAACCTAAGCTCCCTACAGCGAATGAGTCTAGTTCCTCTAAACAAGCAAACACTCCAATTAATCTCAAAGAAACATATGGCAAAGGCTTCACTATCTTAAGCAAACAAGGTTGTGACACAACAAGTGAACATGAAATTCATCAACTTTTAGAGCAACAACCAACTGATGAAAACACAAAAGGGATAGGATATCAAGATCCCCCTCACATTGATAAACCTCCTAGAGAATACCTAAAGCTTCGTAGTGATGCATGGTGATCTTTGATTCTCCCCTTGATATGAATATCCTTCTTCCTCAAGAACAACCAATGAATCATAATGGCACATATGATAGGATCACCTTAAGTCCTCCTCAACCTTCAACTAGAGAAGTTGGTCAATCTAGCAAGCACAAAAGACCTTATAAATTAAAAAAGCTACAACCTCCCCATCCACCACCTGAAATTGAAAGGAAACTACAATTGCTTCTTAACAAAGGATTCATAACATTACCACCTATGAATAGATTAGTGCTTTATCATAATGATACAAAGGTTCCACCTTGTGCCTATTATCGTGTTCTCAAACACAGTACCGATGAATGTCGTGCATTCCACTTAATATTGAAATTTTTTCACTTTGATGGTAATGATTTACATTGTGTGATTGCCTAGTTTCATATAGTTTCCACCCCTTGTCATGTAATAGTTGTAGAATTCTCTATTCTCACTATCACATGACCCTTCTCATCACCTACCTCGGCCCATTCTTGTCTTGCACTCAGTGGGGGAAAGAAGTTGTTGGCCTTGTCCTGGTAAGGCACTTCTTGTTGTCCCTTTGGTTTGTTATCTACCTTCCACTTATCTAGTCCAAGATTGGAAGGTGGGTGACTTGCTTTAGGTTGAATCACCTTTTCCTTACTAGTATTTTTCATTTTATTTTTGTTTTATTGCATGTGTGTAATGTGATCCCCTGTGATGTTCTCTATGTTCATTCCTCTATTTATACCTTCATTCTTCTATATGTCGTATAATTTTTACCTTTTCATTTGATCTTTTATCTTTGCTTTTCCTTTTTCGCTTAAATTTTTCTTGAGTTTTCCTTTTGGGGATGACACAAGGCATCGAGACAATCATGTCTCCTTCATGTTGACCCAAAATATTTTTCATTATCTTTTCTTTTCCTTTCCTTTTCATTTTTGTTTTGTGTTTTCCTTCTGGGGATGATGCAAGGTGTTGAGACACCCTATGTCTCTTCCATGTTGACCCAAAATAATTTTCTTTGTTTTTTCTCTCTTTGTGTCATTCTTCTAGTTCTATGTGTATTTGGGGGATGGTGATAGTCCAAGCTCTATAAAAACATTGTAGCAAAAAACATACTAACCTCGAATTTATAGATCCCTTATGTGTTTCTGGGGGGCAACCCTTTCTTTCTCTTTTACTTTTTCATTTATGGCTACTTTAAAGTAATTACTAACAACATGGTGTTAGCAATTTATTTAAACTAGGGGCATACATTGGCATTATTTTGGCATGACTGCATTTTTCCTTTTCATGTTCCTTGATGTGATTTTCTTTCTTTATGCAATGTTTTTTTTCCTCTTGGTGGTGTCATTGGGTTTGACTTCCTCCGAGAGCATGATATTTCCTTGTCCTCTCTTAGAAACATTAGATATAATGTTCCCTAGGATGAGACCTTGCACTTGTCCTCTCTTGGAAACAAGATGAGACCTTTTGCGCTTATCCTCTCTTGGAATCATTGGGTATGACGTTCCCCAGGATGATACCTTGTATTTATCCTCTCTTGGAGATGTTAAGCACGATGTCTCCTAAGAGTAAGACCTCGCATGAACTAAGCAAAATCCCTTTGATCATTTCTCTTTCTTGTTGCATTTTTCCTCTTTTTCCTTATTAAAGTCATGGAAGTATGGCTTTGATACAGACAGCCTTGGGGCTCACCTAGTGGACATGGAGGTGTGAATTTAATATGGTCCCTTGGGGCTCACCTAGTGAACACCTAGCTTCACTAGTCCCCATGTTTGATTCATACTAGCCAAGAAAAGGCATGCACATCCATTAGAACAAGTGTAACCTAGGAGGATCATTACATTTCCTATCCTATAAATTCATATGTTATATTGAATAGACATTCAACATCCTTATACCATCTCACATCAAAAAATCATTAACAATTTTCTTTTTTAATGTAAAAACATATCATTCTTTTTTATTTTTTACAAAATCTCTTTTAAATCCATAAAATTTCCACAATCCATAAAATTAGTTTGAAAATTTCCAAATTAGACTATGTAAATTTTTTATGTCATCAAAATTTGGGATCACATTCCATCATCCAATAAAATAGAAAAATAATATCTTATTGTGACTCTTTATTCTTAACAAAATATCTTTCTTAATAAATTTCCTCCTCTCAAACTACATTTATTATAATTAATCAATACAAAACAATATAGAATGAATATTTTCAACCCATTCCTACCTTTCAACTATGTTAATATTAAATTTTCCAAAGTCTCACACATTGATGATCACTTTGACATATGTTATTTAAAGATACTATTTTTTTCAACTAAAACATGAGACGTAGCAATTCAACTATGGTATGCATGATTTATAGTTTTGATTGAAGAAGAAAATGTCCTCCCATTTATGACACAACACCTATCTAGTCATTAGGATGCACATTTGAACATATTTATTAATTAATTGAAAAGAAAAATACATTATATTAAATATTTTTCATTAATTAATTAATATGTAAAAAAATTGGAAATGATAGAGGCAAAAACACATAATTGCTACAACAATATTCTAAACTCTTTTATTGAACCTCAAAAACCAAATTACATCATGATGCCTCAATATAGAATTCTTGTCTTCTCTTCAATACAAAACCTTAAAATTAAACAGCAAGGGGAACTCTTATAAAGATAACAACCCCTAAAAATATATAGTAAATTCCACTTGTGTTTTCCATGCATTTAGCATGCAAACTAAAACACATATTTAAAAATAACATTCATGCAAACTATAAACTTATGATGAATTATATAATACATGGACAAGGTGGGAGTGAATTATAGTTGTTGCGAGTGGGCCCAATTGACTAAGATTCCCTCCCTCCCTACTATCTCCTCTCGCTTGAGGCCAACACCAGCGACCCTACCCACCCTGGGTGGTAGGGTTGGTGGGGGTTAACAACAATAATTGATGTTCACCAATAATAATAATAGAAAAAAAGTACATTTTGATGTCTAGACAATACACTAGAGCACAACCAAGTCTGACCTGTGGGGTTGGTGGGGGTTAACAACAATAATAATAGACAAAAATTACATTTTGATGTCTAGACAATACAGTAGAGCATAGAAAAGTCTAACCTATGTAGGACATAAATAAAATGAATAAATATGATTTGAAGCAAGTTAGATTAGCCATTGCATAATGATGTACACAAACAACAATTATAGAAAAAAATAGCATTCATGCAAACTATAAACATTTGGTGAAATTTATATCACAAAACTATGTACACTAGTAAAAATTATGGACAAAAAACTTTCATGCAAACTACAAACTTCTGGTGAACTATTTAATGCATTACGATGTATACCAGAGAAAAAAACATTGTGATGCTCGAATAGACAATACGCTATAGCAGAGACAAGTCTTGCCCATCATGTTAGGTGGATTCATGCAAACTACAAACTTTTGGTGAACTATTTAATGCATAACAATGTATACCAAAGAAAAAAACATCCTGATGTCTGAATAGACAATACGCTACAACACAGAAAAGTTTGACCCATCATGTTAGGGACAACCTAAATTTCAGGAGTCAGAAACAACACATGTTTTTATTGGTTGCACTCAGCTCACCAGAAACAATCATGTACCCACAATTTAATTTGCACCACACCAACGGATAAAATAGAATAGATTAACTTTTAATGTCCACAAGATAAAAAATAATTCTATAATAAATGCATAGAAAAGAGGTAGTAGGAAAACGATCATGTTAAACGCTCTGCAAGCTTGCAAGTGAAATCCAGGAGAAAAAATGTGGAAGAAGAGTTGCTTAGCATAGGTTTGATTGATGAAGAAGAAATTGAGGTTATAAGAAGCCCAGGGTTTTCCACAAGATTTTGCATTGAGTCAAAAGCGTTGTGAAAAATTGTTGGTACTACAATCTGCAGTCGGCTTGCAATATATGGCTTCAATGTCATTACTAAAGAATTTGTAGGACATATTGGCGATTTGGAGTTGGCTGCCTTTTCCATTGTGACCACCATTGTTGTGGGTTTCACCTCAGGCCTCTTGGTAAGTAGTTTTAACTCACCCACTTGGTGTTTTTTTTAGTTTTGTTGTGTTTAATGGATCTGTCCACTTACAGTCGGTCATTAATGTAATTAGAAGATTTAGTGTTTAGAATAAAATAATTAGTTAATTTCTTTCTATTAAACATTCATTAGATAAAACTTTCAAAATTCTTATATTTTATAAAAAATTGTAAAATTTTCATGAATGAATTGGACAAATTGATAGGGTAGATGATTCAATAGTTGAGAATGTTTTAATAGTTGTGATAATAAATTGAATGATTAATTCTAGGTACAAGTTTATTCAATTGTAAAGGGTTTTTTCTGAGTCAAAGTAATTAACTATTTATAAATATTTGTACCTATAGCCTAGATGTATTCTATTTGACTTATGTAGGAAATTGGTAATAACTCTACAAATAGCACTATTAAAGAGGAAAGTACTTATGAAATAATTCCTAAAATCAAAGGTCTAGACCAAGATACAAGTTCCCATTATGTTATGTTAAAGCATCTTATCTCTCATATTGTTCAACAATATCTTTCTCAAGCTGTCTATATCATACTATTGGAAGATTATATGTATACGCAAATCCTTTTACTATTAGGTTTAACCATCTAAATTATTTTATGTAGATACGAATGGGGATTGCTTTGGGAACACTATGTGGACAAGCCTATGGAGCTAGCAAAGAACACATGTTGGGAATATACATGCAATGCTCTTGGATTGCGCTCACTAGTTTTGCAGTGGTAATTTTACCCATCTATATCTTTACCTCACCTCTACTAAAAATCCTTGGCCAACCAGATGATATTGTAGAGCTATCAACCAAAGTATCTTTGTGGTGTATTCCAATGAATTTCTCTTTTGTGTTTGTTTACACTCTTAATAGGTTTTTACAGTCACAATCCAAGAATTTCATAACTGCATGGTCATCAACACTTGGGGAAATTTTCAACATTATACTATGTTGGTTGCTTGTCTTAAAATGGAGTATGGGCCTTGGTGGTGCACTTTTTTCCCTAAATGTAGCATGGTGGATGCCTATGATTATTCAATATGTGTATGTTACATGCGGATGGTGTCCAGATGTATGGAAAGGATATTCAATGGAAGCATTTGCAGATATTTGGCCCTTTCTTAAGCTATTGATAGCATCTGGTGTTATGTTATGGTTTGTAATACCCCTCATGTTGTTGATACTATTTTGTGTTGGTTTTGTACTTGGTTTGTAATGGTGATTAGTTCACTGAATTGGTTGTGTGTGGATTCATAGTTTAGTTGGTTTGTTGCACTTGATATTACTTATGATGCTTGATGATACATTATGTGGTGATTATGTTATTTGGTTATGTTATGGTTTTCTTTAATAATATATGTGGTGATGTTGTGATTCTATGTTGCTATGGATTCTTATGTGTTTGCTAGTGAGTCTTGGTGAAAGGACGAAGTGGCATCACTTGCTCGCGAGTGCCCTGCTACCTGTGATTACCTTTCACTGTGTGTCTGCAATAGAGATTTACATGCTATTTGATGTTTGTTTCTATGCATGATGCAGGTATTGGACACTGACTCCACCTGCTTGACAGGTTTGAGCGTGTCCCATAAACCCAACGGGTATGATGTTGAAAAGGGAGTTGATAAGGAAGTGTCCCCATCCCAAGTTCGTCACCTTGTTGTGAGTCCAACGATGTCTTTGTCTCAACCTCATCTTTGTTTAATTTTGGGTTAGTGTTGATTATTTATTTTAGTTTGTAAATGTTTGTTATTTAATTAATCTTTATTTTATGTGCGATTAATTAATGTTATTTAGTTGATATGATTATTTGTAGGTAATTGTAGTTAAAGTTGATTAAATTTTCTTGATTGAGTGAATAGTTTAAATAAAAATATTAGATGCTATTATGTGAATTAGAATTTTAAATTTGCATAAGGTAAATGATATTAATTCTTGAATTTTTAAATTAATTAAATAACATAAATTCTTTATTATTATCAAAAGAAAATAATTAAAATTTAGTTAAATGATAATTAAAATAGTTACGGGAGTGAGCGGGAATTGAATGAAAAAATCTTGTTTAAAAATATTCTCAGAGAGAATATTGGCATGTTGTGAAAGGCAAGAAGTCATTTCGTAAAAAAAAAATGGGCAGAAATTTTTTTTTTTGGGTTTTTGGGGGTTTTTGGTTAAAAATTAGAGGAGGTTTCCAGGAATATATTTTTGGGTTCATATTTTGCATCTTGCTGGAAGTGAAGATTATAGAAAGGTCTTAGAAGCTGAACTCTGAAGGCAAAGCTTTGCTCCAACCCTCATTCATTCAAGCTTCAGGAAAATAGGTTCCTTTACTATTTATTTAATTATTCTCTTGTTTTGAAAAGATTGCCTGTACAAATTTTATTCTGTAGGAATTTTGTTAATATTGTAAAAGTTGAGAAATTGTCTGTACAAGAGGAAATGATTATTTTTTTTAGAAGCTTTGTTTTTAAATTTTTTTTGGAAAGATTGTTGGAAATTGTCATGAATTAGTTAAAATCCTCTGTAGAAATGTTTGTTGAAAGCTTCTAAGTAGAAAAGTTTTTTAAAAGTTCCTCGGTAGAAAATTTTTGTTGATGACTTCTATAGTTTTGTCATGATTATTTTATTGCCTTTGTAGAAAACTTTATAGTGAAATCAAAGAACCTTATAAAAGATTATTTTTAAAACAATAGAAAAACACAGAAGAAAAAAAGTAGATATATTTTGGAAATCTCTTAGGTATTGGATTTGAAAACCTTCCTGTAAAAATTGGGGAAAACCCATATCCAGATTGTGTGTAGAAGAATATGATTTAAATTTCTTTTTCCAAATTAATTTGTTTGTTTGGAATTTTTTTTAAAAAGAAATAAGCTCTATGAAAATTTTGTTATCCTGTAGAAAATCTTTATGTAAATTTTTCCAGAGGGTAAATTCTGTGAACAAATAATTTGTATTGTTTGAGTATATATATATATATATTTAAAAATTAATAAAAAAAAATTAATATATATATGGGGGGGGGGCCGGGGAGAGAGGGGGGAAGGCTGATGCCGAACCTCCCCACACAAGGAGGTACACACCTCCCAAAGGCTACTAATTTGTTTTAAAAAAGTTTTTTTTAAAATTCATTTTAATTTATTATTTAAAGATTTATATGCATTAAATTAAATTCAGTTTAATTTTTTATTTTATATTAATAAATATATATATTATATATATATATGTATATATATATATATTTATATGGGTTATAATTATGTGGTTATTTTATATAATGTTAATTTTAAATTTGTGATTTTAAATGTATAATATATATATATATATATATATATATATATATATATATATATATATATATATATATATATATATATATATATATATATATATATTATATGTATATATATATACACTTGTCCAAAATTATAGAAAAATATTACGATGGTCATTTGCAATGATTTCAAGTTGTTACTAGACAAATTGAAAGAAAATATTTAATCAAATCAAATCGAGTGATTTTAATAAATGAAATAGTTTGAGTAAATTGATAGTTTAATTTCCATGGTGGATATCGTGCAATGAGTTATCTTAAAATGTGATTGTTAAGTATAGTAAATTTGCATTCTTAAACAAAATCTTGATGTTGAATAATTATTTAATTCTTTGATTTTCTTTGAGTTCTTTGTTGGTTACCTTGAGTTGGGTTATAAACATGTGGGGGCCCTTAAGCTAGTTGACCCTTCTATAGGAGTTTAGGTTATTTTTTAAAACTTCTAGAGGCATGGGAAAATGGTGGTTTATTATGTGACCTTTTAATTTGATACTTGTCTCAATTTTGACTATAGTTGTGATTTTAAGCTTACATTTGGGTTGTACCTATCTTTATAGATGTTTATTCATGTGATTATTTGTGAGATGATTTTGCCTTGCGAATGTTCCATTTTATGGTTCAGTTTTCTTGTTGGTACAAACCCTTGGAATTTGTTGTTATGTTTTGGGTTTCTAGGGAGAGTGGCTCTACGTGGGCATCGATGCACAAAGGGGTTGTTAGGATAAACCACATTAGAGTTAGAGTAATAAGTGATAACCTAATTAATTAATTAGGGGATAGATAGTTAAACATTAACAAGATAATTGTGGATGCCTTGTCCACATGTTAGTGCTTTCACAGACTAAAGGTGGGATGAGAAGGTTGTGGTTGGCAAGATCGTTGCCTCATCTCCACGAGAGGTTAACGGTTCTACATGAGTCACCCTATGGGGCCGACGCCTAGTGAGGTTGTCAGGATAACCATAGATGGGGGCCAATGCCTAGAGATAGGCAGTTAGGTTAACCCATGTAGGACTGTGCGATGACACTTTCCTCTAGCTTTCCCTTGAGTTGTTTTTGTTGCTAACCTCTAGAAGTGGTCTTTTGATGTTATGTTCCTTTTATGTGTGCTCTTTTTTTTCATGTTTGGAGTTTATACTTGTGTATATGTTTAGATGTTCTTGGTCGAGGACCCTTCCTTATTTACTCTTAGCACGAGGGTGGTCGGGTGGAACGTGCTAGGCACCCCGTTGGGTTCCCTATTTTGCAATTGTACCTTTCAATGCAGAGTTTTGCAAAGACAACTTGATCCAGAGTTTATATGTTTCTAGATGTATATTTGTACTTCTACTATATTGTGTATTGATTCATTACTTCCCCATGTGTTGGGTAGACTTATGATGTAATCTTGAGTAATTGCTCAATGAGATGTACCTGTAGACTGATGTAATGTATAATCACATTATGTAATTCATTCTTGAATCATAATTGTAAATATTGTTAATGTTGTGTTATATATGAGAAAATATGTTCTTTAAATTTCCAAGTATAATTTATTATGAATGCATGTATGGTTTCTTAATGGTTTATTCTTGTCACATTGTTTATCCTTAAGAAATGTTTAAATGGAGATATGTGAATGAATGGGTTACATTAGTAGAATTGATAATTACTTTTATCAACTTTGTTATGGGATAGATTACATAATGTCACTTCGTGTACCCCAAGGGACTTAAGTGTTTAACTTGTAAACATTAGTTATGTTAATTGCATTAGTAAACTTAATATTTATTCTCTATGTTTTCAAAAAAAAAAATTGTTGCATTTTTAGTTGTCCTTTGGGGTTTTCGCAACGAGGCGTTACAACTTGGTATTAGAGCCAGGTTTGCTAATGTTGGGTACTCTGGGTAATTTGAGTCTGTTAGGAAACCTTTGTGTTAACTCTTGATCTCATACACCTCTAATTGTTGTGCAGGATCATGCCTCGAGGTAGAGGTCATTGTCGAGGAAGAGGCCGAGGTGGTGGCCGTGGGGCCAACCGCCAAATTCCATCACCTCTGAGCTCCCATGGTTTAGAGTGTGAGGAACTACAAATTTCCCAAAGCAATCTGACAGGTGGTGGTTAGAACTCAGAACAACCAGGTTTAGATGGTCAGTTACAGCATTTATTGGAGGAGATATTGGGTCGTTTAGGCCCTAGGCAAGTGGAAGAACAAAAGTTAGAAAGGGAAAGGGAGAGATCCCCTAGACATGGGGAAACAACAGTTGAACAAGATGCAGTAGTGGCGGGTCACATGATAGACCTATTGAGAGCATGGCCTCCCACATTTAATAGTTCTGGTGGGGGTCTTGAGGCAGAGACTTAGCTAATCGATCTGGATAGATGCTTTGCTATGCATCCCTATGGCAGTAATACTAGGGAGCTAGGTGTGCCATCATGCACCTCAGAGGCTTTGCGTCCACTTGGTGGTGGTTGGAAGAACAAAAATTACATATTGACATCGACATGGTGACTTGGGAATTGTTTATGGAGAGATTCAAGGCCCGTTTCCTTTCTGCTCACTGGAGGTAGCGTAGAGCACATGAATTCCATGAGTTAAGATATATGGCAATGTCCGTGGAGCAATACGAGCATCATTTTTACAAGCTCAAATAGTATGCAGGGATTGGTAATGAAGAGGCAATGCTTGTGCAACATTTTGTCAAGGGCTTAAATGCTCGAATCAGTGGTGGAGTTAGAGTCTTCGAGCTGAAGACAATGGAGGTAGTTGTTGAGAAGGCTCACCTTGTAGAAGAAAATTTGGCTATGACATTGGGAGGTCACATAGGAGTTTAGATCGGTAGTGCCCCAGTATAAAGTTTTGGTTCTAGAGGTGGACAACCTCAAGCTGCAAGGTCTTCCAGGAACTTTCGAGCACCCTCTAAGGATGGTCTGCAGCAGTAGCAGCAGTCACAACCCAAATAGAACAAATCACAGTCTTAGCAGGGAGACAGATATCAGATCAAGAAGAACCAAAGCTGGCAGCAAATTAGACATGATCGTTTTGAGTAGCTTGCACATAGCACATAGTCAGTACCTTCTCAAGGTAGTTTCCAGTAGTCAAGTGCATCATCTGATGTTAGAGGTTTTGGATGAGGCACATGTTGTTTCTCTTGTGGGCAATAGGGACATATTGTCAAACAATTGCCATAGAGGATCACTACAGGTTTTAGTCAAAGACCAGCTGCTTCTGAGTCGATAGTGGGCGATGCAGGTAGAGCACATCGGGTATTTGTGGCAGTGGAAAATCGTGAAGCTGAACATTAGGGCACTATAGTTGAGACATTAGGTGTGTTGTATGGTAGTAGCATTTCCATTCTCTTTGATTTCGGAGCATCAGATTCATTCATTCCTCCTTTAGTAGTAGACCATTGTAGACTGGTGGCAGCAAGGCAAAGCATTAAGTGGCAGGTCAAATTAGCCTTCGGGGCAAAGGTAGCGGTTGAGTCACTAGTTTAGGGTTGTAATTTGCAAATTGGGTCACTCATGACTACGGTGGATCTCTGAATCCTACCTCTTGGTTCATATGATGTGGTTCCAGGTATGGATTGGTTGAGTGCCCACCGTGCCATAATTGATTGCCGGCATAAGTCTATGCATTGTGTTGATGATATGGGTAATGAGGTTGAGATCAATGGCATTCAGAGACCTATCTCACTACGTTTGATCTCAACTATGCAATTTAAAAGGTGCTTCAGATAGGGTTGTCAGCTATTTGCAGTGTTTGTTAATGATTTGGACTCAGAAGAGAGTCAAGGGATCTCATTGGATGAATACCCCCTTCTTAAGGAATATTCTGATGTTTTTCCAAGTGAAATTACAAGGATGCCACCAAAGCGTGACATCGACTTCAGAATCAACCTTGTCCCTAGAGTTGAGCCTATATCTCGGGCTCCATACCAAATGACAACATAGGAATTGCAAGAGCTTTGTTTGCAGCTAGAGGAACTTTTAGAAAAAGGATTCATCCATCCTAGTGTTTCCCCTTGGGGAGCACCAGTTATATTTGTGAAAAAGGACGGTTCACTCCGATTATGTATTGATTACAGGCAGCTCAACAAAGTGATGATCAAGAATCGGTATCCTTTGCCAAGAATTGATGACTTGTTCAATTAGATAAAAGGAGCTCAGGTTTTCTCCAAGATTGATCTTAAGTCTGGCTATCATCAGTTGTGAATAGCCGAAGCTGATACTCATAAAACTGCATTTCACACTCATTACAAGCATTATGAATTCACTGTTATGACATTTGGGTTACCAAATGTACCATCAGTTTTTATGAGCCTAATGAATGGAGTCTTCCAAAACTATTTGGATAGGTTTGTGTTGGTGTTTCTTGATGACATCCTAGTTTACTCTAAATCAATGGAGGAGCACGAGGAACATCTGAGGTAGGTATTACAATGCTTGAGGGACAATCAACTATTTGCTAATTTGGCTAAGTGTGAATTCTACAAAACGGAAGTGAAATACTTGGGGCATGTCATCTCAGGTGCAGGTATCATAGTGGATCCATCAAAGATCCAAGCTATTGTTGATTGGCCAGCACCCAAGAATGTTCCAGAGATTCACAGTTTTATGGGGTTAGCGAGCTATTATTGACAGTTTGTATAGGGATTTTCAAGGATCACATATCCCATCACTTCCGTTCAGAGAAAAGGGAGGAAGTTCATTTGGTCAGATAAGTGCCAGTCAACATTTGAGACTCTTAAGGACAGGTTGACTAGTGCACCCATACTAGTGGTGCTTGATCCTATTGGGGATTTTGTGGTGTGCACTGATGCTTCCTTAGAGGGCTTGGGAGCCGTCTTGATGAAAGAATGATGTGTAATTGCATATGAATCCCGTAAGCTCAAGGATCATGAGCTAAATTATCCCACACATGACTTGGAGTTAGTCGCAGTGGTTCATGCCCTTGTGAGATGGAGACACTTCTTATTGGGTCATAGGTTCGAGCTTCACAACGATCATTGTAGTTTGCAATACATTTTTACGTAGCCAAACCTGAATGCCAGGCAAAGGAGATGGATGGAATTCCTCTGTCAATATGACTTTGAGGTCAAGTATGTTTAGGGCAAGGAAAATGTAGTGGTGGATGCTTTCAGTCAACAGAGACATGAGATTTTTGTAGTAGCTCTCCAGGTGGATTTGAGGACTCAAGTCCTCACAATGCTTCCTATAGATAGCTGGTATCAGTAAGTGAAGTCAGAAATTGAATCTGGTAGAGCTTTAGAAGGAAATTTTGTAGGGTACTCACTGGATTCGGATGGTCTTTTGAGGTATTTGGGTCGCATGTACGTGCCTTCTGCTGAGGGTCTTTAGACTCTAGTTACGACTGAGGCACATCGAGCTCCCTACTCTACTCACCCAGGATTTAAGAAGATGTATGTAGATCTTCATGCACTGTAATTTTGGGCTAGCATTAAGAGGGATATTGCAGATTTGGTGGCTAGATGTTTGGAATGTCAAAGGGTCAAGGTGGAACACCAACATCCCGCAGGCCTTTTACAACCTCATCTCATTCTGGAATGGAAGTGAGACATAATTTATGTAGAATTTATTGTGGGATTGCATATGACTTCTCGACGTCATGATGCTATCATGGTCACAGTTGATAGATTGACCAAGGTGGCACACTTCTCCCCTATCTGATCATCTTACACTACTTCTTCTGTAGCTAGAATCTTCATGGAAGATATTGTTCATCTGCATGGTATTCCGTGGAGAATCATTTTTGATAGAGATCCAGTGTTCACATCTGCATTATGGACATCATTATAGCGTGCCTTAGGAACTCAGCTGAACTTTAGTTTTTCTTACCATCCTGAAACAAATGGTTAGATAGAGAGAGTTAATCAGGTTCTTGAGGACATGCTTTGTATGTACGTGATGGATCAACAGTCATGTTGGGAGGATTATTTGCATCTGGTGGAGTTTTCCTACAACAATGGATATCATAGCTCGATTGGAATGGCTCCCTTTCAGGCGCTATATGGTCGTCCCTGTAGGACCCCATTAAGTTGGGACTGTCTTGGGGACAAAGTTCTCCTAGGTCCTGAAATGCTTCAGGACATGGAATAGTAGGTAGCTCACATCAAGGAGCATCTTGTGGCAGCTCAAGATAGACAGAAGAAATACACTAATGCATATAGAGTTGACTGTTAGTTCTCTATTGGTGATCGAGTTTTTTCTGAGAGTGTGATCACAAAAGATCCCAATCCGTTACAGAAAGGGTTCCAAGATCGTGCCTCAATTTTTAGGACCATTTGAAGTTTTGGAGACGATTGGCCCTATTGCTTATCACCTAGCATTTCCACCCAGTCTATCGCGGATTCATGATATTATTCATGTTTTAGTTCTTAGGCCATATTATCCAGATGTTACTCATGTACTTGATTGGAATACTCTTCAGGTCGAGGACAACAACTAGCACTTGAGCCCGTGGTTGTGCTACAACATCAGAGACTCGCCCTCAGGGGTAGAGATATTGAACAGGTGCTGGTTTAGTGGGACTCGAATGGTGAGACTTCGACGACATGGGAGGATGCATCCCGTATTACAAAGGCTTGCCCATATTTATTTAGTGGCTTCTAGGAGTAAGCCATGTTCTAGGAGGGGAGGATGTGATACGCCTCATGTTGCTGATCTCTTTTGTGTTGGTTTTGTACTTAGTTTGTAATGGTGATTAGTTCACCGAATTGGTTGTGTGCGGATTCATGGTTTAGTTGGTTTGTTGCACTTGATATTACTTATTATGCTTGATGATACATTATGTGGTGATTATGTTATTTGGTTATGTTATGGTTTTCTTTAATAATATATGTAGTGAAGTTGTGATTGTATGTTGCTATGAATTCTTATGTGTATGCTAGTGAGTCTTGGTGAAAGGACGAAGTGGCATCACTTGCTCATGAGTGCCCTACTAGCCCGCGATTACCTTTCATGATGTGTCTGCAATGGAGATTTACATGCTACTTGATGTTTATTTCTATGCAGGATGCAAGTACTGGACACTGAATCCACTTGCTTGATAGGTTTGAGCATGTCCCATAAACCCAACGAGTATGATGTTGAAAAGGGAATTGATAAGGAAGTGTCCCCATCCCAAGTTCGTCACCTTGTTGTGAGTCCAACAGTGTCTTTGTCTCAACCTCATCTTTGTTTAAGTTTGGATTAGTGTTGATTATTTATTTTAGTTTGTAAATGTTTGTTATTTAATTAACCTTTATTTTATGTGTGATTAATTAATGTTATTTAGTTGATATGATTATTTGTAGGTAATTGTAGTTAAAGCTAATTGATTAAATTTTCTTGATTGAGTGAATAGTTTAAATAAAAATATTAGATGCTATTATGTGAATTATAATTTTAAATTTGCATAAGGTAAATGATATTAATTCTTGAAATTTTAAATTAATTAAATAGCATAAATTATTTATTATTATCAAAAGAAAATAATTAAAAGTTAATTAAATGATAATTAGAATAGTTATGGGAGTGAGTGGGAATTGAATGAAAAACTCTTGTTTAAAAATATTCTCGGAGAGAATATTGGCATGGTGTGAAAGGAAAGAAGTCATTGCACGGAGAAAAAAAAATGGGCGGAATAATTGTTTTTGGGTTTTTGGGGGTTTTTGGTTAAAAATTAGAGGAGGTTTTCAAGAATATATTTTTGGGCTCATATTTTGCATCTTGTTGGAAGTGAAGATTCTAGAAAAGTCTTAGAAGTTTAACTCTGAAGGCGAAGCTTTGCTCCAACCCTCATTCCTTCAAGCTTCAGGAAAACAGGTTCCTTTATTGTTTATTTAATTATTCTCTTGTTTTGAAAAGATTGCCTGTACAAATTTTATTCTGTAGGAATTTTGTTAATTTTGTAAAAGTTGAGAAATTATTTGTACAAGAGGAAATGATTATTTTGTAGAAGCTTTGTTTTTAAATTTTTTTGGAAAGATTGTTGGAAATTGTCGTGAGTTAGTTAAAATCCTCTATAGAAATGTTTGTTGAAAGTTTTTGAGTAGAAAAGTTTTTTAAAAGTTCCTCGGTAGAAAAATTATGTTGACGACTTCTGTAGTTTTGCCATGATTATTTTATTGCCTCTGTAGAAAACTTTATAGTGAAATCAGAGAACCTCATAAAAGATTATTTTTAAAACAATAGAAAAACATAGAAGAAAAAATAGTAGAGATATTTTGGAAATCTCTTAGGTATTGGATTTGAAAACCTTCCTGTAAAAATTGGGGAAAACCCATATCCAAATTGCTTGTAGAAGAATATGATTTAAATCTGCTTTTCCAAATCAATTTGTTTGTCTGGAAAAATTAAAAAAAAAAACTCTGTGAAAATTTTGTTATCCTATAGAAAATCTTTGTGTAAATTTTTCCAGAGGGTAAATTCCGTGAATAGACAATTTGTATTGTCTGAGTATATATATAAAAAATAATATATATATTTACAAAATAATAATAAATATAAATATATATATGGGGGGGGAGGGGGGAAGGGGGGTCGGCTGATGCTGAACCTCCCCACTCCCATGGGTGGTACGCAACCTTGGTTGGGCTACGACCTCCCCACATAGGGAGGTATGCACCTCCCAAGGGCTGCGTCAATTTGTTTAAAAAAAAAAAAAAGATTTTTTTTTTTAAATTCATTTTTAATTTATTATTTAAATATTTATAAGCATTAAATTAAATTCAGTTTAATTTGTTATTTTATATTAATATATATATGTATATATTAATATTTATATATATATATATATTACGAAAAATATTACGATGGTCATTTGCAATGATTTCATGTTGTTACTAGACAAATTGAAAGAAAATATTTAATCAAATCAAATCGAGTGATTTTAATAAATGAAATAGTTTGAGTAAACTGATAGTTTAATTTCCATAGTGGATATTGTGCAATGAGTTATCTTAAAATGTGATTGTTAAGTATAGTAAATTTGCATTCTTAAATAAAATCTTGATGTTGAATAATTATTTAATTCTTTGATTTTCTTTGAGTTCTTTGTTGGTTACCTTGAGTTGGGTTATAAACATGTGGGGGCCCTTAAGTTAGTTAACCCTTCTATAGGAGTTTAGGTTATTGTTTAAAACTTCCAGAGGCATGGGAAAATGGTGGTTTATTATGTGACCTTTTAATTTGATACTTGTCTCTATTTTGACTATAGTTGTGATTTTAAGTTTACATTTGGGTTGTACCCATCTTTATGAATGTTTATTCATTTGATTATTGGCGAGATGATTTTTCCTCATGAATGTTCCATTTTATGGTTCAGTTTTCTTGTTGGTACAAACCCTTGGAATTTGTTGATATTTTTTGGGTTTCTAGGGAGAGTGGCTCTATGTGGGCGCCGACGCACAAAGGGGCTGTCAGGATAACCCACATTAGAGTTAGAGTAATAAGTGATAACCTAATTAATTAATTAAGGGGTGGGTAGTTAAAAATTAACAAGATAATTGTGGATGCCTCATCAACATGTTAGTGCTTTCGCAGATTAAAGGTGGGCTGAGAAGGCCGTGGTTGGCAAGATCGTTGCCTCATCTCCATGAGAGGTTAACGGTTCTGCACGAGTCACCCTATGGGGTTGGCGCCTAGTGAGGCTATCAAGATAACCATATATGGGAGCTGGCGCCTAAAGATAGGCGGTTAGGATAACCCATGTAGGACTATGTGATGACACTCTCCTCTAGCTTTCCCTTGAGTTGTTTTTGTTGCTAATCTCTAGAAGTGGTCTTTTGATGTTATGTTCCCTTTATGTGTGCTCTTGTTTTTCATGTTTGGAGTTTATACTTGTGTATAAGTTTGGATGTTCTTGGTTAGGGACCCTTCCTTATTTACTCCTAGCACGGGGGTGGTTGGGTTGAACATGCTACGCACCCTGTTGGGTTCCCTATTTTGCAGTTGTACCTTTCAGTGCAGAGTTTTGCAGAGACAACTTGATCCAGAGTTTATATGTTTCCAGATGTATATTTGTACTTCTACTATATTGTGTATTGATTTGTTACTTCCCCATGTGTTGGGTAGACTTATGATGTAATCTTGAGTAATTTCTCAATGAGATGTAACTGTAGACTAATGTAATGTATAATCACATTATGTAATTCATTCTTGAACCATAATTGTAAATATTGTTAATGTTGTGTTATATCTGAGAAAATATGTTCTTTAAATTTCCAAGTACAATTTATTATGAATGCATGTATGGTTTCTTAATGATTTATTCTTGTCACATTGTTTATTCTTAAGAAATGTTTAAATGGAGATATGTGAATGAATGGGTTACGTTAGTAGAATTGATAATTACTTTTATCAACTTTTTTATGGGATAGATTACGTAATGTCACCTTGTGTACCCCAAGGGACTTAAGTGTTTAACTTGTAAACGTTAATTATGCTAATTGCATTAGTAAACTTAATATTTATTCTCCATGTTTTCAAAAAAAAAAAATTGTTGCATTTTTAGTTGTCATTTGGGGTTTGCGCGACGGGGCGTTACATGGTTAGATTTAACTTTTCCAAAAACCTCTCATTAGTTAACATGCACAAATGTTAGTGTAGGAGCTTAAATCATTTCAAAGTATATGTCTTTACATAAAAAAAATATAATTTTTTATAGATTTTTTTTTTCTCAACAACTTGGAGATGTGGTATTACAAAGTATTGGTTCTCATGACAAGAAATCTAAAAAATGTCAAAGTTGCAGTCGATTCTCTCTCTATTTGGTAAGAAAAAAACCCTTTTTTTTCTTACAAATTTTACTCTCACAAACATGCATATTTATGTAATCATCCAAATTAGTGAATGGACCTTCCACATTAATTTATATTATTAGAATGAAATAAAACATTCTCACTTCTTTTCTTTCTCCATGTCATCTTACTTCTATGCACCTATGCAATACATTATGGTAAGAATAAAAATTCCAAATAATTTTACATTGAGAACTTTTTAAGGAGGATACTAAATTAACATTAATTCTATGGATCTATCTAATAAGTTATGATCAAAATAGAAATTTCAAAATAATTTAATATTGAAGACAATTTTTTTGAAGGATATTAAATAAAATCTTTTTTTTAATATGTTAATTTTTTTCTTATTATAGTAAAGAATGTTTGTCAATCTATCTATTATCTTACTCACATGCATTTTGGTGAAAGCAATTACAAATTGATTTGTTTAAAAATTATTAATGATTGATCAATGTGATAACCAAGAAAAATCGTTTCTTTTACTTATCTTCCATAAAATTGAATTAGACACTACCATCTACCATTAAAAAGGTGTTAAATGCATCACACCCTCTTTTATATCTTTAATTTGATATAATAGCTTTGTAGCATCTATTATTTAATACATTTTGGTCAATTGTAATGTCTTCATAACCTAAAATATATTTTTGTTTATTTTTAATTTTAAAATTTAATATTAAGTATAAAGATAGTTTTATAATAAAAAAAATATATTTTTTAAAATTAGACACCCAACAATATATTTTTTCCTTACATATTTTTTGGATTATTGAATCCACATCTTACACCATCTAATTCATGTGAATTATTCTTAATTTAATATTATATGATTATATAGGTTAAGTTATAACTTAATTATTTTTATGAGATATGAATGCTTTTGATTTCAATTATATAATTTTATTTTTTGCATTCATGTTTTGGATTACACTTAGTGATCCATTACTTGTTCCCTCACCTTCATGATGGATCACCAAGTTTGATCTGAAAAATGGATGCTAAAAAAATTATATAGTTGAATCCAAAAGCATTCATATATTTTCTTCATGGACTATGAAAAACTTATGCCTTAGAATTATTACTGTACTTTATGAATGCACAAGTATCTTGTGATTCTTCTAGTATAAATTATTTTAATAAATTTGAAGTTTGATTTAAATAAATACAATAGTGCATTCCCTTGTGGGTGATTGTGTTCATGTAAATTATCTATGCCTTTGTGATCTTGTGAAGTTTGACTAATGTTATTTTTTGGTGTAGTTTAAACATAAATTCATGGGAGATGGTTATACCTCTTGCTTTCCTTACTTCAACCAGGTATACTTACAACTTAAATCAACATTTTATACTAATCATTATTGTTTAATTCTAACATAGAATTAAAATTGTAGTGGGAGGGTTGCAAATGAGCTTGGAGCAAGGAGGCCTAAGGGAGCCAAATTTTCAGTCATTGTTGCAGTCATTACCTCCACAATTATAGGACTTGCACTCCTAACTCTAATTTTGGCCTTGCATAGTGACTTTGCTAAGATTTTTACAAACAGTATTGGTGTACAAAATGTTGTATATAAATTGACCGTATTACTAGCATTTACAATTTTGTTGAGTAGCATTCAACTAGTCCTTATAGGTAAATACTTTACATGTTTATGAGAATTTTCATTCATTTATTTATATTTTTAATTTTGATTATAATATAATTAAATTACATTAATATTGGCATCTATGTCCTCAAGTAATAGGTTATAACATATCTAATAAGAGTTCACTTATATTAGAAGTTTCTTATTCCTAAATTGTAACTAATGAACTAAGCTATCAATGTAATCATTTACAACTATCTTCTAGAAAATAGAACCATCATTTAAAGTACTCCGAATTTAAATTTCTCATTTTTTTCTAGCAATCTTTTAATTAAATTCTTCTTGTAATTTATTCTTCTTCTTTTAAATCTTATTTAGGTGTCATTGTGGGATTAGGGTGGCAAGTTACCATAGCCTACATAGACATTATATGCTATTATATAATTGGTATTCCATTTGGAGCTCTTCTTGGTTATATATTTCATTTAGAAGTTAAGGTGAGTATAAATTTTAAAGTAAAATGCTTACACATATATAAATCATTAAGTCCATTTGTTTTACTTTTTAATTATGAATTTTATTTATTTTATAGGGTGTATGGTTGGGAATGATATGTGGAACTGAATTCCAAACCTTTGCATTGATGTTTATCGTAAGGCGAGCAAATTGGGATATGGAGGTGATGCAGGAGCATCCAGTGGTGTAAAGGCAATCTTGCATCACCCAAAAATAGTTAAATTTCAAGTTTCCCGGGTTTTAGATGTTTTTACATTTTTGGATACCCTTTTTGTCATAATGAAATTCCCAATTTACGGTTTTTATTTTCTATTCCTAGGTGGAAAGATATTGCAGTTTTAGTTTCCCAAATTTGCACCTGAAAATCTTCTGAGTTAGATTTGAGGCACTTAGAGTTCCCGGATCGGCCCCAAAACTTTCCAAAATCGGCATAGCGGATTTCAAATGCATTCTTGACTTCGAGACCTTTCCAACGGTTCACGAATCGGAGTCCCAGATCAAAAGTTATGGCCCCGAGAAGTTGGCGCACATTCTAGAAGATACAATTGCAATGCTCTTTTGAAATTTGAACTTCAATTTGTAATTTTTCGGCGCCAAACCGCCTAAACTCAAATTTGAATCTTGTTTTGGCTCCAAACTAAAGAGGAGTTCTATTTATGGGCGGGTTTCTAATTTTTGGGTAACTTTTTGGGGACAAGCTCGCATATTGCGAAAGGGTTATTCTGTAGCTTTCTGTAACTTGCATGTGTTGTAAGAACTTGGGGATTTGAGATCCTCTGCATGTAAGAAGCTCCATTTTCTGAATAATAAAATTATTCTCTTGTTTGTGGGT
>VDFB02271358.1:928874544-928912813 GCA_007258455.2 Sequoia sempervirens | reverse complement strand
TCAGATCGTTACACCAAATTTGTGGGGTATTTTTGGAGGACCTTGTGGAAGAAGTTGAAGATAGAGTTGAAGTTTAGTTTTGCACACCATCCACAAACAGATGGGCAGACAGAGGTTGTTAACATGAGTCTGGGTAACCTACTAAGATGTTTGGTAGGAGATAAACCCAAGGGATGGGACTTGATCTTACCCCAGGCAGAATTTTCTTACAACAATTATGTCAACAGAAGCACTGGTAGATCACCATTCTAGATTGTGTATGGAGGTACCCCTAGAATAGCTCCAGAATTGAGGAAGATGGACCAATAGAGGAAAATAAGTGCTGAAGTCAAAGATTTTGCAGAACACATCAAGGGTATACATGAGAAGGTAAGAGAACATATTAACAAGATGAATATGCCGTATAAGGCTAAGGCAGAGCAGAAGAGGAGGTTTAAGGAGTTTCAGATTGGTGATGAAGTGATGGTCCACTTGAGGAAAGAAAGGTTTCCAGTGGGAACATATAACAAATTGAAGATGAAGAAGTTCGGTCCCTGTAAGATTTTGAAGAAGCATGATTTAGGGAATGCATATGAGGTAGAGTTGTCTGATGGAATCAACATTTCCCCTGTGTTCAACATTTCAGATTTGACAGAGTATCATGAAGGTGGCGCAGAGGAAGTACCAACGATGGAACAGTGTGGGATTCTAGCACCTACTTCAGAAAAAGGAGGAGATTGAAGAAATCTTGGATAGTCGTGTGGGAAGGAGTACTAGGAACATGCAGTATGAAGAATATTTGGTGAAATGGAAAGGAAGGCATGTTGAAGATTCATCCTGGTTGCCTAAGGTAGAGGTTGATCAGTTGGGTTTTCCTCAACCATCTGAGACGTGACGGGGTCACTTCTCAAATTACCCTGGGTGTCTGATGCAGGAGCATCCAATGGTGTAAGGGCAATCTTGCATCACCCAAAAATAGTTAAATTTCAAGTTTCTCAATTTTTAGATGTTTTTACATTTTTGGATACCTTTTCATCATAATGAAATTCCCAATTTATGGTTTTTATTTTCTATTCTTGGGTGGAAAGATATTGCAGTTTTAGTTTCCCAGATTTGCACCTGAAAATCTTCTGAGTTAGATTTGAGGCACTTAGAGTTCCCAGATCAGCCCCAAAACTTGCTAAAATTGGCGTAGCAAATTTCAAGTGCGTTCTTGACTTCGAGACCTTTCCAACGGTTCAAACGGTTCGTGAATCGGAGTCCCAGATCAAAAGTTATGGCCCCGAGAAGTTGGCGCACTTTCTAGAAGATACAATTGCAATGCTCTTTTGAAATTTGAACTTCAAGTTGTAATTTTTCAGCGCCAAACCACCTAAACTCAAAGTTGAATCTTGTTTTGGCTCCAAACTAAAGAGGAGTTCTATTTATGGGCGGGTTTCTAATTTTTGGGTAGCTTTTTGGGGACAAGCTCACATATTGCGAAAGGGTTATTCTGTAGCTTTTTGTAACTTGCATGTGTTGTAAGAACTTGGGGATTTGAGATCCTTTGCATGTAAGAAGCTCCATTTTCTGAATAATAAAATTATTCTCTTGTTTGTGGGTTATTTTCTAAGTCTCGGGTTGCGCTCTCATCAGGAGGTAAGTCACTTGACTTTAGCATTTTTTTTCTATTTTATACTATTTCTAACTAGGCTATAAGAATTTTATTATGTTTTTAAAAGTTTAAAAATTAATTTGTAGGAAATGGAAACCCTTTGATCTTACCTCTTTTTTCCCATTTGTAGGCCAAAACAATTGCAAGTAAAGTGAATCAATGGAGCTCTTCTAAATCCTCCAAAAGAGAACCTTGAATAGATGTTAGTTGTCCATTGAAAACTTATGTCTCTTGTTAGAAGTCAAACTTTTTTGTTTTAATAAACCAATAAGGCTAATAAATAATTTTGTTTCTTCTTTTGGTAGTACATTGAAAAATTGGGAGATGGTTTGGAAGAGAAAAATCATTGAAAAGGTAAAATTATAAGACATTTAGAAGAGAATTAACTTTTTTCTTACATTGAATTGAATTTAAATTGGAAGGAGTTTTTCATGCACTTTAAATCATTTTGTGAGGAAATTCGCTAAGAAAATATTTCAAACTTTTATTCATATATTATCATGTTTAAACTATAAATTATTGACTTTAAAATAATTTTGATTAATTTTGATGGTTAAGTTTTTTAATGAAAAAAACATTTAAAAAGAAGAAATTTATATGTTGGTCTATGTTCTACATTTAAATATTTATAAAAAAAAAAGAAGAATATAAAAGAATTGTATTAGTGCCTACTAATGTTAGAAACCAAGATCACCTACATGCAAAGGGATACCTATCACATACAAAAGACATGTAAACCTTACAGTAAAAATGCATTAAGAGAATCAATGATTACAAAAGAAATCAATCCTTACGAAGGAGATCAAGAAACCCTAAAAGGGAAACCCTAAATGAAACCCTAGTGTGCACACTTAATAATTAATAATTAATTAATTATAAATGTGCCTAAGTTTAGCTTAAGTAACAAAGAGGAATAAGTGACTTAATTAATTAATCAATATGATATAATTAATTAAGCATAATAACTTATTACTCTAACACCCCCCCTTAAGATGAACTTAGGAAGAAGCTAAAACACTAGAATAAGATACATGAAAGCAAAGATGGGTCCCGACAACTAGGCTTGATTAGGTACCCATTTACAAATGCAAGAATGGAGTAGAGAAGGAAAAACCCAGTGGGACAAAACCCCCCTACAATGAGATGACATGCTGCAAAGAAGCACTGGAAGAACTCTGTAGAGTAACACTGGAACCTGATATTGACAAGCAAGGAAAGATTCTTCTGTATACTACTGAAACCGGATGAGAGTCACTGATTGACTCAAGGAATCATGATAAAGCAACAACAGACCCGATGCCACAGAACACTCGAAAACTCCAAACGGGAACAACTCTAGAATCTATGAAGTAGCAAGCAATTATTGAATGATGTATTACTGAAAACGAAGTGCAAAGATGTAAGATGCACCCTCCCAACTGCCAAAACATCCAAGTAATCTCCAAACAACCCATTAGGCCAAATCTGGACTAAGTGATCAACCTAAGATAGATATAGAAAAATTATATGGATAGCTACCTAGAGCTCCTCAATACCTTTCCAACGCTTCAAATGAGACAAAAAATGGAGATCGTGGCAAAAAGTTATGAGCTCGGAAGCATAAAAAGTACATCTGACTTCAAACAGCAATAAATGCAGTAAAACAGAAAAATACTGTAAAATAAAATACACCAAATGAAAGTACTGGGAACCAGCTTTCCGGCGATATCTTGTTTGCCCGATTTTGATACCGTATGCCCAAGTTATAACCAAAAGAAAAAAACTGCTTCTTTAGGGCAAACTAAGGTTAGGAGGGGCAAAGATGGATGACATCATGCTGATGTCAGCAAAAGGCGAGCGTAAATTTGATGGCCTTCTGGCCGTAGGAGCAAAAAATCGCCCCCCTGCTGGAAAAAAAATTTGCTCCCAGAATATGCCCTGTCTTGTCGGAATATTCCCTGTACCATGTTGGAATATGCTTTCTATTGGCGGGCGAGCTAGGGGCCGAGCTCAAGGCTCCTGGGCGCCGATATGACCAGTGGCTCTGTGTAGGGGCCCGCGGTTCGCCATATGCCCTTGGACTGGTGCTGGAAGCTGGCCAGGGGTTGGGGAGATCGGCAGTGCAGGGGTGGCGGAGTCTGGCGGCGGCGGCGGCGTTGCAGTGGCTGCTCGGTGGCCACCGGGTGGCAAACTCCTTCTAAATTGGGAGCGCCGGCAAGATTTCCAAAAAAACTAGTTTTCTTTTTTTTTTTCTTGATTTTTGTGCAACAAACTGTGTTCTGGGGAGGCCGTATGGCCCCCAGACAAAAAAAATTTGCCTCCCGGATCAACTGCACCAAAATTGACAAAACGAAGGGCATTTTTAGGGTTTTGGGACGCTGCGAATGCGATGGAACGTCCGTTTGAGCCCATAGTGTCTCGAAAAAATGGCTACCCCCAAATCTTGCAGAAAAGATGCCTGTGGAAACCCTTGCACTTGAAATTCATAGAAAGGCCATATCTTCAGATCACGAACAGGCAGTTGTAGGTTTGCTCTGATACCATGTTAGAAACCAAGATCACCTCCATGCAAAGGGATACCTATCACATGAAAAAGACATGTAAACCTTACAGTAAAAATGCATTAAGAGAATCAATGATTACAAAAGAGATCAATCCTTATGAAGGAGATCAAGAAACCCTAAAAGGGAAACCCTAAATGAAACCCTAGTGTGCACACTTAATAATTAATAATTAATTAATTATTAATGTGCCTAAGTTTAGCTTAAGTAACAAAGAGGAATAAGTGACTTAATTAATTAATCAATATGATATAATTAATTAAGCATAATAACTTATTACTCTAACAACTAACATGTATGATAAAAATGGATTTTAAATGTAAACAAATTCTTTTATAAAAATAAGTATTGATGTTATAGCCATGTGGCTATTATTAGTGTAAATAGTGAAATTATCAAATTAGTTAGTTTTTAGTCTACTTAGAGAGTCTCATTCACACTATTTAAGTTTCGACTTAGGAAATTTTTTCTTTTGTCTCATTTCATGCTGTTGAGACACATGTATTCACCTTTTGAGACACCTAGTTCATGCACACTTGACACATGCTCAAGCACTCATCATTGTAGCTTACATATGTTGTACATTTGGAGGGGTAGTTAGCCATTTAGTCCTACCTTGCTACCTTCTCTACCTTGCCTATATATGTAAGGATTTAATTGTACATTTACACACTCTCATTTTTATATGATAAACATCCTATTTTGCATTATTTTTTTCACTAGTGGAAGGTTATTTTGTGCTTCTAGATCTTGGATTCTCTAACATGGTATCAGAGTCATGAATGCACACCTCTTCCTAATCAAGGTGACTTTAACACATCTTTATCATTAGAGTACTGTAGAGCCAAGAAAATATCACAATTAAATTTAGAAGACTCGAGAAACAAACATTTTATTTCATCAAATTCAATAATTTTGACTTTTTACGATTTTTAAACCCATTTACCCAATTTGTTAAGTATAAAATTCGTATAATAGGTACTATATAAATCTGTTTGATATGTAAAAGTAAAGAAAAAAAGGGTTTTTTAGCAAGGGCCAAAATGCCCCCTTCCCATTTCACCATTTTGGGTGAAAATTTGCTTCTCGTAGGAATTTTTGGGCTGATTGTAGGGTTTCCAAGAATTGAGACGCCTGGTTTTTCACTTGGTGGTTTCCCTCCAACATAGGCGGTACTATTTGTGTTTAAACATAATGTTTAAAGCTAGTAGTCAACCTTTGTGACCTTAGCATTATATGTTTTAATCATGGTGTTTTTTGCTAGCCGCTAGTAGTTAGCTAGCTACTAATGTTAACGGTCAAGATAACCATCAAATTTAACCTACAAACTAGTGGTTTACATAAACTATTAAAGTGTTTGGAAAAGGGGCAGTTTTTTCATTTTTCATAACTTGCAAATAGGGAGCTAGTTCTTTGCATTCAAAAGAGCTGAAATGAATTTTGTGGTGTGGTTAAATTTTTCAAATTGTGTTATTTTTAATTATTTTTGGTCTCTTAAGTCAAATTTTATACGAAAATTTTGACAGGTCATAACTTTCACCCTAGTTATCAAAATTTAGCTTTTTTTATTTCTATCATAATTTTATGAGGAATTAATTATCGAAAATAGTTTTAAGATTCAAATTTCTCATTTATCACAAATTGTAAAAATCTTCATGAGTTATAAATGAAAGATTTAAGGATCCAATCTTAAACAAACTTGTAATTTTTCTTGAACATTTTTTTTTTTAGGGAAGAGGAGCCCGGAAGACTATGTTTCAACACTAATTTTCTTGGGGGGAGATTTTTTGTTGAATCAAGGAGATAATTTGGTGTTTCTATTTTTATATTTATTGGTTCATGTGATATTTTATCACACACTAAATCCCTTCCATTTGAGTATTAATCATAATCATCCTAATAAACAAAAAATCAAGTGTGGATATTGTGGGAAGAAAATGAATACAATAAAATATTAAATTCATTGTTAAAATGGTAAAATGAAACAACTTATTCTCAATCATGGTATTGTCTTTCCTAATCATCTAGTTACAAGACACAACATCATTTGGTCTCACTCAAACATATTGTGAGACATCAATCATCATTTGGGGATGAACAATGTAGTCATATGGATTGTATTAAGATCTCATCTCCCATATCACATAATGCTACATTTGAATCTAGAGTTGATATCTCCATGGGTTGCAATGATTTTGTGCAAGGACATTTACATCCTTTTCTATATCCACAACATTGGGATGCATTTCTACTAGAAATCACATCCTTGTTTGTAGAATCCCACATTACATATTTAGAAGACACTATTGAGGACATTTGTCTTCTATTTGACGGAAATCACATTGAAACATTGGTGCCACTCCACATGTTAAAATTGTGAAAACCATGAGATGCAAGAACAAACAATGAAAAAACACCTTCCATGCAAGAGAGTTACAAACAATAATCTGTTATATCCTCAACTAGGAAAACTTACAAAATGAAAATCTTCAAAAGTCTTCAAGTGTAATAAGACAATGAGGGAGAGTGTTTATAAGAGAAAACCCTAAATGAGAAATGGGTTAGATCATGTCAAGTGTTGTCATCCTATGCAATGAGACAAAATGATCTAATAATAACTCAACAAATATAAAAAAAACATTCCTAAGTTTAGCTTGAGTGCATGAAATGAACTAGACTAATAATCAATTAAAGGTTAATTAATTATTAGCTAATGCATGATTACTCTAACACCCCCCCTTAAGTGAAAACTTAAGAAGTAGCTATAAACCCTAAAAAGTGAATGCATAAAAGCAAAGAATGTATGATGGGTCCCAATAAAGAAGATCCAATGAGGTATCTATGTACAAACAATCTAATATCTCACTTGGAGAAAATAAGAAGACCTCATGGGAAAAAATCCTTTCCAAAAAAGAGAAAGGGGAATGTAGGACTAAGAAGCCTCCAAAAAATTTCCCAAAAGAATAGGAACATGAAGATAAAAGTTGAAACATGAATAAGTTGTAGAAAACTATCAAAAAATGGCTGCTATAGTGTTGAAATAAAGAACCTCCTCTGAAATAGATGATGATTAGGATCAAGAAGACAAGAATATGCATGAATGCTCCCAAAAAAACTACTTGAATTAGATGGAAAACAAAGGCAAGCATCTGAAGTCAAAGATCTACAAATGACACATGAATTTGTAGAACTTTCCCCAATGACACTACTCAACATGCATGATACAAGTTGAAAATACATGTACCAATAGTTTGGAGAACACTGGTCAAGTGAAAATGGAAGGTCACCTCCAAAATTATAGGAATACAAGAGTTTCCATATGGTAAATGCTCCATCTCACTAAATGAATAACTATCTGTTGCATCCACCTAGTATATAGGAACAAGAACTAGATACATAGATCACTCCAAAATGAAACTAAGAAAGCTTTAGCACCAATAGTAGAAACCCCCCATAATACAGAAAAGGGAGAGACAAGATAGGTTCACTAAAATTGTATCACCAAGAAGTGCCTGTATGAGAACCAAGAACATCTAAACATGCACAAAAGGTACCCACAAATAAAAAGGGTGTACAAATTAAGACACACACACATGAGGCAAAAATCATTGGTATACTATTCTATCGTGGAAGGAAAACTCACTTGACAAAGGTGTGATGGAAAAAAAGGCACTACACAACCCCCCATGGTACTTTATATCATAGTGTGAGTACAAAAGGCACAATAGGATGTGCAAAAACCCCCAAAAGCAAGTGAAACATAGGGAAAATGGTGAAGGTAAAGTGTGAGATTTGGTACATGTGTGAATGATGTTTATCAATGTGGAATGGTTTAACACACTTACCTTTTCCATAATTTTATTAGAAAAAGAGATCTCCCAAGGATAAGATTGACATTCAACCTTGAGGTGAGTCAACCCTATTAGGAATGCCTGTTATTTTCTTATGACAAAAATGACTGATTGGCTATTTTGGGAGATAAATTTAAATGCATTAACAAAATAAATTGTATGACCTAACACTTGAAATGTAGAATATTAAATGATAACAAAAACATAAATAGTAACTTGCAGGAAAATATGAGAAGGACAAAATGGTATGTACCTGGCACCAAGAAGTGTGTTTTGAACTCTGTTGAAGGACAGATTCACCCTGGGGTGAATGGATCTTAGTACAAGGGTCCAAAAATAAATTGTGCAGTCCTCTGATCCCAGATCTAGGCTTCTAATTTCTCTAGGTTTCATTGTCGAAAAACCAGAAATAAATTCAGGATATGAGTTTCCTTGGCTTGACAACAATGTTGAAAACTTTGACAACTTTGTAAAATTGCTCCTTTGGTTGATTTTGAATCCTTCTTCACCTGTAAATTTACATGTATAAAAAGAGAAGATTTTTTTTGTTTTTGGGTGAATGGGGGTTTTCCTTAGTCAAACCTCAATTTGGTAATTCAACCTTAATGATGAAATAATGATAAATGAAAGGAATTCGATGAATGAACAAAGTTATGTCACAACTCACCAAACCATTAATGGTTTCCCTTAGAGGACTGAAGTTTAACACATCTCTCTAAGGCTTTGGATCTTGCATGAATTGGCTTGATTGATTGCTTGATTTGATGCTTGAATGCTTGAAACCTACATCACAATGTTAGCTCCAAAACATGACATGGAGACACATGAACTTTGACATGATGATATGATCTTGATTGATGTTGTAAATAACTGATAAATCTACTCTTTAATGCTCTTGACAATAATATTTTCTCTTTTGAAAATTTTCAATTGTGTGTTGGAGCTTGAATTGATAAAATAACTATGTATTTATAGGTGTTTATCTAATTTCCTAAAAATTAGATTCCACAAGCTAACATTTGAAACTTGAATTTGAATCATTAAAATACTCCCAAAAACATATTAAAAAATTGAGTCTTGTCACTTAAGGAGGACCCATTCGCCCAAGGATGAATGGGTCCTAGGACCTAAATCTAAGACACAATTTCCATGGTATTTTAATTAATGTTTGCAATTGTCAATGTTAGTTTACCTTTCAAAAAATATGAATAATAATGCTTTGGAACATATAATTTGGTAAATTAGAAGCTTAATTAATTCCAATTAATTAAGGGACCCCAAACATAGTGTGAAATTATAAAGGTGTACAATTTTTTACACTACATTTAGCCCCCACTTTAGTGTGAGTTTTTAGTGAGAGTATGAGCCTAGGCTCAAACTCACACTAAAGTATACAAATAAGTCAAGAGTGGTCTAATTGTACAACTATTGGAAAGATAAGATGACAATGATCAAGGAGAATGATGAAGCCCTAGGATCTAAGATCCCATGGAAAACCAACAAAGACACAAGGTACAATATCATACAATGTCAAAATTAATGCAATAAGGGATGGACTAGAAAGTTGTATTATGCCGCATCCATCAAACACACTCACATGGTACCACTAGCAAGAAATTTGTGTTATGTTCGGTGATCATGAAAAATGTGCTCGCAAAGGGCTAGTGTAGTCTGATATACACTAGGTGAGACTAAAGGAGTGAGAAACACACACTAGGTCTACAAGGTGTGAACCCACCCACAAAAAGGTGGTAGATGGGCAAGTCATTCAAGGCCTATAGGCTCCCATACATCAACCATACCAAAAGTTATACTCCTTGATAACTTTGATAATATGCCACACTAAATGGTCAAAGTTTTTCACAAGGCTAGCAAGTTGCATTATGCTAGACACTCATGAAAAAAAGGCACCATTGGTGAGTAAGTTTTGTTATGCTTGGTGGCACAGAAGTAGTTTTAAATTTCATAGGATTAGGATAGTTTAAGGGGTTTTTCTAAGTACATGAAAGGTCTCGCCTTAGGGAACATCACACTTGAGATCATCACCAAGAGAGGACTAATTGAGGGATAAAAGATTCACACCTTAGGGAATGTAAGCCATAGCATTACCACTAAGAAGAATGTCATATGCCAAGAAATTCCACACTCTTGAAGGACATCAAAACCAATGCCACCACCAAGAAGACACAATACATGAAATAAGAAGACCAAACCTTGAAAAAGGTCATGAAAGTAATAAGCGGGATGCTAAATTCCCCCACTTTAAAGAAATTGTTAAACACCATGCTGTGAGCAATTACTTTAAAGCAAAGAATGATAAATACCAATATATGAGATCTTATTTGGAAAGCCCTATGCAAAACATATGTTTCCAAATAGAGCTACGTCATTAAAGGAGGTTTCCCCCCATATGCAATCCTAAGATAACACATAAGGTACCCACATATTTGGGGTTAGTGTATGTCTTTTCTATAGTGATATAATCGAGCTTGGAACTGTCATCATTCCCCAAATACTCATAGTACAAAAAAAATAGAGGAATGACACATAGAGTGAAAAAAAAGGAGAAGCTTTTGGGTCAACATGGAAGAGACCTAAATATCTCAATGCCTTATGTCATCCACAAAAGGAAAACACAAGACAAGTGAAAAGAAAGTGGTTACAACATATAGAAGAATGTAGATACAAATAGAAGAATGCCACAATAGATTCACTTCCTTTGTATCCTTTCACCAACATAGTAGAAAGGGTCATACAAAGTAGGCTTACAAACATACAAACACACCAAGCAACATGATACAAGGGATCACATTACACCAATGTAATCACACAAAGAACATGGAAAGAACAAATCTAGTATGAAACATGTGAGCCAACCTTAAGCAAGTTGTCTACATCCCAATCTTGTTCATCATATGTGGAAGGCGGATAACTAGCCAAAGGGGCAACAACGAGTGTCATACTAGGACAAGGCTATCTAACTCCTTTCTCCCAAATGTAGGACAAGGATGATCTGAGATAGGTGATGTGAATGTGCTCCTTGCAATATATAAATGATTTGCATGAAATGTAATGCATGTAATAGTGAGTATGCTATGATTCCACAACTATCACATGGCAAGGAGAAAAGTGTATACATTCTAGTCAATAATTTTATGTTCACATATCAGATTTTATAAAACATGACATGCATTGGTAAGATTCCCAAGAGTTCTATGATATGCATAGTAAGGCATTTTTTTACTTTTTCCTTTTTTGTTCTCTTTGATAGGTGGTTGTGTAATCAATTATAGACTGATAATTTCATCCAATTTTCATTCAATCTCTATTATAGTGTGTATGAATGGTAATTTCTTGAGTTTATAGGGCTTGGGTTTCTTACTTGATTGGGAAACTTGCTAAGGTGGAGGTGGGGGAAGAGGATCTTGATATCGTAGTCCCTTGGTATCTTGTGATGGTTGTTCTAGAAATTGATGGATTGCATGTTCATTGGTTATGTCACATCCTTGTTTGCTTAATATTTTAAAGCCTTGACCATAACTCTCTTCTAAGTTGATGGGTGTATTAGTAACTCGATGGGCATAAGATATAAGAGTAACAATGTTGTCCTTGTTAACAAGTTCTTTAATGATTGATGGTTGAGGTTTGCTTTGTGCTTTAATTTCAAGATGCAAAAGGCTGAACATATCAAGTGATGGGATAATAAGAGGTGTTTGCATGGATGGATAGAAGGATGCATTGTTCTCAAGGTTACATAAGGAGTCTTGTATGAATTATGTCATGCTATATTCATCTTGACCTAAGATGTCCATCTCATGGGGACATTCATTAAGAGGTAAAGATTCATGAGTGTTAAAAATTGCATTAGGATCATCTCCAAGCATACAACTTGAGACATCAATCAAAGATGCTAACAACATCCATATGTTGCCAATACACCTATACATGATGCAAGAATGAAGTTTGATGTAGATTTTTATGTCTGATATATGAGGATTTATTGTTTTTTAATGCAAAAACCTAAAAATGATGTCTTTTGGATGCAAATGTTTCTTTTGGACAAGGAACTCATTTTGACCAATTGACTTGAATGCAAACAACTGCAAAAACTTGTAATTACAAAAAACATTTTTTTTTTGCAAGAATGGAGAAAGGAATGAAGGTGTTGTCATTGATGTCAACTAGTCAACTTGTTATCTACTAGTTGTTGTTGGTTGTATATGTTGAGGATATTGAGAAAATTGTGTTAAAGAAAGTTTACAGGTATTTAGTTGTTTCTCTGAGTGATGATCCGGTATTTGCCCCTATGTTTGTGTGGTTCAGATATGTTGGTTGTGGTTGTTGAAGGTTGCTATATCCAGATTTTTGGTTGTTGGTTCGTTGTGAAGTTCAAGTTGTGTTCACCAGTTGTGAACTATGTTTTTTTGTATTTTGGTTGAGGTCTGGGAGAAATTTTATTGGTCTAGATTTCTCTTTGATGAAGTGTTTTGACTTGTAGTTCTAAAGTTAAGATGTTTTGATTGCATTGAATATTTTTTTGGTTTCTGGAAGTTTTGAGCTTAATTGTTCTATGTTTTTTACACTGGTTTGGCCAACTTATGTTAAGCACTATCTTCGAAGTTTATGAATCGTGTTGGATCTATTTTGGGTCTTGGTGAAGCGTGTGTTTGGGTCACTCTCATTCTAATTCCACCCTAGGATGTTTTGGTGCAAACCTAATTTGAATTTGAAGATGGATGGCTGACTTTGGATCTTTTTTAAAGTTGGAGATAGTATAAATTGGATGTTGTGGTTGTATTGCTGATATGTGGTTGTCATTGATGTCAACACTATTAGCATTAGTACATTTGAAGTTGTATATGTCAAGTATATTGAGAAAATTGTAATGAAATGAGCTGCAAGTTGTCAAATGGTGAAGTGATGTTTTGTCTGTCGGTGAGTTCTATATGTTGTTGATCAGAGGTTGTGGACTAAAGGGTTTCTTGTTGAGTATATCTAGTTTATCCATGTTGATTTTTAGAAATCCATGTGAATATTTGATCGAGTTATGAAGATCTGCATTCTGACAGTTTTTGTATTACTTCAGTTGGTGTTTTTGATTGAAGATTATGTGATTCCAGTTAGTTCAGTTGCTTTAGATGCTTCTCTGATGTTTTGTAATGTTTTTGGATGCTTCTAGATCATGCTCTATCTTTTTTGCATGTCTGCATTGATCGTTGTGCTCATGGGTGGCAATTTTCTCTTGCATGTTCATGTTTTTCTTGCTCTTGGCCGGTAAGGTGTTGAAGCATGTTGTGGATCTTTGAGGAGAAATTAATTGAAGTTTTTTTGTATTGGAAATGTTTATTTGGGTCTTCACTATGTTATGTCTGACCTTGGTTGATTCGCACTGAAAATTATCCATTGTTTTGGGTCAACAGTTTGTATTCATTTTATTATTTCTTTGTGGCCGATTTGTGGTGAATGTAATTTCATGTTGCGGATATATAAGAGTGATTGTTTATTTGAATTGAAGTGTGCAAGGGTGTGCTTCTGTGTGTGTGTGCAAATATTGCTCGAATCATTCGAAGGCAGAGCAGAGTGTGAAGAAGAGTGAAGATGAGTAAAGAAGTGTTCATGTGCTTAACCAGAACTGTAATTAGGCATTAGCAGATGCTATTTTATTAGTTCAAAATTTGGATGGTTGTAGTCTGAATCTTTATGTAAGACAGTGTTTCTTCCTTTGTAATTGAGCAGTGAGTTCTAGGCAGTGTGCCTAAATGCATGTGCATTCCCCATTTATTCTTCTTATACTTCTAACAAGGTATAATCTTGTGGATTGACCTTCGCCGTGGTTTTTCCCCTAACTGGGTTTCCACATAAATATCTTGGTGTTATGTGTGTTTTTGATTCATTCTTTCATTGATATTGATCATATCTAAGCATAAGGATTAATAAGTTTAATAAGTTTGAAATTCGATGGCAACTGATTCACCCCCTTCTCAATTGTCTACCCTTGTGTTGCCAATGTAATTGGTATCAGACCAGGTTCCTTGGAAGAATTTTAATAGCTTGAGGTGATCTGGGATGGTGACATACAAGAAGGATAGTCTAAGATTTGATGGAACAAATTATTCTTTGTGGAAGACTCGAATGGAGTGCCATCTGAGATGCATTGGTGAACCCTACTAGAGCATTACAAGTAATATGTATGTTATACCACCAAATGGTCCTACTAGTTCTGTTGAGATTAGGGATGCTAAGTATAATATTTGGGCTAAGGAAGCATTGTTGAGTGCTTTAACTGATACCGAGATGACAAATGTTATGGATCTGAAGATTGCTTATGAGATCTAGAAAAAGTTGGAAACCTTGTATGAAGGTGATGCTAATGTGAAGATTGCTAAGTTGTAGAGTTTGAAAGGGAAATATGAAATGTTGAGCATGGGTGATGATGAAAATGTTACTACTTTCATGCAAAGAGTGAATGAACTTGTGTGTGGTATCAGATGTATTGGTGGAAAGTTGGAAGAATCAAAGATTGTTGCTAAAGTGCTTAGATCCTTGCTTGTTGCTTATAAAGTCAAAGCTAGTACTATTGAAGAACTCCAGACTGTAACAAATGTAACCAGAGATATGTTGTTTGGTAAGTTGACTGCTTTTGAGTTGAGCGAATTTGGTGATGCCCTTCCTAAGGTTGAATCTGCATTTAAGGCTACTACTTCCGGAAGAGATAGACAGAGATATGATCTGGGTGAGAGTTCATCTAGAAAGACATTCAAGTATGAGGATGAAATCAAATAGATTGAAGAAGAAGAAAGAGAGCTAGAAGAGCTGGAAGCACTTATTGTCAAAAGAATACCAAAAGGAAAAGGTAAGTATGAAGGAAAATTGCCTCTTAAATATTTTTCTTGCAATAAGATAGGTCATTTTGCATCAAGGTGTCCGGAAAGAGATTCTAAACCAAGACATAACAAGCATAAATTTCAAAAGAAGTGTTACTATGCTGTTGATGAAGGTGTGACAGATGATGAATTTGATAAAGGTGAAGACGAATGGGTATTTATTGCTATCAAGGAAAATAATCATGTATCTACTGAATTTGCTAGTTGTACAAATGTGGAGAAAGCCCTAGCTGCTCGAGTTGAAGAGAAAGATGAATGGGTAATTGATAGTGGATGTTCACATCATATGAATTGAGACAAAAGTAAGTTTGTAAGCTTGGAAAAGTATGATGGTGGTGTTGTGAGATTTGGTGATAACATAGTTGGTGTGATTCGTGGAAGAGGATGCATTTCTCTTGATGGTAAGAATAATACCGATGATGTTCTGTATGTGGAAGGCTTGAAGCATAATATTTTAAGTGTTAGATAGATGGTTGATAAACATTATAGTCTTCAGTTCAAGGATGGAAAGTGCAGAATAGTGGGATGTTCTGGAAATGTGATTACATCAGGTACAAAAACAAGAGGTAATATCTTTCATCTAAATGCTGCTAGTAAAAGTTGTTTGATTGCTCAAGTTAATGAAAGTTGGTTGTGGCATAGGAGAATGTGTCATTTTAACTTTGATAACATTGTCAAGATAATTCCTACTAAGGGTGTGAGAGATCTACCTAAGTTGGTAAAACCTACTAATGTCATTTGCAAGGAATGCCAGTTGGGAAAGCAAACTAGAATTTCATTTCAGAGCAAACAATATTGTTCAAATGAATTGTTGGAGCTTGTGCATACTGATTTGTGTGGTCCCTCTAGAATCAAAAGTTTACAAGGTTACAGTTATTTCATATTGCTTATTGATGATTATTCAAGAATGATGTGGGCTACTTTCTTAAGGGAGAAATATGAAGCACTAGAAAAGTTCAAGATCTTTAAGGCTATGGTTGAGACAGAGACTGGTCTAAAGATTAAATTTCTGAGATCATATAGCAGTGGTGAATTCACTTCCGGTGAGTTTAATTCTTTTTATGAAGAACATGGAATAAAGAGACAATTATCTGCACCGTAGACCCTCAACAAAATGGAGTTGTGGAAAGGAATAACATAACAGTTCAAGATGCTGCTAGAACCATGATACTAGAAGGAAATGTTCCTCATATCTATTAGAGAGAAGCTATGAGTACTATTGTGTATATCCTATACCAGGTACAAATCAAAGGTGATACTGGTAAGACCCCTTTTGAGCTATGGACTGGTCATAAGCCTACTATTAGATATTTCAAAATCTTTGGGAGTAGATGCTATATCAGAAGAGATGAAGGTATAGGGATTTTTGATGCTAGGAGTGATGAAGGAATCTTTTTGGGTTATTCTACTAAAATCAAGGCCTACCAGTGTTACAATAGGAGATTGAAGAAAATGGATGAAAGTGAAAATGTTAAGGTTGATGAAGACATTGCTAGACCATCCAGAACTAGTGGATATGATTTTGATGATCATAATGTCAGTACAAACAAATTTCAAACTATAAATCAACTGCAAATCATTCCAGTGGATTCAGAAAATCAAGAGGAAGAAGACTCTGAGGTATGTAAGATTGAATCATTCAAAAGATCAAATTATTGGTGATAAGAGTAAAGGTGTCTAGACTAGGAGAAATTTTTTACAAGAATATTACTTGATTTCAAAGACTAAGCCTACTAGTGTGAATGAAGCATGCAAAGATGAACATTGGGTTGAAGCAATGAAAGAAGAGCTACAAAAAATTGAGAAAAAAGATACATGGATTCATGTTCCTAGACATAAGGATAAAAATGTAATTGGAACAAAATGGGTCTTTACAAAAAAATTGAATGAGCAAGGTGAAGTGGTTAGAAACAAAGCAAGACTGGTATGCAAAGGATATTCATAGATGGAAGGAATTGATTTTGAAGAGACTTTTGCCCCTATTGCTAGAATTGAAGTTGTGAGACTATTTATTGCCTATGTTACTTACAAAGATTACAAGGTTTATTAGATGGACGTCAAGTTTGCTTTTCTAAATGGAAAACTAGAAGAAGAGGTATATGTTGAGAAACCTGATGGATTTCAGTTGACTGATAAGGGAGATATGGTTTTTCGGTTGAAGAAAGCACTGTATAGACTTAAGCAAGCCCCTAGAGCATGGTATGCCAGATTGGACAAGTATTTGTTGAAGCTTGGATTTAACAAAGGTACTACTAATAGTAATCTATATTTCAGGAATGATGATAAATATTTGATTGTGGAAGTTTTTGTTGATATCATTTTTGGAGGAGATGATGGTTTGTGCATGAAGTTTACTGATGAGATAAAGAGTGAATTTGAGATGTCAATGATTGGTGAGATGAATTCTTTTTGGGATTGCAAATTACTCGGTTAGATAAAGGGTTTTTTATATCTCAGTCCAAGTATGTGAAGAAATTGCTAAAGAAGTTCGGTATGGAAGATTCAAAGCCAATTGGTACACCATAGTGATCGAATGCAAGTTGAAAATAGATGATGATTCTTCGAAGGAAAAATAGACTAGATATAGATCAATGATTGGTGGATTACTTTATTTGACTCAAACTAGACCTGATATCATGAATGTTGTATGTATTGTTGCTATATTTCAAGTTGATCTTGAGGAATCTCATGTGACTGCTGTGAAGATAATTTCAGCTACTTGAAGGGAACAGTTGACTTTGGTTATGGTATGCTAAAGATGATGATCTTACCTTGAGTGCCTTTACTAATGCTGATTGGGCAGGAGATGTGGATGACAAAAAAAGTACTAGGGGTGGAGCATTTTTTTTGGGTAAGAAGCTAATCTCATGGTTAAGTAAAAAGCATAATGTCATTTCTTTATCTACCGCAGAGTCCAAATACATTGTTACTGCTAACAATTGTACTCAAGTATTATAGATGAAGTAGATGTTGAAGGCTATCAAAGTTGTATATGATGAGCCTATTGCTATATTTTCTGATAATTCAAGTGTCATTAATATTTCTAAGAATCTGATGCTGCATTCAAAAACAATTCATATATCTATCAAGTTTCACTTTTTGAGAGAAAAGGTAAGTGAAAAGGAAGTCAGATTGGAGTATGTTCCTACTAAGGAGCAGATTGCAGATATCTTTACAAAGTCATTTCCTAAGGATACTTTTGATTAACTTAGAGGGAAGTTAGGGGTGATTACCCCTCCTAATCAGAACTAAGGATGCATTATATTGCATCACTCTGTGCATTTCAAAGTCATATCTTGTTTCAAATTGATGTTGTGGTGGCTGCTACTTAGGGGGAGTAGTCAAATGGTTCAAAAATTTATATATGTGGTTAAGAGCTTAGAGATCTTTGTCATTGATGTCAAAGGGGGAGAAGAGTAATGTGAAAAACTGGTGATTATCTGGGAAAGAGCCTTGTGGGGAGAAGATCATGTGAAAGAGTTGAGGAGAAGAAGAGTCAAAACCTAAGGGGGAGTAAGTGTTAAGAGATAGTTGTGTTGATGGTGTTTTTCACATCCTGTGTTGCCTTCAATGCCAAAGGGGAGATTGTTGGATGTTGAGGTTGTGTTGCTGATATGTGGTTGTCATTGATGTCAAAACTATTAGCATTAGTGCATTTGAAGCTGTATATGTTGAGGATATTGAGAAAATTGTAATGAAATGAGTTGTAGGTTGTCAAGTGGTGAAATGATATTTTTTCTGTCAGTGAGTTTCGTACATTATTGATCAGATTTTGTGGACTAAAGGATTTATTGTTGAGTATATCTAGTTTATCCACGTTGATTTTCAAAGATCTGTGTGAAGATTTGATCTGGTTATGAAGATTTGCATTTTGACAGTTTTTTTGTTGCTTCAGTTGGTGTTTTTGATTGAAGAATATGTGATTCCAGTTAGTTTAGTTGTTGTAGATGCTTCTCTGATATTTTTTAATTTTTGTGGATGCTTCTAGATCGTGCTCTATATTTTTTGCACATCCGCATTGATCATTTTGCTCGTGGATGGTGATTTTCTCTTGTGTGTTCATGTTTTTCTTGCTCTTGGTCGACAAGGTGTTGAAGCGTGTTGTGGATCTTCGAGGAGAAATTAATTGAAGTGTTTTTTTGTTGGAAATGTTGATTTGGGTCTTCACTATGTTGTGGATGACCTTGGTTGATTCGCATTGAAAATTATCTATTGTTTTGGGATGACAGTTTGTATTCATTTTATTATTTCTTTGTGGCCAACTTGTGGCAAATGTAATTTCATGTTGCAGGTATATAAGAGTGATTGTTTATTTGAATTGAAGTGTGCAAGGGTGTGATTCTATGTGTGTGTGCAAATATTGTTCAAATCATTTGAAGGTAGAGTAGAGTGTGAAGAAGAATGAAGAAGTGTTCATGTGCTTAACTAGAACTGTAATCAGGCATTAGCAAATTCTATTTTCTCAGTTCAAAATCTAGATGGTTGTAATCCAAATCTTTTTGTAAGACAGTGTGTCTTCCTTTGTAATTGAGCAGTGAGCTCTAGGTAGTGTGCATGAATGCATGTGCATTCCCCATTTATTCTTCTTATACTTCTAACAAGGTATAATCTTGTGGATTGACCTCCATCATGTTTTTTCCCCTAATAGGGTTTCCACGTAAAAATCTTGGTGTTATGTGTGTTTCTAATGTGTTGTTGATTTATGCTTTCATTGATATTGATCATATATGAGAATAAGGATTAATAATTTTAATAAGTTTGAAATTCAGTGGTAATTGATTCACCCCCCTTCTCAATTGTCTGCCCTTGTGTTCCGAAAAAAATACGAGATGAGCTAGTAATGAAAAACATACAAGAGAAAAGAAGTAAGATAAGTGAAAGAGTAGACGCGACATTGATGATATTCTGAAAGTGTGTGTGAGTTGTGTGTGGAAGATCAGTGTGAAGCTTAATGTTGAGTTTTCGGATGCTATGAGCAAAAGGAGAACTCTATCATTCAAGCAAGTTGATCAAGTAACTGTGGTGGAATCCTTTGTTGTATTGGGATTGTAGTCTCTCTATAACAAGTCTTCTTTGTCTTCTTTGAATCTCTATGGCAGTGAGCCCTTCTGGTTGTAGCCCTATTGGACAACGAGTCCTTATTTCAGGAAGTGAGCCTTATCTCAGGAAATGAGCCTTTGTTTGAAGTAGTGAGCCTTTTGTAATCGGTTTTGATATTATCTATAGTGTGAGTTAATCCTCACTGTGGTTTTTCCCTTATTGGATTTTCCACGTAAATTTGGTGTTATTGTGTTTATGTGTTGGATTTGAGTTTCTACATTGGTATTTGATGATTAATCATTTAATAAGTTTTAAGTATTAGTTTCGGTGATTGAATTATAGGTTAAAATCTGTGACAACTGATTCACTCCCCCTCTCAATTGTCCTATTCAACAATTGGTATTAGAGCTTGGTTCCTTGGTGAAGAGCTTAACCACTTGAGGAAGGTTTGGGATGGCTAGCAAGATGGTCTTTGATTATCCAAGGTTTGATGGAATTAATTATGGTATCTGGAAAGTATTGATGGAAGAATATCTAGAGTATTGCAGATATGATGTGGAGAAAGCTTACAAAAATTCATACACCCCTCCTGCTAATGGTTTGAGAACTCTTGAAGAGATCAAAGCACATGAAGCGAACAATAAGGCGAAGTTCATCTTGAAGAATATTCTGGTACATTTCGAGTTGATTAAGGTTCATAATTTGAAGATAGCTAAGGAAGTCTAGGATGCTTTAGAAAGAGCACATGATGATGATGAAAGAGTTAAAGAGGAAAAAATGTAGAATTCGGAAACACAGTTTGATCTTATACATATGTCCAAAGATGAAAATGTTAAAGTTTATGTACAAAGATTGGATGAGGTAGTGGATGTAATGTGGTCACTTAGTGCTACTATAGATGAAACCAGGATTGTAAAGAAGATTCTCAAAACTCTTCTTGATGCTTATAGTGAGAAGGTGAGGCTATTGAGAAGACTATAGATTATAAGACTTATACTAAGGATCTGCTGTTAGAATTTTTGACATCTTCTGAGATGAGGAAGCTGAGTCTAAGAAATGGAGGCAAATCAAAGACTTATTTTAAAGCTACAAAATCTAGTGATTCGGAAGAAGATAACTTTGTAAGAAGAATGAGAAAAGGCTTTGGTAAGTATGAAGGTAAGTTTCCCTTTAAATGCTTTAGTTGTGGAGAAATAGGTCATTATGCTACAAAATGTCCAGAAAGAGCTAAAATGAATAAACAAAGATATGAGAAAGAAAAGAAAGGAAAGAAGATTAACATAGCTTACTATGTGAATGAGAATGCTAATATTTCTAATGAAGATTCATAATATGAAGATCTAGATGAAAATGAATGCTTGTTCTTGGTGATTAAGGATGAACCTACTTCTAATTTAGAAAAATAGGTAAAGGAAAGCCCTCTGGAGAAGGAGAAGGAGAAAAATGAAGGTACGGTTATCTTTTCCCTACATGCTAAAAAATAAAATAATTTTTGGGTAGTTGATAGTGGTTTATCACATCACATGACTGGTGATAAGAGTAAGTTTTTTAAACTTGAGAAATATGAAGGAGGCTTGGTTATGTTTGGAGATGATACTAGTGCTAAAATTTGTGGGATAGGTTCAATAAGTTTTGATGGCAAGCATCATAATGATGATGTTTACTATGTTAAGGGTTTAAGGAATAACTTGTTGAGCATTGATCAAATGTGCAGAAAAGGATATGATCTTGTGCTTAATTATGAGAAATGTGAGACCCAGGAAGGATCAAGAACATTGATTGCTACAGGAAAGAAATCTGAAGGGAATATTTATCAACTTAAGGGTGTTGATGGACAATACTTTATGACTCAGATAAATGACAGTTGGTTATGGAATAGGAGAATGTGTCACATGAATTTTGATAACTTGGAAAGGATTAGTGTTGTTCAGGCCATGAGATATTTACCAAGAATTACAAAGCCTATTAATTTTATTTGCAGGAATTGTCAGTTTGGGAAGCAAGCGAGAAATCACTACAGTGCAAAGGAACAATCTACTACTAGACTATTGGATTTAGTTCATATAGATATCTATGGTACTATGAGAGTGCAAAAGTCTACTTGGTGAAAGGTACTTTATGCTTTTAATTAAGGATTATTCTAAATGTACATGGGTTACATTTCTTAGAGAGAAATTTGATGCATTAGATAAATTCCAGGAATTCAAGGCTATGGTTGAAAATGAAGTGAATTTGAATATAAAATGTCTAATTTTTGAGAGAGGTGGAGAATTCCTTCCATGAGTTCAATATTTTTTGTGAAGTGCATGGAATAAAGAGACAGTTATCTGCTCAGAGAACTCCTCAACAGAATGGATTTGTTGAAAGGAAAAATATAATAGTTCAAGAGGCTGCTAGATCAATGATCACTAAAGCCATTTAACCAAAATTTTATCGGAAAGAAGCTATTCATACTGTTGTTTATGTGTTCAATCAAGTTCAAGCAAGAAAAAAGAGTACAAAGACTCCCTATGATCTATGACATGAAATAATCCCTACAGTTAAATATTTTAGGGTATTTGGAAACAAATGCTATATCTGAAGAGATGGGGAAACTTTGGGTAAGTTTGATGCTAGAAGTAATGAAGGAATATTTCTTGGATACTCTACTAAAATCAAGGCATATAGATGTTTCAATAAAATACTAAGAAAATTTGTAGAGAGCTCAAATGTGAAGGTTGATGAGACAATGAAGATTTCTATTGATATTGATGGATATGTGTCTAATGAACATGATTGTGCAAGAATAGAAGAAATTATGGAAGAACATGATAAAGATGAGCAGAAGAAGTAGGATGAACAAGATGAAAGAGAAGAAGATGCTCTAGTGATGTCCCCTAGGACACTAAAATATGTATAGAGGAATCATTTAGAAAATTATATTATTGGAGACAAGACAAAATGTGTGTTAACTAGAAGCAAAGCTACTACTGAAGTAAATTTATGTCTATTCTCTGAGATTGGGTTGAAGACAGTAAGTGAAGCCTATAAAGATGAACATTGGAAGGAAGCAATGAAAGAATAAATTTTGCAAATTGAGAAGAATCAGACTTGGGAATTGGTCTCAAGACCGACAGATAAAAATATCATTGGATCAAAATGGGTATTCAGAAATAAGTTGAATGAGAATGGAGAAGTTGTCAAAAACAAAGCGAGGCTTGTGTGTAAAGGTTACTCACAAGTAGAAGGCACAAATTTTCAAGCGACTTTTTCCTCGGTAGCAAGAATGGAAGCTATAAGGATGCTCTTGGCATTGGATTCTCATAAATATTTCAAAGTCTACCGGATGGATGTCAAGTCAGCATTTTTGAATGGTGAGTTGGAAGAAGAAGTTTACATGGAAAAACTGGAAGGATTTCAATTAACAGATCAACCGAATATGGTGTGCAGATTGAAGAAAGATTTATATGGATTGAAGCAAGCCCCTAGAGCTTGGTATGCAAGGTTAGATAGGTATTTGATTCATCAAGGATTTAACAAAGGTACAACAGGCAATAATTTATACTTTAAGATTGAAAATGATAAAATCTTGATTGTAGTTGTATATGTTGATGACATTACCTTTAGAGGAAATGAAAATATGTGTAAGATGTTTGCAGAAGAGATGTAGAAAGAATTTGAAATGTCTATGTTTGGGGAGATGAATTTCTTTCTTGGGATACAAATTAATCAAACAAAAAAAAAAATCATTTCACAATCTAAGTATGTGAGAGAGATGTTGAAGAAGTTTGGGATGGATAGTTCCAAACCGGTATGTACTCCTATGGTGACTGGTTGCAAATTGGGTAAACATGATGATTCACCTAAGCCTAATTAGAGAAAATATGGATCCATGATTGGTGGATTATTGTATTTGACTGCGACTAGACCAAATATTATGCATGTGGTTTGTCTTGTGGCTAGATTTCAAGAAGATCTAAAGGAAACACATGTTGTTGAAGTTAAAAGAATATTCAAATATCAAAATGGCACTCTGGATTATGGATTGTGGTATCCTAAAGATACTAACTTTACACTTAGTGCCTATACAGATGTAAATTGGGATAGATGTGTAGATGACTAAAAGATTAGAAGTGGTAGTGCATTCTTTCTTGGATGTAGATTAGTGGCATGGTTGAGTAAGAAGCAAGATTCAGTCTCTTTGTCTACTACTGAAGTTGAGTATATTATTGTTACATCTTGTTGTACACAAGTTCTATGGATGAAACAGACATTGAAAGATATCACAAAGGTATATGATGATCCCATTTCTATCTTGTATGATAATACAAGTGCAATTAACATTTCAAAGAATCCTGTGATGCACTTGAGGACGATGTATATATCTATTAGATATCATTTCTTGAGAGAGAAGGTCATGGAGAATGAAGTCAAACTTGAGTATATTTCGACAAAGGATTAGATTGTTGATATATTTACAATGGCTCTTCCTAAAGATACTTTTGAGTATCTCTAGGAGAAGTTAGGGGTTATGGCCCCTCCTTTCATAAACTAAGATGCATTTGGAGATGCATCAGTCTGGTCGATTCATGTTGTTATCTTTTTGGACTGATGTTTTGGTGGATACCTCTTAGGGGGAGCAGGTATTTTCAGGTGTTTTCATTGTGAGTATTTTTTTTTCATGTCAAAGGAAGATTCAATGAAAATATATTTTTCCTTTTCCATTGATGTCAAAGGGGGAAAGAAAGCATGTGAAAAGGAGAGAAAGAAGGTAATGAGTAAGATGATATTCTAAGGGGGAGAAGCAAAAAGGAAAAATATTGAGAAGTATATTTAGAACTGGTATGGTGTCTTTGATGGTTTTTCACATCATGTGTTTCCATGAATGAAAAAGGGGGAGGTTGTTACAAGAATGGAGAAAGGAATGAAGGTGTTTTCATTGATGTCAACTGGTTATCTACTAGTTGTTGTTAGTTGTCATTGATGTCAACTGTTCAACTGGTTATCGCCAATCTATCCCTGAATTAACTAATTAAAGTTCCAATTAACACAACTACTTAAAGGGAAAAATTTGATAGGTAGTGTTTCTCCTTAGGTTCTCATGTATTATTTGTTAAGAAGAAAGATGGAATCATGCATCTATGTATCGATTATTGAAAACTTAATAAAATAACCATAAAAAATAAGTATCCCTTACCTCAAATTGATGATCTTTTGGATCAATTAAATGGTTTTGAATATTTTTCAAAAATTGATTTATGATCTAGATATCATCAAATTCATATCAAAGATTTTGACGTTGCTAAAACTAATTTTTAAACTCGTTATGGCCATTATGATTTTATCATAATACCTTTTGGATTAACTAGTGTACCTGCAACTTTTGTGGCACTGATGTGTGATGTTTATCATCAATTTTTATATTTTTTGTAATTATTTTCTTGGATGAAATTATAGTATACTCAAAGAATGAAGAAGAACGTGAGCATCATCTTAAAATTTTACTAAAAACTTTATGAAAACATAAGTTATATGCAAAAACCTAGTTATGATTTTTTTAAAATCTAAAGTATCTTATTTAAGTCATGTAGTTTCAGAAAAGGGCATTTCACTCGACCCTACTAAAATTAAAATCATTCAAGATTGGCCTATACCTAAGGATGCCCATGAAATTAATATTTTTTAGGATTATCTAATTTTTATTGTAGATTTGTTAAAAAAATTCAAAAAAAATTTCACCTTTAATAAATCTAACGAAAAAGAAACAAAGGTTTCAATGGACTTTAGAGTGTGATAGTATTTAACACCTTGAAGATCTTATTAACATTTTCACCCATCCTTTATACTCCAAATTTTAGTAAACCTTTTACTCTAAATACAAATGCACATGGTATAGGTATAGGTAGTGTTTTGATGCAAGACAATTGAGTAGTAAGTTATGAATCTAGGAAAATATTACCTACTAAAAGGAATTATCCTATTCATGATTTAAAACTACTTAGAATAATTCATGCTTTACAATTTTGGTGACATTATTTATTAGGAAACAAATTTATATTAATAATCGATCATCATAGTTTGCAACATCCTTTAATTAAGACACAACTAAACATGAGACAATGAAGATGGATGGAGCTGTTAACATGATATGATTTTACTATTAATCATATGTAGTGGTTGATGCATTAAATAAAAAATAATTATATGCGAATTCCTTAACCCTTGAAATAAGTCAATTTGAAAATGATATTAAATCTAAGTTGCCTTTAGATAGTTATTTTCAATCACTTTATAAAGGATTACAAAATAAATTTCCAATTGTAGATCTAAAGGATTGTCTTGAATCTTACACAATAGGTAACAATGGCCTTCTATATTATAAAGGTCGATTATGTTTTCTTGATTTACCCACTATTAAAAAATAAATATTGAAGGGTTGTCATGATATACTTATATCAAGTCATCCAAGATTTTAAAAACCTATCTTTCAATCAAACGAAATTTCTTTTGGCCTCAAATGAAACCTAAGATTCATACTTATGTCTAACAATGTTTAGTTTGTCAAAGAGTAAAATTTGAACAATGTAAACCACTTGATACTTTGTAACCTTTATATATTCTTGATTGGAAGTGGGAGCCCATCAATATGGACTATCACTAGATTACCACAAACACATAAAGAAATGACTATATTCTTATAGTAGTGGATATATTGACCAAAATGACACACTTCTTTTGCATCAAAAAAATGTTTGACCTCAAATATTGCCCACATATTTGTTAAATAAATAATTAAACTAGATGAACTTCCAAAGAACATTGTCTATGTATACACTCAAATCTGGTCTAGAGGATTTAATTAAATACAAGTTATTTAATTAATAATCTTTAATTCTTCTACTTATAAATAAATTGACAAATTTATTTATATAGTTCATTTTCTCTAATTCTTCCTATTCTAAATCATTTTCTTCACATCTTAATTAAATGAACAAATTTAATTAGTTTTTTTATTTAATTAACCTCCTCTCATTAAATTTGAATTTTAAATTCAAATTTAAACACATTTCTACTAACTTCTTCCCACCTTCCACCTCATCATGTGTCTCGAGAAATTAAATATTTCTAATATTTAATTTGGCATTTATCCTCAGCAAATTCTAACCAATTTGGGACAGTTGGCCTTCATCTCCATTTTATTCCTCTTCACACTTGGCAGTTTGTTCTTATGAAGGGAACACACTTCCCCTTTTCTCTCTAACCTCTTCATCTTCAACCGTCCATTCTCCAGATCGAATCCAAATCATTGATTTATGCCACCTAGGCTCATGCCTTGGAAATCTATAAATAGGCCCTCATTTACAACAAAAAAGAGAGAGTTGAGCATTTATAGCAATTACACTCTACAAAATTTTAGTGAGCATTGTCATTTTAGTGAGCATTTTAGTATTAGCATTTTAGCATCAAGTAGTTTAATCATGGCATTTTCATTAGCAACATCTTAATTATAGTAGTTTCATCATATCATTTTCATTAGTAGCATCATTATCTTTGCATATCATCTACAACTAGCTTATCAATCATGTAATGTAGGAAACATCTCTTGCATTCCTAGCATCTCTCATTCTTCAGGCTGTCATTTGGAAAGTCATGTGCACAAACAATCTGAGAGAAAAATGACTTAAAGAATCCTTGGAGATAGATGACAATGAGACGCCATTGAGGAATTGTTTGTTTTAATTTGATTGTTATTTGAATTCCTTGATATAATGTTTCATTGGTGTGTTGTATAGGTTTTACTTGCTTATTCACATTATTCATACATAGTTTCAAACTAGGATCCTAGATACACCCCTTCCTTTTGGAAATATCTCTTTTTTTTAACTTGGTAATAGTTTAAGTTTTAGTACTGCATACCATCTAGAGTTAGATGCACAAATTGAATAAGTCAATAGAGTCTTAGAATATTTGCTAAGGATGTATACTATGGACAAACCTGAGTCAATAGAAGATTATTTACACTTAGTGAAGTTTGCATATAATTAAGGATACCATTCAACCATCAAAATATCACCCTTTGAAGCTATGTATGGTTGAAATTATCATACACCTATTCAATGGTCAGATCATGTCCATAAACTTTGGTATAAAAATGAGAATTTGCAATAAATGGAAGAAATTATCAATAAAACCAAACAAAACATGAAAGTTGATCAAGATAGATATAAAAGTTTGGCTGATACAAAATGATTTGTTCGACAATTTAATATGGGTGATAAGCTTTTCTTTGAGTAAAACCTAAAATGAGTTCTTTAAAATTTGGTAAATATGCTAAAATTTCTCCTCATTTTTGTGGGCCTTTCAAAATTTTAGAAAAATCCATGAATATATATAGTTTTGATCATGTTATTGATTATAAAAGTATTTATGTTGAACCCAATTGTGAATTTAAAATTGAACTTGAAAGTATTATTGAAAGAAGATCTAGAAAATTTTAAGAAATAAGACTATAGATGAATTTAAAATATAGTGGACTCATTGTGATATTAATAGTGCTACATGGGAGAAAATTGATTCAAGATACAATTTCTTAAATTTTTTATTATAATAATAAAAAATGTACATAAATTGGAGTAGGGATGTCCGGAGCAGATGTGCAGATGGTGGAGAGAGAGGGATAGATTACAGGCGGAGTTGGCACAGTGTCGGTTAGCTCAGGAGGCTTGGGAGCAGGAGAGGAGAGCTATCACCAGGGATCGAGACAGATATCGGCAGGAGTGGAATTCCGCTAGGGTACAGGTTGCGGAGCGAGAGGAGAACGCGATAGAGGCAGGATTTTGGATGGCCGCATACTACCATTCAGTTCCAGACCCGTCTCAGCGGTTATTCCGTTATACCAGGCAGACACCTCAGATGCCAGCGCCATCTCAGTCATTGGGGACACAGACACGTGGTTTTAGTGATTCACCAGGTGTTTCACCAGGCAAAGGAGCAGGACCTGAGTCTCCACAGAGATCAGACGTGGGGAGTTCATTTGGGAGGTGACAGGCTACTGAGTTTTTGACAGATGCAGGATGGAGTGTATATGATTTTTTGACAGAGATCAGAGATGTTCTATATCTCTAGATTTTGTATTTTATCATGTGATGTATGATGGACATGTGACAGACATTATATTATTTTGATACGGGACAGTTCTTATTGACACCATATAGTATGTTTCCTTGTATGATGGTTGATTACATGCATGCGTATATGGTATTAGATGTTTATATGGATGGACGCATTGGTTTATTTATGCTCATGGGTTGGTTTATTTTCATGGATGATTGGAATATGAATAATGTTATATGGATAATCATGCTTATGCTTATTTATGCTTATGCGTTGGTTTATTTATATTTATGTTTATGATATGAGATGTTCATGTGGATGAGCAGATATATGTATTTATGGAATATGAATATTTTTATTGATGCATGGTGATATGTTATGTGTACTTATGGGATCTATGGTGATTTATATATATGAATGCCTAGTGAATGTATTTATCATGTATGTATATGTGTACGATGGATTTTGTATGAACATTTTATATATGCAGGATGTGATGTATTATGCGTCTAACATTTTGTGATGCAGGTGGTGATGTGTGTATGGGCCTAACATGTGGTAGTGCAAGTGACAATGGATATATGGACAGTATTTTTGTAATTTTAGAGGAATTAATACACGGCCATAAGTGTCAATAAGAATTGACATGATAATGGGAGGTGGGTATGGGGTGATTGTGAAGATAGGTGTCATTTGGCATCTGTCAAAAATTATCAGTATCCTAAGAAGAGGGGCAAAGAATGAGGGAAAGTATTTGCACAACCAAAACCATAGGGTGAGTGTTAATGCAATGATTATGAAAAATGCAATCCTAATTCAATTTAGCATCTTTGGAGCATTGGTTTTTGCTATAGCATAAGACACAAGATGTCAGGGTATGAAGAACCAAGGCGGATTAGTGTCTAATGCATGAAACAAACACAACAGATAAGAAGGCTATCCCAACACCCCAAAGTCGCGAAGACCTTGGTCGGGCCAGGTATTGAGATAACCACAAGCACAAAAGGATGCCCCAACATAACACAAGACCTCGGGGATCTTGGTGGGTACTACGTGGGACAACCAAGAAGATACAATCAAACAAAAAAGAAAGATATGCCCCTATGTTTGACCAATCAAAACACACCATAATATGAGGGATTATGGCGGCCTTGACAAGTGATGATAGGGAGCTCAAATGATAAACAAAAGTCAAAAGCATCAAAAGATCACAATCAATTTCAAATGTCCTTTGCCATAGGATCAAGGGGATAGATGGGATTGATGAGGTCTGTTAGGAAGGATGCATCCTGATGAGACCTATGATGGATACTAAGCGAAAAGATCGATATGATATGGGATGTTCAAAATCGATTGGATTTCATGATACAAGTGGATCTCGTTTGTTAAGAACCAGCTAGATAAGGGCATAGCTTGATGACACGACACAAGGAAGACCAGACATGGGACTGACACACCCTAAAGACCTAGGGGCTCGGGGGCCGATCAAAGATTAGTCTTGCCTACGTGAAAACGCAGAGCCCTCGTAGTTCAGAGAAAGGTGGATGATTGACCAAGATGGAGACCTTGATGGATGGTAAAGATAGGATGGACAAAAGGAGAAAGACCGGTGATAGAAGGGTAAAGTGGACAATGAAGATCGATGATGGAACCCCGGGGGCGGATCAAATGATCGACCTTGCCTACGTGAAAGCGCAGGGGCAACATAGTTCGATAAGACCAAAGGAAGACAATGGATAAAGGATGATAAGATGATAGACTTGGTGGATTGGATAGGATGATGACGATCACATAAAGCTTAGGGATGGGATAGTTATCCAAAGCATTAAGATGACTTGGGAGGATGATGTGATAGATAGACGAGTGATGAAAAGTGAGAGGAGATTGGAAAGATGTGAAAGAGAAGCAGGGGTGATGACGATGAGATAAATGGCATTGGGTTGCATGGGGGGGAGGCCTATAGCCAGATACCAATGACAAGGGATTGTGAGATGGGATGAGATGGGATGAGGATAAAGATGGTAGATTGAATAAAGATATAGGGATGGGGGAGGGGAGGGATTGTTTGGATGGATGGGGATATAAGGATTGGGAGATGAAAGGGATGCTAGGATAGCTGGATACGAAGAGAAGGATGGGGAGATGGAAGGGATGTTGTGATAGATGGATAGGGACAGAAGGATTGGGAGATAAAAGGGATGCTAGGATAGATGGATACGAAGATATAGATGGGGAGATGGAAGGGATGCTATGTAGATGGATAGGGAGATGAAGGGATGTTGTGATAGATGATGTCTCCAAGGACTATGTCACAAAGGAAGCAAATGCCCCCACTCTAGATATGTCATATATGAGGAGGCATGAGGGACAAAAGACAAGTGGATGGGAAGATAAAGGAGATAACTAGATGAGAATAGGATGGGTGACTAAGGAATATGATAGAGCATGGATGAAGGGGATGTATACCAATAGGTGTCCAAAGCATGCATAGATAGGTGCCCCTATTTTGATCAAGATCACAAGAAGGATTGGAGGGAATGGGAGATAAATGTGATATGATGGTAGGATGCGGAAGATAGGTGGGATGGGGGATTTATGAAGAGGACGGATAACAGGAAGACGGGTGCATAGCTGGAAGCATAGCGGATGGAGGGAACGCATATCAGGAAGTTGCCCCCAAGTGCAGATGGGGATTTATGCATGATGCCTGTTTTCCAGGTTTTCATCATGGTACTTATCCAAGGCGCTTGTTTGCCAAGTTTTCACCATTGGATGAATTATTTCTCTTTACTATTTTTTTTTTATTTTTGAAATTTTTGTGGATTTTTGGACTTTTTTTTGGATTTTTGTGGATAGCAAGGGGATGAAAATGGATAAGGATAGGGATGTGGATAAGGGAATTTAGAAGATACATGATAAGGATATGGATGAAGGACTCAAGCATCAAGTTTTATACGAGGTAGTAAGAGCCCATGTTCAAACTGACTATTGGATGTTGGTACAACCTTATGAGGATAAATGGATTATGTAAGAGGATGAATTAAGGGGATTTGAGATGGGAGATTCATGGGATAATGGATGGGATGCTGCAAAGGGTATGGATGGAATGATGGGGTGGATATGTGATGGGGAGATGTGTTCAGGACCAACATTGGCACATGTGGTGAAAAGATAAGAGGATTAAGGGATGGAGAATGTGGGGATAATAGGGGAGATGGAATGGTGAATTTCGGACATAGGGACCCAAAACAGACTTAGGAGATGAAAGGGGTGTATGATTAGCTTTTGGATTAGCGACTTTGGATGTTCTTACTGATTTTTCATGTGATGGCATTGCATCTTTTTTCTTTGGGATCCACATGGTTTTGATCTTTGCTTTGGTGGGTCTTTGTGGCCTACAGATTTGATTTAGATTTATATTTTTGTTCTCTTCACCATGTCTTTTGGAGGGGACATGAGGAGCCTTAGATTCATGTGGATGTTTGGATTTATGCATTTTTCCTCTGGCATCCAAAGTGCTCGTACTAGCAATGGGATGGGTGTGAGAAGATGGATGATGTGGAGTGATGGAGGTAGGATTACGAGGATTACGTGTAGATGGAGAATGTGTAGGTATGTGCCTTTGTTGATCCTGATTAGGATGTTTATGATGGATGAAATGGATAGGTGATGAATGGATGAAAGGATGGATAGGACGAGATGGAGGAGGTGATTTTGGGATATAGGGGCCCAAAATAGATGTAGGACTTGGCATGGTAGATGGAGGATTAGAGATGGTAGATGGAGGGATGTAAGGACCCAAAATGGATGGAGCAGATGAAGGAGGAATATGGACAGTTGTTTTGAGGTGATACAATAGAGGAGGGATGGCCACATATGATCTGGTGGGGCGATGGGAAGAACCGATATTTCATTTGGAAAAAGGCTCGTTGAGGACATCTAGAGGTTGTACCAACATTTTTGGATTGCGAGTCGTGAGTAGTACATCCAAGACCTTGCGGATACAAGTGTTCTTTAGCTTGGATGGGCTCTATAATACCTTGCTCATGAAGGCCTAAACCTTTTCCTTGATAGTTCATTTTCTTGAGTATTCGATCTAGGATAGGATTTTTGTTATTCTGGAAGAATGATGCGAGTTCATTATTAGGTGGAAGAGGAGGGTTGGTGTATATGCTTTGTTTTTCTTAGAGACCACCATGGAGAATGTGAGGACCAAGGGGATATGCAAGCGGTGTGGGGATAGCATTTTTAGTGATGATGGGGGATCATGAAGGAGATGATGGGATAGCAACATCAGGAGAGGGAGTAGGGGCCATGATAGGATTGGGATTTGTGGTAGTAGGCTCATGCGATGGAGATGGAGATGGAGCAGTGGAAGCTTGAATGACAAGGGATCATGGGATGGAATGGATGGGGGACTGTGATCTTGAGGTGGACTAGATGGGATGGTAGGATCTTGATCTAGAGAAGGAGATATGTTGGCATGCTTTGGATTAGACTCTTGGCATGACTCATCGTGTGCGGGAGGCATGGTAATGGAGTCTTGTTGGGACTCTTCAAGTGGGGAAGATGGAGGGATGGAAGATTCATGAGGTTCATTGGAAGGGGTTTTGGTGCTACTAGGAGTGGGAGGAGTGGATTGGATTTGGGTGGACCTAGGAGTAGAGGGAGTGGATTGGAATTGGGTGTCTTCGATGGATTCGGTGGTTCTTGGAGTAGGAGATGAGGGTTCAATGGATTTAGTGGGTTCAATGGTTTCAAGATGTGGAGTTGGGGATGACTTCTTTGTAATGAGTCCTTGGAGAACTTCTGAAATGAGAGACTTGCATATGGTTGGCTTGGCTAGGGTGGTAGAAATGGATGAGGGATTATGGATTGGTGGACCAGGGTTAGATGGAGGAATGGGATTGAATGTAGGACCATGAGTAGATGGGGGATTAGGATTGGATGGAGGACTAGGAGTAGATGGATGAATGGGATTGGATGGAGGACTAGGAGTAGATGGAGGACTATGATTGGATGGAGGGTTAAGGTAAGGATATTGGAGTGGTGAATTAAGATAGGGGGACATGGATTGTAGGTTATGTAACACCCCTCCATTTTGGATATTTGGTTGGCAAGGTTCCTTGCATGTTTGATTATGCTTATGATGTGACAGGTGTGTCTGAACATGCTTTGACCTTGGAATTTGATTATTTGTGATCGTGATTGATTAAATGATGTGGAAGTTATGTGTTGATGAGATGTTCTTTTACTTCGATGTTATCCTTATGGCATGTCTTAGAATAACTTAGAAGATATTTGATTAAATGATGTTTTATGTTATTGATCATATCATTGATGTTCGATGCGTCAGTTAGAGATACTGTATTGGTGAAAGGGGCGGATTGTATCACTCGCTTGCGAGCGCCCTACAATTCTGAGATTCCCTCTTCACGGTGTGTTTGATCATAACATACATATATATTTTGTACGTTTGGCATGTTCTTTGTTGCAGGTTGGCAGGTACATGACATCGACTCCACCTGGTTTCCAGGTCTGAGTGTGTCCATTGACCAACGAAAATTAATTGGGAGATAGTAGCTAGGGTTTCTGAACCAGGTCGTCACCCTAGTCATAGCATGTTGTGGGTTGTCGTCGGGATCAGTTGTTTTATCTTGGTCAGTTCCCTTTGAGTGTTTATTTAATTTCAAGTTAAAGTTTATTTAATAGCTTGCGTAGTTTGTTTAATGATTAAATGTGTTTAGTTGCAAGCTAAAAGTGATTAAATAGCTTTTGGAAATTAAAAAAATGATGAATGTTTTGTCTTATTGAGTTGTTGGAAAATTAGTGATTAATTAATTAATTTAATTGAATTAACAAAATAATCTAATTTTGAATTAGATTTACTTTATTGATAATTTAAATTAATTGTGTGAATTAGCTAAATTATCCCTTTTGAATTAAAAGTGTAAAAGATTTAATTCTTTTGTTGAATGTAAAGTGCTAAAATATTTTGAATTCAATTTGGAATTAGAAAATTGTTTATTTTTGGGGTGGTTGGGGAGGTCAACCCCCACCACCGCCGTCGCTGCGGCCATCGCCGCCCAGCAGGGAGGCGTCGGCTGTGTGTAAACACACAGTCACCGCCGCCCGCAGGGGGGGCCGGGCTGTGTGTAAACACACAGCCACCGCCGCCCGGCGGGAGGCAGGGGCGGTGTGCCCTAGGGCCGGCCCTCTTCCCTATGAATATTTTAAATTCGAAATTACTTTTTATTTCATTTATTATTTCAAATTAAATTTTTTTTTTATGAAAATTATTTTATATTATATTTTATATAATATTTATAATATTTAATATTATATATTATATAAAATATAATATATTTAATATATATTAAATTAAATGAAATTTGCTGTAAGTTAAAATATATTTTATTCTATTTGTTAAATCATAAGGTTTATAGAAAGGTTTAATTGAAAAATATAAGTTATTTGATATATTTTTAATTAAAGGAATTTTAATAAGTTCAAAATGTGTTTTATGGAAAATTTAAATGGATTTTAAATTTATTTAATTATTTTTCTTCTATGATCAGATACATGCAAATAAGATAATATTTAGTTGGTATAATATTTCTTTGGGCATATTATATTGTTGGTAAATAGTAAATAGAAATTTTAAAAATGATTATGTGATTAAAATAATCGAAGGAAATTTATATTTTAATAAGTAGTCGTAATTCCAAAAGAAGAATTGTTTTAAGCCATTATGTAGGGGGGGTTGCTTTTGCCATTAAGTTGTAGTAAACAGTACTCTTTTAACTAATCAAATTTATTCAAATTCGGTTTCAATCGAGAAATTATGAAACTTTATAATGATGGTTAGAGGTACACATTTAATGATAATTGAATATATTGAAAATAGAACTTACTCTAGGATGATTATCGCATGGGTAACGAAGAAATGAAAATTGATGTTGACCATTTGTAGAATTTTGAATTCGTCTAATTTATTTATTTAATTCATGTGGTAATATAGATTAGGTGATGGGATTAACATTTAGTTAAATCATCAATGCGAATTTGAATTCAAGATTAATTTATTTCATCTAAATGTCTTAAAGCACAACGTTCTAAGTATAGAAAACAATTGAGAACCTTAGGGATAAGGAAGGACTTAGTTCAATCAGGTGGTTCTAATCCTTAGTTCTGGAACAAAATTGAAGAGCTTAGGATTAACGAATGATTTATTTGGCAAATGTTGAATTATTGATAATTTGATTTGGATTAATTTTAGATTGATCAAGTAGAGATGTTTTATCAGACTAAAATTCTTTAATTTCGGCAAGAGGGCATATGCATTACTATTTAGTATAATTGATTGGAATATATTGTGTTCAAGTAGAAATGAGTTTTATTTAATGATTGAGTTGAATTTGAAGATTGATTTGTTGATCTAAATGTTATTATCAAGATGTTTTGATTATAGAATATAATGGCAAAACTTAGAGAAAGGAAGGACTTATTATTTAATCGAAATGTTTTGTTAATCAAGAAATTTTTATTTACAATACATGATGGTGAGTCATAGAGTGATTGATTTGTCTATTCCATTTCAATGATGTTATCTATTAAATGCCTTGGTTTTAGTATATGAATTTTTTAGTATGTGATATGTTCTTTGCATATTCTTGTCGTGAAAAGAAATGGGTTCGATTGTTTGGATAAATGCAAGTCATGTAACTGTGTTTGACTGGGTTTAGGAAACCCGAACATTAGTTTACTTAACTATCCATAATGCTTGTAGGGTTATAATGATCGTCCTTAATGTTGGGAGAATAGAGTCAATGTTGAAGTCTTCCAGATAGGAGTTCATGTATTGGTTTGGGATTGTGGTGCGTGAGTCAATTTTGTTGTGTCTTGGGAAATGTGCATGTGGCACCAAGTCGTTTCACCCGATTTTCACGTTCGGGATTTGTAATTTGTACCTCCTTTGGAATAGGAAAGGGTAATGTGGTTTGTACCTCCTTTGAAAGGAGTGGGTTTCTGTAATTGGTTACCTCCTACGTTTGGAGTGGGTTTGTTCTTTGTTTTCCTCCAGTGTTTGGAGAGGGTCTTAACCTTGTTGCCTCCAGTGTTGGAGTGAGTTCTTGGTTGTTACCTCCTTGAATGGAAAGGTTGTGTTTATCTGGATACCTTTTGTGGTTATTACCATGTGAGTTGTCTTAGGAGAGTGGCTTGCAAATGGGCACCGGCGCACAAAGTGGCACCAGGATAACCCTTTTTGCAAGTTGGTTAATTCAATGATAACTAAATAAACCTTTAGAAGATTAAGTATGCCTTGCTCATGGACCCAAGGGCTTGTTGTAGACTTGGGATGAGACGGGAAGGCCTGGAATGGCAAGATCATCTATCTCATCTTCACGAGAGGTATTTGGTTCCGCATGAGTAAGCATGGGTGTCGGGAATGCGGTAGAGGCTACCAGGATACCTGTGTAGTGGGGGTCGGGGCCTAGGAAGATTCCCAGAGGATATCTCTTGACGAACTATGCGATGAAACTCTTCCTAAGTCAGCAGTTTGTATATGTTTTATGTGACACTCTTGATCTATTCTATAACTGGAAGCAATGTAACCTATGTCGGTTTTGTGTGAGTCGTACCTAGAGTTGTACGTATGACCGTTCAGTCTTGTGATGAGGTCTTGTATTTATTTTGTTTCAGCTTTGTGAGACCCGTGTCTAGTGGTAGATGGTCTTGGGTAGGAATTCCTGGTTACTATCTCCTAGCACGGAGGGAGTGGAACCTTTTGGATTCCACGTGGTTGGGTGGTGTGCATCTTTCCGTTGGTTCTTCTTCATGTTCGTGTGTTCGTGATTTCCAGTTGGAGAGCTCGTGGGAATCAGTTTCTTCTCTTGCCTTGTTCTTTTAGTTCTTATTGTATTTTATTACCCCTCAGTTGTTTCGAGGTGGAAATTGTAATATGTAATCATTTGGTTGGAATCGCCTCATTCGGGGAATGAGTGTTGTAATCTTATTGTGTAAATGTTAATTGGAATCTTGAGGTATTTATTACCCTTGTTGTAATTTAACTTGTTTGGAATGTATGTTATCTCATTTCCTTATGTGCCTAGTGTTTCAGTTTATGTTAATGTTAGTTGATGTTGGGTTTTTTTTTAAGTAATCTTTGTCTCGTGGCCTTAGAGGTTGTTGGCAGTATGTATTCACCTTACATGTTATTTGTTCTTT
>VDFB02271358.1:928722524-928874444 GCA_007258455.2 Sequoia sempervirens | reverse complement strand
CAAGGGTAGGTGAATGTGGTCTTATCTTGATCTTCTAGTGCAATCTTGATCTAGTTATAACCACTAAAACCATCAAGAAATGAGAAATATTTCTTCCTTGCCAAAGAATCAAGAACTTAGTCAATAAATGGCAGTGGGAAGTGACCCTTCCTTGTGGAAGCATTTAGTTCTTTGTAATCAACACAAACTCTCCATTTCCCACCTTTCTTGGGAACTATTACTAATGGTGAAACCCATTCATTGTCTAATATAGGGTATATAAAACCTGCATCTAAAATATTTTGTAGTTTAGCCTTTACTATCTCTCTTAGAGTCAGATTCATGTGTATCCATGGTTGTCTTATAGGTATGTGTCCATCATTAATGTAGATCCTATGCATGCATAGATCAATATCTATGCCCTTCATATCATAGTAATCCCATGCATATGCGACTGAGTGTGCTTGTAACACTGATTGCAGAGAATTATGTTGTTCCTCTGTCAAGGCATTGCTAATATTTAACTTCCTTCATGGAATAATTTTCAACTCCTTTGATGACTCTTGAATTGATGAGAGATCAAGGCTTGGTATGATTGGTCATTGTTGAGGAAGTAATGAATGAAATAGCTATGATATCTATTCTATAGAATTGGTAGGCATAATACTTTGCAAGGGGTCTTGTAGGAATATGAGACAATCTTGTTGTTGTAGGCTCCTACCACAGTCATTTTGGATTATATGAGCAATGAGCTCATCTTCATCCTGGTCATCCAATAAGGGGTTGCGCTCTATAGTCATCAATGTCTCCAGAGAATAGTTATCTTCCTCCTCACCCAAATTGGGCCAAATGGTGTGCTCAAGGTATGCATATGGTTGGGCAGGTGGATAAAGAACCAAGTTCTTTGTAATTGTCCCATTGGATATTATCATTTTTCCAGATTTGTAGCCTATAAATGCATCAATTGTTGCCAACCAAGTCCTACCTAGGATGAGTGGGTAACCTAGAATATTAACTTTGGGCTACAATACTATAAAGTCTGTGGGGTATTCCCAAGAATCCAATGCAATAACTAGGTCTTCAATAATTCCCTCAAGCTTGACTGTGGACCTATCACCAAATTGCAAGATAGTTTGTGTGGGCTTGAGGCTGATCAACTAAAGCAAATGCATTGTTTCTTTTATCATGACATTGATGGATTCCCCCAAGTCTATCAAAGTATTCTTAATGAGGGCCCCATTGATATTATCATCCACAACTATACTACCAAGATCAGTATACTTAGGGACTATAATGTTCCCCAACCTGATATCTGCAAGAATCCCCAAGACATGAATTTCCTATGGATCTTTCCTTTTCCTACCTCATTTCATAAGATAAATATCCCTTACTATTTTTGTATAGATAGGGATGTATTTGATAGCTTGGATAAGTGGAATTTTGATGTTGACATCTTTCAACTATGCTAAAAGGTTTGTCTCAGCCTGTATGTGATGCTTTTGCAGAGCTAGGCATTTAAGAAAAGGTGGCTTGGGATTTGAGGTAGTTTGGTGTACTTAATTTTGTTCAAGCTCCAAAGGTGTTTTATCAGAAGCCTTAACTATAGGTTCCTCATCCCCCATCTCTATAATTTGGGGGGATGAAGGTCCAACAAGTTGTTTTCCTAATTTGAGGTGGAAATCACTCACCTTTACCCCATAAGTGGGGTATTGCATAGATTCGTTAGTAGAAGCCTGATGAACAGGCTTAGTGTTAAGGTTAGGTTCAGGTTGGGAAAGTATCTGCTACTTGGGTGGCTAGGATACAAAATTTGATGGAGGCATTAGATATTTTTGTTTTTGTGGAGGAGGGATAAGCTGCTGATAATTCATATTTTGTTGTTTCCATTGCTAGCCTTTCTGCCACTAAGGCTACCACTGACTCTACTGGGTTGGCCATTGTGGATTGTAATTGGAACCTTGAAAGTTCTACTGTAGCCAAGGATTTATCTGTTGATTGAGGATTTTTCCACTGGTTTTGATTTACTTGCCAAGGCTGAGGGTTCCAAGCAGAAAATTTTTGGTTGCCAATAGGAAAAGATGAATTAAAACTAAGGGGGTCTTACATCATACCTTGTATCTCCTACCATAGCCTCCTTTGTGATATATAAAAGAGTTGTCCATTATCTCCTTCTATGGGTTGAAAATTAGGTTTCTCAACTTTATCCTGCTAGATGTTGTCCACTCTTTTGCATTTACAATTTGATTTTCTTTTCCTACAGCTTGGACAATATTTTGTGAGCATAGCCTTGGATTCCTCCTACTTTTTCTTAATGTGGAGAGTATCCAATTATGTTTCCAAATGATTTATTATATCCTCTTTCATATTGGATAACAAATTGCTCAACTCTACTTTTGAAACCCCAATAGACATGATTTACCAAGAATTGATGTTCTATTTTATCTTGGCATTTTTGTGAAGGTCCTAGAATAATTCCTATAGGCCTTAGAAATCTATGAAAATGGTAGCTGACAAATATATCCCTGACCAATGAGGTTCAAAGTGTTGAACATCCAAAATACTAAGAGGGGGGTGAATCAATATTCTATAAAACCATTCTAATAAAATCCATCTAACCATTATCACAATTCTAACTAAATTGGCAAGAGAGAACATAGAAAAAAATCAAAGCAACCATACACATGAACACTAGGATTTTTACGTGGAAAACCCAAAAAAAGGGAAAAAACATGGTGAGGGTTAACTCACAATATATTATATCCAGATACAAGATATTGCAGGGCTCACTGCTAGGACTCACTGTCCTTGAAAATGCTCATTGATTGAATATAAAATTTGGCTAATCGCTAAGATACAATGATTGTGGCTCACTTCCAACAAGTTTGAACTAATAGAATACACCTCCAATGTGCAGGGTTTAGTTCCAATGAAGCTTAGAATATGAAGTATTGCCTCGCACTGCAATCTCTCAATAAATCTTCTCTGATCCACAACTGTTAATACATTTAGGATTGAATCCTCTCTCACACACACTTCTTCTCTTTAAAACATCTTATATATATACAATTATATCTTATTCATCAATTAGGTAGGCCTAATTAGATGAAAACAAAAAAATCAAAACACTCTTTTTGGCACCATATATGATTTAAACATTTTATTCATGTAGTGCATTATACCTATGATCCTAAATGTTAGTCCAGTTATAACTATACAAAATAACTAAAATGCCATGAGGAAAAACATAAAGGGAGACCTCAAGATTAGCCTAAGGAATTTGTTAATACAAAGAGAAAAAGAGTGAAAGAGGATGACAAATGGTTATACCTTCTCTTTGCAGTTGAAACTCCTTGGTTGGCCCTTGATTTTGGATTGCTTTGTATGCTCCTTGGATGGCTCTTGATGTGGCTAAATGCAAGATTTAACTATATGGTTGGATGCAAATGCAAATAGATAAAATGGATGGCTAGATGAGTGCACAAAATGACAACATTTAGTTGCAAAATGACTAAGTGTTGTAAATTCCTTAGAGGAGGGGGTATTTTATAGAGAAACTTGAATTCTCTAGAGAATTCAATGGTTGAGATTGAGCCAACAAGGCCAAGATGAAGGGCTAAGGTGAGTTGAGGACTCACAAGCCCTCACATTTTGACATGTGGAATGTGAAGTGGCTAAGGGTGAGATGATGTGTAGGTGATGTGGAAGGAGAGTACATGATGTGGAGGAAGGAAAAGTACCTTCCAAGTACCTTGGGGAGTGAAAATATTTCCTCAAAAAGAAACTTCTTATCCCCAAGTGAGAATGAAAGTGACATTTGAGGAATTTTGGAATTCCTCAAAAATCTCCATGGGAAAAGAGAAAGTGGTTGGAGAAATAAATGTGAATTAAAAATTCACATTCTTAGGAGAATCTAATGGATAAGAGGGGGTCTCCAAAAAGGTGGGAATTTTTCACATGTGACTTGATGTGACAAGTAAAATATTCTAGAAGATGCATGGGAAAAGGGGATTCTAGGAGGAATAAAAGTGAATTAAAAATTCACATGGGGAAGGGAGGAGCCTTGGATGAATAAAAAGGAATTAAAAATTCCTTGGGGGATGGGGAGAGTTGACCAAGGTACTGATTAGGCTTAACTAATTAGTAATTAGAAGATAATTAGGGGTTAATGAGGATTACAAGCCAACTTGCAAAAGTTGGAAGATGCGACACATCCTAATCAAGGATTAGGCATGTGCACATCTTTAATGAAGAGATTAGGAGATGGATTAGGATTAGATGAAAATGACATGTGAGCAATTAAATAAATTTAATATTTATTTAATTCATTTGATGAAAATGGGATTAAGGAGGGTAAGTTATTTAATTATTAATTAAATACCTTAGGGATTTGGCAGAATTAAGGATATTAATTAAATAATAGTAATATTACTTAATTAACTCGGATAAGAGAATGTTTAGATGAAAAGTGATAAATTTGGATAAATTAAGTGTCCAAATTTGGATGTCTACATTTTTCCCCTCTTTGAAATGGTGGTACGAAGTAGCATGATTTCAAAGAATATTAAAATATAGAATCCAGAAGATGGTTAGATTGGAAAAGATGCCTCAGTCATTCAAAGGAGTGACTAGGAAGGAAAAAAAAAATGGGGGTGAAGATGAAGATTAGTGATTGAGAATGCCCCCTCAAGAGGAAATGTGGGTTCAAGAGAACACAGATGTGCTCTCGAGATGGATGAGATGATGAAATGGGAGATGAGGAAGGATGCGAGGATGGATATGAAGGAGATGAAAAGCTGGGGAGGTTAGGAAGCCTGAAATGGATGCAGGGCGAATGATGTGTACAGTCAAAGCTACAAGTGAAAATATGGGTGGATGATGGATGGGTATTAATGCAAACCATTTGAGAATGATATATCCCAAAAAAACATGAGGATGGGGAAGGATACATTCTGATGAGTGTTGATGAAAGTGTTATTGATGAGGGAAGGATGCATCCCAAAACAATACGAGGATAGGGAAGGATACATCCCAATAAAAAGGGGTGTTGATGAGGGAAGGATACATCCAAAAAGAAACAACACCAAAGGATAGGGAAGAATAAATCCCGATGATGAGGATGATGATGAGGATGATTGGATTGAGGATTGTAACAAGGCTGGGGACAAGACCAAGGATGCGATTAGATGATTCAGGCTAAATGGAATGAATGGGGATTGGATAGAGATGTGAGATGAGGATGAAGGATGAATGGATGTGGGGACTTTGATAGATGAGAGGATGGGGGATGCATGCAAGATGATAGAATGGAAAATGAAATGAAATCCTAATGCAATTTCCCATCTTTAAAGCACTAATTTTTGCTATAGCATAAGACACCAAGTGCCAAGGTATGTGGAACCAAGGCGAATTAGTGTCTAATGCATGAAACAAACACAATAGACAAGAAGGCTATCCCAACACCCCAAAGTCACCATGACTTTGGTCGGGCCAAGTATTGGAATAACCACAAGCACAAAGGGATGCCCCAACATAACACAAGATCATAGGGATCTTGGTGGGTACTACGTGGGACAACCCAGCAAATAGCAACAATAAAATATCAAGATATGCCCCTATGTGAACCAGCCAAAACACACCATAATATGATAGATTATGGCGATCCCAACTAATTGAAATAGGAAGCTCAAATGATAAACAAAAACCAAAAGCATCAAGAGATCACAATCAAATTTCAAATGTCCCTTGCCATAGGATCAAGAGGATGGATGAGATTGATAAGGTCAGTTAGGAAGGATGCATCCTGTTGAGACTGATGATGGATACTAAAGTAAAAGATCGATATGACACAGGATATTCAGAATCGATTATATTTTTGGATGCTAGTAGATCTCGTTTGTTAACAACTAGCTAGATAAGGGCATAGCTTAATGACACAATGCAAGATAAATGACTAACACATCCTATAGACCTAGGGGCTCGGGGGCCGATCAAAGTTTAGCCTTGCCTATGTGAAAGCGCAGAGCCCTCATAGTTCATGAAAAGACTATGGATAAAGTGGAAAGAAAACCATGGTGACTGATGATGAATGACACAAGACATGACACACAAATTCCCTAGGGGAGGATCGAATGATCAACCTTGCCTACGTGGAAGCGTAGGGGAAACGTAGTTCAGAAAAGACAAATGATAACCAACCATGGACAAAAGCGAAAAGGAGGTGATGAAGATAGCTAATGGATGACCATCATGGGATGGTCAAAAAGGCCCTAGGGGTAGATCAAATGATCAGCCTTGCTTACGTGAAAGCGCAGGGGAAACTTAGTTCAACTAAGGATGAGAAGACCAACGTGACAGGATGAGATCTAGATGGAGACCGACATGATGGATGATTCAATATGATGACACAAACCCACCAAAAATCAGACGAACAAAACAAGCTCAAAGTGGGATAATGAAAGGCTCAGGACGAGGGATATACAATGTGGATCGTCCAATGCTCAATCAGAATATACCAAGTGGCCAAGGATAGGATGGGAGAGGATGTTAAGATAGGATAGATGAAGTCATAAAGTAACTAGGACGCAAGGTAGATAATGATTAAGCCCTTTTACGAATGACGCATGTTACCAAGTTTTCACCATCCGTACTTATCCAAGGTGCTACTAAAAGTGGTTTTTGCCATAAGATGAATTTATTTCTCTTTACTATTTTTGGATTTTTGCTATTTTTTTTTATTTATTTTTTTGCAGGTAGGGTTACCAAGCAAATTTAGGTGTAGAACCTCTTCAGATGCATGATATTGACAGGTTCTTCAAGGGGCTCTCCTTCAAGGGTAGCAATTTTGTATGCCCCAGATCCATATTTAGCAGCTATGATATAAGGACCCAACCAATTTGCTTCAAATTTCCCTTTCTTATCGCAATCCTGTTGAGTACGCTGGTTCTCTTTAAGGACTAGTTCACCAATCTAGAATTGTCGAGGATGAACCTTCTTGTTGCAGTTACGTTTGAGTCATTTTTGGTAGGCTTGTAGATGATCATAGGCTTTGATTCATTTTTCATCTAGTAACTCTAGTTGTGCAAGTCGTACAACACGAGCATCTTCCTCACTGATAAGATTCTTTAGAGAAATCCTCAGCGATGGGATCTCAACTTCAATTGGCAAGATGGATTTGACACCATAGACTAAAGAATAGGGGGTGGTGCCTATAGCGGTGCAGATGGAGGTGCGATATGCCCAAAGGGCGGGATGAATATGGAGGTGCCAATCTCGACCAGTGTTATTGACAACTTTCTTGAGGATAAGGATAAGGGTCTTGTTGGTTGCTTTTGTCTGACCATTACCCTGGGGGTAATAAGGTGTTGACCAATGATGCTGGATATGAAAGGTGTCACAGAGATGTTTCACAACCTAGTTTTTAAAATTTCTTCCATTATCAGAGAGGATGGTGGATGGAATACCATATCTGTAGAGAATATGGTAAAGGATGAATTTTGAAATTTGAGTACCAATGATCTGTGAGAGTGGCATTGCTTCCACCCACTTGGTGAAGTACTCAGTAGTAGTAATTATGAATGTATGGCCATCAAAATATGGTGGGTAAATCTTGCCAATCAATTCAAAACCCCATTGATAGAAGGGTCACGGTGCTAGGAGGGGCTGAAGGTCTTGTGCTGGAGCATGAATCAAATCTGTATGTTGTTGGTAGCGAAGGCATTTCTTCACGAATTCACAAGCATCATGCTCTAAAGTGGGCCAATAGTATCTAGCTCATAGAATCCTTTTGGTCAAAGCCATACCATTTGAATGACCCCCACAAACTCCACTATGTACCTTTGTTAGTGCAGTATGGGATTCAGTCTCATTTAGACATCTAAGGAGAATTCCATCATACCCATGACGATAAAGTGTATCACCGATGATAATGTACTGGGAAGAGCGGTGAACAAAGGATTTTTGTTGATTGCGTGTGAGATCTGGGGGGAGAATATTATCATGCAAATTGGTATATATGTCTTGGTACCATGGGGACGTGGGACCCACAATGTCGCACACCATGTCAATCTCAAGGATATCATACACTGGGATTAAAATTTGTTCCACAAGAAACTCACACTCTATTCGATCTTTAGGAATGTCAATCAGGGAGCCAATAGTAGCCATTGCATCAGCTGCTTTGTTTTGTGCTCTGGGAATTTGGTCAAATTGTATGAAGGTGAAATATTTCTTGAAATCATCCACCATGCGCTTGTAGGGTAACAACTTATCATCTTTTGTTACGAATTCATCATTAACTTGCTTAATGACCAACAATGAATCACCAAAGACTCTCAAGTGAGTTATATGCCACTGCTTTGCAATTTGGAGGCCTGTGAGGAGGGCTTCGTACTCGGCCATGTTGTTGGTACACGGGAATGCTATCCTGAATGATTTTGGAATGTAGTCACCTTGAGGGGTAACCAATAGAATTCCTACGCTTGATCCATTATGAGTATATGAACTGTCAAAATACAATATCCAAGCAGGTGTTTCTGTAACTGTGAAAACTTCTTCATTTGGAAATTCAATGACTAGAGGATAAGCATCCACTATTGGTGCTTCGACCAATTGATCAGCTATGACTTATCCCTTTATGGCTTTGCGATCCATGTACTCTATGTCAAATTCACTTAGGAGAATGAACCACTTAGCCATGTGCGACCATTCAAAGTGGTTTTGGATAACAGATACTTTAGTGGATCAATTTTTGCTATTAATTTGACTGGATGGCTGAGCATGTAATCTCAAAGTTTTTGTGTACTGAAGACCGCTGCAAGGCAGGCTTTCTCCATGGGTGAATAGTTTAGTTCATAGCCAACCAGTGTTCGACTGATGTAGTATATTGCTCTTTCTTTTGATGATTCATCATGTTGTGCCAATAATGCCCCCAGTGTGACTGAAGTGGCAGAGATGTAAAGTAGGAGGGGTTTCCCTGGAATTGGTGTCATTAAGATGGGTGGATGAGCCAAGTATTCCTTGATCTTATCAAAACCTATCTGACACTGTTGGTTTCATTTGAAGGCGGAGTCTTTTTTTAGGAGATGGGTGAATGACTGACACCTATCTACAAGTTGGGCTATGAACCAGCAGATGGATTGCAGTTTCCCTTGAAGGCTTCTCAATTGTTTCAGATTGTGCAGGGGTGGCATATCCAGAATAGATTTCACCTTGGTAGGATCTACTTCAATGCCCCTTTGTGAGACTATGAAACCCAACAATTTCCCTGACGTAACACCAAAGACACACTTTTTTGGATTTAATCGCAACTTGTAATGTTCCAACCATTCGAAGATATTTTTTAAGATGGCAGGATGCATGGATCGGGTTTTGGATTTTCCTAGTAAGTCATCAACATAATCATTCATGATGATATGGATGAGGTCATGGAAGATGACAGTCATTTCCCTTCGATATGTTGCCCCCGCATTTTTGAGACCAAAAGGCATAACATTTTAACAAAAAGTACCACAAGGTTTTGTAAAAGCAGTTTTGTGTTGGTCTTCAAGTGCAATTCGGATCTGATTATTACCAAAGAAACCATCCATAAGGGACAACATCTCATGTCATGCAGTAAGATCGACCAACATGTCAATGTTGGGCAGCGAGAAGTCATCTTTTGGACAAGCTTTGTTAAGATCTCTGAAGTCTGTGCAAATTTGAATGTCTATGTTTGGCTTGGAAATAGGTACTATGTTGGAGATCCAATCAGAGTAGTCAATTGGTCTGATAAAACCGACATCTAATAATTTCTCCAATTCCTTCTTGACTAATAATGCTACCTGTGGATGCATTTTTCTGAGCTTTTGTTTAACAGGCTTGGCATTTGGGCGAACATCTAGATGATGAACCACTAAATCGGGTTCTAAACCTGGCATGTCTAAATATGACCAAGCAAAGTTAATGATACCTTCTTGGAGTAGCTAAACAATGACTGCATATTCTTTCTCTGAGAGTGATTTGGCTACATAGGTGATCTTAGGGTTTTTAGTAGTACCTAGATTGACTTCTTGAGTTTCTTCAATTAAGATGGGTGACTATGTGGATAATTGAGTTCCCACAAGGGGAAGATGAACATCTCCATCCTCCAGTTCCTCTTTGAGGTTTTCACCATTGGATGCATCATTTATTTTTACTTTTTCCAGGTCAGGAAGTGCCTTGGGGAGGTTTTCACTAGATGACAACTTTTTATTTTTCTTGTTTTTATTTTTACAACTAGAGTGCTCATCCTCCCCCAATCCCATGAGGTTGACATATGTATCTAGGGAGATATTGGTAGGTGCGCTATCGCATAGGTCCCAATCAATGAGTTCAGGATGGCAAAGGGATAGGCTAATGGTACAAACAGATAGGCATTCAAACATGGATGATAGGTCTGTGTGATCTACATCATCGTATGCATGTATGATGGATTCTTCCTTGGGTATGTCTCCCAATGGACCATCATCCACAATAACACTATTGGAGGTGTTAGATGATGTTGTAGGGCCTTTTTACTTTTTATCGTATCTAAGGCCTATATTCCATGGTAGCTTTGATACATCAATAGGTTGCAACCGCCCCTGTTCTTCCTTGCCTAGGCCCCTGCCTTGGTAGTTATGCTTTTCCGCGAACTTAGCTTACCAAGGGTATGCTTCCTAGAAGTATTCCTTTAGAGGAGGATTTGGTTGGGGTTCTTCACAGTATACCCACTGACTGTATCTTCTTCTGGTGCATCTATCTTTATACTAGGAGACCTAAAAGTGGTAGTGGGGATATTATTTTCACTAAAGGTGATAGTTTTGTCTTCCTTTGGAGTAGCATGTGAAGGTTTCCCATACACGTGAGGTGATGATGGCATGGTTGCCACATTTAGGGCTGTATGCATTTCATATTCACCACACCTGTTGTCAATGATCTGTACTTTAGTAGCAAAGGAATTGGTGGTGGGAGATGGCATGGCTGTCATGGTAGATAGTTTTGTCTTCCTTTGGAGTAGCATGTGAAGGTTTATTCTTTTCACTAAAGGTGATAGTTTTGTCTTCCTTTGGAGTAGCATGTGAAGGTTTCCCATACACGTGAGGTGATGATGGCATGGTTGCCACATTTAGGGTTGTATGCATTTCATATTCACCATACCCCTTGTCAATGATCTGTACTTTAGTAGCAAAGGAATTGGTGGCGGGAGATGGCATGGCTGTCATGGTAGATGATGGATTGGAGGATGATGACTGAGATGCCCCCATTTTGACTCCAGGAAAATAATGTTAATGGGGAAATGATGCTTCTAAAGCGTGGCAGTATTCAAATGGTTGTGGATCAGCATAAATGGTGATTTATTGTCTGTTAACCCAGAATTTTAGGCATTAATGGTATGTGGAAGGGACAACTTGCATATTGTGGAGCCATGGGCGGCCAAGGAGGAGATTATATGGTAAGTCCAAATCCAAGACATGGTAGGTAGTTTATTGAACGACATGTCCAACCTGGATAGGAAGACTGATAATTCCTTCAAAATTTCTCTCTGCATTATCATAAGCCTTGATCATGATGATTTCATTACTTAAATCCACTTGAGTATACCCTACCTATTTTATGAATTTCAGAGTACATAGATTGAGGGTAGAGCCATTATCTACCAAGACCCTTTTTACTTTATGATGGGCGACTAGGAATTTGATGTGCAAGGGACGATTATGATTGGCATCAATATTTGGCATGTCATTTTGACTAAAGTGTAGCTAATAAGATAAATCCAAGTGTCATACTAAGGCCTAAAAACATGTAGGATTGATGTCATTCGGTACGTGAGTTTCTTGTAAAGCTTTGTTGAGTATTTCCTGATGTACGGGAGAAGACTTAAGCAGATCTAAGATTGAGATCTGAGCAAGGTTCTTTCCTAAGTGATCAAGAATGCTATACTGATAGTTTATAGGATTTGATTGGGTTGATGTGGAGGCTGCAGGGATAATAATGCGGGACCGTCTGGTAGCAACAACACATTGGGGATCTTTAGCCTTAACATGTATCATAGACACACGAGGTTCTACCTGTTCAATGTAATGGACAATACCATCATAATTGAGGGGTACATTTTTATAGCTTATATTATTTGTGTTGTTGTCTTGGGGATTGTTATTAGAGGTGCTTGCACCTTGATTATGGTTAGGGAAGGTCTTTTGGTGTATCTATAATTGAGCATTGGATGATGAGGCTTGACTAGTGTCGAATTTGATATCTCCTCAATCAATAAGATCTTCGACATAGTTTTTGAGACCTTGACACTTATTCAAAGTGTGCCCTTTTATCTTATGGAATTCACAATATTTATTCTCCCTAAACTAGGCTGGTTTGGGTTTGGATTCATCAAGTGGTTTGGTGATGGGGTACATGATCGGATAGTTGACCTGTAACAACTTATTAAAGATGATGCTCAAGGGTTCTCCTAATTGAGTATATTGGTGTTTGCCATTCCCTTGGTTGTTCTGGTTTGAATGTTGAGGAGGATGAGATGCCCCCTGTGGCATGGATATGGCATTAGGTATAGATGATGGTTGCCTATGGGATGTGTTAGCCACCTGAACATGTTGGGTGTCAATGACACCATCATTTACTGCGTTCTTGTTCTTGTTCCAAAAGTGTGACTTATCATCGGTTGGCCTTTCTCTGTCATGGTTGTGTATCTTGATGTGCCCTTTGGCAATAAGGGCATGTTCAAGGATGGGTCCCTTTTCTACTATTTCAGCGAAAGTGGTAACATAGTGCAACCTAAAATTTTGAGCCATGTCGGGATGTGAGTTCTCCACAAAGAGAGTGACCATATATTTCTCTTTGAGGGGGGTTTTCATTCGGCTTGCTAGTGCACGCCACCTTTGAAGGTAGCTAGAAAAGGTTTCACCCTCACATTTCTTCTCTTTGAGGAGATCCAAGGTATCAGTGTCCTCCCAATTGAAGGAGAAGTAAGAAACATTTTTTTCTGAAAGATCTGCAAAGGATTTTATGGACCCTCGTTCTAGACCCATGAACCATTCTAAGGCATTACCTGTCAAGCTTCGTGGAAACAATCACAAGAGGTAGTTGTCATTGTGCATAACTTCTTGACATTGGGAGTAAAACTATTGCAAGTGGGCTTTTGGATCTTTATTTCCCTTGTATTTTTCAAACTTTGGTATCTCAAAGTGCTTCGGGAAGGGAATTAGTGAGATGGACGGATCGAACAGATAGGGACATATATCTTCGAATCTAAAGGATTGTTTACCAGTACCTGCTTGGAGATCATTCAAAGTAACTTTTATTTCCAATAGGTCCACGTTGACTGGTTGTGTAGTCAAGGTAGGTGGATTGGATGGATAGGGATGATAGGATGATTGTGGATCTTGTTGAGATAATGTTTGAAGATGGACGTAATGATTTTGATAATGAGAGGATGGTGTTCCCTGATGATGTGTAGGGGGTGTTTGTTGGTATGGAGGTTGTTGTTGTGGGGTAACGTATGGATTTGGTTGATAAGAATGCGTGACCAAATGTTGGGGAGCTTGAATGTGATATTACGGATTGGTTTGTTGGTGTTGAAGGTACTGTTGTGATTGTTGGGAGGCCACATAGGGTGGTTGTTGCTGGAATTGTTGTTGATTATGATAGTAATAGTACTGAGGAGGTTGTTGTTGTGATGTCAACTATTGTGTGGGCTGAGATGGGATGTTGTGTTGTGGTTGAGCTTGCGGACGTAAAATGGATGTGAGGAACGGGGATATGGTCTAAGCGAGAGGTCGGGATGGATTTCTTTGTGATTGGTATGGTGGTTTTTGTGAAGAAACCAAAGCGTTATGCAAGGGTTTTTGCTGATGAGGTGGTTGAGATAACATAGAGGCATTCTGTAAAGGAGGTTGTTGGGTACCACCCAGAACATTTGGTTGGGACATGCCTTGTGGAGGTAATTGAGGCTATAGGTTGGATTGATGAGCCTGTTGAGATGTATATGGAAGTGGTGGTAGATTTATGGCCCTAGGAGGTGGAAGCAATGCGGTAAAAGGGGTGCCCCCAGTATTGATGGGGGGTTGACTCGAAAGAGGTGGTGCTGTTAGCATTAATGGCACAGGTTGTGGAACATTTTGTGGCATACCGTAGGCAAAAGGATTATTGGGATCAGGTACATGAGGAGCCCCCATAACTGAGATTGGAGCATGTGGGGGGTGGTTAACATGATAAAGAACAACATTTCCAAATTTAGGTTGATGCCAACCCTCAATTGGAGGAACATTAGGGATGTACGAACCCTCTAGTGCATTTTGTGAGCCTTGGGGTATATTAGATGTGGAGCTCCTATATTTGGATAAGTTAACACTTGATGGAGGTTTGACACCCTTTTCAATTAGGTGGGCCAAGATTTCTTCCCCATATTTTTTGAACAAATGGTCAGTCATTTGTACATTGGTGGGATTACTGAAATGTTCCTCAAGCATGAGTTCGGGTTGATTAGCCATACTCTCTTCACCATATGGTGAGTTGTTATGATTTTCGGTGTTGGAGTGTGATGAGGTGCCATTATCAGGATCTTGGGGGATGTTGTTAGGATCTTGAGCAACATCCGCACCATTGGTAGGATTTGTGTTGTTGTTAAGATCTTGAGACATGTTTCATTGGGAATTTTGACCTTGTTGTTGTGCCTTTGTTTCTTGACTTGTGACCTAGTTTGAACGGGCATGCAAATGTGCTATGGGCGGATTATAAAAATGTCTTTGATGAACAATTTGATTGTGATTGGATAAGATTTGATTTTGATTGGATGAGATGGGATTTGGATTGGATGAGATTGGATTTTGATTGGGTTGGATTGGATTTTGATTAGATCAGATTTTGATTGGATAGACTGGATTGCATTGTTAAGATCGATAGGATTGTGTTGATTGAATGGATGTGATTGGATTGATTAGGTAATTGGATAAGTGTGACCGATTTGATTGAATGATTGGGTTTGATAGATTTGAATGATTGGATGGGTATGATTAGATGATGAAAGATGTGAGGGACCATGAATTTAGTCAAAGAAAATTACCCTCAGTGACCTAGAGCATCGATTGATCAAGTGGATGATTACGACACCGAATCCACCTCAAGATAGAAATGGATTGATTTGGGCCGAGGATGATAACTTACGACGCCAAATTTACCTCAAGATGGAAGTAAATTGATTTGGGTCAAATTTAATGACTAATAATCAAATTCAAGTGCTAAGGTCAATTTGGGTAACCACTTTTTAACACAAGGTTAAGGTGATTTGATGATGAGTGGTGTTTATGAGGTATGGGTTAGGTGATGCAAATGGTAAAATTTTGGTGAATCAAGTTCACTAGGTGATCATATGGGCTTTCTGAATGGATTAACAAAAAATTTAAAATGAGTGGACAGATTGAGAGAACCAGTGTATGGATGTTTGGGATAATAAATGGAGATTTAGGATGGTTAAACGAGAGTTTTTGGGGGCTAAACTAAGATTTGGAATGATAAAATGGAGGTTTTCAGAGGTTTAGAATGACAAAACGGAGGCTTGGGATGATGAGATAAAGGTTTGGAATGATTAAATGATGGTTTAGAGGCTAAACAAAGCCAAATGGGGTGATTTCGGTAGTTCAAGAGGGCAAATTCGCTCCTCTGTAGTAACCAGGAGGGCGTAATCACCCTTTTGTAGTGAATCAAAGGGTACAGTTGCCCTTCTGCAGTAAATCAAAGGGTGTAGTCACCCTTTTGCAGTAAATCAGAGGGTGTAGTCGCCCTTCTGTAGTGAACAGGGACTTGGTTTGATGAAAATGACTATGGAAAGGATTTTAAAATGACAATAATAAGGCCAATTTGTCAAAAAGTTTACTGGTTTCTCACAAGAAAACACTTTCAAACAAACACAATCCTATGATTAATGTTAAGGGTATGGCCAATGAGGTCTTAATCTAGTATGCACAAGGTGTCTAGGGAGTCCTCGATATACTCTCGATACGTGAGGCACAACCGTGAACACCAACCTATCACAAGCATGAGTCAGGAACCTTAGCGAGATACTAGAGGCTCAGACCAACTCTTCACATCTATCTAGGTATCACCCTAGCTTCGACGCTCTACCAATTATGATGTGACTGGATTGGGTTACAACATTCAATCTCCCCCCTTTATATACCCCACCAGTACATGTGGTTGGAATCATCCCTTAGGGTGATGAAATCCCCAAGCAAGTCCCACTAGAAAGAAAGCACCAATTATTTCCAACTACTCCCTAGGCTCACACGAAGTGCAAGGGGAAAGTGAAAACAAACTAATGCCTCCTTTGGGTAACACAAAAAGATAGACACAACAAGCAATGAATATTACTTCCCCTAATTAAACTATGTTATTAGATTAACAAAAACAACAAGGATAAATTTAAAAATTTGAGCAAATGGATAGCCCTGCAAGAAAATATTAGTTGTTTTATCCTGCGTTCTTCATCAATTACACAAGAATATGCTGCAAAATGTTAGAAAAAACACAAATGTCCTTGCAAGAAACAATGTTAGGGGGTTAGTACATGAAAACAACAAAAAATGAGAGCAAAAATGAAGCTAAAATGGTCATTTTACCTTTCAAAATATGTTGTTTTGGGTGTATTCGCCCCTCTACAGTGCTGAGGAAGGGCATAGTCACCCCTCTACAGTGACAAGAGGGCACAGTCGCCCTTCTGAAGTAACGAGGAGGGCATAGTCTCCCTTCTGCAGTAAACAGGAGGGCGTAGTCGCCCCTCTGCAGTAAAATGTTAGCATAGAAAGTTCAACCAAGGGGTGCAGTCGCCCTTCTATAGTGAAACATTAGAAAACAAAGTTTAACCTAGGAGTGTAGTCACCCTTCTGCAGTGTAATGTTAGAAAACAAAGTTTAACCAAGGGGCGTAGTCACCCTTCTGCAGAAAATGTTAGTAAGCCAAAAATCCAAACAACAGCATAGTCGCCCTTCTGTAGAAAATGTTAGTAAGCCAAAAATCCAAACAAGGGCATAGTCACCCTTCTGCACTGAAACAGAGGGCATAATCGCCTTTCTGTAGTAAAACAAAGGGCATAATCGCCTTTCTACAGTAAAATAGAGGGTGTAATCGCCTTTCTACAATCACCAGGAGGGTGTAGTCGCCCTTCTGTAGTCACTAGGAGGGCGTAGTTGCCCCTCTGTAGTGGCCAGGAGGGCATAGTCGCCCTTCTGCAGTCACCAGGAGGGCGTAGTCGCCCTTCTATAGTCACCAGGAGGGCGTAGTTGCCCCTCTGTGACGTATTCCTACAAACAACTCAACAACAACAAACATAAAATTGAGGAACCCGCTTGTGGGTCCCACCGAGCATGCCAAAAATGTGATCCTAAATGTTAGTCCAGTTCTAACTATGCAAAATAACTAAAATGCAATGAGGAAAAACACAAAGGGACACCTCAAGATTAGCCTAAGAAATTTGTTAATACAAAGAGAAAAAGAGTGAAAGAGGATGACAAATGGTTATATCTTCTCTTTGCACTCCTTGGTTGGCTCTTGATTTTGGATTGTTTTGTATGCTCCTTAGATGGCTCTTGATGTGGCTAAATGCAAGATTTAACTATCTGGTTGGATGCAAATGCAAATAGATAAAATGGATGGCTAGATGAGTGCACAAAATGACAATATTTAGTTGCAAAATGACTAAGTGTTGTAAATGCCTTAGAGGAGGGGGTATTTTATAGAGAAACTTGAATTCTCTAGAGAATTCAATGGTTGAGATTGAGCCAACAAGGCCAAGATGAAGGGCTAAGGTGAGTTGAGGACTCACAAGCCCTCACATTTTGACATGTGGAATGTGAAGTGGCTAAGGGTGAGATGATGTGTAGGTGATGTGGAAGGAGAGTACATGATGTGGAGGAAGGACAAGTACCTTCCAAGTACCTTGGGGAGTGAGAAGATTTCTTCAAAAAGAAAATTTATTGTCCCCAAGTGAGAATAAAAGTAACATTTGAGGAATTTTGGAATTCCTCAAAAATCTCCATGGGAAAAGAGAAAGTGGTTGGAGAATTAAAAATTCACATTCTTAGGAGAATCTAATGGATAAGAGAGGGTCTCCAAAAAGGTGGGAATTTGTCACATGTGACTTGATGTGACAAGTCAAAGAATCTAGAAGATGCATGGAAAAGGGGATTCTAGGAGGAATAAAAGTGAATTAAAAATTCACATGGGGAAGAGAGGAGCCTTGGATGAATAAAAAGGAATTAAAAATTCCTTGGGGGATGGGGAGAGTTGACCAAGGTACTGATTAGGCTTAACTAATTAGTAATTAGAGGATAATTAGGAGTTAATGAGGATTAGAAGCCAACTTGCAAAAGTTGGAGGATGTGACACATCCTAATCAAGGATTAGGCATGTGCACATCCTTAATGAAGAGATTAGGAGATGGATTAGGATTAGATGAAAATGACATGTGAGGAATTAAATAAATGTAATATTTATTTAATTCATTTGATGAAAAGGGATTAAGGAGGTAAGGTATTTAATTATTAATTAAATACCTTAGGGATTTGGCAAAATTAATAATATTAATTAAATAATAGTAATATTACTTAATTAACTCGGATAAGAGAATGTTTAGATGAAAAGTGATAAATTTGGATAAATTAAGTGTCCAAATTTGGATGTCTACAATACCAAGTCGGCTAGCATCATAAAATATCCAAACCAACATACAATATTCAAAGAAAACACCTTTCGGATATGATATCACATCAATTTATCATCATACTAACATTATATAGACTACCATTAAAACTGCAACATTAAAATGTTCTCCTTAAGAAAATGCAGACTCTCCCACACTAATATGTCAAGCAAGGAATAAAAGTAAAATACAAAGTTGAACTCTATCAAAGATAACTTTCTGATCACAACCCAAAACTTCTCAAGATCCAAGATATAGATTTCTGAGCGAGACATGATGACATGGTTAAGAAATTAGAGTCATATATATTCTTGGGGTGAATTATGGACTCAAATACCAATGCATTGGCTCATCATAAAAGAGTATTATCAACAGAAAAAAAACTTCCAATAAACTAAGTAAACTTCCCATATAGTTGTCACTATGTTAACATCAATGAAAAGATAGGAAAAACCAACAAAAAACCATCTTCAAATATTTTCTCAAATTAACTTTCACTCTATCTGCACTATTCACAACCTTTGAATTATCCATAGCAATAAAAATGAAAGATTGTGCAAACAAAAATACTTCTATAAATGCCAACAAGAAACAATAGTAAAATACAAAGTTGAACTCTATCAAAGATAACTTTCTACTCACAACCCAACACTTCTCAAGATCAAGGATATAGATGTTTGAGTGAGACATCATAACATGGTTATGAAATTATATCCATATATGTTCTTGCAAGGAATTTTGGACTCAAATACCAATGCATTGGCTCATCACAAAAGAGCATTACTGACAAAGAATAGTTTTCAGTAAACCAAGTAAACTTCCCATACATTTGTCACCATGTTGACATCAATGAAAACATAAGAAAAAACAACACAAACCATCCACGCTTCATGCTCATGTTGCAAGGATCCATAATTCCAACACAAAGCATCAATACAATCTTCATTAACTCCTCTAAAAAATACTAGCTTGAGAGACTCTTTTGACAACTTGTTTAGGGGGTTCTTTTTAAGAGAAAACTGAAATATTTCAACATAATCCTCCAAAGGCTCGTCATCCTTTTGTGTCATTTAGAATATATCATCCTTCCTCCTGTCAGGTCCTCTATAGTAGTCCTGATACTTCTCCAAAAATAGTGTCTTCATGGTGTCCCAATCAGGAACAACATCTTTACCTAATCCCATAAACCATCTCAAAGTTGCATCTTTGAGAGTGGTAGGAAAAATATTTAACCTATGTGCATCAAAAGTATAATCACAACTTCTACATAAGACATCGAATTCAAAGAGGAATGTATCTAGGTCTTCAGTCATTAACCCATAGAAAATTGACAAGGCTAAAGGAGGGATGTTCTTTAGCATTGTAGCCCTTTGCTGGTTAGTAATAGGAAGCCCAAATGTTGGACATGCATCATCATCATCTGTTGCATCACCCACGGTATGGTATGTTCCTTCTATATGTAAGCTAGAGGTTGGTGAAAATGAATTTCCTTCTTCAGTGGTACCTTCGCTCTGAGTACTAAGGTCACCAATTTTTGCAATAGCTTCCTGGCATGTAGAGGGAAGGAACCTACCCAAGGGATCTCTTTGTCCCCACATACATGAAATATGACTTTAATTCCAACGGTCTTGCACAATGTTAGTATCTTGGTGTTGAAAAGGATGGTATCTAACAGTCCTAATGCTTTGAAAAGAAAAAATTAACTATGAAAATTGTAAGAATAGGTCTATGAAGATAGCACCATCCCCAACAACAGTACCAAAAATGTAGAGTCTAAGTTAATGTTTTGTAAACTTAGTGGAATCCACTCAATTTAGAGGGTCAACTAATTGAACAATCCACTTTACATTGCTTAAGACTACATTAAATTATCTACCAAGGTACGTAAGCTTATGATGGTGTAACATTATATATGCTTTCATGGACTTAAACTACCTAAACTATCCTACCAAAGTCATTCTAATTGCTATAAATTCACAAAATTGTAAAACAGTAAAAGAGTAAACTGAAAAATAGTTGCTATGGGTACCTACAGTAAGGTTGTGACTAAACCATTTCTAATGAAATGATACTATGTTAATTGAAAACTTGATAAATACTACTGACTCAAGTGAACTATCCTCCAAAGTGTTACTAATAATCATTACATGCATGTTCCTAAGCATTCATTCATAATAAGCAAGAAATGAAATCCCAACTAACTTGCATACAATTCGTGAACAATGATAAACTAATGACAACTATTAACAAAAATAAATAACTAAAAGGTGAAGTGAAGAACAATCCCTAAGTGGCCTGCTCAAGTAATTGTTCCCACTTTAATTAAACTCAATCTAACTAATAGATTTCATGCATTCCATGAATTTATCTCCATTTATTGTATAAGATGAAGGATTACAAAATATTCTTGCACAAATTGTACTCAATCATTTTGAAGATTCATGTTTCAAACTAAAATTAACAGATAACATAAAACTGTGAAAAACCAACTGACTAACCTATGGATTCAACCAATAGTTATATACAAACTGAGGGAATCTTTATTGAAAGCAATAGCTCAACCGAAATCATTAACTCCACTCCCAGACATTTAGAGCGTAGAATTAAGACTTGGAATTATTCAACCCATAACTGAAAAAGAAGGAGAATCCTATCAAAACTAGAACTATGTAAAAAAAAATGCAATCATACACCCATCCATCAAATTCCTATGTAAGAAATACCTCTTCTTCAATGTTTATTAACTGATTATAATAACACTCATTCTATCTTCATTAAGTGCCTTCAACCAATGATCATCATGTTCAACTGTTTCTGCGGTTTCCCCTGTTTCAGTGTCCAACACCCCTTTTGCTACGAGTTCATCCTGCAACGGTTGTATATCATGGTTCCTCCTTTAGCTGCAAACAAGTTAATTTCACAAAAAATGTACACAAGGATAACTATCATAATTAAACATAGCATTCCATCAACATTCCCATACACATATTCATATAAACCATTTAATGCTAATATGTTATACCATAATTCCATCATCATGTTTTTGGGTTTAGGCCTACATCATGGATATAAAAAGGATAGTATGATATGGAATATTGTTTAGAAAGTATGTTTAAAAGTATCTTAAAGTCTACATAAAACCAATAGAAAACAAGCTATTATCTAAACCTATCATATAGTTTTGATATATTTTAATTTCCAATTTTTACTAAACATAGATTTTTCTTCAAACATCAAGCTCTTTACTGTGCAGAGGTGGAAAAATAGTAAAACATTATAAAAAAATTCAAAAAATACCCTTTCCCTAGTATTGATGTCCTTGTTTCACCCAAGAAAAAAAAATTGGATTTCGATATATAACCAAGTTAGATTGTATGACACACACATATGTCCAAATTATAGTTATGGTGACTTCAAAAAATAATTTAAAAAAAAAATACGCAATAAAAAATTATGAAAAAATATCCATTCCCTAGATATTGATGTTGAGAATCTATATTTCAAAAATTAGAATTTAATCCTTTATAGAAAAAAAGTTATGTTGTATGACACAAATGTTACTTTTTGAAAATGTTGTTTTCTATTTGAAACTAGTTATTTAAGTAGAACATTTTACAAGAATATTTGGAAAAAAAGAATTTTTGGATGTATTCATGATGTTTTTGTACTTCAAAGTTTATAGAAGAAAGGACCTTCATACTACATAGTTTTATTTGAATATTTGGAGATGGCAATTTGAAAATATGCTACTTGAATCATTTGTTTTGTTATCAAAGAGGGTTTGGCAATAATGGGATCAAAGCAAAGGAAAAGAAAAAAATGTAGAAAGTTAATGACACCCGAAGAAATTCAAGCAAATAAATAAATGGAGGCAAAAAGACAAAGGGGTAGAAGAGAAAGGATCTATCAAATGAAAAATTTGGAAGCATCTAGTTCCATGAATGTTGAAGAGGAAACCATGAATGATGAAATGAATGTAGATGATGCAAATGTGGAGATGGTGAATATGGAAGAAAATGCAATTATGGATACAAACCCAACTATGCCTTCAACTTCAAATTTGAATGATATGGAAATAGCACATATGCAAAAAACTTTAGGTACGTCTTCAAATCCACCTCCCAATGATATGGAAAATGTAGCTATTCAAACAATCCATCCAGGATTGTCTTCAAATCTAAGTCTTGATAATTTGATCTTAGCTATTTAGATGAAGTTGGATAAACCATTGATGGTATCAATAATTCTAGGGTTGAAACAATGCAAAAACAAAAAAATGATGAAATATATTATAAGAATGAAAATGAGAATGAAATCCCTTTTATGTTTGAAAATGAAAATGAAACCCCTTGCATGAATGAAAATAAAACCCCTTGTATGGATGAAGATGAAAATGTTTTTTTTACAATTGAAAAAGACATGCTATATAACCTTCATGGTAAAGTTTCTTGGAGATAAATTAGAACTTATGGAAATAAAATGTATAAAATATTTTTTTATAAAAAGAAATTAGGATTCCAATGTCAACTCATGGTACAATTGATGAGAATGTCAAAAATGAGAAATGTGATGGAAAAATTAGGTATTTTTGTAAAACCAAAAAAGAAAGATGATTCAGTAGAACAAGTCATATCTAGTGTTGTTAATGCTATTGATTTTATAGGTAAGAAAATTCAATCTAAAGATAAGAATGCAACTCGTCATGCAATAACAACTGTTCTAGTTAATAAAAGAACTTCAAATAAAAGAGTGTTAATTAAGATTATTAAATTTATAAAAGTAAATCATAAAACCTTGATAAGAGCTGCTAAAAGAAGAGAAAGTATTGAAAATGATCCAATTAATCAATGTTGGAGTTTTAGTGGTAGACTCCCAAGATTAGATATGAAATTAACTAATAAAATTAAATATTTAATCAAAAAAATTGGCATAATAATACAAGAATATAACCTAACATTAGAGATGTCTTAAAATTAAGTGTGGGTTCCAAAATTTGTGAACCTCATCCAAAGCATCTCTTAGATATGACTCAAACTGAATAATATAAAAAAAAATTAGATGCTTCAATCTTACCATTGAATATTAGCATAAGTTAAAGATCATTCAAAAAGTGTAAACCGTGGTATGTTAGAATTAATAAGCAACAAATATCTTGTTGTTGTAAGACTCATGTACAATTTTGTTATTATTATGATAGTTTCTGATATATATAATGCATTTTTCATGCTAACCAAATTATGCAGGACATTTGTGGTATTAATATGCCACCTAAAAGAATCAAAGATTTTATAGCAGGTTTGTTTTGTAAACCCTCTAATGGAAACTTATTTTATTTAAAAGTATGTATTTCTAGAGAATGTGATAGATGTGGTAACTTTTCATTATTAGAAGAATGTATGCATGAAAGTAGTTTAGATGAATTTGGACAACAATTAGTGGATGTAAAAAAATTTAAAAATATTGAGTATTCTTTAAAAGATGGAAAAATTGGAAAACATTGTGAGTTAATTGAGGAAAGATTTAGTGCGAATGCATTTATTAAAGAATTTAAAGATAAGATTGTACCTAAATATGTTAAACACTCTCAGTATGCTCATTGGCTTGATAATCAATTTTGTTTATGTAAAAACACATTCCCAATTGGAACTATATTGTGAGTTGTTGATTTTGCTGAAAAGTATACTCTTGCTCCACAAGAAGAAATTCAATCACAGTATTACAATTCAGTGCAAGTAGCTATATTTATTCATATTGTTTATAGACAATGCAGATGATAGTAGAGAAGATAATATATTTTTTTTGAGAGACTACCATTTTTATGTAAGTGATAATCGACTACATTCATTTGAATTTGTTCATTATTGTTTTAATATATTCTATAAAAATTTAAAAGAGAGAGGAATTCAAATGAGAGAACATCTCATATGGTCAGATAATTGCACGGGTCAATTCAAAAATGCTAGAATGTTTTATTGGTTATGTAGAGTTCATAAGGAAAATAATATCCAACACGTGGATTTTTTTTCAAGCTAGTCATGGTAAGGGAGAACACGATGGAGCAGATGCATGTGTGAAAAAATCTCTTGTTAGAGAGCAACTAAAATTTGAGGATGTTACGAAATTCAAAGATGCACATGCAATTGTAGATTGGTGCAATACCAAATTATTTGCAAGAACAAGTGAGAGCTCAATAATTTGACTCTTCTTTTGGTTAGTTGAAGAAAATGATATTTTTTCTAGACAAGATTGTGAAAAAATTAATGGATCTGCAAAAATGGCATTCGTTTAAGAGTTCAAATGAAAACACATGGACAATATGGACAAGGGAGTTGCCATGCTTTTGTCAATTTTGTATTGCAGGTGATTGGGAGGCATGTGAAAATATGAAATGGGTCAAACAATGGCAACAAAGAGCCTTAACACCTACATCGACACATGTTCAACATGGAACGACAATTGAAGAGAATCAGTTGTTTGCATCAGATGATTATGATCATGTTTCAGACCTTGTACAAGAAGGTACATTATTTATTGAGTTGAATTTTATATGTATGCATTTTTATATGTGAATTAAATATAATTCACTCTTTATTGAAGTTTTTATTTATTTTTGCAGGACATGTGTATGTTGTTGTTGCACCTGAGGAGAATGAAGAGGAGACCAAGTATTGGTTGGCTAGATGTGTTGAGAGAAAACATAATTTGGTACATCCTAGAGTGTGTTGGAACTGTAAAAATCTGATGATCTCACATATTAGTTTTACTCATAAACTTCTAGATTTGGTCCCACCGTGTGCATTTTCCACTCATATTTAGCCATCATGTTCCATGGAGTCCATTGAGTCATGCTTTTTCTACATCATGGTTCGGGGTGACATTTCCTTTGTCTCCCCGACCTATTTTTTCTAACATTTGTGTTTTTCAGGGCAGTCGGTAGGACTTTTCTGTTGTCTCGGCAACTGGCTTCCATCGGCATGAGTTAGATTCTTCAGTGACATGTCTCGGCGATTTCTCTTTGTCTTCCCAACTATGTCTTGGGCAGTATGGTATGTGGTCTCAGCAAATATCATATATCTTGCCAACCGCTTGGTGGAGGATACGTATCAGGAGGACTTAATGGTTTCGGGGGGATGTCTTGGCGAGATGTGCTTGTCTTACAGATCGTTTGGAGGGGGCATTGTTTTTGGAGTGAGTTGGTTCCATCGGCGAGAAGTCTTAGCGACTTCACTATGTCCCACCGATTGGATAGTGGGATATGCTTTTCAGCCAGACTATGGGATGTCGGGGGGAAGTCTCCCCGAATATGGTTTGTCACACCGACCGGTAAGCAAGTGGAAGGCTCTCGGTATAACACATTACATGCGGTCTGAAGTCTTTCCGATATGGAGAGGTCACAACGATATGAGAAATGAGGGGGTTCTCGGTCAAACATGCAGTTTTCGACATGATGTCTCCCCGAAATCAAAGGGTCATAGCAATACATATTGGAAGAAAGGGAGCACTCAGGGAAAGGACTATGTGGTCGATATGATATCTCACCGACCCGAGTATGTCACAGTGACTGTGATGAACAGGGGCGCGCAGGGAGAGCGATTGAATTGCCTTCGTCATGGTGAGGGGAATGTCTCAACAACTGTTTCGATGATCAATAATGGTGCTCAATTGTTGTGGCCGACATGTGGATTCAATTAAATAGTAGATTACGATTCTTGTGGCCGACGTGATGAATTATTTGGTGACCGTTGTAGGCCGACATGAATTGGGCCCGATTTCTGATGTGAGCTGACGTGATTTCATTCTGATGTTTTTCTTCTCATGTTGATATAAATAAGCAATTTGTAATTGCAATAAAGATAAGTTGTAATAGATCAGATTTTAGATAAAAAGTAGTAGGTAGTCAGATGGCTATAGTAGGATAATTTTCTCTTTTTAGAGACTATGTGCATGATTTCAAATGGTGGTTTCAAATAAAATCAGTTGGTGTGGCAGGTTGTTTCTGGTATCAATTGTATGTTGAATTTATTGAAAAGCATTGCTAAAGCTATCTCCAAGTTGATTCTTTCTGGTTGTTTATATTGAAATAACAAGTTTATTCTTAGTTTATCGGTGCACATTTGTTGTATCTATGTGATTAATTTGACTGGTTCTCTCAACTAGGGATTAAATCCTTTCTGTTGATCACAGTAATCAAGGGGAATTCATCTGGATTCTTAGAGTAGAGCTTAGTAATCATAATCCTGCACTGTTTATACAAGTTATAAACAAATCATATGCCTACAATTTGATTTTCTGCCAGAATAAGTTGCTCACCTCTGTTTCATTTGACTCTGCATACCCAACAAGGCACTGGTCTCTGCATTTCATCATTTTGAATTCACTTAATCTCTTTACATCTGTTAATTAAGCATCCTAGGATTTAGATCAGAAGGTAGCTATCAAGTTTGGTTTCATTTGTTCACTGTCATATGCCACTGTGGACAAAGCATTTCAGAAGGATAATCACAAGTTAAGTCTGCACTATTCAGAAAGGTACTCCCACCTAGGTCTAGCAGCACCTGAAGAGTAGAGGGTTTGATTGTTTCAAACCTTGTTTTGTTACCCTGAAATGTCGTGAAAGCTTGGCAACCTTTCGTGGTTCAAACCTGTGTTTTTGAGAGCTAACAAATTGGTGACTTTGCTAGGGACAAACATCAGAAAATTTGGTTCTAGCCTATCTATCCATAGGGTCAATACAGTTCTAAAATCAGTCTTTAACCAAAGGTTCACAATTGTTTCATTTTCACTCCCCATCCGAGTCACACACTTAACAAATTGGCGACTCTGGTAGGGAAATACATCAAAAGATTTTGTTGAAGACCATAATATAGAGTCATTGAAGAAGAAGTTGTGATTTGAGAAGTTTCAGAAAAGAGTGATTCTGCTGGGAAGAGATCAAAAATAATGATTTTCCTACTTTTGGAAAAGTAGGTGGCGACTTTGAAAGATTTTTTACAGTTTTTTAAACATGAATGGAGGAGGATTTCAGTTCACGGGAGGTCATGCTGGAGCTCCTCATGGTCAGCAGTATGTGCCATATTATCATACACAGTACTACGGTCCGATGTACCAACATCAGTACCCACCTTGTGCCCCCCCTCATCAGCATACAACAATGATCAAACAGTTTGATTTGTCAGGGATCCAATTATCCCCTTATCCAATGGATGGCAGTTGGAGGGGTATTGTTCGAAAGTTTACAAGGTGTGATGCAATCACTGCTGAAGATCATTTAAGAAGTTTTGATGCTTTCATCCAAGATTTGGATGTTCCCTACGAAGATTTACGAATGAGGCTATTTATGATATCACTGGTTGAAGATGTTAGGGATTGGTTCAACAGCCTACCAGATGTCTCAATTGAGATCCAAGGATTTCAAGATCAATTCCTCGAGCAATTTAGGAATCTAGGTGTACCAGATTTTTCTCTTCGTGAATTGTTACACATTCAGAAAGATCAAAGTGATACAATTTATGATTTCAATCAGAGATTCAATAAGTTGCAGAATAAAATACCTATTGGATCAAAGTTACCAGATTCTGTAGCACTGAGTATTTATTTGAATGCATTTGATCCAAAGACAGGGTATGAGCTGAGAAATAAATTCCCAAGAAGTTTGGCTGAGGCACAAAAGATGGCACAAACAATTGAAAACAATAGGAAGGTTGTTGGTATAATCAATAAAAGAGACAACCCTAGGGTTCTTCAGCAAAGCAGAAATTATCAGTATAGACAGGAGAACACACAAAGGAATGAAAGGCCGAGGTTGCATGAAATGCCTTATAATACAAATTGGAAGGACAGTAAACCTATAACAACTAGGCCTAGAAGCGAGGAAGCTCCTGATCCATTGAGCAAGAAAGGAACCTATATGGTAAGTAACAATTACTTTTGTGATTTTTGTGATAAGCCACATTCCCCAGATCATTGTGTTGTAGCCCAAAGAATACAGGAGGAGGGAGTGCTGAGGGAAAAAAATGAAGAGGATCACAAAGTTTATTTCACTTCAAATACCTTTCACCATATTGTGGAGAGGAACTCACCTTTAGAGATTGAAGGTTATCAGCATAATGTTTCAAGTCAGAAATACTATGTCCATATGGCTGAACAGCAGGAAGAAGATTTTATAGAGCCATATTTTATTGAGGTCCCTGCTCAATACAGTTCGAAGAGATTTATTGAAGAAGGGATGGAGAGACTAATTGTTGCTGATCAAAAGGAGACACAAGGAATTGTGAACCAGGCGTGGTCCCAGGGAATAAGTTATGAAAGCACTATCAGTGTTGAATCCAATAGCTATATTTTTTATGAGTATAGAGAAATTGATCAAATGATGCATCCAATTGAAGATAAGACATGTGCAAGCAAGAATGATTCCTATGATTTCCTACATGAGAAGGATGAAGGTACAAGAGATTTCTCTTGCATAACAGATTGTCACAGAGAGAGCAGTGTTGAATCCAGTGAATATTTTGATTCTTATGATGAACCTAAGGATTTTGATCTGTAGTCAAGGGATTCTTCTATCTCTTATGAAGATCAGGATGAAGAGGCAGTGGGAGATGTTGATTCATCAGATAGTGAGTATACAATACCTCTGGCTACAGTTGAGAGTTATGAAGATACATTTGATCATGATGAGGTTTGTACATTTGAAAGTGATTTCCAAATTTTTTTGAACTCATTATATGATGAAGATTTAAATGAAGACCAGATGATTTTTTGCCAAGGTGTGTCAATGAGTAAGTTTCAGATATTTTCAAATTCACTTTATGAAAGAGAGGAGCTAATCTCAAACAAGCAAAATGATGGAATAAATAACTGCACTGATGATGTTTCTAATTTCCCATTCTCTGACGGTATTGGATTTTTGTTTGATGATGACAAAAGTGAGGAGTATAATTGTAGTAATGAAAATATAGAGACTTGTTCACTTGGTTGTGAACAGATTACAAATTGGTTTACTTCTGAATACCAGGGATGTGCACATGATGAAGATCTTGAAGTTTTGTCTCTAGCTTACTTTTGTTTTGACAGTGAAAAATCTTTGTGTAAAGATTCTTATGACTTCCTGTGTATTTCTTGGAATGACAGTGATACTTTTGGTATTGATCAAAAGTCTGTGTTTGTTCAGAAGGAGGTATGTGGTTCTGAATTTTCTAATTCATGTGAAGAAGACATTTATTTACATACCAAGGATGCTAGAATTCCAGATTTGATTGATTCATATATGTTAGAAACTGGAGATGTCAGTTATAATCTAATATTGATTCCAAATGATGATATTAAAGAGGTGCAAATAATTTCAGATTTGTGTGTTTCAGACAGTGTTGGTATAACAAAACATTTTATTTCTCAAGTGAAGCACTGTGATTACAAATTTTTAATACAGCTGGGAGAGTGTTTCAGAATACATAACAGTGAGGGAGATAATGAGGAATGCTGTATTTCATATGTATACATTTTGTATGTTGAAGATAACAAAGTTCTATTTGATGATGGAGAATATAAATTGCTGGGTACTGTTGGGAAGTTGGTCCAAGCTGAGCATGGTGACTCTTTAAAAAAATTTAATGACATGATGAATTGCATGAATATCTTCAAGAGAAATCTGATGATCTCAAGACAAAATCAGGTATTTGACAGGGGAAGGTATGGTTCAAGTTTCAAATTGTATCAGCTCAAGACAGGTGAAGTTACAACATAGAGGATTAAGGGTTGCCAGTGCATGGAGAACTCTTGCTTTTCCTCTTTAAAATTCTTTTCCATGCATAGTAGTTTAGGGTTCTGCTCCATTTCCACTTTGCATCCATTTTGCATTCATTTCACACTCTTTTCCATTTCCACTCCTCCATTGCTGCTCATTGGTTCATCATTTTCGGTCTGGTTTGCTCACCCATGTTTTTGGATCCTTGCATTTATTTTACACTCAATCATCCACAGACGGAGCCATTGTTGGAACTGTAAAAATATGATGATCTCACATATTAGTTTTACTCATAAACTTCCAGATTTGGTCCCATCGTGTGCATTTTCCACTCATACTTAGCCATCATGTTCCATGGAGTCCATTGAGTCATGCTTTTTCTACATCATGGTTCAGGTCAGCGTGACATTTCCTTTGTCTCCCCGACCTATTTTTGCTAACATTTGTGTTTTTCAGGGCAGTCGGCAGGACTTTTTTGTTGTCTCGGTGACTGGCTTCCATCGGCATGAGTTATATTCTTCAGTGACATGTCTCAGTGATTTCTCTTTGTCTTCCCGACTATGTCTTGGGCAGTATCGGTATGTGGTCTCAGCGAATATCATATATCTTGCCAACCGCTTGGTGGAGGATACATATCGGGAGGACTTAATGGTTTTAGGCAAATGTCTTGGTGAGATGTGCTTGTCTTACCAACTGTTTGGAGGGGGCATTGTTTTTGGAGTGAGTTGGTTCCATCGGCGGGAAGTCTTAGCGACTTCACTATGTCCCACCGATTGGACAGTGGGATATGCTTTTCAGCCAGACTATGGGATGTCGGGGGGAAGTCTCCCCAAATATGGTTTGTCACACTGACCAATAAGCAAGTGGAAGGCTCTCAGTATAACACATTACATGCAGTCTGAAGTCTTTCGATATGGAGAGGTCACAGCGATATGAGAAATGAGGGAGTTCTCGGTCAAACGTGCAATTTTTGACATGATGTCTCCCCGAAATCAAAGGGTCATAGCGATACATATTGGAAGAAAGGGAGCGCTCGGGGAAAGGACTATGTGGTCGATATGATATCTCACCGACCCGAGTATGTCACAGTGACTGCGATGAACAGGGGTGCATAGGGAAAGCAATTGAATTTCCTTCGACATGGTGAGGGGAATGTCTCGCGACTATTTCGATGATGAATAATGGTGCTTGATTGTTGTGGCCGACATTTGGATTCAATTAAATAGTAGATTACGATTCATGTGGTGACATGAATTATTTGGTGACCATTGCAGGCCAACATGAATTGGGCCCGATTTGATATTCAAGCCGGCGTGATTTCATTCGATGTTTTCTTCTCATGTTGATATAAATAAGCAATTTGTAATTGTAGTAAAGATAAGTTGTAATAGTTCAGATTTTAGATAAAAAGGTAGGTAGTCGGATAGCTCGTAGGATAATTTTCTCTTTTGACTATGTGCATGATTTCAAATGGTGGTTTCAAATAAAATCAGCTGGGTGTGGCAGGTTGTTTTGGTATCAATTGTATGTTGAATTTATTGAAAAGCATTGCTAAAGTTGTCTCCAAGTTGATTCTTTCTGGTTGTTTAAATTGAAATAACAAGTTTATTCTTAGTTTATCAGTGCACATTTGTTGTATCTGTGTGATTAATTTGACTGGTTCTCTCAAGTAGGGATTAAATCCTTTCTGTTGATCACAGTAATCAGGAGGAATTCATCTAGATTCTTAAAGTAGAGCTTAGTAATCATAATCCTGCACTGTTTATACAAGTTATAAATAGATCATATGCCTACAATTTGATTTTCTACCAGAATAAGTTGCTCACCTTTGTTTCGTTTGACTCTGCATACCCAACAAGGCACTGGTCTCTACATTTCATCATTTTGAATTCACTTAATCTCTTTACATCTGTTAATTAAGCATTCTAGGATTTAAATCATAAGGTAGCTATCAAGTTTGGTTTCATTTTTTCACTATCATCTGCCATTGTGGACAAAGCATTTCAGAAGGATAATCACAAGTTAAGTCTGCACTATTCAGAAAGTTACACCCACCTAGGTCTAGTAGCACCTAAAGAGTAGAGGGTTTGATTGTTTCAAACCTTGTTTTGTTACCCTGAAACGTTGTGAAAGCTTGGCAACCTTTCGTGGTTCAAACCTGCATTTTTTAGAGCTAACAGAGTGGATGCTAACAGCTTTGAGTATCCAACTGGTTCAGTGGTTATTGTTGGCACCTGGCTTCAAAAATATTTGATAAGAAAGAATGGCTTGCCTGCATTTGAAGTTTATGAAAGACACAAGAAGATTATACATTATTCACATTTTATTTTGGAAACCAATATAAAACTAGTTAGATATCAAGGGAGGCCTACTAATAATGTTTTATGGACACTTTCAATGAAAGGCCCTTCAAAACGCGTATGTGATCTTCCTTCTCCTTCAACTGTGTGGCTCAAATTGGCTGTGAAAATGAAACCACGGTCGTTTATTTAAAAAAATAAATAGTTTTGCGAAACAAGTACATATTTTAGGTTGTGTACCCGAATCTAAATGCATACGCATTTGGATTTAGGCTCAGGTACCCAATCCAAATGCGTATGCATTTTGTGCAATTTTTTTTGTTTTGCCGAAACTTCCCCTCTTCGTGGACCCAACTTCTTGCCTTTACCCATAAACTATGTGTTTGTTTTTGGATCAACGTTTTGAATCACACTCTGTGATCCATCACCAGGATACCAAAAATAGTTGAAGGAGTAGGAGATTGTAGATCAAACCAATTATAAAGGAGGAAGAGGGGGTGAGGTTGCACAAGAATCAAGAAGGTTGACCAATAGAAGAAAGCAAGGGAATAATAAGAAATAAACTAACATTAATGAATAAACTAATGAATACAAAAATATAATTAAACAAAATTAGAAAATACCCCCAATCAATTAAAATACAAATACAACAACAAAAAACATGAGAAAAAGGAGAATAATAAAGAGAATAATTATACACATAAATCAATAGCTAGGACTAATTTAATAAAAGAGAAAAAAGAGCTAAAGATAGTAAAGAAATACAAAATTAGTCATAGTTATTGATTTATGTGTATACTTATTCTCTTTATTATCTCCTTTTTCTCATGTTTTTTGTTGTTTTGTTTGACTTTTAATTGATTGGGGGTATTTTCCAATTTTGTTTAATTATATTTTTGTATTTATTAGTTTATTCATTAATGTTAGTTTCTTTCTTATTATTCTCTTGCTTTCTTCTATTGGTCAACCTTCTTGATTCTTGTGCAATCTCACCTCCTCTTCCTCTATAACTAGTTTGATTTGCAATCTCCTACTCCTTCAACTCTTTTTGGCGTCTTGATGATGGATCACAAAGTGTGATCCGAAACATTGATCCAAAAACAAACACACAGTTTAATCCAAAAGAAGCAAACTCTTATAGATATGGACTGTGGAAATCTAATGTCTATTATTTTTCTATTTTATCATTATGATGGATCATGAAACACATGATCCCAAATGTTGATGACTTGTATAAAGTTTACATAGTCTAATGTAAAAAAATTCAAGTTAATTTTATGGATTATGGAAATTTTATGGCTTTAAAAGATATTATTTTGTAAAAAATAAAAAGAATTATATGGTTTTACATTAAAAATGCATATTTATTAGTGGTAATTTAATTTGATATGGTACAATAATGACTAATGTCTATTTAATATAATGTATGCATTTATAGGATAGGAAATGTAAAATTTTGATTAAAATGATCCTCCTAGGTTACACCTATTCCAATGGATGTTGCATGTCTTTTCTTGGCTTTCACATTAAATTTAGCAATTCCTTAAATGTAGAGAATATATGTGGATCAAAATATAACATTTCCCACACTATGATAGTCATAGTTGTGTCTAGTATGAATCAAACTTGGGGTCAAGGTCAACCAAAACAACTATAATATTCATCAACCTACTAAAATCATCATGCATTCATCTTAACAAATATTTGCTGATGTCAAACTCTATCTAACCTACCTTTAAATTATTGTCATGACTCATCTATCTACTACACAACAAATAATTTTAGTACTATACTACAAAGGTAGGTACTCGCTACTACATGAGTGTGATACATATGGATTGCAAAAAACTATTATAAGGCTTCGTGTGTCATTACTCATCTAGCCAAAAAAATACTATTATCTAGCTTGGTATGCCATAACTCAGCTATTAGCTACCCAAAAATTAGTATTACTTGACTTGGTATGACATATATCAACTATTAACTAGCCAACAAATTTTATTATTGCAATACTAGAAAGGAAAGTATTTTCCCCTCTCACACTTGTTTTTTTGGAGTAGAATTGTTATTTAATTGTTTTAATAACCTACTCTATGTATTAATCCATCATAGGTGGCGATGTGTCATTTGGAGAGTTAATTGGCACTTCTTATTTGCCACTTGGTGGAACATTATTGCCACCTTGATTTGAGCACTCCTATAGTGACTCAAATTGATTTTCCTATATGTACAATCTTCCTCATGAAGAAGATCATTCCATTCAATGCTATTCTATTCCATTTTTTTGCTTCATTAAGCTTTTGTATTACATTGTTCTTTTTCCATCTCAAAGATTGAGTGTGTTGATTGCTTGACTTCCATGTCTCAATGATACCAGCATTCAAGCAAAGATCTTGGCAATACTAACATGGTATCAAAGCAGTTCTATAGCTGGTACCTGGTTCCTGTGAGTTATTTTGAAAAACATAATTCCTTACAATATTTGGTTTGTTGTATTTCATAGTATTTCTTTGTGATTGAAGGGTTTATAAAGGCCACATAAGGTAAATCTCATTACATTGTTATCTGCCATTGTTTGGGTCTGTAAAAAAAATTGCAAGTAGCGACCTCTGTACAACCATTCCAGGTTGATTCGTTATTAAAGAAGTGTTTTTTTCATGAGTCGCAACCTCTGTAGGTTCTCAGGCGGCATCCATTTCATCCTCCATGCATTCCATAAGCATTGTGGAAGCTCAAATTTATAATCCCATGAGGCATCAACATTACATGCATTTGTTTTGCTACAAGTTTAAATGTGTTACAGACCTGGGCGAAGATGTGTTCTTTGAGAAGGGTGTGAAGTCACGTATAAGGTGTGGAGAAATAAAGCAGCATGACCTGAGGCGTGATCTGTGTGATGTGGGCATAAAAGAGGTCGATCTATGGGTATGAAGGCCAAATATTTGTTGAAATCAGGAAATTGGTTGTACCACTCCAATTGCTACCAAGTACGGGATTGATCAGAATTGCGAGACCTATACTCTTCTAACAATCCATAGATCTCTCTTAGCCCTTCTTCTCATTGTGTATTGTTGTCATTAGGGAAAAATAGAGCAAAAAGCAGTTGTGAAATGGCTGAAAGAAATTATATTGATCTAACTTGTTTACATACAATCCAACAACTTACCTCAATAGTAGCGTTGTTCACAAACGATAGTCTCATATTTATAGTGGGTGTCTCTAAGATCTAGAAACTTCTAAAATTTTAGAGAACTCTAAAACTAGAATGTTCTTTTCCTTGAATAACTTCTAGTTGCTTCTAGCTTCTAGATGATTCTAGCCCTTCTAGAAGATTCTAGTTCTTTTAGAAACATCTTGTAACTTTTTTAGACAATCTTATTCTTTAACATTTGTAAGCTTGGTGTGTTTGAGGGAGCAACATTTTTTTATTTGCATGCATGAGTAGAAAACTCCTACTCTCCATCGACCTCATACTCGCCAACGGCTCCAATTCATGGTTTGGTAGTGCTTCACACCAATCTCCATTGACTCCCTCTCAATAGGCACATTTTTATTGGGCAATCCTCCATGTTCCCATTAAATCAGACTTTGCTATCTCCTTGTTGCATTATTAACTAATGTACTTATTGTTTCCATTTTCCTTGCATTTTACATAAATGTTAATTTTGCAAATTGAAGGTTCAACAAAGTATTTGTGAGGCAAGTTTTTTTCATTTTGAAAGTAATTTCAAATGGAAAGTCAAAAATTCAATTGTGAATAGCTGATAGAAAGCTCTTTTCATTCTTGAGGCTTCATCATCGAGGCGATTGAGAAATTGTGTTGTTTAACACATATTTTGTCTCTTCTTTTAAAAATAAAAAACTTTAATTTTCTAAGTGCAAAATTCGACAATTAGGATTATTGTATATGTTGATTAGCTATTCAAATTGAATATTTCTTTTGTGGAAGTGAATATCACTTGCTCAAATTTCATTGTAAATGATATCACACTCAATTATAAAGTGTCATTATTTGTTACATTGAAATTGTTATATGCACTAAAATATATAAAATGTCAATTTAGGAGGGATCAAAATCATGATCAAGGGGGGTTGTCTTGTGTGTTATTCTGCAAAATGGACATAATCCTAACTTCATTTAAATTCTATGAATGAAAGTTGTGTAAGGGGAAATACAAAAGATGAAATAAGATAAATGAATTGAATTGAACCTAATCTAATTCAAAACAAAAATCAAGATTCATGCCCTTTACTCACTAAATGAACTACAAAATAATGAATTCAAGAATGCAATTGAAGCAAAACAATAACAATGAACTCAAAACAAAGTAAGTTTTACCATCTCGTGTGTGTGTTCGTGAAGATGTTGGATTGTTTGTATCAATGCAAAGCCTCCATTGTGCATTTGAAAGCTTGAAGTATGTATGTGTGTTGATCGAAGATATATGTAAAGATCTGTCAAAATATCAATTAAGATTGTGGCATTACTTCGTTGTGTAAAATATGTTGATTCTCTGATCATCTTTGAGAAGAAAGATGGTTGTTATATAGATTTTTTGTTTTGAAATGAATGCTTGAGATCACATAGTAGAATATCTTGATCAACGGTTCAAAATTGTTGAGAGGATTTAGATGGGAATAATCAATGCATTTTGATTACATAATTGGTGAGACTAAAGAAATCAATTTGAGTGTTCAGTGGGATTGAGGAAATAGATTGAAGAAGAGATTGATTTGTTAGGAAATAGATGGATCAGTCATCCAATCAGATCGAGCAATTGGTGGTTCATAGTTTGCTCAATCATTAAAGTGGGCGAGGATAATTAATTAATTGATTTAATTAATTAATCTATTGGAGTTGAACATGCAAATCAATTTTGACTTTTGCAAACAAAATTGAATTTGTTTGATTTGATCTTTTAGATGATGTTTTCAATAATTTATTTATTTATTCAATTTTAAGGGAAAGTGATAGTTAAATTTTATTATGTTTTAATAATTTAATTGACTTAGAGGAATAAAGTGAATTAGCAACACAATTAAATAATTGGCATTATTTAATTAATCGGGAGGAATAAAGTTAGATTAGGACTTTATTAAATAAATATAATTTATTTAATTAATCAAAAAATGATGAAAAAAGTGAATTAATTAAATAATGTATTATTATTCAATTAATAAAGGAAATTAGGGTTTTTGATGCGATTGATGTGAAATGCAGTGATATTTAGTGATAATGATGCTGATGATGAGGAAATGTCATTTAGGATGTGTGATAAGTGTTAGGTCAATTTTGCATGTCTACATTTCGTCCCTCTTTGAGACAAAGTACTGGTTGCTGTGTTTCAAAGATTTCGATGTTAAGATCAAGATTTGAAAAATTTTAAATGTCCCATTGGGCCCTGACGATCAATGGAATGATGGTAGGACTTTGGGCTGGCCCCTCAAGAGGTTAGCCAAAAATTTCAATTTTGGAGGTCGAGCTCACGACACTATTTCATTTTAGTTCAAATGCGTAGAGGGAAAAAAATTAAGCCTATAGGCTTGTCATTGCTAGTTGAGATGTTTTCAGGAGGTCCTAATTTTAACCTAGGAAGGTTTCCTAAGTAAAAAGTTAGGGTTTCGAGGGTTAAAATAGGTCACTAGGGCTTAATTCTCCTCATTTGCACTTTGAGCCTATAGGAAATTCTTGCCTCTGGATTTCTTGTTTTGTCCATTGTTGAGGGGCTATGGTGAGAATTCGAGGAGCCCCACATCATGCAGATGTGGTTCAAGAGTTCGGATGCCCTCGAAGTGTCGGTGCCCCGATATGTACCCTGTCATTTCTCATTTTTGTCTTTTCATGTTTTCGTAATTAATGTCTGAAGTCAAAGTAGTAGATAGCATTGGGTTTAGGAATTTTTTGCTTTTGCATCCTTTTTCTCACTTTTGATGTTTGTGAATGGGTCGCATTTGATTTTCTAGCTCACATTTTCTCAAAATGTATGCATTTGACCTAAAAGTTTGCTCTTGTTTTCTCACCTTCGCCTAAAATGTGCGCATTTGATGTCATTTTTCGCTTTTGTAATTTCTCCCTTGATTTGTTGTTACATTTTTCACTCACTTGTTTAAAATTTTCACTTTTGATCTAAAATTTTGCTTTTGAATTTTTGCATTTACCATTTTTTATCGCTTTTGACTACAAATTGTTTTCTTTTGCCTGTTTTGTTTGCTTTTGCTAACATTTTTTTCACTTTTGATAAAAGGGTTTCATTTTTTACTGTTTTGGAATCTTAAGTCAATTTGTTTGCCATCATTTGTTCTTTTTGTGTTTTCATAGAAAATTGTTAACATCATGGTTTGAATGGTTAGAGGCGGTTCTTAATCTACTCTAGTTGAAGGAGCGATGACTGTGTGATCTGTTTGATTTGATTGTTGGTTTTCAAGAGTTAAAGTGAGATGTTTTTAGATGTTGTTAGGTTGTGGCATATATGTTACATGCCTACCATCAGATGTCATAGAGCAATGATGACTTGTCTTGTGGAGAGGGGGCACTTAGAGACCTTGTCCTTTCATTTACCTATTGGGGAGGCCACTGTCACCCTTGAGGATGTGGAGGATCCTCCGCATACCTATTCATGGAGAGCTTCTTACATATTTCATTCGTGGGGGTACCCATGCCATGTTTCAAGTACTTGGTGTGAGGTGTTTTCAAGTTCGTGAGGTAGAGATAGACTTATCTGATTTTTTGGGCAGTGACGAACCCGTTTCACTTGTTCTTTGCAGTTTGGTCATGGGGCTCATTTTTCATGATAGGCAGGGCCAACAATTTCCTGTTGGTTGGGATGTGTGCATCAAGCAGATGTTTGAGCATGACACTAGATATGCATGGGGCCCATGTCTCCTTACTCACTTGTATGGAGATATGCATGAGGTTGCATATCATGGAGGGAGATCTATTTCTACTGGTGTCTCTCTAATACATGTATGGGCTTGGGAGCATTTCTCAATTGCTCGGCCTGATGATATATTGGATCATACTCCAGGGGATCCATATTCTTATCGTTATGGAGATTTCCTTCATTACACTTTTCCTAGACAACTTCCCTACTAGCATTGTGTTTTTGATGATATGCTAGGTTCTGTATGGAGACCATATATGGATTGTCAGGCATGGCCTGACAACTAGGAGCAGTTAGTATTTTGCAAACGACTAGATGGCTCATTGGTCGTGTTCGCTCTTTACTCGAGAGCTATCTACCTGATAGGGTTTTTTGATAATTTGGAGAGAGACAAGGTCATTTTCTAGATGCCTATGAGGCTCGTTTCAGTCAGACTACCAGAGAGGTCCGTGTATGGGGTCTATATGCTGATTGTGATGTTGTTTTTATTGAGTTTAGAGATCTTGCCCCATTCGGGTGGGGTTGGCTAGTGGGTTTAGTAGATCCTAGTATTACCCCTAATTTTGATTAGTGGTGGGCACAATGCATTCCATTGAGATTTATAGATCCTGTTGGCGTTCCTGCAGTAGGTAGGGTAGGAATTATTGGTCTCTGAGGAGAGAGGTAGTGTTTTGAGATCATTGTAGGGCACCTTTCCAGGTCGAGGTAGGATGGTAGCTAGGGTGGACAGGGTGGTCTGATGCAGCAGGATCAGGGAAAATTTCCAGGTCCTCCACCACCTGGAGATGGAGGAGTACATTTAGCATAGATGACAATTGTGAGAGATGCAAAGATGGGGAAGTGATGAGCCGTAGAGGCTCAGGTTGCTATACTTACAGTAGAGAGGGACACCATTAGATAGGAGATAGATGGCTTTAGGGGCGAGTGAGACATCAAGATTGGGTGTCGTCTTGTTGCCGAGACACAGTTACAGTCTATTACCACTGAGAGGGATAGTCTGAGAGGAGAGCATGGTAGTCTTCATGCAAATCAGGATCAGTTGTTACAAAGGGTGACGTATTATCATACCCTATATGATGCCTTCATTCCTAGAGCTCAGTGGTGGTCATGGTTTGGATAGCCTAGAACTGCCACAAACGCTATGTCTGGTGGACATTTCATTAGATAGTTTGATCCACAGCCTGATCCTCAAAGTCCTCCTCCTCCAGTCAGACCCAATAGTTTATTTTTACTTGATCTTTATGATGTTTACTATTCAAAGACTTATATTGCATACATTATTTTGTATATATATTCATCGGCCTAGTTGAGGCCTCATATATATGCATTTTTTTGTATTATGATATCACACATGTTTCTATGATGATGTACCATGACATTCTTATTTTTTATGATGATATATATGAGATATACATGCTTCGATTTGGCTTTATTATGTGAACTATTGTGATGATTATGGATGATGATGTATGATGATGTATGTTTATACATTTTTTTGTACTTTTATGTTGTATGCATATGATGTCGATGGATGGACTGATCATATTTTATTGCATATGATGTTTTATTATGTATATGATGGATGTTGATATATGATGGGTGTATTCCTTATACATGATAAATGATGTTTTCATTGCTTTATTATCATCATGATATGCATTGACAACATTGTGGATGTAGGATGGATGTTAGAAGAACTATTTGATGATGGATATAAATTTGATGTTGTTAGTTATTGATGAGTTGCTTTTGCTTTGCTTGGAGGCTTCGCATTTTTAACAATCCTTTTTGATGTAGCAAATAGATACGATGTACCAGGGTATAGATAACCAAGGTGACATATCCATTGCATGGAATTTGACTCGAAATACAAAGAATATTCTTGCTCATACCAAACATACAAAAACTTTGTTTAAAATATATGGTTAGGTTGTGTTAGAAATTTTCAAACCAATTACACATAAAGGTAGGAATTAACTAACATGCAACTGCTACACGAATTGTCTCAAAACAACTTCCATAAACTCAATAAAGCAAGTATTCACTATGGTAGTATCACAAAAACATCTTACAAACAACAAACTGAAATGACACTCAATAGCCCCCATTCCTTCTTCTCTAAATCCTTATGGACATCCTTGAGAGATCCTGTGAATGAGTCAATAAAATAAATCATAAAGATAAGACTATAAAAAAGATAAAACAATGTTGTAGTATCACTTGCCATATTTTTTTTGAGGTTTCAGGCTATTATCCATTTTTTATCATGTTTATAGTAGGAACGGATCTATTGAGGCATATCTCAGGATGTTGTTGGTGAATTGTCAAAAGATAGGTAGTTAACACTTTGTCATTGTTTTCGTCTATTTGTAATCAAAGCTTTGTGATTGTTTGCTTGAAAGTTCTATCTTTTGGTGTTTTCTTTGTTTGTTTTTCTATTTTTTCAAAGGGTGAAGATGACGATTTGTTTATTATGTATGAAAATTGTATTGCGGATTGTGATGATGGAGTAGGAATTTTTTATTTTCTAAGTTTTATGATGTTGTTTTTGTTGTTTTCAAGGGACTAACCTAGGGCCTCAGGGGATCATCAAAGATAAGCTTTTCCTACGTTGTACATGCAGAGGCTCGTAGTTTGCTTGGTTTCATAAGAACATGTTTTTGATCTTTTATGTTTTGTAAATATTTTTGGATTTTGAATTTTGTGGCTAAAGTTGAAAAAAAGCATGATAGATACCTAAGGGGACTGACCTAAGTCCTTAGGGGATGATCAAAGATAATTCTTGCCTACGTTATACACACAAAGACACATAGTTGACCAATTTGACTCAAAGCATAACATGTTTTTGGAATTTAAACAACGTTGATAACTTGAATTGATATTCTACTTCTGTTTCTAAAGGATATGTTGCGGTAAATTTACTTGTACTAGCCATGAGGTTCAAGCAAATGTTGATATATTAGAATTTTGAGTGAAGGAATAATCCAAATTTATTGTTTTGATTTTGTTGTTTTTTGGATTTTTTTTATTTTTGACAGTTTTGACCATGATGGGACGCCCAAGGATCTAATCCACTACTAGTTTTGAGAAGTTTCCTGTAGTTCGAGACAAAACTACCTTCTCTAGGAGAGATAGATGTAGATGGTACAACAAGGTTCAATACTCAATTAGTCATCAAGCCATGGTTGGACACATGTTTTATTATGGGATGAATGGGTGGATGCTTTAGATAGCACCGATAGATAATGATGCAAGTCTTATTCAAACATAGTGCCTATTTGTGAGGTTTTCACTATGGTACCTATTCTAGTAGTGCCACAAAGTGGTTTTCACTTAAAGAACATTTTATGTCTCTTTACTATTTTTCTTGGTTTTTTGATGTTTTTTCCTTTTTTATCTTTTTGATTTTTTTGAATTTTTACCCTTTTTCCTGGGGTTGAAAAGTGCTTGGAAGGTTACCCTGGTAGTGCATTGGTGGTACACCTTGTTGTTGGAATTTTTGATTGGGAAGGGTACCATGTGGCACACTTTTTTGTTGGGATGAATTGTTTTGAAGGTTACCCTAATACTGTGTTGGCAGTACACCATGTCGTTGGAATTGTTGATTGGGAAGGGTACCATGTGGTACACCTTGTTTTTGGGATGAACTATTTTGAAGGTTACCCTAGTAGTACGTTGGTGGTATACCTTGTTTTTGGGATAATATCTAGATCACATCGTGAATTTAGAAGACATAGATCAAGTTTTTATTCTAAAGAAAGATGTAAGTACTTGCCCCCAATGTCTAGTAATGTAGGTGATGGGTTATCTTGTGATAGGATAACATGTTTGGATAGAGTCTCCCCTTTTGGACAATGCCACATGGCTCAGATAACGTTGGATAGGATAGCATCAATTATAGTGACCCATGTCAAGATGTTTTCCATAAGCAAGTGTAATGGGTACACCAAACATTTGTCAAGATCAAGGTAAGTTGGATTTGGATAAAAATGAATTGGGTTTATTATGGATAAGTTGGGATGCTTCCACCTGAAATGGTGCACGTAGATGCTTGATTCTACACATGATGCTTGTTTTCCAAGTTTTCATCATGGTACTTGTCCAAAGTGCCACCATAGTGGTTCACTAGAGGACAATTTTTCTCTTGACTATTTTCTTGATTTTTTTATTTTTTTATTGATTTTTATGTCACACAAGATGCTTGTTTACCAGGTTTTCATTATGGTGACAATTTTTTGATCATGTAGAACCACCTAGTGGTGTTGATGTAGATTTTGTTGGTGCTGATATGGTTGTTGTTGTTGTCATGATGTGCCAACAATATCCTGCTTGGAGGAGTTGTTTTGCTAAAATACAAGCACTTTAGTGTAACCTTTGGAAATTCTTGTCTTCTTTGTCGATATCGAAGTTAACCTTACCTAGATGTGCACATCATGATAGAGTTCCCTTAGAATCCTTATGATAAAGAGTTATTTCCAACACATGGTCAATGTGAGGGTTTGATATCATGTATTTCAAATTTGATGGTGTACATTGAGGGATATGAGATTTAGATGGATTGGTCGATATTTTGGAATCTTTGATTCTCAAGACTTGGGATGATGAGCAATGGTGGGTGGATATCGAGATTCAATTGGGACCAACTTCTTGGTATACCGTGTAGGTCACTCTTGAAGCTTTCTTTTGTATCACTGTACATTTTGGATGGATGAACTTCCCTTTTTTATTTTTCCCCATAGTTTCTTTGACTGATGGAGTTTGATAGGGATGATTTTCTTTATTTTTCCTTTGTATCCATTTGAATTTTTCTTGTCCATTTTGTTTTACCAATTTTTTTACTTCAATGACTTGTTCCTTTCTTTGATATAGATTTTTCCCTTGTTGTTGGTCCCAATTAGAGGGTGGAAAAATATTTGGATGACGATTCATGATATGGCTAGTTGCAGTGTTGGTAGCAATTTCATCATAAGGAATTTTTGTGCTCTCTATGTTGATGCTTGCATTAGATAAAGTTGCCCCTAGTATTATAGAGGTATCACTGATATGTCTAGATCCCTTAATTTCTGAATAACCAAGACCTTAATGCTTAGGATTTCCAATAATTTGCATTGGTTCTAGGATACCCTATTCATGCAGGCCTAATCCTCTACCCTGATAATTCATCTGTTGAAATTTTTTATTTGCAATAGGATATTATTTACCTTGGAAACAAGGTGCTAATCCTTCTCTTCTTTGTTGTGGATCTTCAAAGGCGATAGCTTCTTCACTGGTAGGATCCTCCATAAGTGGGATAACTTCTTGATTTATATCTTCAACTTGATCCCATGAAATATCAGATTTTGATGGACCTTCCAAATATATTGGTGCTTCTTTGACTATTGTATACCTAATTCCCTACTACTCAAGATTGTCAACTATATTTGTTGATTTTAAGATATTATGCTCACTATTTTCATACTTGATGTCTTCAAAATTCCTGGAGGATGTTTATGATTTTAACACTTCTTCTTGATCATTTTCTGATATGTCTATAGATTCTGCCATGATTTGATCATGTGTACAAATGTTAAGAGTAGGCGACTCTTGTTCCTTAGTAATGACATCAAGAGTATGAGACTCTTGTTTTGGATGAAGATCATCTACATGTCCATTAGGAGTGAGCATCTCACGGGTAGATGTATGTGTGCTTGGTGTATGGTTTGTTCTTCTTTTGGAAAACCTTGGATGTCTTGGAAGATATCTACAAAGTCATTGTCGTATTTTGATGATAGGGATTCTTGATCTTGAATTTGTGTGGTATTATCTTTGGTATGCTTTGGTTCGTGCTCATGACATGGATCAATTTCAAAGAAGGGATTACTTGTAAGGGATCATTGGATTTCCTAAAAATATGGACATATGGGTGATAGCTCTTGGCTTAGATTTTTTGCATTGAGTATAAGTGTTGGATTAAGAGTCTCTTGATCATCAATATGTATTGTCATGAGTTTGGATGATGTTAGTATATCTTGGGCTAGATCATTTCTAGACTTGGGTGATTAATTTTGATCATGCTTGGGATTAAATTATTGATGTATGTCCTCTTTCTCATTGGATGATGTAGAGACATTGTCAATGTGATCAATGATAGATAGCTCTTGGCTTATATTTTTTGCATTGAGTATAAGTGTTGGATTAAGAGTCTCTTGATCATCAATATGTATTGTCATGAGGTTGGATGATGTTAATATATCTTGGGCTAGATCATTGCTAGAATTGGGTGATTAATTTTGATCATGCTTGGGATTAAATTATTGATGTATGTCCTCTTTCTCATTGGATGATGTAGAGACATTGTCAATGTGATCAATGATAGATAGCTCTTGATCATTGTTTTCAACTTTTGAGGTTGAGATATTGTCAATGTTGTCATTAGTGTTCGAACCTTGAATATTGTTCTCAATACCCATTTCTCCTTGATCAATGAGATCTTGGATGAGTCTTTTGAGTGTAACACATTTTTGATGCATCATGAACTTTTACTCCATGGTATTTACAATAGGTCTTGCCATCATACCATGGGAATTTGATGGTAGGTTCACCACTTCGTGATAGTTTTAGAAGTGTGATAAGTTTGGCATTGACTAATTTGTTTAACACACCCTCAATTGGCTCCCCTAAAGGAGTGCATTTATGTTCAGTAGTGTGGTTGGATTGTGAGGCTTGTTGTGGTGGAGATGATTGTTGTATTTGAGATGGAATTTCTTGTTGGTTTTGAGATTAATGATCTTGATGATGTTGCAGTTGATGATTTTGATGTGGATATTGTTGATTCGGGGGTTGATATTGTTGTTGGATTTGATTTTGATTTTGTGACCATTAATGTTGTTGATTCACTTGATTTTGTGGAAATAGATTTTGTTGTTGATATGGATCAATGTTTTGATGATATTGGAAGTGTTGTTGATGTGGATATTGAGGTTTTTGTGGAATGATGTTTGTATGTTGTTGATATGCAATTTCTTCACATTGAACATGGTGTTGGTGATACATCATATTTTGATTTCGTTCAAGTTCATCAATATTTTTCTCAAGTTCGTTTAGGATAATTTGTTATTCTAGATTTAGTCATTGATGGTGATTTTGAAACCCTTGATAAGAGTGATTTTGATATGGATAAGGATTTTGATTGAAATCAGCCATGTGACAAGATGCTCCAATACCTTGATTAGGGGAATCCATAGTTGATACATCATTGATATTTGTGACATATGATGTCCCCATGGGTGTATAGAGTGGAACTGGATTTGGGTAATAAATTGACATGTTTATGGTTGCGTGTTTGGGATGTTTTCATGCTCAATACCCTATCATAATATCACTTGGTGTATATCCCTATGGGTCACTTCCGTTGTTTGTAGTGTTTTTTGGCGGTATGCTAGTGCTACTTTTGTTGGCCTCCATGTTTTTTTCTATGTCGTGATCTCGTAATTGTCATAAACAAGCGCCAAGATTTTCGTGAAAATTTGGCGACTTCTAATTATGAAATAAAAGAATGCTTTGTTTTTGGGATTTTTTGTTTTAATGAAATGAAATTGCATTTTTTTTTTAATTTTCCATTTTCAAATGTTTTTGGGAGCTAATTTTTTCCTATTTCCATGTAGGAGGTGGTAATTCAGGGTTTCCAACCATAAGATCTTTTTTTTGCTCTTGTTTATCTAGGATATTTGCTATATTTCTCCACTAGGTTGGTGTTTCTTTTGTCTTGAATATGAAACTCCTCAAACTATTGATAATATCCATTTGTTCACCCTCAATATGTTTGTATTGCCCCTCCAGTTGCTACTATGTGTATCAGTTTGTTTTTGTTTGTTTGCTAAATGTTAAACTATGTGGATGATTCATTGAATACCAAGATTATATGGTTAAGTTCATATGAAGATATTATGAAAGACGCGTGTGAGTTATGGTTATACTATTTTTGAGTTTTAATGTGGTTATCATGATGTGATTCATGTTTATGTTATTATGATGTTTGTCAGTCCTGGTGAAGAAGACAGTGTAGCACTACTCACTTGTGAGTATCCTGTTGCGCTGCAATTCTTCTTCACGGTGTGTTTTTCGATATATGATAATATGTTTAACAAGTGATGTTTTATGCAGATACAGGTATCGGGTATCGGCTCCACGTGCTTGTCAGGTCTGAGTGTACCCTAATCCAATAAAATCATATTGATTCAGAGATAGTGTTTGGTCCTTGTTTAACCTTCATTCTTCATTGAATGAGTATCAATTTGTCGCCCATTGTCGTTTGTTGTTTTGTCTTGTCATATCAATTTTGTTTGTGTTATTTATTTGAAAATTAATTACTATTTAGTTTAGTTAAATGGCTTATTTGTTTAAATATTTGATTAAATGTTTATGAGTAAGGTTTGATTTATTAAAATAAATTAGACAAGTATTTATTTGAAAATAAATGTTAATCTTGAAAAAGGTAATTATTTAAATGTAATTGAAGAATTAATTGTGCAATTTTTGTGAAAGTTGACAATTTAAAAGAGTTTATGTTTAATAAATTAAAATATCTAAAAACTAGACTTGAGGGAAAATATCTTAGATATTTAAAGTTTATAACTGCATGAGCAATTTTAGGAATGCATGATTACAATTAGTTAAGTTGTAACTTGAGGTAATCAATTGCATTAATAAGTCTTTAGGGGTTACAATTTCATACACGACATTGCTCGGGAAGAATTTTCATGGCAGCAGCTTTGAGGAAATTTTAGCACGACAATTCTTCTCAAAAAATTTCACGACATTAGGTTTGGAAGGAGATTGCACAACAATTTGATTGTAGAATTAATTTGGGAAAAAGGAATTGTGTGGATTTCTTCAGCAAGTTCTGGTTTTTAGTACTGGAAATACAGAAGCTTCAGATTATTGTTTTCGGTTCAACTATCAAGCTTAACCAGGTTTGATCTTCTTTTGGTTTTGCATGTTTTTGAATGAAATTTCTGAATAATATTATGATTGAATTATGTTTTATTACTTTAGAAAACATCTACGCTTTCCTTGGAAAATATTTACTCTGCTCAATCTGCACATGCAACAAGAAAACAATTAATAAAGCTTTCAAATTCAAAGGAAAACACTTAGTAAAACCATGATTTTTCTCCTTTTATGTAGTCTTCTATCTTTCGTAGCTTTGTACAGGATATACATAATTTTTCTTCAAACAATTTAGGCACCATCAATACTGTTATATTGGCTACAAGAATATAGGCAATATTACTCAATTTATATTATCTTTTTGGCTGGCGTATGAGGGTATGGTTAGGAACCAATGCGGTTCTCTTTTTCTCTCTATTCTCGGACTCTTTCTTTGCTCTGCATCCAATTTATGCTCAGTTTCTTTATTCTTTTCTTATGCCAGACCTGCTCTCAACCAATATATTCATAGTTCCACATTTCTTTTTTTCCCTGCGAATTTTGTTTGATGTTGTTGGGCATTGATTTCTTAAACCAATTTCTATTAACTAGATTTTTTGATTTGTTAAGAAGCCTGGTGTGCCATTGTGTATATTGCTTTAGTTTGTTTATAATATTCTGTAGCTTCTTCCATCGATGGTGTTGGATTTTGTCACTCTTATTTTATCTCTCTGTGAGTTGAGCTACACAATGTAATCTTGGTTGAATTTTTGTTTGAGTGTAGTTAAACATTGTTAACTGTAAGTCCACCTTACCTGTTATGGTGTGCGGCTAGTGTGGGTTACAGGATTCGTGGTAGATTTAATCTTTAGTGACCACCTTTTTACTCGACAAACGAGAAGTCTGAGCTGGCATTTAAACTTAGTTTCCAAAAGAGACAAATCAGTCCTCTATTTAATCTCCACATTATGCGCAGGAAACTGCCCATGAGAGTGTGCAAGGTTGGCATTGTTTGTATACCTACCTTTCTGATTGTTTCATTTAGTATCACCAGTACTCACGGCTAGAACTTTGTACCTGTTTAGTATATCTTTTGAATGAGCCGCACCCCTTACCAAAATCCCTGTTGTTCCTCATGTTTTCCATGTGCGGCCAGAACTCTTACAAAATTCCTTTGTTTCCTTCCCTTCAGAGTTCTATTGTTTTTGTCGGCGCTGAACTCTGTAATCACCCTTTTTTTTGTTGTTTATGCAACTAATCACAAGATTCAACATTTAAGCTTCTTGTTTCCTTATGCAATCTATCACATCAGCTACATTTGAACATAGAAGGAACCAGACGTTTAATATGCTTCCTTATTTCATACGCTGCTAGTCACAGTGGCAAAACTTGAGCTTGGTAAGAAGTATAGATATAAATAGCCTCTATGATTCCAGTTGCAACCTTTCACTGGTGCAGTGCTTAAGCTTATGGTTGTAACAAATTCATATGTTTTACTGATTCCTTTGTCAATTTGTCACGTCTGTAGCACTTGAACACTATAGTTTTTTTTTTTTTTAAATGTAAATGAACTCTCTAAAATGCATGGCGTGTGTTTTCTTATGCCTGACGAGTTTACTTTTCCTTCCTCTATGCATGCACAGTGCTAATAGAAAACTTATTAAATCCTATTATTTGCATGCCTTATTTCAATGTTAGAACTCTTAGTGAACTTTGAGTTCACGGGCTGGAAATCTTATCATTCTTAAAATCTAGGTTATATCTATAATTTGTATTGCGGAATGGCTGCTGCATCACTTGAACAATGAAGGGATTCGACGTTTTAAATATTCACCCTAATTCTTCTGGCATCATCGTAATTGTAGCACTAGAGAATAGAATGTTGTAGAGGTTTAAATTGTCGCCCTATTTATTCTTTGATTCTATTAGCAATTTAATGCAGTTGCAGCTCTCCGACATAAAGTCTGCCACCATACAAAAAATTTAGTCATTGACTAGTCTGGATAAATATATATATATTTTTTGATTTCGTAGGAAACTATCAGAGTGGGGGTTTCATCCTTTACATCTCATTGGCTAGCCAACTAGACTCATAGTTCACAGTCTATGTCTCTTGTTAAGTATTCGATAGATACTGAGCTCACTGTTTGTATCCCTTGTTATGCCTGAAACTCGCTCTTTCTTCAGTTTGTTTTATGTTGTGTTTATCCTAAATTTTGTATGTTTTAGTTTTGTTATTCCCTAGTGAAGTAGTAGTTCAGATACTTTACTTTAATTTTGAATGTATGGGAATTGTAATTTATTCTTCTAAAGAGTTGTAATGAGAACATAGGTTTAATGTTAGTATAGTGAAAAGATATAGGTATATTTTTATGCGTCAAAAGAGTATCTAAGCTAGGATTGAATAAATAGATTTATATATTTATTTCATTTAAAAAAAAAATAGAATAAGTTTGATCTTATAAATTGTTGTTATGAATATGTATTTTATATTTAAATTATGAAGCTAATTATGAGAATAATTATAAAGCAAAGAATATGTTCATATATATATTAGAATCTAAAAATGAGATTTTGTTCTTTGTAAAATATAAAAGTTTTAAAAAAATATGAATGATTCTATTTATAACAAGCTTATTTTTATTTGAATAAAGGACAATATTGTCTATTTGAGTGAATATATATAATATTTAAGTTTATTTGTTTTAAATAAATATAACATTTTATTTGAGATTTAAGTAATCATATTTTGAAAAATATTCTTTTAGTATTGAATAGTTAATATGGAAGCTTTTGTGGGATTGATTGTTTGGAATTATCAAGTGAGTTTATTTGATATGTGAAATAGAAATTTTAGTTCCTAAGGCTAGGAAAGCAAGCTTGTAATATATCTGGTTATGATTAAACCTTGTTGTTCTATTTTGGGGACTTGCCATGTAAAAGTTATTTGTCACCTTATGGTAATTCGAATTGTTCCACGATTGGACTACAAATGAGATATGTTTTGTTATGGTATTGTTCTATACGCATGATGGCAGTCCCTAGTATTTGGATGTTGCATCATGTTTTTAGGAAGAGTGGCTTGCGATAGGGGTCGGAAACCTAAGTGGTTGCCGGGGTAACCTATCGTGGGTTATGTAATTCAGTGAAAACTTTAATAATAAACCTGGGGTTCAATACATAATAAAGAATAACAAAATGCCTCACCTAGCACCTTAATGCTGGTATAAATTAAGGGTAGGTTGAGAAGGCCTGGAATGGTTAGTCGAATACCTTGTCTTCTTGAAAGGTAAATTCGACTCCACATGAGTTTATCTAAGGGCCGAGAATCGGTAAAGACTGCCAGGGTAACTCTAGAAGAGGGTCGGTAGTCTAGGAAGATTCACCAGGGTAACTTAGAACAACTATGTGATGACACTTTGTCCTGAAGCATGATTGTAGTCCCTTGAGTGAAGTTAACTATTATATTGTGGTTGTCTCTGAAAGCATATGATGTGAATGCTTTGGTTTGATGTGGTCATGTCGTTATGTGTAGTCAGCCATGTAATGTAATGTATATTCTTTGTTCTGTGTTTGATTGTCTTCTGGACCTGTCACTATCTCCTAGCACAGAGGGAGTGGACCTTTGGGTTCCACACGGTTGGGTGGAAATTGTGCTACACTTTCATTGGATACTCTTACAAATGACATTATACTTGTAGTTGGTTCTTGTTACTTCGATGATCGTGATAGTGGACGTTGAATGTGTTTGGGATATGAGGAGATCATTACCCTTATTGTATATTTATCTCATGTTTATGAGTGTACGTTTTTTACCATCATTATGATGTATCGAGATCTTATCGAGATCTTATGAGAATCTCACTGGATGTAATCAGAATATATAAATGTCTTGAACTGTATAAGTTTTTGAAAAGTGGATCATTCATGAATGTGGTTTGTACCTGTAATTTATGACTTTAATATTATGGTGTGATGTTCTTAATAATAATGTTAAGTAATGTCGTTTTGGAATCCTTAAGACATTTGTTTAATCGAATGAATTTAAAAAAAAAAATTATTTAGATAATTCATTACTTTATGCTTTGTCCTTTGGATTCCCTAGCGAGGCGTTACAATGTTCAAAGTTTGGTTGTATGATAGGTGTTGTAATGTTTAGTTGTTGAACTGAAGCAATTGGATGCCAAATGGTCATAAAGTGAAAGGTGAAAGTGTTGGTGTTTTGATATAGTTTTTGTGATTCTCAAGACCCTAAGGTTTGAGTGATGTTTTGGGATGACACTATTCTTGGAACTCAAAATGGTGAAAGGCTTGGACCGATATTTAACTTCTTTTTCTAGAGGATATGTTGTGGGAAATTTACTTGAACTAGCCTTGAGGTTCAAGAAAATGTTGATATCTTAGAAATGTGAGTGAAGGAATTATCCAAGTTTGTTCATTTTGATTTTCAATTCTAAAAGTACCTGATGAGGTGCTTGATTTTGCAAATGGATGATGGACTGATGTAATTTATGACATGTTTTGGGAGTCTAATTGTTTTGTCTCTCAATAGGATTTGTAACCAATTTCAGATTGGTTATCTAATTTTTACCAAAAAATAGAGCAAAAGTTGTAGGTTTTGGAGCAAAAGTGGCTTAAAAATGTCAACTGTGGCCAGTTTATGGTCAAGTGTGGCTAGATCAAAAATGCAAATGTGGTAAAAAATTTCAAGTACAACCTTTGTGTGTAGTTTTTCAAATTGGTGAATTTACATAGGCAAAAGCGGTGTTTTTTGCAAAAGCAACTATTTCTTAGTCAACTGTGACTAGTAAATTTTGTCAAATGTGGCACAAAAAGGTCAATTGTAGCCAGTTTTTAGTTAAATGCGCTCAAATTGTCAAAAGCGATAGATTTTCATCAGTAGCTATCATAAGACAGAGAGAAAAAGCAAGCTATTTTTGTCAACTATGGCCAGTTTTTGGTCAACTACGATAAAAGTAGAAGCAAAAGTGGCCTCTATTTAGTTTTGTTTTCTAGTTTCTATGTTTTGGAGGTAGTTTGGATAATTTACATATTTTTGAAGGTTTTGTTGGATTTGATTTGAGACTTGGAAAATGATAACACAACACAACAATCAAAACTTATGTGACCCTAAATGTCTACAACTTTAGGCACACTTCTTCCCACAAAAGCTCAATGTTCATGGAAGTTGAAATGCTAAAAGCTATAGTTTCCAAGGTTTACTTCATTCTTAATGCAACTTGAAATGTGAGCCTAAACATTCAAAAACCTTCAAAGATATTTGTTTAAGATATCTTTTAGGGAGTGCAAACATAAGGCTCTTTTTAAAGTATTCACACAAAATTCAAAGGGTTTGATGTTTGAGAACCATGTTAAATGTTTGTTTTGACGTGCTCATTTTAATTCAAGCAAATGTTTGATGTTTCAATGTAACCGAAAGATTTTGGAAATTTCGTGAAGACAATTTACACCCCAATGATAGACACTTCCTCCTAAATGGGCTTACCTCATGCCTCAAAGGGATGATTTTTCATGCAATGAATGGAGAGTGTTTTAAGCTCAACCATAAGTCAGACTTGGTAAGTAACTTCTTGGAATCAACCAATGCACCACTTTAGAGAATGTTTTGGCTAAAAGGGGTAGCTTCTACAACATTGGTTCTTAGTCATGTTTCAGGATAAACTGGTGTCTATACATGTGACGATTTATTCAATTAAGAGGTCTCCCAACCCTTGCATATTTTTGTGTATCTTACAGATACTAGGTGATACTTTCATCGGTATAGAACATCTGCACTAGGTGGATGATGAACTTTCCTCACACCCACAGTTATTTATATAGCATACCAAAAAAAAAGTATTACTTGGGTCATTCCCTCTCACAAGTTGGTAGGCAGGCCCTCTAAAGGTATGCTTTAAAATGTAAACACATGTGTGAAACTTAAGATGCTTTTCATCACCCAAGATCACCAAAAGGCATGAGGGGAGAGGATAGACACCTAGTTTTCCAAACACAAAATACACTTCATTGCAATGTTCATTTTAAGCCTCAAAAAAGAAAATAAAAAATAAAAAGTAAAATAAAATGAAATGAAAGTGTGTACAAGATAGCAATTTGTTCTTTTTATGTGTACCAATTTCAAATCTTTTAAGATTTCAAAAAGTATCGTAATGTACAACCAAAACAAATTTGTTCGTTTTTAAGCAACAATTGAAGTATTTCTAAAGTCGTGTGTTAATGGTCAACAAAAGAAAATCATCCATTCATTAACAAAATGAAAGTGTTTGGTCGAAAGCAAACATTTTTTAGAGCACCAAAAGGAATTGTTTGTTCCAATCTAGAAAGCTTTGAAAAAAATATTTTTTAGAGCACCAAATGAAAGTGTGTGGATTTGTGGGGTTCTTTTTATAGCACCAATTAAGAGCATTTTCTAAGCTAGAAAGTTTTGAAAAGTTAGTTTTAGAGAACCAATTGAAATTTTTCTAAGCTAGAAAGCTTTGAAAAGTTTTTTTTAGAGCACTAATTTGATTTTTTGCTAAGCTAGAAAGCTTTGAAAAATTCACTTTAGAGCACCAATTTGAAAATTTTCTAAGCTAGAAAGATTTGAAAATTTTATTTTATAGCACCAATTGAAAGCATTTGGATTGTGGGATTCATTTTAGGCACTAAATTTAAAGTTTTCTAAACTATGAAAGCTTCTAAAAAACTTTTACTTGGACCGTTCGTCTTCTCTACAATAAACATGTTAGTTGCTTTCTTCATGTAATGTGTACCATATCCTGCAAGAGCTAAAAAAACAACATTAGCACCATTCAAACATCCAAATCAAGCAACTGTTAATGTTAGAAATCGAAAAACTTCTTTTCAGATTTTGGATTAAAAAAATAGAAGAAAAACAAAAATTTAAATCAAAAGTGGCCCTGTTATTTCAGCAAATGTAGTTAGAAAAGTCAAAAATGGCACAAAAATACAATTGTGGTCCAAATGTCAAAAGCACACCAAAAATGCAACTGTGGACTTGTTTTTTGTCAAAAGCACACCAAATGTCAAAAGCAACTAGTTTTAGTGCAACTGTGGCTAGAAAAAGGTCAACTACAATAAAAACGTGAAATTTTTTCCTGTAGCTTCTGCGTGAAAAATTTACAATTGCATTTTCAGAACCCGCAATTTCAAAATTCACTCATAAAATGGTTAGTGCTAAGGACCGAGGTCCCACCAAGTGTGCCAAAATGTGTAAGGGGGAAATCAAGAAGATGCAATAAGATAATGAATTGAATTGAACCTAATCTAACTCAAAACAAACATCAAGATTCATGCCCATTACTCACAAAATGAAATTACAAAATAATGAATTCAAGAACGTAATTGAAACAAAACAATAACAATGAACTAAAAAAAAATAGTTTTACCATCCCATGTCAAAGTGTGTTTGCAAAGATGTTGGATTGTCCATATCAATGTGAAGCCTCCATTGTGTCTGTGAAATCTTGAAGAACGTGCATGTGTTGATCGAAGATGTGTAAAGCTTTGTCAAAATATCAATTAAGATTGTGGAATTACTTCGTTGTGTAAAATATGTTGATTCTCCAATCATTTTTTAGAAGAAAGATGGTTGTTATATATATTTTTTGTTTTGAAATGAATGCTTAAGATCACATAGAAAATATCTTGATCAACGGTTCAAAACCGTTGAGAGGATTTAGATGGGAATAATCAGTGCATTTTGATTACATAATTAGTGTGATTGAAGAAATCAATTTGAGTGTTCAGTGGAATTGAGGAAATAGATTGAATAATCTGTGGGATTGAAGAATAGATTGATTTGTTGGGAAATAGATGGATCAGTCAGCCAATCAGATCGAGCAATCAGTGATTCATAATTTGCTCAATCATGAAAGTGGGTGTGGATAATTAATTAATTAATCTTTTGGAGTTGAACATGCAAATCAATTTTAACTTTTGCAAACAAAGTTGCATTTTTTTTATTTGACCTTTTAGATGATGTTTTGAATAATTTATGTATTTATTCAATTTTAGGGGAAAGTGATTATTATGTTTTAATAATTTAATTGACTTAGGGGAATAAAGTGAATTTGTGACATAATTAAATAATTGACATTATTTAATTAAGCAGGAGGAATAAATTTATATTAGGACTTTATTAAATAAATAAAATTTATTTAATTAGTTGAAAAATGATGAAAAAGTGAATTAATTAAATAATGTATTATTATTCAATTAATAGAGGAAATTAGGGTTTTTGATGTGATTGATGTGAAATACAATGATATTTAGTGATAATGATGTTGATGATGAGGAAACGTCATTTAGAATGTGTGATAAGTGTTAGGTTAATTTTACATGTCTACAAAAGCACACAATGGAGATAAAGCTCAAGAAACTAGGATTACATTGTGTCACTATGGGTTTGGAACCTGAACCTACAGGAGTAGCTAGAAGATGAAAATGACATAATCAAAATGATGAAACCTATGGAACATTGTGTACATTTATTTCTTCTGGCCTTCTCTTTCACATTAATTTTGTCACAATGTACCTAATGATGTATGGAAAACATTAGAAAAAATTTTTGGTAAGCAAGATGTAATGATGGTACAACAATTAGAAAATGAACTAATAAGTCTTAATCCATAAGAATTTAACATAATTCAGGAGTTCTTTAGTAAATTGAATTTTTTAAGGTTTCAACTCAAGCAATGTAGAATAGAAAAACAAGATGAACAATTGGTCATAAGTGTCTTAAATTCAAGTTAGATTCTCAATATTGAGTGTTTGTTTCCACTTTTAATGCAATAAAGAATGCTTTTGGTTCACACTACACTATGCCATCTCTTTTAAATTTTGTTGTTTCTCTCATAAAGGAGTGAGAAAAACTAATTCTAATGGGTACCATGCAGCCTTCAAAGCCACAAGTTCTTGTTGCAACCAAATAGAAGGAAAAATAAATAAAGGATGATAAATCACAACAAAAGGTGAAGTGTACTTTCTGCAAGAATTATGGGCATAATGAAGAAAAGGATTCACCACCTTACGCATCTACTTGAGCAATAAGGGGTTACTACATCCATCAAAGAATCTTCATCTAGTTTAGTATCTTCTAAAGAAAAGGATATATCTAAAGGAAAAGTACATATGGAAATTGTAGGTTCGAAGATTGATAAATAGGTTCTTGATTAAGGAGCATCACATCATATGCCTCATTATCTAGAAGTGTATATGTCCTTTTATCCTTCTAATATAAAAAAAGGTGCAAGTAGCTAATAACAGTTTCATATATGTTTATGGACAAGGTACTATTGAGATATGTAATCAAAGTATCCCTAATTTCTTGTTTGTTCTTGAATTTTGGCAAACAACATTCTTTCCATTTATCACCTTACAAATTTTGAGAAGATAGTTGAGTTCACATCCACTTCAATGACAATTTGAGATTCACGGAATAGAGATAATTTTCTAGAGGGTGAGATTGATCATCTCTCTCATGTTTACACACTTTCCCAATTTCTTCAAATGATTCATACACAAAAATTCATTCTTCCACTTCTAGTATGGACAATTCATCTCCTCCACTATCTCATATTGCATCAGAATTCAAAGGTGCTTCATTGAGAGCATCCAGAGGTTCTTTCTAATAGAAGATCACAAGGAGCAATTGAGCATCATCATTTGGGGGACTTCACAATCTCTCTTCATTATACTTTCTTGTTATCATCTCCTTTTTGGAGGGTAGTTTTTTCTCATAGGGTTTTCTACCTTTCTCCACTTTATGAGATATTTTCATTATACATGGGTACCTCATTAGGCATTGTTGTTGGGCCATCCATATTTGTATCCACCTAAGTTGAGTTTAAAGGGGGGTGTTAGATTAGAATTATTATTATTTTTTTTTAATAATCTACTTTATATGTATTAAGCCACCTTAGGTGGTGATGTGTCATTTAGATAGTTAGTTTATCTCTTCAAAGATATGTGACACTTCTCATTTTCCACTTGGTGGAGAATCCTTTCCAACTTGATTTGAGCACTCCTACTATGACTCAAACTAATTTTCCTACATGTACAATCTTCCTCATTGAGAAGATCATTCCATTCAATGCTATTCTATTCCATTTTTTCCTTCTAATCATTTAGCTCTTGTATTGCATTGTTTTTTTCTAATCTCATAGATTGAGTGTGTGCTTGCTTGAATTGCATGAATCAATGATGTCTACATTTAGGTAGAGATATTGGCACTACTAACAATTCTTATATGCTTTTGTTTTGATTAATTACTATCAATATAGTTTGAAAAGAGGAAAATTTTTTTTAAAAGAAATATATTATTTAAAAAATAAAAAGAGTGAGAGTTATGATATTATTTTTCTATTTTATCTTGATGATGGATCATGGAATGTGATCCCAAATGTTGATGAATTTTTTTTTTACATGGTCTAATATGGAAAAATTTAAGCTAATATTATGAATTGTGTAAATTTTGTGTCTTTAAAAGATATTATTGTATAAAAAATAAAAAGAATGATTTTTTTACATTATAAAGGGAAAATTATTAGTGCCAATTTGATGTGAGATGGTATAAGGATGGATAATGTCTATTCAATAAAATGTATGGATATATAGGATAAAAAATGTTAAAACTTGATTAAAATGATCCTCATAGGTTATACTGTTCCAATGGATGTCATGTGTTTTTTTAGCTTTCACATCAAATATATTAGTTCCATAAATATAAATAGTATATGTACATTAAAAGATGACATTCCCCACACTTCTACGATACATCATGACACATTTGTAGTGATTTTTTAGGCATAATTTATGAATAATGACACCTGATAGGTATGGGTGTTCTCTGTTGTGTACAAACAATAAATCATGTCATTTATTACAAGTATTGCAACCTTATCTAGGGAATTAAGGACTAGAAGGACTTCATTTGAAAAGGATGAAAAATGAAAAAGAGCAGTTATAGAGCTAACAACAAAATAGTATCACTAGAATCTCTAAGATTTAAACTTCTAGTTCTGAGTATCACATATTTGAGATTGTAATGATGTGGTTTCATTCAAAATTTGTGGTAGACTCTTTATAACCTTGAAGAGCAAGTGTAACTAGAAAATGTGGTATTGTAAGAATGACTATAGCTAGCAAATCCCAACTTAGCTTTGAAATTAAATCTAATTAAATCTAGGCTAACTATGTAATTATTGATTGTGTTTATTTAATTAGCTTATTTTTTTATAAAATGGATCTTATTCTCTCACTTTATTGTTGAACCCAATAATTACTTACATGACCTCATTGTATCTCTATAATTTGTCTCATTGTGATTTTTTAAATTTGTAATTTTTCTTATTATTACATCTTATTTTCATACCTAATTAGGATTGATTCCCCCTTCCCACTTATGATTTATAAAATATAAATTTATTAAGGGTTTTCTTTCTTATTTATATATCTATCTTTAGGGCTAAGGGGAAATGAAAGACACATAGTGTTTAGACATAAAACAAATTATTCAAATTTTAGGTTATTCCAAGGTTTATGGATTTCATATGGTCTTGCATGTGACCATCATTTGTTCATATAATTTCTATCTTGACCTCTAGATTGCTCTAATTCCACCATGCTTATAAAATGCTTAGGCATTTCATATAACACATAACCCCGTAAGCATAGCTTGAAAGCTTGTAGTACTTAGCCAAGTATTATAACATGAAGATAACATATATATCATATGCCCTTTCATAAAGTAAAAAATATATTTATTTTTTGTTTAATTTTACAATTATCATATATTTAAACTATTATACAATTTTTTTTAAAAATAATATAAAAGTGACAATACACTCATTATATTCATTCAAATAATACAATGAGCAAATTCATATGTACATACCCACCTTATATTATCCCTTCACTATGATATTGATGTCCAGTTGGAATGCCAAGATACTTAATATAAAAAAAATATCAATAAAAAATCTAAATTTCTCCATAACTAATGGGAATAGCTTCATTTTCTCTTTAAATGTATATCTATCATTGGGATAAGATATAACCACATGTCTAAAACATCAATACTTACTTTTATAAAATATTTATTTACATTTAAAATTCATCTCACCATACATATTAGTAGGCACTAATACAATTCCTTTATATTCTTCTAATTTCTTTTCTATATGATTAAATATTTAAATAATGGATCATCGCATCAAAAAAAAATTAATATTTATTTTCATTAAAAAATTTAACCATCAAAATTATTTTAAAGTCCATATCTTTACAATCTAATTATAATAATATATGAATAAAAGTTTGAGCTATTTTATTAGAAATTTTCCTTGCATAATTATTTAAAGTACATGCAAAAAAACCCTTCCAATTAAAATTCAATTCACTATACAATGCTTTGTTTTATGAAAAAATTTGGTTGTCTTCTAAATGTCTTATAATGTCATCTTGTTAATGATTTTTCTCTTCCAAACCATCTCCCAAATTTTGTGTACTATCAAAAGAAGCAACAAAATTTATCTATTAGCCTTATTGGTTTATTAAAAGATAAAAGTTTGAATTTTAACAAAGAGACAATTTTTTAGTTAGAAAACTAACATCTATTCAAGGTTCTTCTCTTTTGGAGGCTTTAGTAGAGCTCCATTGATCCACTTGCAATTGTTTTGGCCTACAAATGAGAAAAAGAGGTGAGATCAAAGGGTTTCCATTTCCTACAAAATTAACTTAAACTTTTAAAAACCAATAAAATTCTTAAATCCTAGCTAGAAATAGAATAAAATAGCAAAAAATGCTAGTCAAGTGGCTTACCTCCATATCTCAATTTTCTCATCGTACAATAGACATCAATGCAAAGGTTTGGACTCCAGCTCCACATATCATCATCAACCAAATGTCCTATAAATAAATAAAATTCATAATTAAAAATTAAAAATAAGTGGACTTAATAATTTATATATGTGTAAGCTTTTTTACTTTAAAATTTCTACTCACCTTAACTTCTAAATGAAATTTATAGCCAAGAAGAGCTCCAAATGGAACACCAATTATATAATAACATATAATGCTTATGTAGGCTATAGTAACTTGCCACCCTAATCCGATAGTGACACCTAAATAAGATTTAAAAGAAGAAGAATAAGTTACAACAAAATATACCTTGAAAATCAATCAATTAAAAGATAGTTGGAAAAAAATAGAAATTTTAATTTGAAGTTGATCTGTATATGGATCTAGACTATTTGCAGAATTTGAATGCTTAATTAAAAAACAACTTTGCGGAATTTTAATACATGCATATATTAACAAAATTATGCATCAAAACTTAAGATGAGAAACAGAATTGAGAGAGAAGAAGATAGAAGGTGCAAACAGAGTTTGATTATGGAGTTCGCCACAAACATGACTACGTCTCCAGGTCGGCTCCAATCGAGTACGACCGATCCGATTAATCTCCAAATCAATTACAAAATTGCACCAAGACCATTTCTTCTAGCACTTCGGCAGCATAACAATACTCCGATGTACGAAAATGGCTCCAAAAATATCCTTACAATCCCTCTTCGAATCACCTGATACTTGTTTCACTTGAAAATTATGCTTAACTCCTAAGAGCATACCTTCCCCCTTTTATACACAAAATATTCCCAAATTGGTGAAAAACCAATTGATTTGGGAATTTCAACTTAATCCCCCTTACATAGTAAATATTTTGGAAAAATCCCCCTTATCAAAACAAATCCCCTAAAAAAATAATTAAATGGTTTCTATGCCCTGTCACATATTACATTCGGGCTTATCCTGTTTGTATAAGTTACAACTAATCCTTTTAAAAGGATTATTGTTTTACAACTTGGAGGGAATTTATTAAATTAAGGAGTATTTCATTTCCAAATTTCCACAAAACCATCCAATGCCACTTGTATTTTAAAACCATACAATATACAATGTTGGTTTGAAATTCTCATTTAAAATAGGGGATGAGTTTGGTTACGGGCTATTTACATCCCTTAAAAATAGGGATCAATTTGTTTTCCCTAAAAAAAAGGTAGCCTAAAAAATAGCATGATTTTTTTTAAAAATAATGGTGATCCCCTTTTATAGGGAGGGCCATGTTTTTTTCTTAAGGAAGTGATTTAATTATTAAAATGGAGAGCATGGCTGTTATTAATTTATTTATTATTTTTATATATATATTTTTTAAATAAAGCCATGTCCAACAAATTGCCGCCACGTGTAACTTTGGGAAGCCACCATGTGTCACCTCATGATTCATCCATGTCAGCATGATGACGTCATGCTGACGTCATCATTGTACCTTCAAGTCAACCTAGTCAACCACGAGCTTTGACCTTCCATATCTTGCACATACGAGCTCTGATTTGTGCAAAACGAACACCGTCGGAAAGCTCTTGCCATGCTCTTCACATTGACATCAATTTTGACCACTTTTGGTGACATCAAATTTTGACCTTTTTTTCTTGCCCTGGGCCCTGAGTTGACCAATTGTTGACTGAACTTTGACCAGCAATAACTTGGGCTCCGTAGCTCTGTTTGACTCCATTCAAGTTGCATTGGAATCAAGACATCGAGCTCTTTCTAATGGTGCTGAAATTTGGAGATTTGGAGACACTTCAATTTCCACTAAAAATATCCCCCGGATCAAAAGTACTTTAAATGATGGCTCTCCTTTTTTAGGAGATAATTAAAAATGATTATATTGATAGCTTAGTTCGTTAGTCATAACTTAGGAATATGATTTTTTTTAATATAAGTGAACCCTTACTAGATATGTTATGACCTATTACTTAAGGACATGTATGCCAATATTAATGTGATTTATTTGTACTAAAATAAAACATAAAAATAAATAAATCAATAAAAAATCTCATAAAAATGAAAAATATTTACCTATAAGGACTAGTTGAATGCTATTTAACAAAATTGTAAATGCTAGTAATATGGCCAATTTATATACCACAATTTGTACATCAACACTACTTGTAAAAATCTTAGAAAACTCGCTACGTAAGGCCAAAATCATAGTTAGGAGTGCAAGTCCTATAATTATTGAGGTAATGACTACAATAATGACTGAAAAATTGGCTCCCTTAGGCCTCCCCCCTCTAAGCTCATTTGCAACCCTCACACTACAATTGTAATTCTATGTCAGAATTAAATAATAAAATGTTAGTATAAAATTTTAATTTAAGTTGAATGTATACTTGGTTGAAGCAAGGAAAGCAAGAGGTATAGACATCTCCAATGAATTGATGTTTAAACTAAATAGAAAAATAACATAAGTCGAATTTCACAAGATCACAAAGGCATAGATAATTTATGAACACAATCACCCACTAGGGGATGTAATTTTGTATTTATTTAAATCGAGCTTCAAATTTATTATTTAAATTTGCATTAGAAGAATCACAAGATAAGTGCATTGATAAAGAATAACAATAGTTTTATGCATAAGTTTTTCATAGTCCATGAAGATAATATCTGAATGCTTATGGATTCAATCTATAATTTTCTTATCATCCATAATTCAAATCAAACTTGGTAATCCATCATGAAGATAAGGAAAGAAGTGATTAATCACTAAGTGTAAACCAAAACATGAATGCAAAAAAGAAAATTACATAGTTGAACCCAAAAGCATTCATATCTCATAATAATAATTAAGTTATAACATAACCTAAATAACTATATAGTTTTAAATTAAGAATAATTTGCATGAATTGAATGATATAAGATGTGAATTTAACAACTCAAAAAATATGTAAGAACTAAAATGTTGGGTATCTAATTTTAATTGAAAACAAATAAACTAACATTGATATTATTAATTTTATGAATATCTTCAATTTATAATTATGTTATAAATTACATGTCAAAGGTGCATGTCTATTAATTTAACATATTAATTGATATATCAATTGAACAATAAAAAAAAATGGTGAAGGTAGTATATATAATTTTAAAAAGATATATGTAGAAATATACTTTGTATTATAAAACTGCCTTTATATAATTCAAAAGCATTAAACAATAGATGTTACAAATCTATTTAAATTTAAAAAGATCAAAATAAAAATAGAGAAGAGGTTGTGGTGCATTTAACCCCTTTTTAATGTTAGATAGTAGTGTTTAATTTTGTTTTATAGAAGAGAAGTAAAAGGAGGGGTCTTTTTAGATGGTCACATTGATCAATCATTATTTTTTTTTGTTTTTATCAAATTCTAATTATTTTGTATGTAAATAAGATAATATATAGATTGATAAAGATTATTTACTATACAAAGCAAAACAATTAATATATTAAAAAATAAAACTCATTTAATATACTTCAAAAATATTGTCTTCAACTTTAAATTATTTGAAATTTATATTTCCACCACAATTTATTAGTTAGATCCATAGAACTAAGATTAGTTTAGTATCATCTTAACAAAATTCTAACATAAAATTATTTGGAATTTTATATTCTTAACATAATTTATTGTGTAGGTGCATAGAAGTAAGATTATGTGGAGAAAGAAAAGAAGTGAGAAGATTATTATAATATAGATTTATGTGGAAGGTACATTCACTAATTTAGATTATTATTTAAATACGTATGTTTGTGAGGATAAAGTTTATAAAAAAGAAGAAGTAATTTTCTTACCAAATAGAGAGAGAATCAACTACAACTTCAACATTTTTTAGATTTCCTGTCAGGAGAACCAATACTCTATAATACCAAATCTCCAAGCTATTGAAAAAAATAAATGAATCTATAATCAATTTTATTTTTTATGTAATGACATAATTTGAAATGATTCGGCTCCTACGCTAACACTTGTGCATGTTGAACTAATGAAGTTTTTGGAAAAGTAAAATCTAACCATAGCATAACACTAGATGCTACTGCTAGCTTAAGAAAGGGCCAAATATTTGCAAATGCTTCCATTGAATATCCTTTCCATATATTTGGACACCACCCACATGTAATATACACATATTGAATAATGACAGGTGTCCACCATGCTACATTTAGAGAAATAAGTGTACCACCAAGACCCATACTCCATTTTGAGACGAGCAACAAACATAGTAAAATGTTGAAAATTACCCCAAGCATTGATAACCATGCAGTTATGAAATTATTGGATTGTGATTGCAAAAACCTATTAAAAGTGTAATAAAACACAAAAGAGAAATGCATTGGAATACACCACAAAGATACTTTGGTTGATAGCTCTGCAATATCATTAGGTTGGCTAGGAGTTTTAGTAGAGGTGTGGTAAGGATATAGATGAGTAAAATTGCAATTGCAAAACCAATGAGCACAATCCAAGAGTGTTGCATGTACATTCCTAGCATGTGTTCTCTATTAGCTCCATAGGCTTGTCCACATAGTGTTTCCAAAGCAGTCCCCATTCCTATCTACACAAAATAAGTTAGTTGATTAAACCTAATAGTTAAGGAATTCACATATACATATAATCTTCCAACAATATGATATACAAAACTTGAGAAAGAGATTGTGGAATAATATGAGAGATAATATGCTAACATAACATAATAGGAACTTGCATCTTGGAATAGATTTTAATCTCCCTCTTTAATAGTTTCATTTGTAGAATTATTAACCATTTGGCTACATAAGTCAAATAGAAAACATCTAGGCTATAGGCACAAATATTTCTAAATCATCAACTCCTTTGACTCAAAATAATCCCTTTATAATTGATAAAACTTTGTACCTAGACACAATGCTTCCATTTACAATAAACATGGGCTACTAACTTGATTAGCATTGAAAATTCTTTAAAAAATAAAAAATAAAAAAAATCATCCTACATTATTTTATCACTCTATTTTTCCAAAGTACATGTTATCACCATGAAATAAAGACAATCTCTAAAAACACTATTTTGAATCACTTGCAAGAAACCTAACTTCTTGTTTAAAATTTTAGATCCCATTTTAGGAGATGAGGAGTTATTTGTAGGGGTGAGAGTGATAGAGGAGGATTACCATCTTCAAAATCAAGATCGTCAAAATGCGCAATTTTTTCAAATATATTGGATGAGATGTGTTGGATGATAGAAAGGAGCTATACACTAATATTTAATTAGGAATTTCAATAAATAAAATGAAACAATTCTAACAATAACCAAGTTGCATGTGCCGAGCTCAACCAATCTTTACCCCTTGAAACCTTCTAAGTAACCATTAAAAATAAAAAGTTTTCTTTTCTTTAGCATGTCCTTGTGATTTTCCTTGGTAACGTGCACCCAAGCATTATACCCAAACACTCTCAAGATTATGAACCAAATATTTACTCCCAATCCAAGATTTCTTAGAAATTTTCATTTTATGCCAAGTAAGGTGTGTAGTTTTGAATGGATCAAGTACAATTGATGGATTTTTCTCAAAGCTCTAAATCCAAGTCATTAACCATGTGGTTTCCTATTTCTTTTAAAAGTGTGATTTTTCCTTTAAATAATCCAATTATGTTTAGATATTGTATTGCATTAATATGCCATGTTCAGTACATGTAGGTCATCACTCACATTTGACATATTTTTCAACTTTATGTATCCCAAGTACTCTTATGGACCTTGAAGATTGCTTTTCCAATGGGGATTTAAATTTCATAAATTATTGAAAATCCTTATGGTTGTGCCTTAGGAAATAAATATGTCATATTTAAGAAAATTCATCAATATCTAAGTATATGCATATAAAAAAACTATCTAAACATTTCATTGGACAATGATGATTTAAGTCCTCAAATGTTACCATGAACAAATTGGAGATCTAATTTAGATCATGTTTTCTATAACGCTCTGCCAGGGAATCCAATAAAACAAAGTATAAAGTAACAAATTAACCGATTTTTTTTTAAAAGTCATTCGATTACACAGATGTTTTAAGGATTCCAAGACGAAGTTACTTAAACCTTATAAATAAGAACATCACATCATAATATTAAAGTCATAAAACATAAGGACATAACATATTCACAAATGATCCAATTTCATAAACTATTATAAAGTCAAGTTACAATACCAGATTACAACATGCAAGATTATATTAAATCTCACATCAACATATTATCATTAAAGAATTTCTCTCATAGATACCAAGAGAATATACAATAAAGATGAAGAATATATCACGTTGTCAGTCTCGTTCATGAGTACGCTCAGTGTCCAACATCACGAACACTAAAGGATCAAGAACCTGCTCCACGAACAATGTTATCCAAGTATAACAACATCTGTAAGAGGACCCAATGGAGGAAATAGCACAGTTTCCTCCCAACCGTGTGGAACCTGAAGGTCCACTCCCTCCGTGCTAGGAGATAATCACAGGTCCACAAAATAAGCAAACAAACCACAAAGAATAGACATTACATCACATGGCTGACAAACACATAACAACATGATAGAATAAAAATTACATGATCACTAATAAACTCCCAGAGGCAACAACAGTAACACATGAGACTCTACATAAGAGACCACAAACATGCTTCAGGACAGAGTGTCATCACATAGTTGTTCTTCCTAGACTACCGGCCCTCATCCAAAGTTACCCTAGTGAATCTTCCTAGACTACCGGCCCTCATCCAAAGTTACCTTGGCAATCTCTACCGATTCCCAGCCCCTAGACAAACCCATGTGGAGTCAAATTACCTTTCAAGAAGATAAGGTAGATGACTAAGCCATTCTAGGCCTTCTCAACCTACCCTTAATCTATACAAGCATTAAGGCACTAGGTGAGGCATTCCATTTATCTTAATTATTTAATGAACCCCGGGTTTATTTATTTAGGTTTTCACTAAATTACAAAAACCCACGATAGGTTACCCTGAAAACCACTTAGTGTGTCAGCCCCTATCGCAAGCCATTCTTCCTAGAAATATGACGAAACATCAAAATACCAAGGACTGCCAACATGTGTATAAAACAACGCCATAATAAAACATATCTCATTCATGGTCCAATCATGGAACAATTCAAACACCTCAAAGGTAACAAATAACTCTTGCATGGAAAAGTCCCAAAATAGATCATGGTATTAAAACATCAATAAATAAATATTAAAAGATTTTTTTCTTTAAAATAAACACTTTAGCCTCTGGAAGAAAAAGGTACACATAGCTAAAAATCATATACAAAGGAAAGCCATTAAGCACGAAAAGAAAAATCTTGAATGATCACATCATTCACATGGCATAGACCATATAATATCATAATACCTCAAAGGTGACATATACACCATGCTTGGCTTAATTCCCAAAATACCACATAGGTATGATATGCAACGAGCAAGGACAAATTTTGTAATTAACAATATCAAACGAATTCCATGTCTCACATAAAATAAACAAACCAAATAATTATAACAACAAAGAATCCCAAAACACAAACAAGATATTTAACCTCATAAGCTTCCTTGAGATCAAAACCATAATAAAAGAATAGCTCAAACCATAATCTCTTTATACACAAATTATTAGCCATACACTTGAAAACAAAATTCTAAGGACTATATCCACTCCTTTAAAATGATAACATGGCTACTATTATATTATAAACAAATATATATATAAGATCCATCAAATATAACCATAAATATTTATGAGCTAAATTAACAAAAGATAACTCATTGACATAATTAAATGTTCAATATTGTAAACAAAATCCATTTATGATCATACCTCAATAAGAATTTAATATAAATTTTTAACATTTTCTAACCAACCATAAAAGAGCCAACCAATTCTAATACATATATATATGGATACTAGTTCCATGCATAATATAATTCTGAAAGAAAACAACATTCAATAAATCAACCAATTAACCTTGACCAAGGTAGACATTGGTAATCCAAGCAACAATACATATCAATTTCACAACTAAAGAGTCCCAACTAACTTTGCTAGACACAACATTACAATAAGAATATAATAGCTTTTAAATTGTTTTCAAATTTTTATAGACAACGAACCTAGGGAGGAGAATTCGATAACATGCGGTTTGCTAACACATATCAGTTTTCTAACACACAATTCGCTAACACATTGTACCATTAATACATAGTTTCATTAACACACAGTTCGCTACCACACCGTGAAAAAGAATTGCAGTGTAGTAGGGTACTCACGAGTGAGTAGTGCTACACTGTCTTCTTCACCAAAAATGATGAGCATCAATATATTATAAACATCAAATACATCAAGATAACCTCATAAAAGCCCATAAACAACATAAACCATATCACACTCATGTCTATCAAAAAATCAGCACACAAACACAACCAAATGATCAAGATGTCAAATGTATCATCCATGGAGTATAAAAATAACTAACATAACATCTGTGTCGTAACTAGAAGAAATATAATATCCAAAACAGCTAAACAACTAGCAATCAACCATAAGCAAACTAAAACGCATAGTAGCAACTGGAAGGGTACTACATCCTCCCCCCCTAGGATAAGGCTTACTCCTAGAAGCCACAATATAAGGTACAACATGCACATCATAAAAAGTGTCAAGTGCACAACACAAACATAATAAGTTTTAGTCTAATAAAGGAAACAAGAAAGAGAAATATTACATCCCTCCTTCCACTAACAGACTACTCGCTATTAGATAGGGGACATTCATCAAGGTCCTCATATGAGTCCATAACCACCTTCATGGAAGCGGAAGGCTGTGTATGAAGGTTTTCCTTCTCTTCCTTAGAAAAAGTAGGTGCATTAGGTCCACACCCAAACGGCCAATCCCGAATAGCAGATGGTTTCTTCACTTTAACTGGGTGTCCCGATTCTTCAATCTTTTTCCCTTTTTTTTATTTTGACCTAAGAGAGAGCCTGGGCCAAGGTCTCGTCATCAGATTTACAAGGTGGAGATTCTAGTGTGGAGTTTTCTTTGATGACCACACCTTTCTTATTAACCTGAGGATCCTACTACTCTACATGCTCACTCTCATGAGAACTATGAAAAGGAGTATTCTAGTGGTTAGCCACACGACCACCACCTTGTCCTCGACCATGACCTCTACCTTGACATCTAGGCATGGTCCTACATAAAATCAAGGCTAGTCTCAGTTACAAGACAAACAAACAAACAGGAAACACGACTACAAATTCTAACACCTAGGACAACGTAATGGGCTCACAAATGTCCAAAGTATCCAGTATTAGAACCTTGCACTCTAATACCATCTGTAACGCCCTACTAGGGAATCTAATAAAACAAAGTATAAAGTAACAAATTAACCGAATAATTTTTTTTTTAAAAGTCATTCAATTACACAAATGTTTTAAGGATTCCAAGACAATGTTACTTAAACCTTATACATAAGAACATCACATCAAAATATTAAAGTCATAAAACATAAGGACATAACATATTCACGAATGATCCAATTTCATAAACTATTATAAAGTCAAGTTACAAAACCAGATTACAACATGCGAGATTATATTAAATCTTGCATCAACATAGTATCATTACAGAAGTTCTCTCATAGATACCAAGAGAATATACAATAAAGATGAAGAATATATCACATTGTTAGTCTCATTCATGAGTACGCTCAGTGTCCAACATCACGAACACTGAAGGATCAAGAACCTGCTCCATGAACAATGTTATCTAAGTATAGCAACATCTGTAAGAGGACCCAATGGAGGAAATAGAATGGTTTCCTCCCAACCGTGTGGAACCCAAAGGTCCACTCCCTCTGTGCTAGGAGACAATGACAGGTCCACAAAACAAGCAAACAAACCACAAAGAATAGACATTACATCACATGGCTAACAAACACATAACAACATGATAGAATAAAAATTACATGATCACTAATAAACTCCCAGAGGAAACAACAACTTAACACAGGTGACTCTACATAAGAGACCACAAACATGCTTTAGGACAGAGTGTCATCACATAGTTGTTCTAGGTTACCCTAGTGAATCTTTCTAGACTACTGGCCCTCATCTAGAGTTACCCTGGTAGTCTCTACCGATTCCCGACCCCTAGACAAACCCATGTGGAGTCGAATTACCTTTCAGGAAGACAAGGTAGACGACTAAGCCATTCCAGGCCTTCTCAACCTACCCTTAATCTATACAAGCATTAAGGCACTAGGTGAGGCATTCTGTTTATCTTAATTATTTAATGAACCCCAAGTTTATTTATTAAGGTTTTCACTGAATTACAAAAACCCATGATAGGTTACCTTGGCAACCACTTAGGGTTTCAGCCCCTATAACAAGCCACTCTTCCTATAAACATGATGAAACATCCAAATACCAAGGACTGCCAACATGTGTATAAAACAACGCCATAATAAAACATATCTCATTCATGGTCCAATCATGGAACAGTTCAAACACCTCAAAGATAACAAATAACTCTTGCATGGAAAAGTCCCAAAATAGATCATGGTATTAAAACATCAATAAATAAATATTAAAAGCTCTTTTTCTTTAAAATCAACACATTAGCCTCTAGAAGAAAAAGGTACACATAGCTCAAAATTAGATACAAAGGAAATCCATTAAGCACGAAAAGAAAAATCTTGAATGATCACATCATTCACATGGCATAGACCATATAATCTCATAATACCTCAAAGGTGACATATACACCATGCTTGGCTTGATTCCCAAAATACCACATAGGTATGATATGCAACGAGCAAGGCCAAATTTTGTAATTAACAATATCAAATGAATTCCATGTCTCACATAAAATAAACAAATCAAATAATTATAACAACAAAGAATCCCAAAATACAAACAAGATATTTAACCTCATAAGCTTCCTTGAGATCAAAACCATAATAAAAGAATAGCTCAGACCATATTCTCTTTATACACAAATTATTAGCCAGACACTTGAAAACAAAATTCTAAGGACTATCCACTCCTTTAAAATGATAAAATGGCTACTATTATATTATAAACAAATATATATATAAGATCCATCAAATATAACCATAAATCTTTATGAGCTAAATTAACAAAAGATAACTCATTGACATAATTAAATGTTCAATATTGTAAACAAAATCCATCTATGATCATACCTTAATAAGAATAACATAAATTCTTAACATTTTCTAACCAACCATAAAATAGCCAACCAATTCTAATACATATATATATGTATACTAGTTCCATGCATAATATAATTCTAAAAGAAAACAACATTCAATAAATCAACCAATTAACCTTGACCAAGGTAGACATTGGTAATCCAAGCAACAATACATATCAATTTCACAACTAAAGAGTCCCAACTAACTTTTCTAGATGCAACATTACAATAAGAATATAATAGCTTTTAAATTGTTTTCAAATCTTTATAGACAGTGAACCTAGGGAGGAGAATTCGATAACACGCGGTTTGCTAACACACAATTCGCTAACACACTGTTCCATTAATACACAGTTATGTTAACACAGTTCGCTAACACACCGTAAAGAAGAGTTGTAGCGTAGCAGGGTACTCACGAGTGAGTAGTGCTACACTGTCTTCTTCACCAAAACTGATGAGCATCAATATATTATAAACATCAAATACATCAAGATAACCTCATAAAAACTCATAAACAACATAAACCATATCACACTCCTGTCTATCACAAAATCATCACACAAACACAACCAGATGATCAAGACGTCAAATGTATCATTCATGGAGTATAAAAAAAACTAACATAACATCTGTGTCATAACTAGAAGAAATATAATATCCAAAACAGCTAAATGACTAGCAATAAACCATAAGCAAACTGAAATGCATAGTAGCAACTGGAGGGGTACTACATTTTCCCTATGTCATGATTCATCCCTATATTATTTCCAAGAAGACAAATTTAGAAAACACTATATATGAAAGAGACATGTAGGATTTTAGTGATCATATTACACTTACTAATATATTCAAGATAGTGATGGTTCAAATGACAAAATTTCTCATGCCAAATTTTATTAAAATAGTTTGAGTCAACTACAAGTACATTGATGCAAGCCTCAAGCTCAAAATATGAGAAATATACAAGTGAGAACTATAATAAATTATACCTATTGTAATAAATATTGAATCGTTGTCACAGTCCTTAGACCACCAATAAATCAAGAAGAAACTTAACTAATTTATATGATCCAAAATGTGTGATTGGTACATAGAAAGTAAGTCAAAAAATAATTTTGGAGTATACAATATATGGTCATAAATCCATCATTCAATTTAATGATGCCTTGCCCCAAGACTTCCAATGATAAATCATCGCCCACAAAAAAATGCCTAGCATTACATTGCTCTATAAAAGAGAATAATTCATCATTTTTAGAAATATGGTAGGAAGCTCCTAAATTAATAGTCCATTATGTTTCCTATGTTATTCCGCTAAATGAATAAACTTTGGCTAAGAGGACTTTACCTTTATTTTACTTAAATAAGTGGATTATGGAGGAGGAATGGTAACACTAAGGTTGTGTTTTTTTTAATATTCTTTATTAAGGCCTCTAGCTTCTTAAAGAAATAGTCATATTCTAAGTATATTCCTATTTTCCATAAAAGTCACACTTTTCATAACGCTTCCTATCTATAGGAGTGGATTAAAGTTACACTTTTCATAACTCTTCCTATCTATAAGAGTGGATTTGGGATTAAAAGAGTCTAATGGGTGGAATGTTTACGATTAGTATTTTCCTTGAATTTTGAACATACCTTTTGATATCTTTGGAAACGTGTATCATTTTGGGTTATTGACCAAAAATGATGTACTCTTCCAAGATTTCTAGTGCCTACATGCTTATGAATTTGTCCTACTCATTCATGAGAAATTCTACCAATTATTATAATTCTAGGCATTTTGAAAGTTTTATCTAAAGAATGTTTAATAGAAAGGAAGGTGAACACAAATATAGACTACGAATTTCCCATTTTGGATAAAACTAACACAAACCCTTTGTTTCCAATATTCAAGTTAAGTCCTCATAAATTGAAACTTAGATACAATTTTTTTTATCATGTCAACATTTTGTTAAGTCAATTTTATCAACTCATGATCAAGTTGGTGGTCTCTTATGAAATCTATTTTGCTAAAGAATTTCCCAAAAAATTCCCAAGATGTGTTAGAGGTGTTCAATCCCTTAGTGTGAAAAGGAAGCTAAAATGGTATATTCAAAATAGCAACACCAAATTATTCATCACACCTATTAAACCATGGGATTTTCTCAATTACATTTGTTGGTTATATTTTTGCACTAGTTATTATTTTGTATAATTATTTGCTAGTAAAAAGCTCAATCATGTCACATCCTCTTATGTGAAATAAATGAGTAAAGGGAAATGAATCTTTTAGGAATTGTAGTTGTCATCTTGCAATAGACAAATATGTGAAAAATGAAAAACAAAAAAAAAACATAATATAAAAAGTAAAATTTTGACTAAGAGATAGGACAAAAATAAAATTAGCTGAGATATGACACCAAAAAAGTGTGCTTGAAGCCAATAGTGGCATAGTGTGATGGTTAAGTTGTGGCATTGTTCTTGCCATCAAGGTTCAAACCCCACTAGGGTCTTGTTGTTGAATGTTTATATTGGAGATGAGGTCCCCCATTTGTGACCTCACCAGTTCATAGCTCCGAGTCAAAAACATTTACCCCTTTAAAAAAGTGTGTTTGAAGTTGCAAACACTAGAAATATGAGGGTGGAAAAATATTTTAAAGGCACTAAATTAACATCTTCTCTAGAAATGACCTAAATAACTAAATTTAAATACATATACCTTTGTTTATTAATCTCAATGTAATCACAAATTTTGTATCTTACTAAATACTCTTAGGGAGAAATGCCTTAATAGTCACATGGGCTAACTTTGCATTTTAAATGGTAAGTAGAAATTTTGAACAAAAAATTGCCAAACCGTTGTTGGTGAGTTATGTGCTTAAATCTATTGTTTTGGGTTCAAGTCAATAATTATGTAGCCACATCAATTACATCTTCATTGAGTTGTTGAGTAATATACATAAAAGGTTGGTCCAAAACATGTGCATTAAAATGTATTCCTAGATGTCTTACATGTCCCTACACGATTGGTTGATTCTTTAATGTAACTTGCAATAAGAAATATCTTTTTATTTATTTATTAAGTAAAAACATAACAATTACTAATACTTAACTTTACAAATAATAAGATAAAGTTTAAAATAAAAAAGACCACTTATTACACAAGAACAAGACAATTATTAGACCCTACATGCGATTAAGTCCTCTCTCAGGTAATACAATTGAAACAAAATTATCCATCAATACAAGTAATGCAAATAAAGGTTAATTCTTTAGAGAAAGATATTCACTTAGTACTACTCTTTAAGTGGTAATGCTAGTAATCAACTTCAAATCCTTTTCAATCCATGGGACACAATTGTTTAGTTTAATATTTCATGAACAAACTTATCATTCATGTTAATTGTACATTTTGTAGAAATATGAATGTTAATGAATGTTTAATATGAATGTTTTTGATACGGTAAGAAGCATTTATAGGGTGTTGTACCCTTTACATAGAGATTCACTAGGGCCAAAATAGATCAAGTCCAAAAAACATTAAAAGACCAAGCATGTTTAATATGAATGTTATTTTAAGGAATGCTTTTGTACAATTAGTAATCATTCATATTTCTATGGATTGAGAAGGTTTTGAAGTTGATTAGTAATGAATGTTAATGAATGTTTAATAGAAGAAACATACAAGATGAATAGTCTTTATAGTTGCACCTACTTATACCTTGGCTATGGAGATTGGAGGGATCCTCATATTGCACTAATTGTTTGTCTTCAATCCATTTGAATTTTTAGGATTTTTTTAAATTGTTGTACTAGAAGTTTTTTAAGAATAAGAGATCCACTTTGTAATATGTTTTTATCTGCATTTCATCCTAATGATGGATCATAGAATATGATCAAACGTTGATGTAAAAAAAAATACATAGTTTTGATCTAGAAAAATTCAATATTCTATCTGTTTTCATTTTAATATATTTGTCTTTATATTGAAAATAAAAATATTAATTTATTGTGTAGGGCCCTAGCCTAGCCTGTCCCTTTGAGGTTTTTGTGTGGATTACATTTTCGCAATGCCTACTTTTATCTATTTTAGTGCATTTGGTCACCTATGTTTGGTTTGTGCAAGCAAGAAATGAAAATAAGGGCTTTGTTAATTCCTATTTCTGAGCCATTGGGTTAACTGTAGGTTCTTCAAAGATTTTATTTGCCAGGGTGATTCTCCATGTAGTTTACCTAAAGATCACACTTTGCTAATAGAGTAGATGTTTTTAGCCATTCCTATTGTAACTACAAACTAGGCTCTTTAAAATATGTTAAACCATTCATGGATTTCATGTAATGTGCAGATACCCTTTGCTAACAAAGTAAATGTTCTCAACCATTCTATTGTAACTACAAACTGGGTTCTCTAAAATATTTTAAACCATTCATTGGATTTCATGTTATTTGCAGATACCCTTTGCTAACAGAGTATATTTTTTCAGCCATTCTATTGTAACTACAAATTGGGTTCTCTAAAATATGTTAAATCATTCATGGATTTCATGTAATTTGTAGATACCCTTTGCTAACAGAGTAGATATTTCAGTCATTCTATTGTAACTACAAACTAGGTTCTCTAAAATATGTTAAACCATTCTTCCCATCATATTAATTATTACATGTTTCTTGTGGGTTTCCTTTTATTGTTTGAATTTTTGTCACCCCTGGGGCTGATTTATGTTACTTACTGCTCTACTTTTATTGTAATCTTACTCCTCTATAGTCCCTCTTATGTGGATTGTATTTATCTATTTCTGGACAAGCATTGAATCTTCTAATAGTTAATCTACTAACTACATTCAATATCTAGATGAGAGGTAGAAGCCATGGTTTACAATCTTCTTCACAAATCTACAAAACCCACAATGCACAAGCTCCCACTGCAACCAAAAAACCTTCAACACTCAAAATAAAGGCGTCCCTCTCTTAACAAAACCATTATCTCTAATACCAAATGTTGGAAAATTAGAGTATAACTTGCAGTAATATGAACTTATTAAAGTGGTTGTAAATCTGAAATTATATATTCAATATTATCATAGAAAGATTATATGATTGACAATTACAACAATGAAAGAAAATCTATGATACCACAAGTCATCAAACATAAGTGGAACAAGATTTACATGGAGAAACCCTTGTGGGAAAAAACTCCACACCCAAAGAGATCCAATGTTTGTATTAATCTTCAAGGAAGTACATCAATACATCAATCCTCTCTATAATATGGCAGCACTTTGTCGCTTTGACAACCTACAAACAAACTCTTACAAACCACCATCTAAAGGCTCCAATATATAGAAGTTTGTTGGAGAGAATACCGCAAATGGTATTCCAAAACAACAAGTAAAACCACCTAGAAAAACCCATGCCCCCATTAGTGGACAGCCCTTAAACATGGCATAAAATATTAACTAATCACGTGGCCTTCACATGGGCACCTAACCCATAGCTAATCCGAATTGGTCAAACGTGAGTTCTCCATAACTCACCGACGACTCCAACGGCTGCATGCAAGAGCATGCACCAACATGCAAACCTGGGCGTCCAATCATGCAAGAGCATGCAAAACATGCAAATAACATGCAAGGACATGCACACCAAAGTGGACCCCACTCACAAAGTTGGACGCCCAAGAGGAATATCCTCCCAAAATGCTCTGTAACTACCACTGTAAATGGTCCATCTCTTTGAATGCAATTACAATTTGTTATATGAAAATAAATAATAAATATTTTGTCCTTCATGTCCCCTAGAACACTTTCCAAAGAATGTGGAGACACATAAATCAACTTAGGATAACAATTATAATGTCACCTATCCTAACAACTTTTATAAAATAGTTTTTTTACATTTATAAGTCACTTTACCATACATGTTAGTAGGCACTAATACAATTCATTTATATTCTTCTAATTTCTTTTCTAGATGATTAGATATTTAAATAATGGGTCATCGTATCAATTTATTTTTTAATATTTATTTTCATTAAAAAACTTAACCATCAAAATTATTTTAAAGTCCATATCTTTGCAGTTTAATTATAATAATATATGAATAAAAGTTTGAGCTATTTTCCTTGCAAAATTATTTAAAGTACATGCAAAACACCCTTCCAATTGAAATTCAATTCACTATACAATCTTATTTTTTTAAGAAAAAAAGATTGATTATCTTCTAAATGTCTTATAATCTCATCTTGTCAATGATTTTGCTCTTCCAAACCAACTCCCATATTTTCAATGTACTACCAAAAGAAGCAAAAAAATCTATCTATTAGCCTTATTGGTTTATTAAAAGATAAAAATTTGAATTTTAGCAAGAGGCAATTTTTTTGTTAAAAAACTAACATCTATTCAAGGTTCTTCTTCTCTTTTGGAGGCTTTAGTAGAGCTCCATTGATCCAATTTACTTGCAATTGTTTTGGCCTACAAATGAGAAAAAGAGGTGAGATCAAAGGGTTTCCATTTCCTACAAATTAACTTAAACTTTTAAAAATCCAATAAAATTATTATATCCTAGCTAGAAATAGAATAAAATAGCAAAAAATGTAGTCAAGTGGCTTACCTCCATATCCCAATTTGCTCGCCATACAATAAACATGAATGCAATGGTTTGGACTCCAGTTCCACATATCATCCCCAACCAAATGCCCTATAAATAAATGAAATTCATAATTAAAAATTAAAAATAAGTGGACTTAATAATTTATATATATGTATGCATTTTACTTTGAAATTTCTACTCACCTTAACTTCTAAATAAAATTTATAGCCAAGAAGAGCTCCAAATGGAACACCAATTATATAATAGCATATAATGTTTATGTAGGCTCCAGTAACTTGCCACCCTAATCCAATAGTGACACCTAAATAAGATTTAAAAAAAGAAGAATAAGTTACAACAAAAATATACCTTGAAAATCATTTAACTAAAAGATTGTTGGAAAAAAAAAATTGAATTTGAAGTAGTTTATATGATGATTCTCCATTTCTAGGAGATAGTTAAATATGATTATATTGATAGCTTAGTTCGTTAATCATAACTTGCGAATAATATACTTCTAATATAAGTGAACCCTTACTAGATATGTTATGAAATGTTACTTAAGGACTTGGATGTCAATATTAATGTAATTCATTTATAATAAAATAAAAGTAAAAATAAATAAATGAATAAAAATTCTCATAAAAATGTAAAATGTTTACCTATAAGGACTGGTTGAATGCTATTTAATAAAATTGTAAATGCTAGTAATATGGCCAATTTATATACTACACTTTGTACATCAACACTGCTTGTAAAAATCTTAGCCAACTCGCTACGCAAGGCCAAAATTATTGTTAGGAGTGCAAGTCCTATAACTGTTGAGGTAATGGCTGCAACAATGACTGAAAATTTGGCTCCCTTAGGCCTCCCTCCTCCAAGCTCATTCGCAACCCTCACACTACAATTGTAATTCTATGTCAGAATTAAATAATCAAAGTTAGTATAAAATTTTGATTTAAGTTGAATGTATACCTGGTTGAAGCAAGGAAAGCAAGAGGTATAGACATCTCCCATGAATTGATGTTTAAACTACACCAAAAATTAGCATAAGTCAAATTTCATAAGATCACAAAGGCAAAAAAAATTTACAAACACAATCACCCATAATGGGATGCACTTTTGTATTTATTTAAATCAAGTTTCAAATTTATTATATAAATTTACACTAGAAAAATCACAAGATAGGTTTGTTGATAAAGCATAATAATAGTTTTATGCATAAGTTTTTCATAGTCTATGAAGATAATATATGAATGTATGTGGATTCAACTCTATATAATTTTCTTAACATTCACATTTCAAATCAAACTTGGTGATCCATCATGAAGATGAGGAAAGAAGTGATGGATCACTAAGTGTAAACCAAAACATGAATGCAAAAAAGAAAATTACATAGTTGAACCCAAAAGCATTCATATCTCATAATAATAATTAAGTTATAACTTAACCTAAATAACTATGTAATTTTAAATTAAGAATAATTTGCATGAATTGAATGATGTAAGATGTGGATTTAACAACTCAAAAAATATGTAAGAACTAAAATGTTGGGTATCTAATTTCACTCGAGAACAAATAAACTCATTGATAATATTAGTTTTATGAACATCATCAATTTATAATTATATTATAAATTACATGTCAAAAGGTGTATGGCTAATAATTTAACATATTAATTGATATATCAATTGGACGATAAAACAAAATGATTCGAAGGTTGTATATTATAATTTTAAAAATATATATGTAGAACTATACTTTTTATTATAAAACTACCTTTATAGAATTACAATACATTAAATAATAGATGCTACAGATCTATTTAAATTTAAAGAGATCAAAATAAAGATAGAGAAGAGGGTGTGGTGCATTTAACACCTTTTTAATGTTAGATAGTAGTGTTTAATTTAATTTTATAGAAGAGAAGTAAAAGAAGGGGTCTTTCTAGATGATCAAATTGATCAATCATTAATATATTTTTTGAATCAAATTTAAATTATTTTGTATGTAAATAAGATAATAGATAGATTGACAAACATTCTTTACTATACTAAGCAAAACAATTAATATATTAAAAAGTAAAATTCATTTAATATACTTCAAAAAAATGATCTTTGACTTAAAAATATTTGAAATTTCTATTTCCACCACAATTTATTAGTTAGAACCATAGAAATAAGATTAGTTTAATATCATCCTAAAAAAGTTCTAACATAAAATTATTTGTATTTTTTTATTCTTAACATAATTTATTGTGTAGGTGCATAGAAGTAAGATGATGTGGAGGAAGAAAAGAAGTGAGAAGATTTTGTTTCATTATAATAATATAGATTTATGTGGAAGGTGCATTCACTAATTTAGATTATTATTTAAATATGTATGTTTGTTAGGATAAAATTTATAAAAAAAGGGATAATTTTCTTACCAAATAGAGAGAGAATCGACTGCAATCTCAACATTTTTTATATTTCCTGTCAGGAGAACCAATGCTCTGTAATACCAAATCTCCAAACTGTTGAGAAAAAGAAAAGAATCTATAATCAATTTTAATTTTTATGTAATGACATTATTTGAATTGATTCAACTCCTACACTAACACTTGTGCATGTTAAACTAATGAAGCTTTTTGGAAAATTAAAAACTAACCATATCATAACACCAGATGCTACTGATAGCTTAAGAAAGGGCCAAATATCTGCAAATGCTTCCATTGAATATCCTTTCCATACATCTGGACACCACCCACATGTAACATACACATATTGAATAATGACAGGTATCCACCATGCTACATTTAGGGAAATAAGTGCACCACTAAGGCCCATGCTCCATTTTGAGACGAGCAACCAACATAGTATAATGTTGAAAATTATCCCAAGTGTTGATGACCATGCAGTTATGAAATTCTTGGATTGTGACTGCAAAAACCTATTAAAAGTGTAATAAAACACAAAAGAGAAATGCATTGGAATACACCACAAAGATACTTTGGTTGATAGATCTGCAATATCATTTGGTTGGCCAAGGAGTTTTAGTAGAGGTGTGGTAAAGATATAGATTGGTAAAATTGCCACTGCAAAACCAATGAGAACAATCCAAGAGCGTTGCATGTATATTCCTAGCATGTGTTCTTTATTAGCTCCATAGGCTTGTCCACACAGTGTTCCCAAAGCAGTCCCCATTCCTATCTACACAAAATAATTTAGTCAATTAAACCTAATAGTTAAGGGATTTGCATGTACATATAATCTTCCAACAATATGATATACAAAACTTGAGAAAGAGATTGTGGAATAATATGAGAGATAAAATGCTAACATAACATAATAGGAACTTGCATCTTGGTAAAGATTTGAGTCGAGGCATTATAAATTATAAGTATCTCCCTCTTTAATAGTGTCATTTGTAGAATTATTAACCATTTGGCTACATATAAGTCAAATAAAAAACATTTAGGCTATAGGTGCAAATATTTCTAAATCATTAACTCCTTTGACTTAGATTAATCCCTTTACAATTGAGAAAACTTCGTACCTAGACACAATGCTTTCATTTACAATAAACAAAGGCTACTAACTCGATTAGCATTGAAATTTCTTTAACAAAAAAGAGCATTCATCCTACATTATTTTATCTCTCTATTTTTCCAAAGTACATGTTATCACCATGAATAAAGACAATCTCTAGAAACACTCTTTTGGATTACTTGTAGGAGACCTAACCTCTTGTTTAAATTTTTAGATCCCATTTTGGAAGAAGATGAGGAGTTATTTGTAGGGGTGAGAGTGATAGAGGAGGATTATCATCTTCAAATCAAGATTGTAAAAATGCACAAAGTTTTCAAATATATTGGATGAAGTGTGTTGGATGATAGAAAGGAGTTATACACTAATATTTAATTAAGAATTTTAATAAATCAAATGAAACACTTCTAACAGTAACCAAGTTGCATGTGCCAAGCTCAACCAATCTTTACCCCTTGAAACCTTCTAAGTAGCCATTAAAAATTAAAAAAAATTATTTTCTTTTGTTTAACATTTCTTTGTGAATTTCCTTAGTAACGTGTACCCAAGCATTACACCCAAACACTATCAAGATTATGAACCAAATATTTCCTCCCAATCCAACATTTCTTAGAAAATTTTATTTTGTGCCAAGTGAGATGTGTAGTTTTAAATGGATCATGTACAATTGATGGATTTTTCTCAAAGCTCTAAATCCAAGTAATTAATCATGTGGTTTGTTAATTCTTTTAAAAGTGTATTTTTTCCTTTCAATAACCCCATTATGTTCAAATATTGCATTGCATTAATATGCCATGTTCAATACATCTAGGTCATCACTCACAATTGACATATTTTTAACTTTATGTATCCTAAGTACTCTTATGGACTTCGAAGATTGCTTTTCCAATAGGGATTTAAATTTCATAAATTATTGAAAATCCTTATTGTTGTGCCTTAGGAAATAAATATGTCATATTTAAGAAAAATCATCAATAGAAGTATATACATATATAAAAAACTATCTAATATATTTCATTGGACAATGTTGATTTAGGTACTCAAATATTACCATGAACAAATTGGAGATCTAATTTAGATCATGTTTTCCCTATGCCATGCTTTGTCCCTATATTCTTTCCAAGAGCACAAACTTAGAAAACACTATATATGAAAGAGACATGTAGGAGTTTAGTGATCATATTGCACTTACTAATATACTCAAGATAGTGATGGTTCAAATGGCCAAATTTTTCATGCCAAATTTTATTAAAATAGTTTTGAGTCAACTATAAGTACATTGATGCAAGTCTCAAGCTCAAAATATGAGAAATATACAACCTATTGTAATAATGATTAAATCATTGTCAGGGTCCTTAGACCACCCATAAATCAAGAAGAAACTTAACTAATTTATTTGATCTAAAATGTGTGATTGATAGATAGAAAGTAAGTCTGATAATAGTTTTGGAGTATACAATATATGGTCAAATTATCCATCATTCAATTTAATGATACCTTGCCCCATGACTTCCAATGATAAATCATCACCCACAAAAAAATTCATAGCATTGCATTGCACTATAAAGGAGAATAATTCATCATTATTAGAAATATGGTAGGAAGCTCCTAAATTAATAGTTCATTATGTTTCCTATGTTTTTCCTCTCAATTAATAAACTCTAGCTAAGAGGACTTTACCTTTATTTTACTTAAAGAAGTGGATTATGAAGGAGGAACGGTAACACTAAGGTTGTGTTTTCTTAATATTCTTTGTTAAGGCCTCTAACTTCTTAAAGAAATAGTCATATTCTAAGCATATTCCTATTTGCCATAAAAGTTGCACTTTTCATAATGCTTCCTATCTATAGGAGTGGATTAAAGTCACACTTTTCATAACTCTTCCTATCTATAAGAGTGGATTTGGGATTAAAAGAATCTAATGTGTGAAATGTTTACGATTAGTGTTTTCCTTGAATTTTGTTACCTTTTGATGTCTTTGGAAACTTTTATCATTTTGGGTTATTGACCAACAATGATGTACTCTTCCAAGATTTCTAGTGCCTACATGCTTATAAATTTGTTCTACTCATTCATGAGAAATTCTACCAATTATTATAAGTCTAGGCATTTTGAAAGTTTTATCTAATGAATCTTTAATAGAAAGGAAGGTGGAGACAAAGATAGACTAAGAATTTCTCATTTTGGATAAAACTAACACAAACCCTTTGAAACTTAGATGGGAAATTTTTTATCATGTCAACATTTTGTTAAGTCAATTTTATCAACTCATGATCAAGTTGGCGATCTCTTATGAAATATATTTTGCTAAAGAATTGCCCAAAAAATTATCAAGATGTCTTAGGGGTGCTCAATCACTTAATGTGAAAAAGAAGCTAAAATGGTGTATTCAAAATAGCAACATCAAAGGATTCATCACACCTATTAAACCAAGGGATTTTCTCAACTAAATTGGTTGGTTATATTTTTGCACTAGTTATTATTTTGTATAATTATTTGCTAGTATGAAGCACAATCATGTCACACCCTCTTATGTGAAATAAATGAGTAAAGGGAAATGACTCTTTTAGGAATTGTAGTTGTCAACTTTCAATATGGGAAAAAGTGGAAAAAAAAAAAACATAATATAAAAAATAAAATTTTGACTAAAGACAGGAAAGAAAAAAAAAAGCTAAGAGATATGACACCAAAAAGGTGTTTTTGAAGCCAATAGTGGCATAGTGTGATGGTTAAGTTGTGGTGTTGTTCTTGTCATCAAGGTTCAAACCCCACTAAGGTGTTGTTGAATGTTTATATTGGAGATGAGGTCCCTCATTTGTGACCTCACCGGTTCATAGCTCTTAGTCAAAAGCATTTACCCCTTTAAAAAAAAGTGTACTTGAAGTTGCAAACACTAGAAATATGAGGGTGAAAAAAGCTTTTAAAGGCACTAAATTAACATCTCTAGAAATGACCTAAATAACTAAATTTAAATACATATACTTTCATTTATTAATCTCAATTTAATCACAAATTTTGTATCTTACTAAATACACTTAGGGAGAAATGCCTCAATAGTCACATGGGCTAACTTTGCATTTTAAATGGTAAGTAAATTTTTTGAACAAAAATTCGCCAAACCTTTGTTGGTGAGTTATGTGCTTAAATATATTGTTTGGTGTTCAAGTCATCAATTATGTAGCCACATCAATTACATCTTCACGGAGTCGTCCAGGAATACAAAGAAAAAGTTGGCCCAAAACTTGTGCATTAAAATGTATTACTAGATGTCTTACATGTCACTACATGATTAGTTGTTTCTTTAATATAACTTGCAATAAGAAATATTTTTTGTTTATTTATTAAGTAAAAACATAGCAGTTTTTTTAAGGCAAAACACAAAAGCACATATATTATATTTAGATATCTAATAGTTACACATTTGAGAATGAACAATATAGAAATGTTTGAGAGAAATGCTCAACCAAACAAAATAGGAATCAGGTCAACCTTAGGAAATACAAAATCTGAAAACATGTTTTACTTGCAAACAAGTGACCTGTCTGAGACTTTACTACTCTTGCCTCAGATTTATGGTGCCTCATAACAGCATTTGTAGCAAATGTTTGAGAGGTTGTCTCCTGTAGAGGCATGGAGTTTGTGCATGGTTAAAGGACGTGTGGCCAAATTTTTCATACCCTTGCTGCAACCCCATAGCTGTTGAACATAGAAAAGGGGTGTGACAACATAAAGGAGGGTCGTGTGGGTTTGTTGCCTAACTACCAGGAAAGGAGCAGTCACCAGAGATATGTGCACCACCAGGTTGAGGAAAAAACTGCATTTGCTAGTGAGGGAAAGACACGGTAGAAGGTGCAGTTCCAGCCATTTGTTTTCCTTGAGCTGTAGGAACTCCAGAGGCAACTACCATAGAAGTACCCGTCCCCTATGATGCTTATACACTTGCACCTGATAAGAATAGAGCATCCCCATTGTATTTGCTTGCAACATTTGCTCCAACAAATAGAGAAAAGCGGGTATCTCCATCACCACTGGGTCTAAGACATGGATTATAAATGCTTGATGAAGGATCATATGGTTGCACAAGGCTTGGTTGCACTAGCCAAAATTTCTTTTTTTCTCTCTTTAAGGACTGCAATGTGCCTAAGCTGACCTTATGAACACACCAAATCTAAAATAAATCTAACTTTGAAGACCTACAAAAGGAAAAACACATTAGGATATTAAAACCTTGTCCACTTCCTTTGCACAATTTGTGCAGCTTCCCGGGATTTAAGGAGAGATTCATGAGTAAATGTAATTGTGGATGCATTTTGATCACATCCCTTGTTACCCAACCGGTCAACTAATTGGTTCCCCTCTCTGTAACAATGTGTTAACAAATACCCTTCCAAATTTTCCATGAGATTCCATACTTGACAAAGCACATATTGAATGTTCCAATTTTTTAAACTTCTTTTTTTTGCATGCGTTTATTATGAGCAAAGAGTCACCTTCTATTTGGATGTTTAAAATTTTGTGTTTCAGCTAAGTTATTTGTCCCCTTTGGGAATCCCATTGCAGTTGCATCAATTATTTTACCTGTGTAATCTTGAATTAGACAACCACCTCCAGATTTGCCTGGGTTGCCCCTTGCAGTCCTGTTAAAGTTTAGTTTGAGTTTCCCCTTAGGAGGAATCCATTGTTAGAGTAATCATGCATTAGCTAATAATTAATTAATCTTTAATTGAATATTAGTCTAATTTATTCTCATGCACTTAAGCTAAACTTAGGAGTTCTCTATCCAGTTAACTAAGTGTTTTTCTATGTTAACTGAAGTGAGCTATTATTAGATCATTTTGTCCCACCGTATGTGATCTTGACACTTGTATTGATCTATTCCCTTTATCATTTAGGGTTGCTCCTATATAGCACTCAACCCTCATTGTATTATCACTCTGAAGTTTTACTCTTGAACTCTCAACCTTTGAGGACTTTTGTTTTCCTTAAAGATTCTTGAGGTTCATTCTGTAGCTTTTTCTTGTTGAGGAATATTGCACATATTGTTTGCAGATCTCTTGCATGGAAGGTGTCTTTGTTCATTGTTTGATTCTATTGCTCGTGTTTTTCACAAATCTAACATGCTACAAAGCCTTGATTCAGTGAACCTCTTCTCGATTTATGAGGGTTTTTCTTCAACAAGGGTTACAGGCATCGGATCTAAATTCTCCTTTGATTTTTTTGTAAATTTTGGACGTGGGAAAATTTTTGGTGCATTTTGGTGCAAAAAAGACATCGTCGTTGGATTCAGAGTTGTCGAGAAAGTCATATTTGACTTTTCTTTGGCCTAATTTGGACTCTTGAGGTCGAATCAGCGAGGGTTTGAAGTGGTTTTTTTTTAGATCCGGAGGCTAGCTGTGATTTTGGTGCATTTTGGTGCGAAAAGGACCTCGCCATTGGATCCAGGAGGCCAATTCCATGAATTTTGACTATAAATTCAACCTATTTTGCCATCAAGAGCTACTGAGGCAAAAAAAATTGTACAAGAGCTTGTATGATCCCTACACAGATTTGTGTGCACGACTTTTGAGAAAAAAATTAGAAAGGGCAATTTTTTTTTTCAAGTCGACTTTTTTATAAATTTTTGCTTTTTCAAAAAAATAATATTAGAATTTCTTTGGCATTTTTTTTATAAAAAAAGCAAGTTGAAATTTCCATGGGGGAGACATTTTTTGTTTGAACTACGCGCATTTATGGTGGTACCCGTAGGGTACCTACCTTGGCAAGCCTTGCAAGCCCCATCCCACCTGCTTGATTTTTCCACTTTCTGGCAGCCGCACAAATTTTCCAGTAGCTAACTTGCTATTTCCAACATGGCGCAATTTTCGAAGACCTATTGGAATATTCTGTCGACTTCAAAACGTATTCAAGTGGCCTATTCTCTACACAAGGGGCCAGATTTTTTTCGGCATCATAGAATATTCATTGACATCATGTTGATGTTAGCATGACGTCAATGGTATGGCCTAAGGTAGGGGCCCATTTTGACCCTTCTTTGGCCCTAGGAGCATTTTTTTCTTTTGGCCATAACCTGAGCACACGATGTCGAATTTTGACAAATGATATATCGTCAGAAAGTTGGTTCCAATAACTTTCCAATAGTGTGGATTCCATCACCATTTTTAGCTATTTGTGCATTCTACAGCTTGTTGAAGTCAGAGGTGTTTTTAGTCTTGAGCTCATAACTTTTGATCTGTTTCTTTATTTTTCATGATTTTGGTGACATTGGGACTGACTTTCAGAGCTCTTCACATCCATCCATTCACTTTTTCCAGATTGCTCTCCAAGTAAATTTTATTCATTTTTTTGTGTTTTCACACTTTGGTGAATTACTTAGACGTCTTAGCTCTTGGAAACTTTTTGTTTGCATGGGATGACTCGTTTTTGGTTGTTCTATATGTATTTTCAGTATTCTATCCTATTTGGGCATTGTAGACATATTTTTCATGCGCATTCTCTTTTGTAGACACACTGAGACAAAGTGTCATTCTAGTGTATATCTTTTTGGGGATTTTGTCGGTGTTCCACAGGGATGTGTCCCCCCAAAAAACAACCACACCCAAGATGGGGAGACGCTTGGGAAACGTCCCTCTGCTGTCCCCCCGCCATCTCCAAGTGTCTCTGTCATTTCCTAGAAGTCTTCTCCTAGAGGGAAACGTTTGCTAGTCGTTTCTGCTGGGGATACTCCAGGAAAACTTCTAGGAGATTTCCAAACGTCCCCTCAACCCCAGGGAAACTTCTGGGAGACTGTCAGGTGTGTAGATTTTTAATATTTTATTTTATTTGTATTTGTATTTTTGTTTTATTTTTGTATTTACCCTAGGGCATGTGGGGCTCTAGTGATTTACACTATACAATATGCAAAATGTGGAAGCAGTGGCAAGGCATGTGAGCTACCTGATTGAATACCTCAAAGAGTCGTCATCTCATGGAATGCAAGGACGCGGGCAATGATTGAGTTCCCATGTAGGGTGGAGACAATTAACATGTTTGGTTTGTAAATTGTAAACCAAGTGTTTGGACATAATTGTACCCAGACTATATGCTAAGTGCTTCAATATTTGAGATATCTTTCCACTCCAAATATCTTGCATATATCCCCCAACATCAAACATACATCTTGTAGGAACCTAATTTGGTCTTACATAACTGTTAAAAACTTAAAACCAATGTTAATCTATTATCTTAAAAAACATCGTAACATATATTTGAAATCAAGAATACTTCTGGACGCAACTTAGGCTTCTACAGTTATATAATCATATTGTTATACATCCTTTTATAACTAATTTTTCAAGTATTATATGTATTTCAGCATCGCCCCCCAGCCATTATCGCCCCGTCGTCCCCCTGTCGCCCCCAAACTTAGACCCCCCGTCTCCCATCCCTGAAACGCGTCCTCCGTTGTCCCCCCATTCTCATCCCTGAAACTCTGTGGAACACTAGATTTTGCACATCCTGTTGTGCCTTTTGTATTGACACTATGATATAAAGTGCCATTGGGGGGTTGATGTTTTCCTTTGGTTTTCCATCACACCCTGTCAAGTGACTGTCCTTTCCACGACAACAGTGAATCCAAGTGATTCTTGCCTCATGCATGTGTGCCTTAGTTTTCACACTCTTTTATTTGTAGGTTGTTTCTCCTACACACACTTCTTGGTTTCAGACAGTTTCAATGTACCTGTCATGGCTCTCCCTTTTCAGCATTAAGGGGGGTTTCTACTATTGGTGCTAATGCCTCATTGGTTTTATGTTTGAGTGATCTACATATCTAGTTCTTGTTGCTATGTACTTTCAAATGCAACATACACCAACAACTGGTTACATGCATTTCAATGAGTTGGAGCATTTACAATATGGACATTCTTAAATTCTTGTTTCTTGAGGTGACCTTCCATTTTCATTTGATCAGAGATTACCAATACTTGCATTTTCAACTCGCATCTTGCATTTTGAGTAGTGTCATTAGGGTCACTCATGCAGATTCATGTACCGTTGTATCTTCGAGTTCCAGATGTTTGCCTTTGTTTTCCATCTGATTTAAGTAGTATTGTTGGGGGCACTCATGCAAATTATTGTCTCTCTAGTGATCACTGTTCTCCGGACTATTTGGTACCTATATTTTCGACTTGCATCTTGCATGTTGAGTAGTTTTTTTGGGGTCACTCATGCATATTCATGTACCACCTATATCTTCGACTTCTAGATGTTTTCCTTTATTTTCCATCTAATTCAAGTAGTGTCATTGGGGGCACTTATACAGATTATTGTCTTCTTGATCCTAATATTTGTATCTTCAAATCCCAGATGTTTGTCTTTGTTTGCCATCTGATTCGAGTAGTGTCATTGCGGGCACTCATGCAGATTCTTGTTATCTTGATCCTGATCATCATTTGTTCCAAAGGAGGTTCTTCATTTCAACACCATATCAATCATCTATTGACAACAATCTACAACTTCTTCATGCTTCAATGATGTTCTACATGTTCCTCTCTTTTTGGGACATTGTTTTGATTGGAGGTTTCTCAATCCTTCACACCTTGATTTGGAGGTTTTTTCAGTCCTTCATTTTCCTTTCTCTCTTTTGGAGAAGAGTTTTCTCCCACTGTGGTTTTCTCCTTTTCTCCAGTTTTGAGAGATTTTTTGTTTGTACATAGGTACCTAACATGGCCTTTTTTGTCAGGACCCATCATGCATTCTATTTTTAGGGTTTTTAGCTACCCCTTAAGTTCATCTTAAAGGGCGGGGGACGGGGAGGGCTGTTAGCGTAATCATGTATTAGCTAATAATTAATTAATCTTTAATTGATTATTAGTCTAATTTATTCTCATGCACTTAAGCTAAACTTAGGAGTTCTTTATTCAATTAACTAAGTGTTTTTCTATGTTAACTAAAGTGAATAATTATTAGATCATTTTGTCTCATCACATGTGATGTTGACACTTGTCATGATCTAATTCCTTTATTATTTAAGGTTGCTCCTATATAGCACTCAACCTCATTGTATTATCACTTTGGATTTTTACTCTTGAACTCTCAACCTTTGAGGACTTTTGTTTTCCTTGAAGATTCTTGAGGTTCATTCTATATCTTTTTCTTGTTGAGGAATATTGCACATATTGTTTGTAAATCTCTTGCATGGAAGGTGTCTTTGCTCATTGTTTGATCCTATGGCTCGTGTTTTTCAAAATTCTAACATTCACTTGATCTTGATTTTGTCTATTTTTGTTTTAACCTGCTAGAGAAGACTACCCTAGAATGGTCGCTTTATATGATCCCATTCCTGAATAATCATTGAATCCCAATTTAAGAAGAGTTAATTTATCGACTTGTTACATTGAGAGGTATCTACAATGGCATCCATCAAAAATCAAAATTTTGTGTAAGGAAAAAAATTTCAGCTAGAAATATGTTGGTTTTTTTAATTTTAAAGCTATTTTATTCACAACTTTCTTTAGATATTCTTCCCAAATCTCCATCTTTGTTGAATCCTCTCATACCAGTTATAAATTGAAGCAATCTTTCTGATTTATCATCATCTGAATCATCACCAGCATTCTGTTCAACTACAAGTTAGTAATTTTGGAGTCCTTTTCATCTTTAAATGCAATATGTATGGCTTTGACTCCATTTTTTGGAAGGGGCATGAGTGCATGGGATCCATGGGAGCGCAAACTATTCGATCCGTGGCTTCCAATTTCCCAAGTGTGGGATGTGATGGACCTCACGGTGCCTAGCATGACCTCTTCATTCTCAAGGGACGCCATGGCAATGGCCAACACAAGGGTTGACTAGAAGGAAACCACACCGAAGCTTATGTCTTCACCGCCGATTTGCCTGGTCATTACTAATGTCCTCTCTTCTCTATTTGTACATGTATTCTTCCCATTCAGGCAAGGGGTGTCTTCATATCTTAATTGTTATTGTGATGGTAGGACTAAGAAAAAAGGACTTGAAAATCGATTTGGTGGATAAGAAAACCCTAAGAATAAGCGGGTAGAGGTACAAAGAACAAGAGGAAAAGACAGACCAGTGGCACCATGTTGAGTGGTCAAGCGGGTGGTTTATGAGGCAATTCTAACTACCTGAAAAATGTGAATGTGGACGACATTTATGCGAAGCTAGAGAATGGAGTTTTGACAGTGAATGCCCCCAAGACCCATCTTGATGTTGCCAACGACAAGGATGCTCAAAGCATTGATATTGGTAGTGCTTAGAATATTAGGTTGGACTATTTGAGAGTATTTAAGTAATATATATCTATATAGTCATAAAATTGCACCCCTTGCAATTTCACATACATTTTTGTATCCACTTTAGTGTCCACTCCCTTAGCATCTTGTGTAGGCTCATTTTAGCCCTTGCATAAGCCTTTTTCCCTTCTCAAGATGCTCCAATACCCCTTTTTAGCAGCTACCCTCGCGTGCCAACTTTGCATCAAACTTTGTGTTTTTCCTGTTCATATCATTTTGTAGCATGATGTGTTCGGACACTAACGTGCTGCATAGACATCTACGTGCTACACTAGCATCCTACGATGTTTCAACTTTCAAACAATCGTTTTTGTGCATTTTTACCACTTGTCACCTCCTTTAGTCAATGTTAACGACTTGAGATGCCCTGAAATGGCTCGGGAAGCTTCTTTTCCTTCCTTAAATGTTATCTTTTCACTTCATTTGCAACTCTCATTTGCTTCTAGCTTCTCTCTTGCTTTGGCTTTAGCCTTCTACTCTCCAACTATTGCTTGCATAGCTTCATATAGCTTGCTACACTAGCATTCTTACATATTTTCAAGCTCTCTTTGCAACACTCTTGGCTTTCACAACTCTCTTTGCCTCCTCCTTTGTAGCTCCTTTTGCTCTTGCAGCTTCATCTCCCTTATCTCATGCTTGTGAGCATATTGGGATTCCATATCCCCCAACTATTGCATCTCATACTTTGTGATACGGGTTCTCCTCCTTGAGCGGGGATTGCTTTTATCACCTTTTTGTGATATGGGTTCTCCTCCTTGAGCGGGGATTGCTTTTATCACCTTTTTGTGATATGGGTTCTCCTCCTCGAGTGAGGATTTCTTTTATCACTCCTACTTGGTGGTGCAGGTTCTACTTCTGAGTAGGTTTTTCTTTCACCACATGCTTTTCTCCATTTCGATTACACTCTCTTTCTATTTGGTTGTTCGTGGAGGTGGGAACAGCAAAATGAGGGTTTGATTGAAGAAAACCCCTATATAGCCCCAACACTTTCTCCAGTTCTTACGCATGCAGGTATTGAAGACATTCATCTGCCAGAGGCTTCATCACTTGCGTGGTTGTGAGCATCTTCCCTTTCTCTTATTCTCTTACTTTATCATTTATTCTTTACTTTGCTTTAGTTCTATCACATTCCGTTATTTTCCTATGCTTTAGAAGTTCTCAACAATTAAAGTAGTAGTCATTTAGCTATTTTCTGTGATAAACTCACTCACTGGTCCGTACGAGACGCCAACGCACCTTTGGGACACCAATGTGTGGCGCTGTCGTTTGTATCTCATGTTGTCGTCCTTTGGCCGAGAGCTTATAAGCTTGTCTAGAGAATCTTTGTGACTTTCTCTTTCTGATTCTAGAACTTTCACACTATTCCTTGAGGTAGTTTAGGGTAGTTCACCCTATGAGGCTCTCTGAATGAAGAGAACTCATGAGTAGAAAATCCCCCTTATCTACATTTTGGCGAACTTGACATGAACGTAAAACTAGGAATTTATTTACCCCTACTTGGCGAGGTCATAACTTTTGACTCAGTGCTCGAAATTTAGAACCGTTTGCACTGTTGGAAAGATCTCCAAGAGGTCTAATTTAGTCCCTAAAATATTGTTCCTTCGATAGCCAAATTTTAAGGACCGACACAAGTTCTGACCTCAAATTCTGCTTCGAAGACCTTCGAAAACGTGAATTACTAGAACATAGAAAATATCGAAAAAATGGTAATGAATTTAATATCTTATTTTATTAGTTCAATATCTAATTTTGTTCAAAATATTAATGATATTCCATTTCATGCATGTGATAGTGATTTGGCTTTACACATGTCACTTGGCGTCTTTGACCCTTCTCATGAAAGTCCTCTTACTTCAGAGGATATTTTGTTGCAAGAAGATGAAAGCCTTGATACCTTTCTTAATGTTACTTTACCTTCTCTTCATTCCAATGCACTCTCTTCTAGAAATGATGCATTAGCGAATGATGAATCTCATCTTTATTTCAATGCACTCTCTTTTGGAGATGATGCATTCATGAATAATGAATATCTTATACCTTCCAATGCACTCTCTTCTAGAGATGTTGCATTTTTTAATGATGAATTTCTTATCTATTCCAATGCAATCTCCTCTAGAGATGATGCATTAGCGAACGATAAATCTCCTTCCACATTTGATCCTGTTTGGATCGATGTTGAGTTCATATGTCTTCAAATAATTATTCTACTAGTTGTGATGATTTTGTAAATGTAATATATGTCTTTGTTGCCCCTCAAAGGACTAAGAGACCAATCATTTATGTGACTCTAGCTAGTCCTTCTCCTAAAAGGATTTGTTCTATTAATGGTGTTCCATCTGATAGTAATTCTCCTGATCTTTCTATGGCTCCCTCTTATAGAGTGATAGCCCATACTTATTAGAATAGAATGAATAAACAACCAAGTCTTCCTTCATCACCTAAACCTACAACTGAAGCACCTAGTGATTATGATCTTGTTGAGTAACCTTGAGTTACTCCAGCTAAGATCTCATTGTGGGACTTGCTTCAGTCTGCTTTGATTTATCAAGGTATGCTTCAAGAAGCCTTACAAAAGATCCTCTTTCCTTCTGCCGCTAGGTCGACAGATGCTAATGCATTGATGGTGTATATTCGTGCGGATTCGCCGAATATTACGTTCTATCCACAAGAACTCTCACCTCCAAAAGTACAAAAGCAAGTAGACCCTTTGATTATTATAGTTAACATTAATAATATCCGCATTAGACGTACTCTCGTTGACGTTGGTTCGACGCTCAATGTATGTAGCATTGATTTATTGCCTAAGATTAATATTGATTCATCTTCTCTTAATGCTTCTTATGTTGTTATTTGTAGGTTCGATAATGTTAGTCGACAAGCCCTAGGCAAGGTAGTCTTGCCTTTGAGGTTGGTACCCAATACTATACCCACCCTTGTATATGTTATGGCAGAAAAATTACCTTATAACCTTCTTGGTAGGCCGTGGATTCATGCTATGGGTGCAATCTCGTCTACCTTGCATAAATGTATTAAGTTCATTTGTAACAATCGAGTAGTCACAGTCAAGGCTGACCCTGAGGCTATGAACTTGTGTGAAATGGCAGCTGCTGGTCAAGCTTCGGTTGTGCCTACTCTTATTCCTTCAGTGTTTTCCAATGTGTTGATGTTTACTCCAGTAGTACGTACTACAAAGGATAATCTTGAGATAAATGTCCCTAAAGAAGATCCTTCTAAAGCAAGAAATCCTAAGTCTACTCCTTCTCAAAGGAATGCATGTCTTGGTGATGATTGGGGTTTCTTAGACTTTACAAAATCCTTCACTAGAGAATATAAAGTTGACCCGATCCACTTAGACCATCCGATAACATCATCCACACCTGCTATCAAAGATGATTATTCTTCTATATTGTGGGATAATGTAAATGCAAATTGTAATGTTCTTAGTGTTGATCCTCCTTTTGAGGAAGATGATCACACTTATGTTAAGGAGGTTAATGATGGTAGTCCTATCAGGAAAAATGATGGAAATCTCGTAGAGGAGTATGATCCCCTTTTCTGGAATAATACTTTCCATGTAGATCCTCCATTACCTTCTATCTTCACGCCTTCTCCTGAGCAGTCAAACTTTTCTCCACAAGAGAAAGGGTTGCTTCCTACTCCTCATTCTTTATTTGAGCAAGAGCGTATTTTTTTGAGGCTTCTCAAAGCCCACTTAATTACTCTTCCTTCTCCTACACACAAGAAATCTCATGAACATGATAAAGCAAAACGTTCTTTCTGTGCATACCATCGAGTGTTTGGCCATTCCACTAGTGAATGTAAGGCCAAAAAGGATAAAATGCAACAACTTCGTGACTCAGGTTCCATCACTCATTTATTTGTTGATGCACCTGCCTTTTCTTTGCATGACAAGTGATATCAAGGTCTACCTCTATCCTGCATGTTCTAAGTATCTTGCATGGTTCTCCTCCCCTATATGTTGGGGGTAGTGATAACTTGTTTTGGAGATGTGTGTCCTTCTTGAAGGACCCTCTCTCTTCTCTATGTCTTTCAATTGAAGCGTTCCTCGAGTGGACCCCTTTTTCTTCTGAAGGGTTCCCAAGGGAGCCCCTTTGAAGTTTTTTATCTCAAAAGAATTATTTGTGTCTAGCTTGGGGGCAGCCTGACTAGACCTCGCTTTTCAAATAGCGCGTCCTTTGTGTGGACCCCTTTTCTTTTGAAGGGTTCTCGAGGGACCCCTTTGAAAGCCTTCCAATTTATCGACAATCTGCGTGACTATCCACTTACTTGCCTGCATGGCCGCTTTCAGACATGTTCTATCTGTGGGTAAACATGTCGCTTTGCAGGTGCACCTGTAAAGCCGCTTTCCGACTTTGCGGAGTCCTCGTTTCTGGGTTTCCTCCATGTGAGAAATCTTGGGGGATGCCTCCTTGCAGGTCTGCAGGCCTGTAAGGCACTTTCGTCTGAGCTTCCTCCATGTGAAAGATCTTGGTGGACACTCCCTTGCAGATCTATGGGTCTATAAGGCGCTTTTATCAGTTTCCTTCATGTGAGAGATCTTGGAGGACACCTTCCTTGTAGGTCTGCGGGCCTGTGAGGCATTTACATTCTTAAATTCTCTTTCTTCTCAATTGTATATACTAGATCGAAGATCTACATATTCTTCATCCTGAGTATCTCTTCATTTTAGAATTCTTCTATGTGTTATTTCTTAATTTGGGGACGATGCATAGTACTGAGATAACCTTTTACATTGAGGTATCTTTCACTTTGCTGACTCAAATCCTTTAGTTTTTTACATTCTAACATTGTTGTCTAGTGTAGGTTTTTCTTTCCTAATGCATTTGTTTTGTAGGTCTTCAACCTGGGGGCATGCTTCCTTGGTTCGAAGAGTTATCTGCTTCCTCTACAGTATCCTTTTGGCATATGATGTTATTTATGTTTCGTAAATTTCCCTTAGCGTGCATATTAGCATAGATTCATATGCTCACTAAAGTGGGGGTAAAATGTATAGTCGTAAAATTGCACCCCTTGCAACTTCACATACATTTTTGTATCTGCTTTAGTGTCCACTCCCTTAGCATCTTGTGTAGGCTCATTTTAGCCCCTGCATCAGCCTTTTTCCCTTCTCAGGATGCTCCAACACCCCTTTTTAGTAGTTGCCCTCGTGTGTCAGCTTTGCATCAAACTGTGCTTTTCTCGTTCACATCATTTTGTAGCATGATGTGTCCGGACACTAGCGCACCGCACAAATGTATGTGTGTTGCACTAGTGTCCTGCAATGTTTCAACTTTCAAACGACCATTTTCGTGCATGTTCACCACTTTTCACCTCCTTTGGTTTGTGGTAACAGCTCGAGATGCCCTAAAATAGATCAGGAAGCTTATTTTCCTTCCTTAAATGCTATCTTTTCACTTTATTTGCAACTCTCCTCTACTTCTATATTCTCTCTTGCTTTGGCTTTAGCCTTCTACTCTCCAACTCTTGCTTGCACAATTTCATATAGCTTGCTACACTAACATTTTTACATATTTTCAAGCTCTCTTTGCAGCACTCTTGGCTTTCACAGCTCTCTTTGCCTCCTTCTTTGTATCTCCTTTGGCACTTGTAGCTTCATCTCCCTTATCTCATGCTTGTAAGCATCCTAGGATTCCATATCCCCCAACTATTGCATCTCATACTTTGTAATACAGGTTCTCCTCCTTGAGTGGGGATTGCTTTTATCACCTCTTTTGTGATACAGGTTCTCCTCCTCGAGCGAGGATTGATTTTATCACTCCTACTTGGTGGTGCAGGTTCTACTCTTGAGCGGGTTTTGCTTTCACCACACACTTTTCTTCATTTTGATTACACTCTCTCTTTCTATCTGGTTGTCCGTGGAGGTGAGAACACCAAAATGGGGGTTTGACTGAGGCAAACCCCTATACAGCCCCAACACTTTCTCCAGATCTTACACATGCAGGTATTGAAGACATTCATCTACTGGAGGCTTCATCACTTGCATGGTTGTGAGCATCTTCCCTTTCTCTTATTCTCTTACTTTATCATTTATTCTTTATTTTGCTTCAATTCTATCACATTTCGTTACTTTCCTATGCTTTAGAAGTTCTCAACAATTAGAATAGAAGAAGCCATTTAGCTATTTTTTGTGATAAACTCACTCTATGGTTCGTACGAGATGCCAGCATGCCTCTGGGATGCTAGTGTGTCGTGCTGTCGTCTGTATCCCGCGCTTCCATCCTTTGGCCAAGAGCTTATCAGCTTGTCCAAAGAATCTTCATGACCTACTCTTTCTGATTTTAGAACTTTCATGTTGTTCCTTGAGGTAGTTTAGGGCAGTTCGCCCTGTGAGGCTCTCTGAATGAAGAGAACTTGTAAGTAGCAAATCCCCCTTCTCTACAATATCAAATGTTCTGTATTATTACGAGAGTGTTGTGGAATTTGTGGGATATAAAATGTTTCTTGTACAATTTATTTGGTTATTAAATGTACAACTTGTTTTTGTTTCAATGCTAATAATTGAGAAGTGCATTTTATAAAGTGTTACAACTAGGATTCAATTAGTGTTATAACTAGGGTTATAAAGTGTTATTGTTCAATTAGAGTTTAACTATGGTAATCATTAGGATTCAATTATGGTTAGGGTTCAATTATGGTGAGGGTTCAAATAGGGTTAGGATTAGTGTTAGGGTTAGGGTTCAATTAGGCTTAGAGTTAGGGTAAGGGTTAGGACTAGGATTAGTTATCCTTCTCGAGGTGCCTATTTTCATCATTTTTTCTTAGTACAATAGGTGCCTCGATAATGATAACTCTCGGTGTATTTTATATATATTAATATTTAATATATGTATGCTATTTTTAACGACATGTGCATTGAAAAATTCAAATACAAATAGTTCAAATTCATATGAAATCTGCTTAACATTTGAAAACTCTTTCTTGAAGATCCTCTTATTTCTCTACCACTAGATATTCCATATTACCATTGGGGGAATAGCTCTCCAAATGCAAGCATAAAGGGAATACTTATGAAGAGTAGGCCAACTTGTAAAAACATCCCAAAGATTATTTGATAATGGTGTACGCCAATTCAGTTTGCTAATGATATTTAACCAACATGAATGTGCAAAGGGGCATAGGAGTAAATGATCAACCTCCTCTTGTTCCTATCCACATAAGACACAATTAAAAGGCTCTACTATACCTATTTTTACCAACCTTGTTCTTGTTAGTATTTGCTTCTTAATGGCTAACCATGTAAAGCATCCTTCTTTGGGTAGCATCATTTCATTCCAGCAAAAGGAGTATGCTCTTTGGGATTCTTATTGGACACCATGACTAAGTAAAGATATGTAACCTAATTTTACTATGTATTTTCCTGTCTTTTATGGAGCCCAAAACAATAGATCAGGGGTATTTGATTTGAATATTACTCTTTGGATTGGAATATCTTGCAAAAAAAAATGTTGTGCTATTGGGACTTGAGTATTGTTGAGATCTTTCCAAGACAATATCAATGTATTATCCACTAAAGGTTGCAGATAGTCTTTAACTTTACACCCCAAGTTAAAGAGAGAATTTCATTTGCTTGATTGATTTCCTAATTTCTACTTATAGGTGGGTGACCATTCCAAGAGTCATCCCAAAATGGTGCATCTGCACCATTGTGGATCTACCATGAGAGATAAGGAGTTATTACTTCTCGACATGCAACCAAAAAGTTCCACATAGTTGAGCCTAAGGGAGGATTAGATATTGTGAAAATTTTGTTGGGATTGAATGAGTCCAAACATTTTTTTTGCATTATCCTACACCATTTTTCTTTTGGTTTTGCAAACATGTTCCATACCATTTTAGCACCTAAAGACAGATTGCGGGCTTCCAAGTTGTGAATCCCAGCTCCACCTTCGAGTTTATCAATGCTCATATTTTCTAAAGAAATTAAAAGTATTTTTTTCTTCTTATCCAAGTTGCCTCTCCATATAATTTTTCTGATAATCTTCTTTATTTATGATAAAATTGATTTTGGTGCTTGAAGAATTGCCATGTAATAATTTGGAATAGTTGCAAGAATTGTTTTAACCATTTGAATGAAGCTTACTTGCTAGGGATAACCACCTACCCTTCCAGTTTGTTATTTTACTTTGTAGACTAGGAATGACTTTCTTCCAGTATGATGGTTTGTTGCTTCCCATAAAAAATGGGATCCCTAGGTATTATCAAGGAAAATCTATCAATTGGAAGCCCAACTTCTGAACAATTCTTCCCTTCAATAAAGAAGAGGTGTTGAAAATATATCTTGGATTTGTTTGCATTAATCTTCTAACCTAAGGCTGATGAGTATTTGTTAAGCAAGGACTATACTGTCTGAGCCTCGTTTAAAGATGTACTAACAAACAGGATGGTATCATTTGTAAATAGTGAGTGAGTAGTGGTTATATTTGAAGTTGGGATGGTGATTCCTTTCCATTTGTTTTGGGAGTGATAAAGCCTTATGGACCTATTGAGAGCCTCTGCAAGAATGATGGATAGAAAAGGTGAAAATGGGTCACCTTGTCTAATAACTTTTGTAGATTTAAAGAAACAAATTGGGGAGCCATTGACTAAAACTAAAAATTTTACACTTGAGAGGCATGAGAATATCCACTTGCATCATTTGGGAGTGAAGCCGGACTTGGATAATACTTGCATTAAGAAGTCCCAATCAACTCTGTCATATTCTTTCAACTATCTAACTTGATGATGAAGGTTGGGATTTCATTGGATTGAACTAAGTGTAGAACATCATGAGCTACCAAGGCTCCCTCTAGGGTCTCTCGATCCAGAATGAAACCACTTTGTTCGTCCAAAATGATTTTTTGAAATAAGAGGATGTAGTCTCATATAAATTGCTTTGGTGAATATTTTGTATATTGTGTTACACAATGAGATTGGTTTGAAGTCAACAAAAGAGCTCGGGTTTTGAACTTTTGGGATAATAGCTATGTGTGTAACATTGAATTGCTTCAACACATTCCCTACTTTCCTTGACTCTTCTAGAGCTTGAAGGAGATTGATACCAATAAAGTCCCAACACTTTTGAAAGAATATAGATGTAAAACCATTTGGGCCTAGAGCCTTTATGGGGGTAAGGAAAAAATCATTGATTTCAACTCCTCCAATGTGAACTGGCTAAGCAAATGATTATTGTCCTCTTGGGAAATCAACGAAGGAATAACATCTAACATTTCTACTTTATGTTGATTTGAATGAGGAACTTGCTGTAGGGGCTTGCTTAGAAGATTTGAGTAAAATTTAACTACTTCACCTTGAATATCCCGCTCTTTATTAAGAATCTGACCTGTAATACTCTCCTTGATTGAAATTTTTTTGTACATTTATTTTTTGATTTGGGTTGAGGCATGAAAAAATTTGGTGTTATGATCTCCATCCTTAAGCCACATTTCTCTTGATTTTTGATGCTAATAAATTTCTTCCCTAGTAAGGAGCTCTTGGAATTCCTCTTGAAGACTTTTCTACTATTCATATGTGCCAGGGTCCAAACCATGGATGATAATATGATTATTAATACAATTTCCTTTTGATGAAAAATATTTTTAAAGGACTGAGTGTTCCAAATTCTAATTTGGGTTTTGATGTATTGAAGCTTTTTGTAGAGTTGAAACATACAAGAACCCTGGACAAATGGGGCCTTTGCCCACCAAGCTTTGAGGAGTGGTAAAAATTGTGGGCTTCTAAACCACATAGATTCAAATTTGAAGGAGGATTTTTTACATTGAACATTATTTTTAGCTGATACAGAAATGAAACTGCATAGCGGTCCAAGCTTGAAAAAGGGAGTATATTTGAAGAAAGATCCAAGGCTTCTACTAACCAATTCGAGATGGCCAAAAATCTTTCCAACCTTTAAGAAATTTGGTAAAAATCTTTACGTCTATTTGTCCATGTATATTTTCCATTTCGAGGAATCATGTCTACTAAAGCATTCTCTTGGACAAAGGATGAGAAGTCTTCTATGACTTTAGGAAGAGAGATGATACCCCCATTTTTCTCTTCCAAGGATGTTATCACATTAAAATATCCTTCCACTAACACAAGCTCCTTTGTTAATTGTTCAAGCACCTCAGATAGAGAATCCCACAAAATCTTTTTGTCTATCGTTGAAGATAGGCCATATACATTGAAAACCCAAAATGAAAGATTAAAGTGTGTTACTTTAATCAAGATCCAGTTCTGCTCCTGAGATATTACTTCTACCAAGACTGATTTTGGATTCCAAAAAATAGCAAGCTTACCTGAAGCTCCTTGGGCAGCTGAAAAGGTGAATTTCCCTTTGTTCCATTTCTTTAGAATTGAAGAGTTTATGTCTTCAGACATCTTTGTCTCTTGCAGTAACACTATATCTGCCCCATGAAGGTTCTTTTGTTAGAAGCATTTATGCCCCTAACATTCCAAGACAAAAGCCTCATTGTTGTTGAGGAGAGCAACATACTCTCATTGGTCTGAAATTTTTGTCTAGAGTTTTTTTAATACTTTTTTCCATGGTGGATTAGAGACCCGCTGCTATTCATCCTGAGTTTTAACTACCAAAGGTTCTCTACCTCATCTTTTTGGTGTTTTGATCTGAGGCATTGAGCACAGAGTTTGTGAGATTGAAAGATATTTTGAGTAGTCAAATTCTATGGTCTCTTTTCTCACCTCATCTGCAATTTCATTTATCAGCTGAGAACCTACATGCTTGGCTATGTTCTCTGCTAATTCATCAAGATTATCCTCCTCTAAAGATTGATTAACATCGATTTTGTCTAGGTAATTGTGAGAATATGCAGTTTTTTTATCCTCAGGAGGGCTTTGGTATAACGCAAAAGATTTTAGGCAAACAGATAACAAGTCTTCCTGCTCATACCTCTAGCAATTTAAAAGGGGCTCCATTGAGTGAAATTGCCTTGTAGGAGTGGCAAGATGTGGGAGCTCTGAAGGAAGTGGAGTTTGCAGCAATTTCAATGGAGTAGATTTGAATTGAGGCAAGATTAAATCTTGTGATATAGAAGCCCAAAATTTCAATTGTTTAGACATATTTGTAATATCAAGATTAACAGGAAAACAACTTTGAAGAGACGGAAAGTTCCTTTTTCCAAGAGGACCAAGCCAAATGATGTTGTAAAAATTCCTTTGACAAATTTGAATCGAAGATGAGGGTTTATAATCAGAGAAACCCTGATGAGTAAGATTCTGAGAAACTTGCAAAGCAGGGTAGAATGCGATTATATCTAAAGTTGCACCACATTTGGATAGAGGCAGATTTATAATTTGATCCCTTGCTATTGTGCCTTGGGTTAATTTTACAACAACTCCATTTTGCAAACTGTTGACTTGCTTAGGCACAATTTTATGTGAAGACTTGAAGCTGTTGATAATCTCTGGCAATAAGATGAAGTCCTTGTGCTTTGAGAAAGTTGAGTCTAAGGGAGGGCTCTTAGGGAAAATAAATTTCGGATCCTCACAGACCATTTAGTTGGAAACCTTCATGTCTAGACAATTTCTGTTGAAGTGACCAAATAAATGACAAGCTCCACATTCTGACTCTGGCCCTTCCATCAATAGTTTTTGTTCCCGAAATCCATTTTGGGAATGGATTTGCAAATGTTTAGGGAAATCCTTTGTAGCATCTAGTAGAACACAGATTCTTACTGGGAGATCAGGATTATCAAAGAAAACAAGGTCATTTTTGAGAAAGATACCCATTTGGTTTCCCAAGATTTCCACTATGTCAAGCTCTTTGTATATCAGTGGTAATGTGTGAAGCTGAATCCAAAAAGGTATGTAGTTTATTGCAGCAGAGCAAGGGTTAAAATTTGGAACCCAAGGTTGACTGTGCAAACCTAAGCCATCTAGAAACCAAGATTTAATCTTGAATACAACATCCTTATATTCCTTGGAAGAGAAAACAGTGACAGAAACAGCCCTTCCCTTGATCTATATAAAAAAATTCATTTACCCATGCCCAATGCTCCCCTACCCAATTGAATAAGATCTTTATTCCAAGATTGAAGTTCCAAAACTTACAAATGAGAGCTCTCCCACAAAGATCTTGAACCTGGGGGACCAAGGACTCTTTAGAGGTCACTTTTGTCTCTCCCTTTGAGCTAATCTTTCCAATATTCGCTAACTTGGGTGAATCTGCTTTGTTCTGATTATTTAGGGCTTTTGGGATCCATTTCCATTTCCAACTCTTTGCAGCAACCCATTGAAGCCTTCTTTTATCATTATTTTTGTTTGACCTAAACTTTGATCTAGCCTGCCTTTTTGGAATAATGGCTCGTCTCTTTGATAGGGATGATGTTTGGAAAGGTAGCTGGATGGGCGAATCTAGTTACCACCCTTTTAAAAGAAAACTGTGTCTCGCCATGGCTGAGCAATCCATGGAGAATATGGTTTATGTGGTGATCTCACTCCTTTGCCACCGTGGCCCTGCTGACGGGAGTGATTTCTGACGCCCTTGAAACCCTTCTGAGCATCCCAATGTGCGCCACGCCGGTGCCTATTGCCTGAACGAGACACCCTCTTCTGGGCAGGAGTACGTCGTGGCCCCGATAGAGTGAAACCGTTGCTATGGAGAAGAGTCTTGTTCTGTAAATCTGAAGTTTGCAAGATGCCCGCAAGTTGCTGCTCGCCACCATTTTTTCTCTTGGTGCCATTTTTCGTAAAAACGTAACAATTGTTAATACTTAAAGGAAAAGTCAAAAAAAAAAAAAAAATCCTACATACAATAAGTCCCATGTCCTAATATAACTGTAACGGTTTTGTTGTACTAGTGATCTAAATGATCACGAGTTCAAATCTTCTCAAATAATAATAATAAAAAATAAAAATAAAAATAAAAAATAAAAAACAAACATTACCCATCAATACAAGTAATGCAAATAAAAGTTATTTAATTTATTTGTAATCTTCAACATTATTCAATTTAAAAAAAAAAGTTAGTTAATTCTCTAGAGAAAGGTATTCACTAAAAAAAACTTATCCATCAATACAAGTAATACAAATAAAAGTTAATTCTCTAATGAAAGATATTCACTTAGTTAGTCTCTTTAAGTGGTAAGTGGTAATGTTAGTAATCAATTTGAAAGCCTTTTCAATCCATGAGACATAATTGTTTAGTTGAATATTTCATTCTAACTTATCATTCATGTATTATATTGAACAACAAATGTTAATTGTACATTTAGTCAATTACTATATAAAAGTAACAACCCAAAAATTGCAAAATCAATTTTGTTTGGAAAAATTGTGTGTTTCAATTTAGAAAAGTGTGTATATATGAAGTGAACTTTTAGATTTTGTTTTCTTATTTATTTCTATTGACCAAAATATATGATGTGAATAGATTGGAATTTATTATTTCACCTAAAAATAATATTCCCTCTTCATTTTAATTGTATTCAAACAACTCACTAATTATATTATTTTAAATATATTTTCAAAATATTATAAAAGAAACAAAATAGGAAATATTCACTTCTCTAATTTCTTTTGTAGAATAGTAAAATCATCTTAGATATTAAATAAATATTAAATGAATCAGTAAATAAATTTATATCATATTTTTTAATTTATTTCTAAATTTATAAAATTAAAAGATTTTCTTTGTAATTTTATTAATATTTTTGATTAAAAATTAGATAGATTTTTTTATTAATATTTAAAATCATACTTCATGATTTATTATCAAATAATAATTTAAATAATATTAGTTAAAAATGACAGAAAATACTTATTACATCATTAATACATGCTAAAATTAATGCATCCTCTCATATTATAATATTGAATATAAAAATTTGTATATATAAATATAAGATTAAAGACCACTGGTGGATTAGATCATATTATTATATTTTCAAAATTTTATCTAATGAATGTTTAATAGAAGACACACACAAGATGAATAGTCTTTATAATTGCATGACTTATACTTTGGTTATGGAGATTGGAGGGTTCCTCATATTGCACTAATTGTGTACTCTTGTTTTTTATTTTGATTTTCATATCATAATTGAAAAATAAAACTATATGGCAACAATGTAACCTTTGGGCATTTTGTTGTATGTGTATAACTTGTATGTTATTGTCTAATATCACATGTATATTGACAATGAATTGGGACTGCATATTGAGTATTGACAATGAATTCTTAACACAAATGTTATATGCTAAGTTTCTATAATATATATATGTATGATTTATCCATGCTTCTATATGAATATTTAAAATTTCTCTATTTTTTTAAAAATTTCCTATATTTTATATAGCCATCCACTAGCGTCTCCAAAATTGACTTGAAAAATAAGGGACTTCAGACTTGTCCAGGTCTTGCTGTCACTATCCCCATCCCCAAAACTCAGGTAACACTGGGATTTTTTGAAATTGTTAGACTGAGAGATCCACTCTGTATTTCTATCTGCATTTCATCCTATTGGTGGATGATAGAATATGATCAAATGTTGATGTAAAAAAAATTACTCAATTTTAATAAAAAAAATCAATATTCTATCTATTTCTGTTTTAATATGTTTTTTTGTCTTTATATTAAAAATAAGAATATTAATTTATTGCGTGTGTGCAGACCCCTAACCTAGCCCGTCTCTTTGAGATTTTTGTGTGGATTACATTTTCCCAAGGCCTGCTTTTATCTATTTTAGTGCAGCTGGTCACCTATGTTTGGTCTGTGCAAGCAAGAAATGAACACAAGGGCTCTCTTAATTCCTATTTCTGAGCCATTGGATTAACTGTAGGCTCTTGAGAGATTTTCTTTGCCAGGGTGATTCTCAATGTAGTTTACCTAAAGATCGCACTCGCTAACAGAGTAGATGTTTTTAGCCATTCCTATGGTAATTAGGAACTGGGCTCTTCAAAATATGTTAAAAATTTAAACCATTCATGGATTTCATGTAATTTGCAGATACCCTTGCTAACAGAGTACATGTTTTCAGCCATTCTATTGTAACTACAACCTGGGTTCTCTAAAATATGTTAAAATATTCATAGATTTCATGTAATTTGAAGATACCCTTAGCTAACAGAATAATGTTTTCAGCCATTCTATTGTAACTACAAACTGGGTTCTCTAAAATATGTTAAAACAGTCATGAATTTCATGTAATTTGCAGATACCCTTTGCTAACAGAATAATGTTTTCAGCCATTCTATTGTAACTACAAACTGGGTTCTCTAAAATATGTTAAACCATTCATGGACTTCATGTAATTTGCAGATACCTTTTGCTAACAGAGTAGATGTTTTCAGCCATTCTATTGTAACTACAAACTGAGTTCTCTAAAATATGTTAAACTATTCATAGATTTCATGTAATTTGAAGATACCCTTTGCTAACAGAGTATTGTTTTCAGCCATTCTATTGTAACTACAAACTGGGTTCTCTAAAATATGTTAAACCATTCATAGATTTCATCTAATTGATACCCTTTGCTAACAGAGTAGATGTTTTTAGTCATTCTATTGTAACTACAAACTGGGTTCTCTAAAATATGTTAAACCATTCTTCCCATCATATTAATTAATACATATTTCTTGTGGGTTTCCTTTTATTGTTTGAATTTCTGCCACCCTTGGGGCTGATTTATGATATTTACTGCTCTGTTTTTATTGTAATCTTACTCCTCTGCAGTCCCTCTTCTGTGGATTGCATTCGTCTATTTCTGGACAAACATTGAATCTTCTAATAATTAATCTACTAATTACATTAATGACTGACTGGAAGTAGACATGCCCATTAAACAGAACCAAAAAACTAAGAGAAAACCAAAGTAGGTTGAGTTACAACTACTTACGAGGAGGCCTGAAGTGAAACCCACGATAACGGTGGTCACAATGGAAAAGGCAGCCAACTCCAAATCACCAATATGTCCTACAAATGCCTGTGTAATGACGTTGAGGCCATTTACTGCAAGCCGACTGATGATTGCAGCGCCTGCAATTTTCCATAGCGCTTTTGACTCAATCCAAAATCTTGTGGAAAAACCTGGGCTTCTTATGACCTCATTTTCTTCATCTCTGAGAGCTCTACTAAGCTACTCTTCTGCCATGTTATTTTTTCTCCTGGATTTCAATTGCAAGCTTGCAGAGCGTTTAACAAAATGGTTTTTCTGCTGCCTCTGTTCTATGCGTTTAGAATAAACTGCTTTTCATATTGTGGAGGTTAGAAATTATTCTATCCTATTCTATCCGTTGTTGTGGTGCGAATTAAACCGCGTGCACAGGGTAGTTGCTGGTAAGCTGAGTGCAGGTAATAATAATGTGTTCTGTTTCTGTTTCTTGAAAGTTAGGTGGTCTCTATGCTATATTGACAGGCAGCTGCTAATCTAACATACTTCAAATCACATACATTCATTTTATTTCTGTCTGTCAACGGCTATACTTCAAATCATATATTCTTCAAGATTCATATGGACATGCTCATTTTGAATTTCGGTCAGATGTCAGATTCATTTGTCATGGGTACTTGGAGGTACTTTTGGGAATGGTCAAAAGGAATTTTTTGTCCTATCTTCCCATGTGACAAGATGAAATTTAAAATTCCCTTTATAATCCTCCTGGGATGGTAATTCCTCCTAGAGCCTAGGAGAAATAAAATGGAATTAAAAATTAGTCTAAAGGTCTAGGAGAAATAAAATGGAATTATTGGAGTATGGGTAGTATTTATTGAAAAAAAAGGAATCAAAAATTGCTCTAAAGGCCGAGGAGAAATAAAATGGAATTAAATTAAAATTTTCATTGGGATATGGGTAGTATTTATTAAGGGGTTGACCAAAGGATTCGATTAGGTTGATTAACCAATGATTTAGGCTTTGAGGGATTTAGAAGGTGATTAGGCTAATGGAGAAAAAATAGGGATAAGTTGTAAGAATTGGAGGATGTGACATTTCTTAATCAATGATTATGAATGTGTATATCATTAATCAAAGATTAAGCAAGTTAATCGGGATTAGAAGTGGATTATGGAGGATATGACATTTGAAGAGAAAAAGGGGATGAATTAAAAAATAATTTTAATTTATGTGGGCTAATGACTAAATTAAATAAATAGAAGTCTATTTATTTAATTTAGAGAGGAAAGGTCAAAATGATAAAGTATTTAATCAAATAATTAAATATCTTAGAGGACCTTAGGGAATGATGAATACTAATTAAATAATAATATTATTATTTAATTAATGCAGATATGAAGATGGAATAGACGAAATAAATAATAAATTTGATCAAATGTAGATGGTCAAATTTAGGCATTTACATATACATCGTCGTGCAACAATAGTTCACTGAAAGCATATAGTTTGCATGAATGATAATTGTTGTTGGTGTACATCATCATGCAACATTTAATTCACAAAAAAATCATATTTTGTATGAATATTACTTTTATATGTATATGCTTTAGTTTTGTATGCTAAATGTATGGAATAACTCAACTCTATTTTGTATAGAAGATAAAACAAGATAGACATCATGATGTAATTCAATTTTTGAAGTTGAATGAAAGAGTTTAGAATATTGTTGTTGCAATTATGTGTTTTTGCTTCTATAATTGTTCCCACACTTTTGATCATATTAATTAATTAATTGAAAATCAGAATGCAATTTATTTTTATTTTTAATTCATTAACAAATACAGTCAAATATGCATCCTAATGTTTGGATAGATATTGTCGTGTTGTAGATGAGAGGACATTTTCTTCTTCAATCAAAATCATAAACCATGTGTAGGTCATAGACTATAGTTGAATGGCTACACCATCTCATGTTTAGTTAAAAATAAAATAAAATCATAAAAGTAACTTTAAATAACAAATATCAAAGTGATAATCATTGTGTGGGACTTTGGGGTTGAAAATATTTATTTTAATTGGGTTTTATTTTGATTAGTTATAATAAATGTCATTTGAGAGGAGGAAATTTGTTTTTTTTATAAAAAGAGTGTGTTTTGTAAAGAATTAAAAGAGTGAGAGTAAGATATTATTTTGCTATTTTATCATGACGATGGATCATGGGATGTGATCCCAAATGTTGATGAAGTAAAAAGTTTACATAGTCTAACATGGAAATTTTCAAGCTAATTTTTGGATTGTGGAAATTTTATGGCTTTAAAAGATATTATTTTGTGAGAAATGAAAAGAAATATATGTTTTTGCATTAAAAACAAAAATTCATTAGAGGAAATTTAATGTGAGATGGTACAAGGATGGCTAATGTCTATTCAATATAATATATGCATTTATAGGATAGGAAATGTAAAACATCGATTGAAATGATCCTCCTAGGTTACACCTATTCCAATGGATGTTGCATGACTTTTCTTGGCTTTCACATCAAATTTAGCAATACCATAAATGTAAAGAATATATGTAAATCAAAAGATAACATTTCCCATACTATGCTAGTCATAGTTGTGGTTAGTATGAATCAAATTTGGGGTCAAGTTCAACCCTAACAACTATAATATTCATTAACCTACTAAAATCATGATACATTCGACTTGCAAATAATTTTTGATGTCAAAATCTATCTAGCCTACCTTTAAATTATTGTCATGACTCATCTATCTACTACATAACAAATACTTTTAGTACAATACTACAAATCTAGGTACATGCTACCACATGAGTGTGATACATATGGCTTACAAAAAACTATTATCCAACTTCATATGTCATTTTGATGTCAAACTCTATCTAGCTTACCTTTAAATTATTATCATGACTCATCTATCTACTACATAACAAATACTTTTAATACAATACTACAAATGTAGGTACTGATGAGTCCAAATAATGACTCATTTTTGATAGGGTTTGTCATATATTTGTTGTTGTTACCATGGGATTTTAGCACCTAGTTATTGATACTCTATGTTATTTCCCTAAATTTATGAACTTTAGGCATGAACTTATCCCTATGACTTTTGATAGTATTAACCTACTATGTGATATATCTATATTAATTTTACATGTGATTGAATGAATGTTATTCTAAGGTGATTATGGATATACAATTGTTTTGAATACGCTAATGTCATTATGCGGGTTTACATTAAGATGTAGATATAAATGAAGCTTGCAAGGTGGAAGTTCATGCCAGTTGGGTGGTTGCTAAAGAAGTCAAAGAGATGGACATGTAAGAGGTCAATGGAGGGAAACTCCTAGCTCATGTGGAAGTTGCAACTTACCTTTAAATGACCATGTCTATTAGTTGAGTAGATTTAGGAGGTGTTGCTATGTTGGATCCTCGTTGAGGAAAGACTAGTTTGACTAAAGTCTTGTGCATGCATAACTTCCTTCCTCTTTTTCATGCTTTCAATAAATGGCATCCTGCTATTCTGATGGAGTCGACTGCCTAGTTAGTTAGAAGCTTTCCTTCTATAAATAATGATCAAATGTTCTTCTTCTAGAGGATATTGTACTTGCATTTTCAGTTTCAAAGAATACAGTCATGTTGCTATTATGATGTACCAATGTTTTCAATGAATAAAATGATACTTTGATTTGTTGCATCTGAGTTAGCTTAGGGAAAACTCATTCAAGGGGGGCCACTTGGTGAGAATTCCACCCATTCAGTTTAGTAGTTACTTTTTTGTTCAATAATTATTTACGGTCTTAGCAGTTTTATGTTCCTGCAACCATTGAAACTCTGTTATGTGTGTGTTCTTGCAGCTAAGGCAGACAAGGTAACTTCTTGTCTGCTTGCTGAGATTTTTGTTTTTATCATTCATTTCAGTTCATTTTAGTGGTTGATTCATGCTCAGTACTTATGCTAATTCCTTTCAAGCATTTTACTTTCAATACTATTTCCTTTCTATTTATAGGATAAAGATGACTACAGTTGAGTCCTAGTGCACAGACAGTGCTGACCCATTTCAAGTTCATGTCCCTGGGTTGACAATGAAATGAACCTTCATGATGAGCAAGATAACTACTTAGTGCAGATATCTAATCTCTAAGTTATAGATTTAAGGGCTTAGTTATTAAACCATTAGAGGAGGCCAACATGTACTTGTTGCTACAAAATTGTGATACATATGACTTACAAAAACTATTATCACAAACTATTATTTAGCTTCATATGTCATTACTCATCTATTGACTAGCCAACAAACACTATTATCCAACTTGGTATGCCATAACTCACCTATTAACTACCCAACAAATAGTATTACTTGACTTGGTATGTTGGATATCTTACTTGTTGACTAGCTAACAAATGATATTATTGCAATACTAGAAAGGAAAGTACTTGCCACATTGTGGCACTTTTTTTTATATGGATTTGTTTTGATTAATTATTATTAATATAGTTTGAAAAGAGGAAGTTTGTTTAAAAAAAAAAGATATTATTTTTTCAAAAATAAAAAGTGTGAGAGTAAAGATATTATCTTTCTATTTTATCATGATGATGGATCATGGATTGTGATCCCAAATGTTGATGAAGATTTTTTTTACATAATCTAATGTATAAAATTTTAAGCTAATATTATTGATTGTGGAAATTTTATGTCTTTAAAAGATATTAAAAAAATTGATATGTTTTTACATTAAAAAGGGAAAATTATTAGTGGTAGTTTGATGTGAGATCCAATATAAGGATGTCTAATGGGGTGAAGCCACAATAGTGGTTTACAATTGAAGTGAGGAAGGAAAACTCACAAAAAATGAATGCATGGCAAAATGATTTTAGGGGTTCGTACGAACCTATTAGTTTGACCGAACCCATTAGGGGTTCGTTGTAACCTATTGGTTTGACCGAACCCATTAGGGGTTCGCTAGAACCTAGGTTCAGGCGAACCCTCCTAATACTTTCCTGCCAGAAAAGCCATCAAAACCCCTCATAGAAGGCAGGTTCGAATGAACCCTGGTTCGAGCAAACCCGTAGTGGTTCGCTCGAACCCCCAAGGGTTCGTTTGAACCCCCTTTATTCCTCATCCCCTCCCCGAGACACAAAAAAAACTTAAATTTTGGCACTTCGGAGCTTGGGTTGAGGATGAAAATGGAGGAATCTTCACAAACCCAACTTGAATCAGGTAGTCCTAACGAGCTATCCAACAAATATAATTTTAATATGTTTTGGTTTTATTATGTATTTGTTTTTAGTTTTATTAAACATAGGTTTTCATCAAAATTGAAGGTCTTTGTTCTACACATGTGGAAAAATAGCAAATTATCAAAATAAAAATAAAAATATGAGTGCACGGATATTGAAGTCCTTGATCCAACAAAAAGATAAAATTGAATTTCGATATATACAAAAAATTGTGTTATACGGTTGCTATGTCCGAATTGTAATTGGTTTGACTTTGAAAATTGATTAAAAAAATTCAATAAAAAACTATCTAACCAAGGAAGCACTAGATATCAGAGTTACAAATCTAAATTTGAAAGAATTAGAATTTTATCCTTCATGGAAAAAGTTATCGTTATATGTGTGTCACTTTTTAAAATGTTGTTTTTGAAAAAAACTAGTTTTGTGGGAGATGGAAAAAGAAGTGTAATCTGATTCCAAAATTTTGAAAAAATATTTTTAGAATCTACAGACAAAATGTGACGAGACTCTAGTTTTCATTATCTTCAAATTCTTCATGGTTTAGCTGCTATAGGTTCTCGAATGTGAAGATTTAGTTTAAAAAAATAATTTCAGTGTCCAGTTTGGCCAAAAATTGTAAACCACTATTGTGGGATCACCCAATTCCTATTCAATAAAATGTATGCATATCTAGGATAGGAAATTTTGTGAAATCATAATATTGTGTCTCACTTTTTGGAAGAGGAAGTTTTTGGGGTGGTTGGGCTAGATTTACTAGAGCATAGATTCGATCAAAGGATTTTCTTTGAACAAAGGTGTTTTGATCGAACATATGTGCAAAATCATCTTCGATCGAAGGTCTAGCGGGAAGCCATAAAATTATTAAAATAATACCTTCAATGGAAGGTATTATTTTAATAGTTTTTAGTAGTATAAGAACCAACAACTAAAGTGTTGTCAGTTCATTTGGAAAAATTAGCATCTAGATGTGTTTATCTAGCAATTGTTTGTAAATTCCCCAGTGAGGACCACACACGACACCACCTAGACAACAACCCAAATTGACCCAACTTTGAGCAAAGAAGCCGCATGCCCAAGTAGGTCCATCGCAACGTTTTCTCCGCTTTTATGTCCTTTAAATAGGTTAAATGGTTTAAATTAGGTTTTACACTTAGCAATTGCATTTTCTTGAAAAAATTTAAAGCCTTTTCAACAAAGCCACGAAACCAAATTTCTTTGAGGAATTTTGTCAAACATTGGCTTTGATGAATGCCCATGCCCTCTTCCAAAGCTCTCATTTCAGTACAGGCATGAAAGATGCTGAAAAATGTTATGAAATGGAGCAAATCAAATGCCTACACTTATAGAACAATTCAAATGCCTTGTTTATGCTTCCACATTTTGTATACATGTCAACCAGGGTAGTTTCAACTACAACATCTGACCTTTATGCTTCGATGGATGTCCATGTACCCTATTCCAAAGCTCCCATTTTGGCATAAGCAGGGAGGATGCTGGAAAAGGTTGTGAAAGTTGGCTTTACACTAGCCAATTGCATTTGATTGAAAGTTTCTAAGACCTTTTCAATAAATCCATGTTATGCATATCCTTTAATCATGCTATTCCATGAGACCATATTTCTTTGAGGCATTTTTTCAATTAGTTCAAGTGATTTGTCTATGCTTCCAAATTTTGCATACATGTCAACCAGGGAAGTTGCAACTACAACATCTGAAAAATTCTTCTATCCTTTATGCTTCGATGGATGCCCATGCCCTCTTTCAAATCTCCTATTTTGGCATAGGCATGAAAGATGTTGGAAAAGGTTGTGAAATTTGTCTTTACACTTGCCAATTGCATTTGCTCAAAAGTTTCTAAAGCCTTTTCAACAAATCCATGTTCTGAGTATCCTTCAAATTTGGTTTTACACATGCATATTTGGTCTTAAAATAGTGGTTACATCTGAGAAGGCTTATTATGATGCAACTCCAACTAGCTATCTATTGAATCAAGAATCAACTAATCAATGTCAAAATGGAGCAAATTTATAAACCTCTGGATGAGTATAAATAAAAACCCATTGGATTTACTCTCCTTTTGTTTCCTAGTCCATCATGTTATTGTATTCCCTCCTCTCCTTGTAATGACCCATCCTAGATTGTAAATTCAATGTTTTACAAGGAGATGATTGAGGTTATTTAGATTTCACTCCTTCCATAGGTGAATATAAAGTTAATCTCATTGATTTTGATATCCCTACTTTGCATATTGAATGTATTAGTCATCATCCATCTCCTTAGTCTAATTCTTCCTCTTCTTCTACCTTATTGAATGGAAAGTTTGTAATTGGTAATAAGGTTAATTCAACTAAACATGTTGGTGAAAACTCTCCTTCCTCTTCTCCTATAGTTAAAACTCTATATCATAAATGATTAAAAAAAAATAGTAAACTATGAATATAAAGGTCTTGGTCCTTGTAAATATAATCTAATTGAACATAGTCATTTAAAAAAAATTATCTCTACAAAACTAGTCTTGTATACCATTCTCATACATGTTCTTAAACACATCCTCCTCACTCACTATAATATTACCCTTTTCTTAGAGTCACTAAATGGTATTCCTTTATTCCACATACTAGACATTTCCTATCTAGAGTAATTCTTTAGTTACATATCATTATATCTCATAGTGCTCCTCATCCTACCATAGGCTATGTGATCCCCTTGGATCTTCTTCCTAAATTATCCTTTTCTAGAACTTTAGCTACTTTGAAAATTAAAAATGTGTGTTTAGTGTTTATTTTGATTTATGTTTGGACTATAAATTTATATGCTCAAATTGATATAGTGTTTTAATTTCATAAATGTTAATAACATTGCATATGTTTCTTCATATAATATAAATAATGTATTGATGTGTAGTGACAATGAAAGAAGGATAACACATCTCAACATATGAAGAGATAGGTTTCTTCAACACATTCAAACCAAGATACCAATATATTGTTGTGTTTCATTATATCAATCAAATGTTTTATGATTTTTTCAGTAAATGATCAATGGTTTCCACAATTACATAGAGAGATTACCAATCTAACATACAAGAAATATATAATAATAAATTAAAAACACATTTAGGACAAACAAACCAAATACACACTTTATTATCTTTATGAAATTATACGATTCCAAAAACAACATTATGTACAAAGTGTGAATGCAAAATTCTTTTGACAAGTTTCTCAGAAAGTCTCTCTTCTACAAGTTTCCCCTTGTAAGAGTCTCTACAATAGATAAAGCCTTGTATTTACAAGCTTCTCTAGATAACCACTTTGTAATTGCCTCAACTACCTTTTTGAAATACAATGGTTTTGAAAATATTAAACCTTATTTGGTTATATTTAACATCACCTTTCTAGAAACAAGGCTCATTTTCTAAATTTAGTTACAATAAGTGACATAAGTTACTTTTACAAAATTTTCTTCATTTTCCTTTGTAACCACCTCAAGTCATGATAAATTATGTCAAGGTAAATTTTTTATCCACCTTTTAAAAACATTTTAAAGATTGAGGTTGTTTCCTTTATGTTTCCATTCCATCTCTACCATTAAGAAGGACTAAATAGAGCTTTTTATCATCTTCCTTGATCCCTATCTTGGCTAATATTGGGAGTTCAATATGCTAAAGACTATTATAATACAAGCCCAAGTGCACCTTGTTTCACTTATTATCACCAAAATCTTCATGAAAACACAAATCATCTTTGAAATGACGATATCAACTGACATCCCCAATAATAATATTCCTGAAACAATATTAGAAATGAATTTTATGGAAAAGTGGTAATCACCACAAACTCTAAAAAATTCTAAATGAATTGCTAATTTTTTATTATATAGACAAATAATTTGTTATTTTTGCTCCTTCTCAACACAATTTAGTGCAAATTTTGTGTCAGTTACTACCCCATGGCCTTAATCCCCTCGAGTGATCTCTCAAATTCTCCATATATTACATGCATTTGTGGGTGTGATCTATCTTCTTCAAATAATACATTAACCTGAAAGTTTCTAAAACATTTTCAACAAATCTAATTTGTGCACACCCTACTAGCATTACAGTTCATGAGACATTTATTTGAGGAATTATTATAAATGGTTCACACACTATGTCTATGTTTCTAAATTCTACATACATGCCTACCAAATCATATCCAACTACCATTTCTAACATAAATATCATTCCAAACTTGTAAACATTTAATTTGTCTATCATATGCCCCAAATTTATACTCCACACCTCTAGCATAACATACTTTGGCATTCTCACTGTGTGGAAGCTGAGGTTGTGTTCATCAGTATTAAATTTTCCTTGGAAAAGGGCTACTCTAAAATTTGGGTGGAGGGAGATTCACTAAACATCATTAACTGCCTGTGTGGTATCCAAAAGCCTAGATGGACAATAGATTAGTTCATTAAGGATGCTATAATGATGTTAAGATCTTGTGAGGAAACTCGTGTCACTCATATCTTCTGAGAGGGCAACTCATTGGTCGATTTCTTTGCTAATGAGGCTGTCAGAATTAATGATTTTAAGGCATGGGAGGAGTACTCCCTCCTTCCTGAGGATGCTAAGGTTTTATTGCGAAATGATGGATATGGATGAGTTCATTTGTTGGATTGTTGTTACTATTTGTACCTGGATTATAGTCGCACACTTTGTGGGTATTCCTTTGCTTGTTGGCTATCATTCGAATGTCTTTATCTGAGGGTTTCTACTTCTAGTAATTGTGAATATGGGGGGTGATCGAAGCAGAATCGAGCCCCATTCTTGTGCTAGTTTGAGGAAGAATCATAAAATTTGGAGGATTCTTGAGCATGGTAATTTCACGCCTTTCCTGGAAAGGCTCCACGACCATGATCCCAAGGCTTCGACATACTTTGTTTCCTATTGGCATAATCATAAGCTTCAGGTTAAGGGTATGGTGTTTGAGATTAATGAGGAGTTTATAGCTGCCATTACTGGTTTGCCTATGGTGGGTCACAAATTCTTCAAGGATAAGAAGAGCAATGAGGAGGCCATGGTCCAATTATTTAAGGATGATGAACGAAAAAAATTATGAAGATGCCACCTTGGGGCTATGAACAAACATCTCTGAAGAAAATTTGGGCAGATATTGCGGAGATTATCATGCGATATGTTACCCTTGAAGGAAGGTTCACTATAATTTCAGGCCACTATTTCACTTTGTTGAATCATTTCAAACATGGGACTTTTATTTCATTTCTTTTCTTTGTCTTGTCTTCATTGGAGGTGTATGTATGTGCTCATTTGAAAAATAGGAAGGCATCGGTTCTGCACGAGGGCCTCATCCTGCTTATAATGGAGCGTGTGAGCCCTCATACCTACTAAATCAATTAAGGGCAAGGAAAAGGCTATTAGTGATGCTTCCCTCTCGACTAGTTCAAACATCAATGTCGCTGGGGAGGAGGAATGGAATGAGGAGGGAAAGGATGAGTCTTCTTCCCCATGGCCGCCCTTTCTAAGAAGAGAAAGAATGGAAACCCTAAAGGAAAATGGGCTACCAAGAAGAGTATTCTTTAGTCTAGTCAAAGTCCCAGTTTGCTGGCAATAATACAAATGTTGTTTTTGGAGATTCCAAGTCTAAGGACAATGTTGAGTTTAATAGGTAGGATGATTTGCAATGGGTGGTAAGGAGCAGGGCCTGTAGGATAATGTAGTGGTTATGGAGGCCAAGGAAAAGCCTAGAAGGGCTTCCAAGTGTATTGCTAAGTTGAAAAATTAGGTGCCAAAAGATTTTTTAAAGGATGCCATGGAGCATTGCAAGGAGAAGGGTGTTGAGGAGAAGATTATTGAAATTGACAATTCCCCGGTTTGAAAGATGCCAAGTGTGGAGCCCTTTGGTGAGAAGTTTATGTAGGAGAACAAGGGAGTTAATTTGAGGCCTGACAAGCCAGAGCCTCTTAAGGTAAACCTGTTGTTTGAGGATTTCTCGTACCTAAACAATGATACCACTTCAATGTTCGAGCTCCTTAACATGGTGTGTGTAGGGGCCATTGGCACTTTCAAGCTGGTGAAGTGGACTCTATAGGAATTCAACAGGGTGAATATCAAGATCAATGGATCGAAAGAAAATGTGCAAAATATGCCGAAGGGTTCTTCCTCAGATATTTTGATTGATAGAATTGTGGATTTAGAGTGTTTTTTTTTCTGACTTCAAGTCCTTATGCAAGCAACGTTTCTCTGAATTGGAGGCTCAGGTTTTGGACACCAATGCGGACATCAAAAAGTTGTTGCATGCCTGCCACATTTTCGTTAAGAATAGTGTTGATTCCTTGGAGGTCTTGTTCTGCAAGATAAGTGAGCTAAGAGAAGACTAGCTCTACTTTGTTGAGCTAGTTGAGAAGGACCAAGTTTCAAAGGGAAAAGGGAAAAAGGTTGGAAAGGATGAAGTTAAAGTCCCTACTACTAGAGGGAAGAGCAACCTGAGGAAATCCTTTAAGGAGGAGAAGAAAGAACTATTGGACATGATCGATCTACATTAGAACCAAGAACTTGAAGTGGCTAACACCTTGAGGAACATGAAATAATGTCTAGTTCTGTGTTTTTCTTTGTTGTTTTCCTTACTGTTGGGTCTCTATTTGTTTACTGTTGTTTTGCTTCTTTTTTGTTGATGGTTGTTGCTAATGGTTTAATGCTTTTATCTTTAAGCAACATTTTGTATGTTCAGTTGTAAACGGTTTTGGGTCCCTTCAAACTTGTTTTTACCACATAATCAAAACATATTTTGGCAGTCCTCTTGCTACTATATCATTGATATGTGGTCATCTCCCGGCATTAACAATCTTGATGTAAATATGTGATTTTGTCTGTTGTGCCCAAAAAATTGAATAAATCTAATATACATTTAAAATTCCTTTGTTCGTTTCTTCAAAAATATGAACTTATCCAAAGATCCATTCAACACTTATTCATACAGGAGCACTCTCCTAAATCCACAAAAATAATACCCCATAAGGTGAACTAGATGAACATGGTGGATCCTTCCAATAGTTGCAACTTTTTTCATAGATTGAGTTTCACTATGTCTTGACTAATCAATAATTTTGATGACCACCAAAATATATTGAGGAGGTTTTCCTTTATAAACTTCATTGAAACGCCCTTTCCCTAATGTATCTACAAAGTTGTTGGTGATATTCTTCAATTGAGAAAAGGAATATCTAAATTGGGAATTTCATGAGCATGATCATCAAAGAATTGCTCCACTTTTGTATGAGAAGGCTCCATGGTCATGCAAAGCTATAGATCCTTAAAGGATGATTATTTCTTGTGACAAATACCCACAAGTAGTATCACAACTATAAATAAAACATCGCCTCCAATGATTGCACCTAAAATAACAACAGTCCTAGAACTATAGTCTTTACTTGCATTCAATGAGATCATATTTCATTGCAACACTATGGAAAATATTTCACACCTTGGGAAATGCTTTTAAATTTCCACATTTAGAAAACATTCTAATGAGAGCATTTCCCATAAAGAAATAAGATTCAAACCCACTTGGACTAATCACAACAAAAAATTATTTGTCCTATTCTAAATTTGTTAGTCCATCACAAGCTAATAGAAAAAATCATCATAATTTTTACATTTGGTTTCACAAATGCAATTGTTGAAAAAACTTTAAAACCTCCTCATTGTGACTTGAAGAATGTCAATGTCTTTATCTATATATTTGTTAATTGCCTTGTCTTGGCATATATTTTCTCATTTGAATGATGATTATGAATTTTTTTTTGTAAATGCCAAACAAATTTCCCACTTTAAATTTAAATTTGATTTCCAAACAAATCAAGTAAAGTTACAGTATAAGATCAAGATCCCCACTCAGCTAGGCACCAAAAATAACCAAAGATATTATAATGATTTATCCAATAATGTCAGGAGATATCCACTCACTCTATTAAAAAAAGATAGATAACTATCAATAACATCAAGGATTATCTTCAACCAGCTATGAAACAACCTCAATGTCATGCTCTTGTGTCTTGTTATTAACTTGGATTTTTTTGGCTTTAAAAGAATCCACACTAGGAATGGTCCCTAGTAGAGAAGAGATTCTTTCCCAACCACTATTATCAAAGTTTTGGAAAGTAATTTTCAAGTCTCTAATATCTACACCTCTTATAATATCATATATTGGTGCAATTTATAGTATTGGTTCTGGAAATCAATGTATTCTTTATTAAATTTGTCATCAACTTTCCTTAGATCTATCTTCATAAATCTGTTAGCAGAAATCTTCAAAGTCAATGTTACATGTTCAACAATGTTAAGGGAAGTGAGTCTAAGAGAAGACTCAGTAAGAGTTCTTTTTCCCTGGTATAAGTCTTTGTTTCTCCTTTTCCAAATAAACCGTAAAATTTTAATAGAAAGATAAATCCAAAAAGCATTAAGATCAACATTCAGACCTCTAACATAACTGTTAGCCTATTTTTCCCCATTCGTTTCAAAATGGCCTTCGAGCAGCTCACTAGGCTATTTTCCAAATATTTAAGGGGTTTTGGGGTCTTGATTTTTTAATAAAGGACACAAAATATTTGCAAAATGTGGCCTTTAGAAATCCAAAAAAGCAAAGAATTAAAGTTTTATACCATTTTAAAAGAAAAGGCCAAGTTTTCTAGTGGCCAAAGTAAAGGAGGAGTTTCACTTTTTCTATCCCACACAGCAAGAGATTTGTTTAGGGTTTTGTCTCTATGGCGTTGAAAGAATGCATGGAGATAGTTGAGCAAACAAAGGGGCACGTTGCAGAAGTTTGAGGAGATAAAATGGCATGTTGACGAAGTCTCTGCAATCATGGCACCACGTTACAGATGCTTTGCTGAAGTTCAAGCACGCTACAAGAAATGCGAGGTTTTCCAGGACTCTATTTACATCTTATCCACATGAAAACCATGTATTTATTCTCATTTCATGCTAGGTATGCATGGTGTTGTTAGGGTTTTTAGATATTGTTGAAAGCTTCTTTATTTTTCTGTGAAAGTTTTTATCCTTGTCAACAAGATGAGAAGATTATATGTTAGTTAAAGTGTGCATAGCAGGGTTGCTTTGTTTCAGTCATCACATCTATGTATAACTTCAAAGCAATGGATTAATATTAAGGAATGCGTGAAGTTCAAGTGTCAATTTGGATTACCTGAGGAAAGTGCTATAAAATCATAGTACAGTCTTATGGATAAAGGCTTGTGGTGTCATCTCGTGATTGTCAAAGACTCAAAAGAGACAGTGTTGTTAACAAGAAGGAACAAGGCTTAGCAAGGACAGTTTGATATGAAAGAGACAACCATATGAAAGATAGTCATCACGAGTGTAAAACGCAGATGTAAAGACTCTAAGTTGGAAGAAGAAAGGAAACTTCATATGGCAGTTCAAAGGCAGAGAAGATAATGACCAGAGCAGCAATAAAGGATAGAGTACCAAGAGTGACAGTCAAAAGTCCTAAGGAGACAGTCCACTGTAGAAGTTAGATTGGCAGTGGTGTCACAATGTTTCAAGGGAGAAGTGACTGAATAGACTCACATGTGAATCTCTTGTGAATGATATTGGAGAATTGAACAAGGCAGACTTGGACTTGATATGCTTTTTACACAGGAATTTTGTGAAGGTCTTCTTAGAGAAAATAAAGGTTCAAAATCTATAAGTGGTGGAATCAATGGATGCTGGAAGTAACATGGCCTACTGGGTAGAAGATGCAAGGTTTCCAGATGATAGACAAAAATTTTGAGGCACGAAAGAAACTGTCAACATGCAAGAGATGTTGTGTGGAAGTAAAATACATGCATGGTGCAGTAAGGGCATGTGCTGGAGTTGTGTTTCGAAATATCTATCTGTATAAAGGGAAAACTACTAGAGAAATTATGTTACACCTCAATTGTGTACTTACTATTTACTATTACTATGTAGGGTAAATGTAAATGTAACTTGAATTCTGGAGATGAATAAATTGTGCTTGCACTTTGTTATCAATGAGTTATGAATAAATGTTATTTCATTTAAAGTTATGTGAAGAAATGCATATATGTGAAATGGATAGTTATTGAATTGATATTCTAACTTTGGAGATGTATTATGTGTATGATTATTTTGTTAATAGTTGACTACCGTGGGCATATGTTAGTGGATGTAGGTATATGTTCAATTCCTCCAGGTGGAGGGGAAGTATCACTCAGGAGAAGATCTTCGTTGGGTAACCAATAATGTAACCTATTTGAGCTTACACACACTCACAGTAGAATGGTTTAGTCAAGTTATTATGTTGGATTTTGGTAAGTCACCCTTAGTATGTTGAGTCTACATTAGTAAGGGTTGCGATTACTATTGAATACATGCTTGATGATGTTTTAGAACTTATGAGTTCTTCCCTTTATTACTATGTTGTATTGATGAGGAAAACGTACATGGGATGTATGTATATGTATACATATGCATGTCGACAATAGACCATACACATTAAGGAACATGTTCATGAGAGTACATAGGCAGACATACCTATGCACGCTTATGAATGGGTTGCTTATGAGCATGGAACTATCAAATGGATGTTACGACATGAATGTGTATATGTATTAATACACCACACATAGATTCCCTATCAACACGATGGTAATTGTGTATGTGCTTAAGTGTGCAATCGAGTGTGTATATATATAAGGTATATACATATATTGATATGTATACATGTGTCGATACGTACGTGTGATTGGAAAATGGAGATGCCGATACAAAGATACCAACCTATGTATACATACGTATACATGTACATAGAGGAATATATATATATACAGTCGATATGATTGTTATGTGAATAACATTGTGATCTTATTCATTTATGTATCAAATGAATACATACTTTATTGACAAGATATATATATATATATATATATATATATATAATGTGTGTGTGTGTGTGGGATGATACACAAATATATATGTATACGTATATATATGAAATATATATTATATATAGTTATAGGCTTGGAGATCGATATATACATATATAATGTTTAAAGGCCGACTTATATTTTCAGCATGGAGGCCGATTTATATATTTAACATGGGCTGATTGTATATGGCATATACAGAGTATTTAAAAGGTCGAATATATTTATATTGATAATGAGTAAAGAGTGATTTACATGCTATGATTACACGTCAGTTAAGTCGATAAGGAGAATTTGACTTAGTTGATGCTTTAAGATAGAATAAATTTGATTTAGTAAACTGCAATTTACATGAGACGCCTTATCATTGAATTAATATCAACAACGATGTAAAGTGAAACACATGATACAAGAGATAAGTTACAGTAAGGTAAAGAAATAGTCAAAACACCATAAATGTGCAAAACAACACATCATTACTATGCTTTCGATTGATCATGGACTTAGTTGACCATGAGCAAAGTGTTGCATTTTAAATATGGATTGTTTCAACAAGTAAAAGCCATGCCAAGAAATAGGAGGAAGGCTGCTTGCTTGACGCCATTTTATGAAGTTCTATTCCTTGTAGAAGACCAATTTGGAAACAATTCAATTTTCATCATTTGATCATGTGCAGATTGAAATAGTCTTATATTGCTGTCAACTATGGAGGTTGATCTGTGGCATTTTATGTTGAGTATACTCTTTGCTTATTCGCCATCTTTTAGCTGAGTTGAGTGAGTTGATTTGCATGGATGTTGCTATCAACTTACATGCTTTTTTTGTAGGCTAGGGAGTCTCCTTGTTGCTATATAAATAGGGAAGCAATCTCTCTAGTTTGGGGCGCTTTTGCTTTGCATTTTATATGCATTATATTCCACAGTTCTAATTTGCATTATTCTGCAAGTTTATTTTGAGTATTGTGAGAGAGCTTTGAGTATTTAGAGAAAAGTATATTATCAACTTGAGGGAAGGCTTTGTAGAGGTATTGTTTGAGAAGTCAAGTAAAGCTAGTTGTTGTTATTGGAAAGTTGTGCAACAAACAGTCAATTGGACAAGCGTATTACAGGCATGAGGATAAATCTTCCCTTATTTGTCTTTACTTATGAAAGATTGATTCTTGAGTGTTTTATTTGGTCTATTAGAATTACTTGCATTAGGGAATGATAGCATTTGTTTTGAGAGGAAAATAGAAGTTTTTTATGATGTTTTGTGAAGTGCTTGTAATTACTACATGATAGGAGGAATTGTTTTTCATCGGTATTAATATACTATATATGTTTTAAACAAGGGTAGCTTAAGGGTTACACATAGCTAAGTTATTTTATTATACTAGTTAGCTAGTGGGTTACTCCTAGGATTGATTGTCCATTGAAGGGAGGGAACTTTTACATATGCTTTATGAGTAGAGATACTTTAGAGTATGTAAGACTAATAATAGATTAATTCTAGGGTTAAAGATTTCCCATGGGAGGGATTACTTATGCATAGATTATAGTGTCCTTAAGTGAAAATGAGCTTAAGTAGTGTAAGTGAATAAATAATCATCATTCGAAGTATTGAGTGAGAACACTTTGGAAAAAGTAGTGTGATTGCCTTTGGCTCCACTGTCAGTTCACCATGTCCATGTAGTGTATGCTAGTTGCAGATTGTAGGGTTACAAGTTCTAGTCATGTAGGGCACAACACTAAGCTCAGTGTGGTTGTCATACGAGGTTATTCCACCAATCTCTTCATCGAAGGGTAGGGCCATATATATCATAGGATAGATCTGTGGGGGATCACATATGAGTCCATGGTTGGTAGAAAAACACTTGAGTGATGCTTCTCCTCCTCAGGAGGTGATAGAAGACCAAGGTTTTGAAAGGCAGATCCTAGACCATCTATATCTATTGCTTTGAAACTCAGTTGAGCTATGCATGTACATGTACACATTCTTGGAATATTGTAATTTGTGAAATTATTGTATTGAAATAGAATCCTTGTTGTATATTGTTATGGCATCTATGTTCATTTTTTCTCAATAAAGAATTTTTTTTTTTTTATTGCAATGGCTTGTTACATAGTTTATTTACTTGCAAAGTGAAAACTTAGGAAAAATTACTTCAATGAATGGTTGGCATGTTACATATGGTATCAGAGCTACCAAGTTTAACGATGGAACCTATGAGTTCATCATACTTTTTGTCCAACATTATCTAATGTTTGGAATTCTTGTGCTAGGATGGTGCATCTTAGGTTAACAGCTAGAAAGTCTATAATCGGAAATGAGCGCTACCTCAAGGCCAAGAAGGAAAGAGAGGCCATCACTAGAACAATTGAGGGTACCAACCATGACAATTTCTTCTAATTAAGTGATATTGAAACCTTTAGTCACACACTTTCTCAAATTAGTGACATGAAGAGAAAGATGAACATGGAGGCTAAGTACAACTACCTACCTTCCATCTCACCAGAGAAGTCTAGTGAAGGTTTTGAATGTGGTAAGTGCGGGGATGTATTTTTCCATGATAGCATTTTCCCATTATACAGTCAAAACCACAAAGCACAAAATTTAACAGAGGTCAACCACAAGTAAGGGAAAATCCATTCGAGGGTAGTGCTTGTAATAGAGGTAGGGCATTCCTTTTAAAAAAGCATAGGATGGAAGAAACTTAAAGCATAATGCTAAGAAATTCTTGGTATGTGGTGGCAACCTATGCTAAGAATAGGGGTTTAAGACAGTGAGCTAGAGGAGACCTCTTGGAAACACAAGATTGCAAATGTGACAGGGATATTTGAGGCTATACAAATCCCTACAAAGTGATAGGTTTAAAGGGACAAATCAAGACAACATTTCAATTGACTAGAGATCGCTTTACATTGTGAGAAGAAACAAAGGTGTTCAAGATCATGAAAAGGGGTAGTTCATTCATGAGTCTATGGTGATATCAAAAGACAATTGTAGGGAACAATAGGTTAGTCATTAGCATGGAAATTGAGCCTATGACATCATATGAAGGTATGAAAGACCTGACAATGAGTGAAAAAAGTATGAGGACAGTCTTATGGATGATAGGATGGTGACAAAAGAACATTAAATCACAATCACAGAGCAATGATTCAAGGGTAGATTCAAACCTTTAAAATGATAGTGAGTAGCTCAAAGGAAGTAGGGCATTCAGTGCCTTAGGAGAAGATAGAAAAAATAGTGAGCACTCCATTGTTGATAGTACAAGGAACTTGGACAGTTCTAGCAAGGTGGTATACAATCAAAGGGAGTGGTATACAATCTATGACAATAATTGAGGAATGGTCATAATGCAAAGGGATGAATCCTAGTGAGAGGGAATCATTTAAAAAATTCAAAAGGGTATATGATATTAAAGAAAGCAAAATTTGGAACTTCATCCTATGCCTCAAGAAGTTCAAACCAAGGAAACCTACAAGTACCATATAGCTTACAAACTTGCATGAGGATGACACTATAGAGGATGTAAGGCAGTTAAAGAAGACATTGTGACCTATAAACATTCAAGGGAGTTTAGGTTTTCAAGCACATGTGAATAAGGTTTTTTTTAAAAGGCATTCATAGAGGGGCAGTTGGGTAGTTTCATGGTCTTTGTGAGCAATGAAGGACATTATGCAAGCATATAGGGGCAGTTTAGAGAAATTGGACAATCGGCTTAGAGAATATAGGGTAGTGTGAAATATCTCCAAGATTTAGGAACATTTGAACAAAAGGACGTCAAGTAATAAAGACTTTTCAACAACGCTACCATCATGGAGCAAACTTTTAGGAGTCAAGTTAAGGAAGGCAATTCTATACGGCCAAATGAAGCCAAATTTACCAATTCAAAGCATGAGGTGTCATGAAGAATCTTAATCTTAGGTCCTATTTTCTCTCAAGGCAAAAAGTAGAAATACTACACCTAGGTTCAGATTTTGGGGAGTTCCTTCACTTCTTAGAGTTGTATTGTAAGCTGAAAAAAGCTTATTTTTGTCCTTTTTGCGTATTGTAAACTCTAATTTTTAGTTTTTAGATTCAAAACAAGCATTGTAATACTTCTATTTCAAAGTAAAATTATATTTCAGACTTGTGCAAGCTGTAAGAGCACTCTTTCAATGAAATTCAATGATTATTGTCTTCTCAATAGCTGTTTTCTTGTGTGTATGTAGATGATTGATGAATAATTTTGTAATTTTTATGTGCAAATCCTCCAATATGTTGTCTCATTCAAGCACCTTTTAAACATAAAAGCATGTCTTATATAGGTCACAAGTTATGTAGCTGAGATTTACACTATTAATTTATGAAAACATACTCAGTTTTCCTTCTTAAATTTGTAAACATTGCAAATTTCAAGTGTGAAATACTTATGCATTAGCATGTTAGACGTTTGAGATATGTGAAAACTAGCTAAATAACTAAGATTATATGTGTCAAAACAACAGAAGCAAGTTGTAAACATTTAATCTTGAATACAACATCTTTATATTCCTTGGAAGAGAAATCGGTGACAGAAAAGCTCTTCCCTTGATCTACATAAAAAAAATTCATTTACCCATGCCCAATGCTCCCCTACCCAATTAAATAAGATTTTTTTTCAAGATTGAAGTTCCAAAACTTACAAATGAGAGCTCCCTACGAAGATTTTGAACCCGGGGTACCAAGGACTCTTAGAGGTCACTTTTATCTCTCCCTTTGAGCTAATCTTTCCAATATTCCCTAACTTGGGTGAGTCTACTTTGTTCTAATTATTTAGGACTTTTGGGATCCATTTCCAACTCTTTGCAGCAACCCGTTGAAGCCTTTTTTATCAGTATTTTTGTTTGACGTAAAGTTTGATCTAGCTTACCTTTTTGGAATAAATGGCTCACCTCACTGGATAGGATGATGTTTGGAAAGACAGTTGGATGGTTGTATCTAGTTACCGCCCTTTTAAAAGAAAACTATGAGTCTCACCATGGCTGAGCAATCCATGAAGAATATTGGTTTATGTGGTGATCTTACTCCTTTGCCATCATAGCCCTGCTGATGGGAGTGAGTTTTGACGCCCTTGAAAACCTTCTGAGCATCCCAATGTGCGCCACACTGGTACCTATTGCCTAAACGAGACACCCTCTTTTGGGCAGGAGTACGCCATGGCCTGATAGAGCGAAACCATTGCAGTGGAGAAGAGTCTCGTTCTGTAAATATGAAGTTTGCAGGATGCCCGCTGGGGGCCACCCGCGAGTTGCTGCTCACCAACATTTTTTCTCTTTAACGCCATTTTTCATAAAAACATAACAATTGATAATACTTAATTACAAAAAATAAGAAAAGTAAAAAAAAAAACACTTATTGCATAAGAATATGACAATTAGGGGGGATCTACTAGTTTTTTTTTCCGAAGAAATGCACTTCACAGCAATCCCCGCGCACATCCTCAGTAAGTCAAGGAATGGGTGCAAAGTAAACCGTCGGCACCAGTTCAAGTGCCTGACCCGATGGGAACAACAAGTGGGGCCCAACACGACAGAGGTGGCCAGCTTGAGGGAATGGACCTCAAGACCTCCACATGAAACTATACAACATATAACCACTTGAGCTAGCCCACTAGGCTCCACTAGTTGAGCATGAACACTCTAACTTTGCATTTCTCAAAATCTTATGTGGAAATTTAAAAAAAAATCTACCTTTTTACAATAGCTTGCTTGGCAATTCAAGGCCGCATCGTCAAATATGATACCACATCAACATTTTGTCGAGGATTCTAAAAAGGTCAAAAAAAATGAGACCAATACTTGTGCACTAAATCATGGTGCACTGATGTGGCATCACATGATTTATTGTTTTTTAGATCTAAGGAATACATATTATTCAAGTATTGGTAGTTATCATCAACACTAACAATTTTAAAGCCACAACTATTGGTTCAATATTGTTAAAAATATTGGGCATTAAATCAACAAATGTTATAACTACTATTGAAATGTGCTCAACTATCTGGTCACACAATTAAGTCCTCTCTCATAATACAATTGAAAACAACATTATCCATCAATACAAGTAATGCAAATAAAATTTAATTCTTTACAGAAAGATATTCACTTATTACTACTCTTTAAGTGGTAATGTTAGCAATCAACTTGGAAGCCTTTTCAATCCATGGGACACAATTGTTTAGTTTAATATTTCAATCAACTTGGAAGCCTTTTCAATCCATGGGACACAATTGTTTAGTTTAATATTTCATTCAACTTATAATTCATGTATTATATTGGACCCGACCAATGTTAATTGTACATTTAGTCAATTACAATATTAAAGTGAGAACCCAAAAATTGCAAAATCACTTTTGTTTGAAAAAATTATGTGTTTCAATTTAGAAAAGTGTGTATAAGAGATGAATTTTCAGTTTTTGTTTTCTTATTTATTTCTATTAACCAAAATGTATGATGTGAATAGATTGGAATTTATTATTCCACCTAAAAATAATACTCTCCAATTGTATTCAAACAACTCACTAATTAGATTTGCAGCCTATCATGGTCTCAAATTGGCTCAAACCAAAGGATATAGAAAGTTTGGTTGGAATGGGATTCTCTGAATATCATAAATAATTTGAAAAATTGCACTCCTCCCTCTTGGACTATTGAGTCCTTGATAAGGGATTCTATAGATATTTTGAAATATTTTGATGAGTTTTATATTTCACACATCTTAAGAGAAGGTAATGGGCTAGCAAATATTTTCGCTAGAACACTAGTGTTAAAGATTTTAAGGAGTGGGGTTTGAATGACCCTCTTCTTATAGAGGCTATTGCTACTATGAATCATGAGTGATGATTTCAATTAGATTAATGTCTCATTATGGTTGGCAGCGTACATGCCCTTCATCATCTGGCAGATTGTTATGAGAAATTATGGTGTGCAAGATTTGAATCAAGCGATTCGTACGGGAGCAGAGTGATGTAGGAAATGAAAAACTTTGGTCTTTATTATCCCTTGTCCCAACTCTGGCCTCAAACGGATTCTAGGTAGTTTTGGCATTGTTTTCCTGAGCCTTCTTTGTTTTGTGCTTGGTGTTTGTAAGTTGGTTTCTGTTGCTATTTGTGGCGAGATGGGTGGTGATAGAAATCGCGTTGAACCCAAATCTTGTGATGCTGCGAGGGAAAAGAAGGAGGTCTAGCAAGTGCTGGTGAAGGGGGGGTTAACACCCTATTTGGAGAAACTTCATGGCAATAATCCCCAGGTAATGGACCTTTTTGTTAAAGGATGGAATGACAGAGTGCTTAAGCTTTATGGGACTAAGTTTGGGGTTAATGAAGAATTCATTGTTGGTATTACTGGCCTGACTATGGATGGCAGGAAAGTCTTTAGGGACAAAAAGGAGGCACAAACTGCAATGAATTTTTTTTCAAAGATGATGAAGAGAAAGATTTAAAGACTACTAGGAGTGACAGATATCAGCGAAGTTCCCTTAAGGCTTTATGGAGGGATGTAGCAGAGGAATTAATGTGCTACATTACCTTGGAAGGTCATTTTTCAGCGGTGAATGCATACCACTTCATTCTGCTTAACCACTTTCGACATAAGAAGAGGGTTTATTTCCCATTTTATCTTCTTATATCTCTTGACTCGAGTATCAAGGATCACAAGAAGAACCTGAAAAATCTCGTATTGCATGTTGAGTCAATTCTCCTTATCTCTGATTATGCGAAGACTTTTGAGGTTCCCAAACCCATGGTTACCCCAAAGGGTAAATAACCCAAACTTGCTGAAGGGTATGAAACGGTCTCTGAAGATGAACCAGTTAGCAAAAAGGTCAAGAAAAGGAAATTTATTTTGGAAAAAGAGGATGAGTCGGAGGAGGGTGTGAATTCGTTCTTGATTCTCTTGCTTCTCTGGAAGGGGGTCCACATTGCCCTCCCATGGGAAAGAAGAAAAAAGGGGAAGCTTGTGCTAGTGGAGTTTATTTAACTTGTAGTGAAGAAGCCGCTACTATTGTACCGAGTAGGGGTCCGAAGGTGAAGAATGACCTATATGGAGAGGCTTCCTTGCCACCCTCAGCTGCCAAGAAGAAGGATTTGGGGGAAGTGAACGGGAAGAAAAGGGTTTTGTAGTCTGTGAGCCAAATTCTGGAGCAAGGCCATCCTCTCACAATTGCGGGCGACCTTTTTGGTGATGATTCCCCGAGTGTCAAGTTGGTTAAATGTAGGTGAAAGATAAGTATGGGGATGTTGTTGTTGCTTTGGAGACCTAGGGTGTGGACTTGGAGAGGATTATGAAGAGAAAGGCGGTGGAAAAGGAAATTGCGAGCTCCATCCGCGAGCTTAAGTTTCCAGTTGCTATGGACAAAAGGTAAGAACTCCCTTACTGATAAGGATAGGATTAGCTCCTCTGAGGAGGAGGATGCCCTGGGAAAAGGGGTTTTTAATATTGATAGAAATGATTTGTTTGATGTGCTTGGTACTATGCGTGAGGGTTCCATTGTTTTGTTTAAGCTTTTTAGATGGTTTTTCCATGAATTCAATAAAACGAATGTCAGAGTCAGGGGAATGGTTAACAAGGATGAGGGTTCCTCTATTCAGAATCAGATAGATGAGTTGTTTGAATCCTTAAATACTGTGGTAGACACTGTTGCAGAGGAACCCTCAAAATGAAGCAAAATATGGAAGGAAGAATCCTCATTCTTGAGGATCAAATGTGGAAAATTTGGGATTATGTGATGAGAGGAGGGGAGGGTCATAAAATTGTTGGAAAATATGAGTCTACTATTGTTACTTCTCTTGTGGTTAGTGCTAATAAGTGAAAAGATAGTGCCCATGATGTTGAGGTTGTTGCTGTTGGTAAGCAGATGGGGGAGGATGTTGCTGCTGGGAAGGGTGGTGAGAAAAGTATTGTTTTGATTTCAGAGGTAAATACAGATGGTCCTGGAGCTAGGACTAGGGACAAAACTAAAGCTCAGGGTGGGGCATTTGGGAAGGATAGTTCTAATGTTTTTGATGATGCACAAAAAGCTATAGATTGCGATGTGGATGTGCAGACATTCTGAAAAGCATGTAGTGTTGTTGGTTGGTCTTCCTTTTTGGCTATTTTTTTGTTGATGGGGTTGGGCTATTTTTTGACTTAATGTTGTTATCTTTTATTTCGGCTACTTTCTATTCTCAAGGGTTCTGGGCCCCTTCAATTCCCGTTTTTTACCTCTAATAAAAACTCACTAATTAGACTATTGTAAATATATTTTAAAAATCTTATAAAAGCAACAAAATAGACAATATTCACTTCTTTAATTTCATTTTTAGAATAGTAACAATATCTTAGATATTAAATAAATATTAAATGAATCACCAATTTATATTATAATTTTTTAATTTATTTCTAAATTTATAAAATTAAAAGGTTTTCTTTGTAATTTTATTAATATTTTTGATTAAAATTAGATGGATTTTTTTATTAAAATTTAAAATCACACTGTATGATTTATTATCAAATAATAATTTAAATAATATTATTTAAAAATTATAGAAAATACTTATTACATCATTAATACATGCTAAAATTAATGCATATTTTCATATTATAATATTGAATATAAAAATCTATATATATAAATGTAAGATTAAAGATCACTGGTGGATTACATCATATTACTATATTTTCAAAATTTTATCTAATGAATGTTTAATAAAAGACACACACAAGATGAATAGTCTTTATAATTGCACGACTTATACTTTGGCTATGGAGATTTGAGTGTTCCTCATATTGCACTAATTGTCTGTCTTCAATCCATTTGAATTTCTAGGATTTTTTGAAATTGTTGTACGAGAACTAGAAGTCTTTTTAGGACTGACAGATCCACTTTGTGATCTGTTTCTATCTACATTTCATCATGTTGGTGGATCATATAATATGATGAAACGTTGAGGTACAAACTAGAAGTCTTTCTAAGACTGACAGTTATACAAGAACTAGAAGTCTTTTTATACGAGAACTAGAAGTCTTTTTAAGACTGACAGATCCACTTTGTGATCTGTTATCTACATTTCATCATGTTGGTGGATCATATAATATGATGAAATGTGGATGTAAAAAAATTTACACAGTTTTAATCCAGAAAGTTTTTTTAAGACTGATAGATCCACTTTGTAATCTCTGCATTTCATCCTGTTGGTGGATAATAGAATATGATCAAACGTTGATGGAAAAAAATTTACACAGTTTTAATCAAAAAAATTCATTATTCTATCTATTTTTATTTTAATATGTTCTTGGTCTTTATATTCAAAATAAAAATATTAATTTATTGTGTGTGCATGGCCCTACCCTAGCTTGTCCCTTTGAGATTTTTGTGTGGATTACATTTTCCCAACGCCTACTTTTATCTATTTTAGTGCAACTGGTCGCCTATGTTTGGTTTGTGCAAGCAAGAAATGAACACAAGGGCTCTGTTAATTCCTATTTCTGAGCCATTGGATTAACTGTACGCTCTTCAGAGATTTTCTTTGCCAGGGTGATTCTCAATGTAGTTTACCTAAAGATCACACTTGCTAACAGAGTAGATGTTTTTAGCCATTCCTATTGTAATTACAAACTGGGCTCTTTAAAATATGTTAAACCATTCATGTAATTTGCAGATACCCTTTGCTAACAGAGTAGATGTTTTCAACCATTCTATTGCAACTACAAACTGGGTTCTCTAAAATATGTTAAACCATTCATGGATTTCATCTAATTTGCAGATACCCTTTGCTAACAGAGTAGATGTTTTTAGTCATTCTATTGTAACTACAAACTGGGTTCTCTAAAATTTGTTAAACCATTCTTCCCATCATATTAATTAATACATATTTCATGTGGGTTTCCTTTTATTGTTTGAATTTCTGCCACCCTTGGGGCTGATTTATGTTATTTACTGCTCTGTTTTTATTGTAATCTTACTCCTCTGAAGTCCCTCTTCTGTGGATTGCATTCATCTATTTCTGGACAAACACTGAATCTTCTAATAGTTAATCTACTAATTACATTAATGACTGACTGCAAGTAGACATACCTATTAAACAGAACACAAAAACGAAAAGAAAACCAAAGTGAGTTGAGTTACAACTACTTACCAGGAGGCCCTAAGTGAAACCCACGATAACGGTGATCACAAGGGAAAAGGCAGCCAACTCCAAATCACCAATATGTCCTACAAATGCCTGTGTAACGACGTTGAGACCATTTACTGCAAGCCGACTGACGATTGCAGCGCCTGCAATTTTCCATAGCGCTTTTGACTGGCTGGGCTTAACCAGCACACTCTAAGCGTTGACCACGCTTAGGTGGCTTGTGTGGGGCCCAATTACCTGTCCCACTTGCTGTTCGCCGTTTCCGTTCCCCGTTCACCCGTTAGCATTCAAATTGTTCCCGCGCAGTCTCACCGTTTCAGCACATTCAAAATTAGGTTTCCCACGCGATTGGTTTTGGCAGCTTTGGAACAAAGCATGGACGTCCGTCAAAGAATAATAGACTAGAGATTATTCAATATGCTCTGGTAGCCATGTATGCAAAGTTTGGAAACATAGACAAGGCACGTCAACTGTTTGACAGGATACCACAAAGAAATCCGGTCTCGTGGATTGCTATCCTAGTAGGATATGGACAAAATGAGTTTGCTGAAAAGGATTTACAAAATTTAATCGGCAGGTGTAAATCAGAACTCCGCCATCTTTGCCAACATCCTCCCTGCCTGTGCCAACGTGGGAGCTTTGGAACGGGCTATGGACATCCATCACAGCATAAAGGAAAGGAATTTTTTATCAGATGTTGTAGCTGCAACCGCCCTGGTAGAATCTATTAACATGTATTTATTTTAAAAACGATTAAGTGTCCCTTGCAAGCTGACTATAGTCTGTCCTTAGTTTGATAGAAATTGCTTATTTCTCATATACTTAGTGTAATTGATTATGGATATGTAATTCTTATGTAATTTATTATATGAAACTAATTTTGCATTATTTAATATTCTAATTTATTTATGTAAAAATTCAAAGATTGTATTGATATGAGGTTTAAAAAAAATTATATACAAATATTAATATTAACATAATTTTTTTTTTTCATATTTTTCACATTATTATTTAGACTTAGGATAGTGGTGACACATTTTAGTCTAACCTTCTCTAACTATCGTTTTTCTTGTTGTTCTTAGCATTCTTAATTCAATTTATCTTTGTGTAGTTCCCAAGTCTAAAATTATACAATAACTCTAATAATAACTTATTTCAACTATTTTTCTTTAGGTAGGGAGCAATCTAGATATTTGTAGTAGATACTCTTCAATATTTACTATTGTTTTCTCTAAGAATTCATTAATTTAGTAGTTGTTTTCTAACATTGTTATGTATGATATATCATATTTAAAATTGTTGGATAGGGGAGATTTATATTAAGTTCACCTATTGATATTATGGTGTAGATGTAAAAAAGTGTTGTAGTTGGGAGGTTCTAATTATTTCTATTGAACAATAAACTCCTTAATTTTTCTCATAAGTTCCAAAATTTTATATTATATAAGAGTAATAAATTTTTCCACTCTTTTTATTTTATTGTTTTAAGCCTTTACTTATTTTTTATCCAACCCCCTACCATGCAATGTATCATTAATGTGTTGGTAGTCTCCTTTATTCATTTTGTTAAATAGTTCCATCTTTAAAAATATTTGTGTTTCTTTCTCTATCTATCTTTATTCTATTCTCATTTCTTCTATATGAGCAGTATTTTTCTAACTCTATTTGACATAAATATATTTCATATTCTCATTGTGTAATTTCATCATGTAAATATTTCACCAATTCATCCAAACTATATATTCCATACCATAAAATAGATATTATATTTGACCTAAATTATTCTTATTTATTATATCTATTTTTGTTAATAAGGTGCTCTATGCCTTCTTTGTAGCCTCTATTTTTCATTACTAACACTCTTATTGACTTCTATATCTTTTGACACGAGAGTATTTACTCTCTATTTAGATAATTGTCTATTTTCTGCTAGTTTGTCTCTACTATTTATAAGAGATCGTTAGCTATCTTTTCTCATACATATATCTTTATTATTTATTTCATTTGTACTATCTCTTCTCTTTTTTCTTAAATATGTTTACGAATTCTTCAAGAAACTTCTTGATGATTTGTAGCGTCATATGAGGGCTCCATGTTTACTCTAACATTACTTTTAAAATAATTCATTTATTTTTGTTAGATTGTTGTGTGTATATATTTTTCTTATGTAGGCATTCGTATTGTAAAAAAGTGACCTATACAACAATTGGACATCTATTGTGTCTTCTTATTTTGCCTATTCTTTTTTTTTTTCTACTTTCATCCTTTTAGGTGTTTTTTCTACCACATTTATTTGTAATCAAGGCACAAACGAGAAGGTGATGGGTTTTATCTTCTATTATTAATGTGTTATTTCATAGATCTTAATTCTAACTTAAATTTAATATCAGGAGGGAAGTTATTAAGAATATTTCCCCAAAGCTTTGCAATCAAAATATCTTGCATAAATATCCAAATTTTATAACACTTTACACAACCTTTTATGATTATACATAGGTGATAGATCAGTTTAAGGCCATCTCCTCTTTGACCTTGATGCCTCTATTTCTTTAACCCTATCGTCTTCTCAAGAAACCAATAATTATACAAAGAATAACACTAATAACTTATGGAGAATCCTTAATCCAACCCTAATAATTAACTAAACTAATTGAATATGCCTTTCTCCTCCTCTATGTCATCTAAACTTACAATTTCTCTTCATTCACAAGCTAACTCTAATTGGATGAAGCTAGAAAAAATCCCAATTCTATCTTTCACGGGTTTCTTTCCAATAACTGCATCCAATTTCATCCTATCCAACCCTTGAACCCCAATATTTTCTTACTCTATCAAAATTTCCAATTCTTTTTAGTATATATAGACCTATTTTTCTATGAAATATTCCTTACTATTATCCTTTGCTTTTTATTTTTCTTAATTAGCTCTTTGGACTACCTTATCACCAAATCATGTTCCCCTTTACCTATTTTTTTTCATCTTAATTTTCATAAATTCTCATAAGGTATTCTTCAATTAATCCAACACTACTAATTACTGAAGTTCTTTTTCTATTTTCTTAAGTTTCTACATGACCTTTTCCTTAAGTTTTTCCTTTGTATTAGTTTTCCAATTTCTCTTTTGTCAATGAGGATTCTCCTATTCTAATTTTTTTTAATATTTGATTTCTTACATTGTCTAACCTTTGTTCCTCTACTTTAGTTATTCATTACTACTTTAGCATCATAGGTTACATTTGAGCTAGATAATTATTCATTTTCTAGACATGGTGTGAAAACATTCTTATAGAACTATTATATTTGAGATAAATATAAATATCATGTAATTTATCACCACAAAAATCACATGTAGATTTTAAATTTTTTCTACACTCATTAGCATAATGTCCTAGTTTACCATAGTTATCTCCTTCTCAATAGCTAAATTATGATAAATCATGAAGCAACCTATATCTTGAATTTGTAGTACCATATAGTGTACATTGTTAGGTGGTCTTATACTTTTTCTCAATTGAAGCTCCCACTAGCAATGTGCCAAATAAACATTGAATGCTATTATAGCTAAAACCTATGCTCTCTCCATACCCAAATCCAAAAAATGTTTCCCTAGTCAATCCACTTTATAGTATATATGTACTATCTTTTTATGGAATTCATCAAGTTCCCTTGTTAGTGTGGAATCCCTCTTCATGCCTTTGATTATCAAATATTCATTCCTTAGATTTTCTTCTTACTGTAATTTTTAAACCAAACTTTACTTCTTCTAGGTGGGGGAGAAGTCTCAAGTTTCCCACCTTTCATTATAATTTATTACCCCATTACATTTTCTAAAGTTCTAATTTAAAATTATCAATTTCATCCTTTCTCATTAAATCATTATCCCATATATTTGATTAGGAGTATATTGTAGTGATCAATTCTATTATGTCCTTATATGAAGAGGAAATCTTCTCATCTACTTCTATAACATGAGAGGTTAAACCTAAAATAAAAAACTCAATTCATTTCTTTTATGTCAAGTTTTCTTCTAGCTTTCTAATCACACTTTTTAAATCATCATTCCTAATATTTTATTGATTCCTCCTTAGTTTTTATCATCTTCCATACTTTTTCTTTTTTTTTTCATACATTAGGTGAGTGGAAAGTTTCCATAAATAAGTCACTCAATTCTTTCCATGTTTTTATCATACTTAGGGAATTCTTTAATGCACCATGTCTTAGTGCCTCATCATTGAGGTTCTCCACAAAATTGTATACTTGGGTTTAGTCATGCCTGTAAGGAAAGCTAGATGCGGAAGCAACTCTCCTAACATCAAAAACTCAGGGAAGAATGCAAAGATACCTTTTAAATTTTACAATTACAGTCCAATTAAGATGCACATGAAAGAGATTACTGAAACAGAGAAATAGACAAGCACGTATGAACACCAGATATACATGGGAAAACCCTTACGGGAGAAAAACCCACCACACCAAGAGAAGTCACTTTGTATTACAGTAATAAAGATTACAAACAGAGTTCTGACTTATCTTTCTAATGTCAGTTTATAGCAACATTCACCATGAACAACCTTGATACAAAACATTCATGTTACAGTCTTCACATAATAGAATCACACATCAATCCGTTGATCCATCGAACCAGACACAGTCTGCAACTCCAGACTATATTCATGTCGTTCTTGTCTATCGAGCTTCCTCTCAAAACTGCCACAATGAATTGTCTTCCAATAGTTCCCATTCAGCTCCTTTGATTGGCCATTGATTCACCACATATGATGGTCTTCTCTCAGTCAAAGCGATCAACTTGTGTTGGCATGTCAGTGAGACACAAGAAGTGTCTCCCCAATGCCCAAAGACTTCACCATCGATGTCGCCAAGAGTCATCCTTATCGCCAAGATGTTACATCAAGTCCAGAGAGCTATTGCTAAGACTTCGCCATGTCGCCAAGACCTCATAGTGAGCCTTTATGTTATACTGAGATGTTCAACAGTCGGCAAGACTTATCGCTTTCGGTGAGACATCATACTGAAGCTCCAAAGTCACATAGACAATAGAATTTACATCAGAGAGACTATCATCTTTCACAAAGACATCACACCGAGCTCTAAGACTTTCTCCGAAGTGATCAGCAGTCGGCAAGACTATCGTTCGTCATTAAGACTTCACACCGAGACCCCTTTAGTTATCCTGATGACTTCAATGCAAAACCGTTCGACAAGACATCAAACATCAATAAGAATTATTACCGAGCCATCGCATGTTACTCTGAGTATGTACTGTCGGTGAGACAAACCAACTGTCGCCAAGAGATCATAGTGAAACCTCCATGTTACCCCGAAGACACTAAGCAAAATTCTATCAGTGAGACATTCCTATTGGTAAGACTTCTTGCCGAATACCCAAGACTCGCCCCGAAGACTTCAACAGAAAATGTTGTTGACGAGACAATAGCTATTGCTGGGACCTCACACCAAAGTAAGCCTTTCGGCCAAGGGTCTCCCCGATTTACGATATGAATGGCTTGTTGGCCAGAGATCTCCTCTCGGTAGGAGGTCATACCAAACACAACATGTCATAGCGATAGGATCATTCGGTGAGACTGAAGCAAGGTCACAGTGACCTAAATTGTTCAACAAGATTCAAACTGCTAGTCGGCCAGACTCAAAGCATGTCACACCGACTTGCCTCTCTTAGAGGTTTCAGCCTGTGAGATTGAGGCATATGTTTCCAATGATGCCAACCCCACTCTAATGAAATTCCAAGGCAAATAGATGTTTACTAGCATCCTTGGTGTATTTACCAAAAATAGGGAGCTTAATTTTATTTGTTTCAAGGTGTGTGCCCTTGGTATCCTTGTGCTCTGTAGCGTAATGCTTGGGTTCGTGACATGGCTTAACCACCTCCCACAGATTCATTAACTCTAGCAGTTGTATCGGGCATTCACAAGTCAATCTTTTGGTGCAATGACAACCGTATGTGCAACAATTGGTATCAGAGCTTGGGTCACAGGTTCAAACCCCTCGATCCCCTCGATTGCATTGGGGGATTGTTGTAAGGTGTGCGCCCTTCATCTCCTTATATTTTGCAACATAGTGCTTGGGTTTGTGGCATGGCTTAGCCGCCTCACGAGGAATCATTATCTCTGGTGGTTGTATCGAGCATTAACATGTCGATAATTTGGTGCAATGGAAACTATCTGGGCAACATTATGTACATCCATTTTTGGATTTTCCCTTCTCCTAATCTATTATATACTCTTGGATCTCTTTCTCTCTTGCTATCATGGCCTCTTTTCCTAGTTTCACTCCTTTTATACTTGACCAAAGTTATTTCTCTACCATTATCTCTTGGAAATTGAACAACTGAGAACTCAGTTCATAATATTTATCACAAAGCTCATACACAATTGCTTCTTGATATTGTTTTCTCTAACCTAATTAGGGATCACTACTTAATAGAATCTTTAGAAATTCTTCTTGATTTTGACATGGGAGGTGACTCTTATTCCATGAGGTTCATCTCCTCATAGTGTTCCTTTAGCTTGGGGAATGCATAATTTGGTTGATAACACATCATTTAGTAATTGATTTATCTTTAATTTTCTTTGAGTTGTTTTCTTCCTCAACCTACGAATTTCTCTTTGTATCATCTCCAAAGTTTCCTTGTAAAACTCTAATTTTTTTGTGACTTATTTTGCTCATTTGCTAAATATTTTCTCCTCTTCTTCACCAAGTACCAACTTTATTTCATCAATCATTTGTTTTCTCTTCTTCCCCATAGCAACCACATCTATAGTATCCCTACAAATAAGGTTAAACTTCTCTAAGCTCATTGTTGTCTTATATTCGTTCAATTTCCTTATTGTTTTAGTTAGATTTTTCTATATAGATCTAATTTAGGTTATAAACTACTCTATTTCAAGTGCATCCCTCTTGATGCTTCTCTTTTCCATGATCTTTTATCTCAATCCTAAGATTGTTTCAATATTATTTCTTCTTCCTTCTTCTTTTCTACCATGATAGTTAAATTCTCTTCAAAATGTATCTTGATCTCACCAATAAAATCTTTACTCTCTTATTATCAAAAAATTTCATAAATATTTAATTGATTTAATTTATCCATCCTTAACTCCTTTATTTTTAATACCTTAATTTATCAAGACTTGTACTACAGGACACATAATATTACAACTTTATTTTTAATGCACCTACAATGATCCTTATCTTATTTTGTATTCTACTAGGTTAGTTTTAGAGGACTTACCTTCTAGCATGCACTTATGGGTTTTCATCACTAGTCTCCATTAGGTTGCTCTTTTTATTTTCTAATTTAATAGGATTAGATCCAACTACCCTCATAATTTTTAGAAAGTCATTTATAGGGAAATCATTCCTTCGTCTAAAATCCCTTTTGAAGGGCTAGAGCATTACATAGGACTAAGGGAATGGCAAATCTTATTGGTAGCTATATAGATCATTAGTGAGGGTGGTCCTTGCAAGACAATCTCTAAAAATTGAGGGTAGATTCCCTAGGTATCTATCTAAGGCTAACCCTAAATCTATTGATAATGTGTGGGGTGTGAAAAGGAATAAAGGTTGCTTGGATATATGGGTAGAGGTTGCTTGGCTAGGCATGATAGGTTACTTAGATGCATAGGCCTTTTGATCAATTACTATTTTAATTTTTAGAAAGGAATTCACAAGTAAGATGTTGTGAAATTTAGTCACATCAAAAGACACCTTCCCACTTGCTTTGGGTGACCTTAAGTTCATTTAAGATGTGTTTCATGTTGTGATTAGTCTAAGAAAGTGACTAGGTGACATATAGGAAAATATTCATATTTGCATATGGCATTGGCTTGGTCATTAAAGGATTATCTTGTGGTGGGTTTTTATTGGTTGGTAGAATCTATAGAAGTCTAGGTTGCATTGAGAAATTTTGGGAACTAAGGTTTAGGTTTACCACAAGCTAACTTACTTTTAGGGAAGGTTGTATAAAGAATCTTAGGAGTTTGAAAGGAAAACATGCAAAGAAGAGTAAAGATTTAGTAAAGGGATACCCAATGCTGATGGAAGAAGAAGTGGGATCAAGGTAAGGGAAATAATGACACCACTAAATAATATGGACAAAAGGATAAAGGAAAGGGATCAAGGATTAGGGATATAGAGTGCTAGATGCACTTTTTGGTCAAGGAAAATATTGAAGTCCAAAACTCTATGACTCAAGAGAAATGGGTTAAGGATCATTAATGTGGTGTGCCAAATACTAGAAGGAAAAAGAGTGAGGGAAATAGGGTTAAAGCCTTTCAAGGTTTAGAGATTGGTTTTGCCACATACATTTGACCTTTTGGATATGATGGTATGAGTAATCCTACAAGTATGGGTTGAACAAGGAGGAAGGGAGATGGGAAGTGGGTTGAGGGAAATGAGCAAGGAAAATACTAAAATCCCCAAGATTTTGAGACTTAAAGGAAAAGTAAATCCTCATATTAGGAATTAAGGATTGTGAATACTCAATGCTAAAGAAGAGGGAACATGGAAAATTGTAAGTGGAGAATAATTGAGGCTCACTAATTAGTCTTATAGCTTAAGAAGTACATTATTATATGGAGACCTAAAATCGTAAGGCCAAAGGCAAAGACAAAGTAGCGAGTGGAAGGGTGGGTAAAGCCATGATAAAGTACCTAGGTAATGAGAAATAGCCAAAGGTCTCAAAAAGAACTGGAAATGTTGGGTTTCAAGGAATGGAGGGAAAAAATACTAGCAAGAGGAAACCTACAAACCTAATAAAAGCTATAAATAGACACAATCACCCCTATCACTTGAAAATTTCTATAGTTTGAGACATTTAGGCATGTGATGAGTATACTAAAAGACAAAACACTACAACAAGAACATTTTTTAATAAGGGGGTCTATTGAATAAATTCTTAGATTGTTATAGATGGTGGCCAAAACATGGTCCTATTAAGAAAGGAAGCACTCAACTTGGATAAATTTGCACTTACTAATATAGGCCCCAACATCACCTAGAAAGGGGCAAGACAAAGATATCACATAAAAACTATAGGAAAAATAATACAAATCTTTGATCAAATATCAATGAAGGACTCTATAGGAAAGAAAATCAAACTAAAAAAGAATTAGAAGCACCATAAGGTCCTTTCATTAAAAATAATATGTAAGATAAAGACTCAAAAGGACAAACATCAATAGAGGAGCTCTCTGATTTTATCTCAAACTAGAGATGGTGTTGCAAGGCATAAATAAGTGGAAACTTTATTAGAGAATGTTCATAAGCATTCTATGATAATCAAACCAACTTAGGAACCCATATATTAAGGTTTATCATAAGTAAAGCTTTTCAAAATAACTTCTAATTATTTATATTAATCCTCATGAATTAACAAGGCCTTGGATTGATCTATGACCAAATGTTTGTGCAAGTGAGTTCATTTCCTCTTCATGAAATCAACTAATCTAATCATTAAAAGTAGGAATTGCAACAATCTTGGAGATAAATTTCATTTCATTGTGACAATTAACGCATATTCAAAGGTTCTTAACAAGGCTAATAATTGTTGTAACAAGCATGTCTAGAAAACCAAAAGCAATTGACATATTTTCACTATGGTGGTAGAGAAATAATTTGTTTCACTCCTTTTCCACACCACTAAGTGTCAAGTACATCTGAAAAATGCCCAATTGCCTTCATCTCCCAAACCAATTTCTCCAACTTTGCATAGATTTACTGTGTCTGTGGATGTCATTTGTCTCCTACAAGAGCACATGGACTTCAATACATCTGGAGAGATTTTTAATTCCTTATCTTTCATCAATCTCCTTACCATTTGCTCACACCACCTGCCCACTACCGCATAGATGCTTAAAAAAACACAAGTAGATCCAAATAAAAAAAAGCATTGTTGTAAATACTCCTAACCCTGTATTCATAGGTGACCTGCAGGCAGCAAGAAAATAGATCCACACATCCACCACAGGTTTAGCTTACAAAATTGCTCTATGCTTTATGATTTGATGGATGTACATACCCTGTTCCAAAGCTCCCATTTTGGCACAGGCAGGGAGGATGCTAGCAAAGGTTGCGGTGTCTGGCTGTACACCTGCCAATTGCATTTTGTTTTTAAGTTTCTGAAACCTTTTCAACAAATCCCTTTTGTGCATACCCTGCAACCATGGCATTCCACGAGATCACATTTTTTTGAGGCATTTGGTCAAACAGTTCACGTGCCTTGTCTATGCTTCCACATTTTGCATACATGTCTGCCAGGGCGGTTGCAGCTACAACTTCTGACAAAAAAAACGCTTTCCTTTATGCTGTGATGGATGTCCATACCCCATTCCAAAGCTCCCATTTCGGCACAGGCAGGGAGGATGTTGGCAAAGATTGCGGATTTCTGATTTACACCTGCCGATTAAATTTGTTTGAAAGTTTGTAAATCCTTTTCAGCAAATGTGTTGTGTCCATATCCTGCAAGCATATCATTCCACAAGACCAGATTTCTTTGTGGTATCCTGTCAAACAGTTGATGTGCCTTGTCTATGTTTCCACATTTTGCATACATGTCTACCAGAGCATATTGAATAATCCCTAGTCTATCATTCTTTGATGGACGTCCATGCTTTGTTCCAAAGCTGCCATTTTTGCACAGGCCAGGAGTGACAAATGAAAACGAATCGCGTGGGAAACTTGATTTTGAATGTGCTGAAACGGTGAGACTGCGCGGGAACAATTTGAATGCTAACGGGTGAACGGGGAACGGAAACGGCGAACAGCAAGTGGGACAGGTAATTGGGCCCCACACCAGCCACCTAAGCGTGGTCAACGCTTAGAGTGTGCTGGTTAAGCCAGCCTCTTTTGACTCAATCCAAAATCTTGTGGAAAAACCTGGGCTTATTATGACCTCATTTTCTTCTTCATCTATGAGAGCTCTGCTAAGCGACTCTTCTTCCATGTTATTTTTTCTCCTGGATTTCAATTGCAAGCTTGCAGAGCGTTTAAAATAATGGTTTTTCTGCTGCCTCTGTTATATGCATTTAGAATAAACTGTTTGTTCATATTGTGGAGGTCAAAAGTTATTCTATCCTATTCTATGCGTTGTCGTGGTGCAAATCAAACCGCGTGTACAGGGTAGTTGCTGGTAAGCTGAGTATGCGTTCTGTTTCAGTCTCTTGAAAGTTGGGTAGTCTCTATGATGCAGTCAATGCTGTATTGACAGGCAGCTGCTAATCTAACATACTTCAAATCATATTCATTCACTTTATTTCTGCCTGTCAACTGCTAATCAAACATACTTCAATTCATATACACATTTTATTTCGGTCAGGTCAGACTTCTTCTGCTGTAGCATACTGTTTATCTACTTTTTGTCCAAAATTGGTACTGGTGTACATCGTCATGCTTCATGCTTGCATGAAGATAAGTATTGCTGGTGTACATCGTCATGCAACCTATAATTCACATTCAGACATTGAATGTACTTTTTGTCGTAAATTGGTGCTGTAATACTGCGTGCAGTGAATTTTTGCCTACAAAAATGCAAAGAAATCAACTAAAATTAAGCTAAAGCAAAAAGGCAAGCAAACACTCACATAAGGGCAAGATATAAGCTCAAACCTACAACAAACACACGAAATGATGCCAAAGGAGAGCTTGTTGATGCAATTGCCCTGTGGATTTATGCTGTGTGCTCACCATCAAATTTCAGCAGCATAACCCCTTGTCTTTGCTCAATTAGATCACAAAATAGTTTGATTTTTGGCTATGGATGCTTGAAGATGTGAGAGCTTGAGTGTTGAATGCATGAATTGGTTGAATGGAAAAAATGACTAAGTGTTAGTCATTTAGAAGAGGGCAGATGAATGGACGGTGGAGATGGAGGCTAGGATGAGATCAAGAGTTGAGATGTCTTGTGAGTTGATGATAAGTGTCATCACATGGATACATGAGAGAAGGGTACTTAGAGGTATCCTTGGGAATGATCAAAAAGTGTTAATTTCTTTTATAATCCTCATAAAGATGGGAGATGAATTTATTAAAAAATCCTCTAAAAGCCTAGGAGAAATAAAATGGAATTAAAAATTTCATTGGGGTAAGGGTAGTATTTATTAAGGGGTTGACCAAAGGATTTGATTAAGCTAATTAACCAATGATTTAGGTTGTGCAAGTGAGGGATTTAGAAGGTGATTAGGCTAATGGAGAAAAATCGGAACAAGTTGCAAGAATTGGAGGATGTGTCTTTTCCTAATCAAACAAAGATTAAGTAAGTTAATTAAGATTAGAAGTGGATTATGGAAGATGTGACATTTGAGGAGAGAAAGGGGATGAATTAACAATTAATTTTAATTCATATGGGCTAATGACTAAATTAAATAAATTGGTTTATTAGATTTGACCCTGAAACAAGTCGCAGGCCTACAAACCATTATTGAGTCATCGGAAAACAAGTTTCAGTTGTCATTTAATGGTAAACCAGCTTTTGTTTAATGGTAAAATCCTCCAAAATATCAAGTAAAAGCCTCCAAAATCTCAATTATCACATAAAACCCAGATAAATATTGATTTGGCAATTGAAAGGGAACATTCTATTTCTATTTGCAATGCTTTGTGTCAATTTGATGGCAACTTTATTTTCTCATTTGCATTGCTTTATGTTTTAAATCTATGCAAATATTTCATAATCAAATAATAGTTAATTTCTTTAAGGAAAAAATCTAGATTTGTCTAAGTTTATTTCATTTCATTATTTAGCACTTATTATTAATTGTTAATTGTTTAATCCAGCCACATGCAACTAGAATTTGCAGTGCATCTATGCACAAACACATACTCTCTAACATATTAACATACATATAGTTTTCTATTGGCGTAATCCTTGAACCTCCTTTAGGTGCAAGTACTAGATTATTTAATTTAGAGAGGAAAGGTTAAAATGATAATTTAATATTTAATCAAATAATTAAATATCTTAGAGGAACTTAATTAAATAATATTATTAATGTGGATAGGAAGATGGAATAGACGAAATAAATGATAAATTTGATCAAATGTAGACGATCAAATTTAGGTGTTTACATATATATTGTTGTGCAACAATAGTTCACCAAAAGTTTATAGTTTGCATGAATGATAATTGTTGCTGGTGTACATCATCATGCAACATTTAATTCACCAAAATTTTGTAGTTTGTATGAATATTACTTTTATATGTATGTGTTTTAGTTTTGTATGCTAAATGTATAGAAAAACCACTTGTTTTAAGGATCGTGATCTCTATAAAGAGTTCCTCTTGTTGTTTAGTCTCAATTTTGTTTTGTATTGAAGAAAAAACAAGATAGACATCATGATGTAATTCAATTTTTGAAATTGAATAAAAGAGTTTAGAATATTGGTGTACAATTAAGTGTTTTTGCTTCTATTGTTCCCACACTTTTGATCATATTAATTAATTAATTGAAAATCAAAATGTAATTGATTTTTTTATTTTTTATTCATTAATAAATATTGTCAAATATGCATCCTAATGGTTGGATAGATATCGTCGTGTTGTAGATGAGAGGATATTTTCTTCTTCAATCAAAATCATAAACCATGTGTACCATAGACTATAGTTGAATGGCTACATCATCTCATGTTTAGTTAAAAATAATATAAAATAATAAAAGTAACTTTAAATAACAAATTTCAAAGTGATAATCATTGTGTGGGACTTTGGGGTTGAAAATATTTATTTTAATTGGGTTTAATTTTGATTAGTTATAATAAATGTTGTTTGAGGGGAGGAAATTTGTTTTAAAAAAGGATAGTGTTTTGTTAAGAATAAAAAGAGTGAGAGTAAAATATTATTTTTCTATTTTATATAATGATGGATCATGGGATGTGATCCTAAATGTTGATGAAGTAAAAAACTTACATAGTCTAACATGGAAATTTTCAAGCTAATTTTTGGATTGTGGAAATTTTATGGCTTTAAAAGATATTATTTTGTAAGAAATATATGTTTTTACATTAAAAATAGAAAATTATTAGTGGCAATTTAATGTGGGATGGTACAAGGATGGCTAATGTCTATTCAATATAATGTATGCATTTATAGGATAGGAAATGTAAAATCTCAATTAAAATGATCCTCCTAGGTTACACCTATTCCAATGGATGTTGCATGACTTTTCTTGGATTTCACATCAAATTTAGCAATACCATAAATGTGTAGAATATATACAAATCAAAATATAACATTCCCCACACTATTCTAGTCATAGTTGTGGCTAGTATAAATCAAATTTGGGATCAAGTTCAACCCTAACAACTATAATATTCATATACCTATTAAAATCATGATACATTCGACTTGCAAATATTTTTCGATGTCAAAATCTATCTAGCCTACCTTTAGATTATTGTCATGACTCACCTATCTACTACACAACAAATACTTTTAGTACAATACTACAAATGTAGGTACTTGCTACTACATGAGTGCGATACATATGGATTACAAAAAACTATTATCTAGCTTCATATGTCATTACTCATCTATTGACTAGCCAACAAATACTATTATCCAACTTGGTATGCCATAACTCATCTATTAACTAACCAACACATAGTATTACTTGGCTTGGTATGTTGGATATCTTAGCTATTACTAGCTAACAAATGATATTATTGCAATGCTAGAAAGGCAAGTACTTGCCACTATGTGGCACTTGTTTTTATATGGTTTTGTTTTGACTAATTATTATCAATATAGTTTGAAAGGAGGAAGTTTGTTTTTAAAAGAAAGATATTATTTTTTTAAAAATAAAAAGAGTGAGAGTAAAGATATTATTTTTCTATTTTCTCATGATGATAGATCATGGAATGTGATCCCAAATGTTGATGAATAATTTTTAAGCTAATATTATTGATTGTAGAAATTTTATGTCTTTAAAATATATTATTAAAAAAATGATATGTTTTTACATTAAAAAGGGAAAATTATTAGTGGCAGTTTGATGTGAGATGGTATAAGGATGTCTAATGTCTATTCAATAAATGTATGCATATATAGGATATGAAACAAGTGGAGCCACAATGTTGTGTCTCACTTTTGGGATTTTTTTGGGGTGGTTAGGCTAGATTTACTAGAGCATCTTCAATCGAAGGCACATGTCCAATTGAAGATAACCTTCAATCAAAAGTCTTGCGGGAAGCCATAAAAATATTAAAATAATACCTTTAATGGAAGAAACCTTGGATTGAAGGTATTATTTTAATGCTTTTTTAGTAGTATAAGAACCGACAACTAAAGTGTTGTTGGTTCATTTAGAAAAATAGTAGAGATGTGTTTATCTAGCAATTATCTATGAATGCCCTGGTGAGGGCCACACACGAAACCATCTACAACCCAAATCGCCTTGAATTTGAAGGAAGCAACCGTGTACCCAGGTAGGTCCACCACAACATTTTCTTTGCTTTCATGTCTTAAGGTTTCCTCTTGGCAATTGCATTTTATTGAAAGTTTCTAAAGCCTTTTCAACAATGCCATGAAACCACATTTCTTTGAGGCATTCTATCAAACATTGGCTTTGATGGATGTCCATGACCTCTTCCAAAGATCCCATTTCGACATAGGAAAGAAAGATGTTGGAAAAGGTTATGAAATGGAGCAAATCAAATGCCTACACTTATAGAATAAT